>CM047816.1:92407800-93157120 GCA_026214975.1 Gentiana macrophylla
TTGTTCATCCCTCCTTATTCTCTAATCTGAACGGTGGAATTCGTATTCCAACGGTTCAATCTCTGGAAATTAGCTCCGGATCTCGATGCGTTTTTGGCATGTTTTTGCCATTAACTTGATCATTTAACAACCTCGATCCACTACCGATAGAAGACCCTCCTTCTACGCCGCCAATTGACGATCTTTGGATCTCGCCTAGTAATAATCCGGGCCGCTTAATCTAGGGTAATATGAACGAGGATGGTTTTTTGGGTGATTTTAGATCGAAGCTTGAGTTATTTCTCTCAAGTTGCCTACTACGATCTCGCTCGCTTCAGAATCAAGTCTCCGTAGTTCCCAGGGTTGTTTATATAGTGAACGATTTATCCCTTTCCTTGTCCTACAAGGAATTAGATTATTATTATTATTATTATTTCCTAAGGATTAACACGCATAAATCCCCTAATTTAGAGATAATTATAGATATATCTAATGTCAAGATTACACCACATGACTCTATGATTCTTTCCTTGTTTATCCGATATTATTAAGCATGTGTGTCAAATACAAATAAGGAAGGCTCGCCGACTGTGTCGAGCCCCCGGCCATCTCGACCAGATCAGACACCCGGCCTCAACTCTTACCGAGCCGACTGCGGTGGTAAGTAGAGATAAGCCGAGTGACCTCCCACGCTGGGTTCAGTCCGCTTCTCGGTTAAACTCTCAGAGCCCTGGCATTTATTAGCTATTAATTCTCTGCCTTCCATTAATTGGCTACCGATATAAAGATTTACACGCCATGCGGCGCTAAATCCACCCTCGCAGATTACTAAGTTAAATGCCTGTTGGTTTGATTTCTGAGAACCTAATATTGAACCTCTATGTGGTGTTGGACGTTATGAAAAGTTAGGTTAATCAGATTGCACAATGGAAGCATGATAATGAAAGAAACGTAAAGAACAAAATGTTTGTAGGACCTCTTTGAACAATTTGAACAAGAGAAGAATGTGAAATCCTAAACTTTCATTGGCAGTATTATTGCCATTTTGTAAATAAGTGGTTTTTATGCATTAACTAATCACTGACATAGACGTGTTTGATCGTGATTGTAATTTTTCAAATCATTGTCGAAAGGTCCGATCTAGAAATTTATTCTAGTTTTCGGGAGAAGATGTTACAAATATAATTTCATTGCTAATTGAATTGACCGGGAAATAAATTTATTTTTTCTGACCAAATTTTGGAAGATCACGTCATTAATTCGACTAAAATGATTGATGACTTGTTTTTATACGTAAAGTCTATTAAAAAAATTAAAATTTACTGATTGGACACAATATGTAGGATTTCGCTGCTCACCATTATAAAAATTTGCCGGGATGGTGGTCGGTATGGGTAAGTTATTGTGTTATTGTCTTCACACTACATGAGACACCGCATGTGACTACACACGCTTTATTCTCAGATTTAAATCGCTGGTTTGATCGTTTCACAACTTCACCTCAAAATCTCTCACCACACAATAACTTCCCTTCGGTATGCAGGGGCGAACGCTAAAACTACATCTTTTATCCAAAAAAAATTCTAGTGGGGTCACCGAAGTCTAAAATATCAATTTTTATCAACAAGATAACAATTTTTAACAACAAAACTACATAGTTTTAATACTAAATTTTTTTTTTTTTTTTTCCAGAAATTGAGTGGGGTCACGTGACCCCTTGCGTATTTTGGATCCTCCCCTGGTTTGAACACACGGTAATTGTCCTCGGCCAAGATCGCCGATTTTCCGGAATGGATTAAGCTAATCACAGAATATTCAGCGATATTGTGAAAGATCTGAAACGGGTGCTAGTGGTACTATATATATACATTATCTTTTGCGCAAGAAGCTTGAACATGAACATGAATATTGTATTGTTTCTCATTCCAATTTGGCTTCCGTATTAAATACAAACATCGTATTCATCGTCCCCATACATAGCTATGCTTATAGTCTGTAAGCCGAAAGAGAAAGATTAGCCATGTTTTCTCTGAAGCTTGCTCTTGTCTTCTTTACTATATTTGGATCTGTATCTTCCTTCACTTACAATGGTTTCTCTTCCGCAAATCTCAGCCTTGATGGCATAGCAGAGTTAACCTCCAATGGCCTGTTGAAACTAACCAACGCTACAAGACAAGAAAAGGGCCATGCTTTTTTTCCAAACCCAATCGATTCCTTCAATACTTCACCTTTCTCCTTTTCCACTTCCTTCGTTTTCGCTATCCAGTCTCAATATCCGTTACTCAGTGGCCATGGCATCTCTTTCGTCATTGCTCCGACCAGAGGCCTTCCCGGAGCTCTCGCGAGTCAATTCCTCGGCCTTTTCAACGACACTGACAACGGCAATGCTACCAATCACGTGGTTGCTGTGGAACTTGACACGATTCAAAGCAAAGAGTTCTTTGATATCAACGATAACCATGTGGGAATTGATATCAACGGTTTGATATCAAACAAGGCGGCCCCAGCTGGCTATTATAGTGATTCCGATGGTTCGTTTCAGAATTTGACTTTAATTAGTGGAAAACCAATGCAAGCTTGGGTTGATTACAACGGCGTGGCTAAGCAATTCAATGTTACATTAGCTCCGGTCAACGTTGCAAAACCGGTGAAGCCTCTGATATCTTATTCATACGATCTTTCATCGGTGATAAATCAAACTATGTATGTCGGGTTTTCATCATCCACCGGGTCGGTTCTGACGTCTCATTATGTTCTCGGGTGGAGTTTCAAAATGAATGGTGTGGCGGATCCGATCAATCTCTCTAATCTTCCTAAGCTTCCCGGCTTGGGCCAAAGCCAAAATCAAAGCTTTTAACAATTGGGTTGCCTATAATCTTGATTACTTCGTTTTCTATTATTATAGCAGCAGCAATTTATCATATTAGAAGAAAGAGGAAATATGCAGAAGAGCTTGAAGATTGGGAGCTTGATTACGGACCTCACAGATTCAAATATAAAGACTTATATGTTGCAACCAAAGGTTTTAGAGACAAAGGGCTTCTTGGAACAGGGGGATTTGGAAGAGTATATAGAGGTTTATTACCAACTTCAAAAATCGAGATTGCTGTCAAAAAGGTTTCTCATGAATCAAGACAAGGAATGAAAGAATTCGTTGCAGAAATCGTTAGTATCGGTCGATTACGCCACAGAAACCTAGTATCCCTTTTAGGATACTGTCGGAGAAGAGGTGAATTGCTATTAGTGTATGATTATATGCCTAATGGAAGCCTTGATAAGTATCTTTACAACAGCCCAGTTCATACCCTTAAATGGAATCAAAGATTTAGAGTAATCAAAGGTGTTGCATCTGGGCTTTTTTACTTACATGAAGAATGGGAACAAGTTGTTATTCATAGAGATGTAAAAGCTAGCAATGTGTTATTAGATGGTGAATGGAATGCAAGATTAGGCGATTTTGGGCTTGCAAGATTGTATGATCATGGAACTGACCCACAAACAACACATGTTGTCGGAACTTTAGGATATCTTGCACCTGAACATTCAAGAACAGGGAAAGCTACAACAAGTACTGATGTATATGCATTTGGGGCTTTTATGCTTGAAGTGGCATGTGGAAGAAGGCCAATTCAATTGCGCGCACCGCCAGAGGAGGATCTTATATTGATTGATTGGGTTTATTCTTGCTTTACTAAAGGCGCAATCTTGGAAACAGTTGATCAAAATCTGGGATCTGATTATGTTCAAGGTGAGGTTGAATTAGTAATGAAGCTGGCATTGTTGTGTTCAATTCAGATCCGAAAGCACGGCCTAGTATGAAGCAAGTATTGTTGTATTTAGAAGGTGCATTGGCCTTGCCGGAGATGTTAACAGCTGGGATCTCCGCCGTGGGCGGCCTCACATTTGCTCACCGTGAAGGGTTTAGTGATGTTGCTATGTCTTATCCGTCTTCTATGGAAAATGCTTTTTCACACTCTTCATCTGTTGCCGATTCCTTGCTTTCTGGTGGCCGGTGATTCTCAGGAAACCCGGTGCCGGGACGTTTCTCGTATATTTGATAATCAAATAAGAGGTTTACCTGCAACATATTAGTCAATATTTTTTTGTGAAAGGAATATTTTGTAATTGGCATTGTATATTTGAGAGGATGACAGAAGAAAAAAAAAACAGGTTTGTTTCTGTCAATTAATATATGCATATCAGCATATTAATTTTTAAGGAGATTGTGTAACGCCCAAGATGGTCAGATGAGTTATAAATAATCTCACAATCGCTTGTTTAGGCAAGTCGCCTTCGTTTATATTTTTACGGACCTGGGACTTTACCAATCGTTTGATCTCATAAAGTAAGATTTGGTCCTGCATATTCTTTTGCTCAAACAGCATTATTGAATCCAGAAATGCGATGGCTATCCTATTTTGAATCCAGTAAGCTGAACATAATCAAAATTACAAAAGCGTGTTGTCGCCATTCGCTTTAACACAACCATCAGACATATGATAACTACTACTGGTCTACACAAGTTCTGAGAATCTGATTAACACATAACATACATATTATGCAGAACAAAAGGAAAAACGAACATATTGTAATCAACAAAGAACAAATTGCAGAAATATAATTTTATTAATATATTGACACGTAGCAAACAGAAAACAGAATGGAAGTAAACATAAAGCATAAATAAATACGAAAACTTATTTAGATCGAGCATTAGTTTAACTCACATAAAGACATTATTCGCTCCAACAAATACGCATTACCGGATATAATGATAAACGCCTTTAAAGATACAATAATCTACATTCTTCCTGTGCTGTGACTTAGATGTGAAGAAAAGCAAGCGAGTTTTGGTATTGTGCAAATGATTTTGTGTCTTTCATTAGGTATGTTGTTGGTATCTCTTATAATATCTAATACAAAGCCAAGGGGCACTTCACGGTAGGTCGACACGTGTCCCTGTCCTTTTTAAACTTTTTTTTTTTTTTTTTTTTTTTTTTTTGTATTTTCTACTATTATATCATATAAGAAGATGTTTAGGATAATTTATTCATTCACATTTGTACAAAAGGAAAAAGAAAGGGAAAAATTGCACATGCATCGGTGGAAAAGGAACCTGCTTTTGGCCGCTTTGTCAAACGTAATGATGTTCGATTATGGGGGAGAGGGGAGGGGGTGGGGTATGCGATTTTTCGAAGACAAGTTTGAATAAAATGGGTTCGGATCATCTGTCATGGGAGCCTGTACAAGATGTCTGTCTAAAGAAAAAACGTGGTCGTTTAGATCTACTTTTCTATTTCCCACATTCTTTATCATCGAGACTTATAAAATAAAATAAAAAATATGCTGTCTCCTCCCTCCCCTCCCTTCATTCCGGCTTCCTGCAAATTATTCATCCAAGACATCAAATGGTAATCCAGGAGTTGTGTCAAGAATTCAAAAATGATGCTCTAAATTTGAGATGTGTGGGTAAACATCATTTTTTATGCAAAATAGTGAACCCACATAAACCCAGAATAATTCCATCTTCTTTCGAAATTCTCTGCTAGACTGTTCTGCAGAATATTTGTCCGGTAAAAAGGTAAAAGGCTCCAATAGTAATTTTGAAAACAACAATGGATCGACTCATTGTGAGTTGTGGAGCAGCGTGAAGATTGATACATTAAAAAGATGAAGCTACCAGAGTGAAATTGATTCTGGGTGCTGTATTTTTCACACAAATTTAAAAGCTAAATTATTTTGATTCCATAGATTTCTCCCATTAATGTTATTCTGGTTAAGCTTTTGCTGTAATTTTTTTGGACCAATGTTTTTCAGAGTGAGTTTTTTTTTTTTTTGAGGGTGAGTTTTTCAATACTAGAATACTAAAGCACCAGAAAACACCAAATGATTTTATGTGGACCGGCTGAGATAAAATTCGGTAGTCTGCTAGCAGGAAATTTGGATTTCACTACCGGAGGAAGAGTATGAGTATCCCTGTTGGGAGTAAGAGAAAGAGGAGGAAAGTCCAATTATTGAGGAGGAAAATCCAAAAGCAAAAAGACAAAGCGGACATCCAATTATTCTTTTATTGAAACGGTGGCGTTTTAGGTTGGACAGAGAATTTGGACAGAATTATTAGACAGAGGATCCGAGCCCGAATAAAATAGACCTCTTCTGTACACTTGCATTTATTATTAGACAGACCCACAACTACTGAGAAATGGAAAATCTGAATTCTTTTAACTCCGACATTTATTTTTAAATGGATTGATTTCGACATTATTTTTTCGAGTTCACCGTCCCAAATTTGGATTAAATCGCCCAAATTCAATAAAACCTCCAAATTGGATGTAAATTGGCCCAAATATATTGAATTGACAAAATGGACGAAACCGTCCAAATCGGCGACTTCGTCCATTTTGATGATGCGTCCAACATTTGGACGGGATTACGTCCATTTTCATTCAAATATCTCAAACCATCCCAATTTGGACGCTATCACATGGTCTCTTCGTACAAAAAAGAAGCACCGCCCATATTCGACTGACGGTTTCGCCCAATTTGACGGTAACATACCTTTTCAAACCCTTATCAACGCCTTATTTACTCTCTTCACCTACTTCGTCTTCACCGTTTCATCACACAAAAATTCACCATTGGTTCCAAAAAATCACCATTGCTACACAATTGATACCCAAAAAAAAAAAAATAAAAAATAAAAAAATAAAACCATATTTATCTTTTTTGAATTTGCGTTGTTTTATTTCAATGGAGTTGTATTTTTAAACAAAATGAGTAAAGATTTATTTAAGTTTGAATAAATATATTTATTGTGTTTGTTTTTATTGTTATTTGTTCATATGAATTTTCGATTTTCATTAATGTTATAAATTTTCGATTTTTAAGATAGTGTAATATGTGCATTTTTGAATTTTTTAATGTTAAAAATCGTGAATAAATATATTTATTGTGTTTGTTTTTATTGTTATTTGTTCATATGAATTTTCGATTTTCATTAATGTTATAAATTTTCGATTTTAGCATAGTATAATATGTGCATTTTAATTTTTTTAATGTTAAAAATTTCGATTTTTATTAATGTTATTAATTTTCGATTTTTATTAATATTGTTAATGTTATAAATTTTTGATTTTTAGCGTAGTGTAAATTATGCATTTCAGGCTAGAGAAATGATTAATTTTGATTATATATTTTCGATAATGGAATTGACATTCGTTGGATAATTAGGGTAGTCAATGATACATTTTATTTTGATTGATATATTGTGATGAAATATTTGGATAACGATAGAAATATATTTTGTTTGATGTCAATGTGATTGTTTGTAGTAATAAAAGCAAACTTTTACCGAATGTGTTTTATTGGTTTGGTACAAAGTTGATTGTGTTGTTGTTGTAGTGGAAGATGAAAATTAAATTCAAATATATGGTTTTGAATTACGTATTTTGTTATAGTATGAGAACATCCTTTGAAATTACGGGTAACAAGAATGTGAATTCAAAAATTGAAACAAACGACAAATTAATGTCGTTTGAAAATACAAAACGAATATCTCGAATCGAATTCCATGGTGCGCCTCGGCTTTGATGAGGTTCTTAGAATTGCATGCTTTCCTAAGGTGTTTTCGATTCCTTCCGATCCACCGTGTCATGCCTAATCTCCAGGCTTTGTATTGGCTCTCTGGTAGGTAGCTCGTAGAAAATTTCATTAGTCCGCTCAACAGAGCATCTTTCCTGTCTCCAAGTGACTTGGTAAATCCTCACCGGAAGTGAGGCACCCGCTTAGATTGAAAATATAAGTTCGTTTCACCGGCTCCGTCCGGCATCCGTTCTCCTCGTCATCATCAAGTATGGCGACGTTGGTAAAACACACTTATTACATATATGCACTTGTAGTTATTACATATATATGTGTATCACATCGACAATATGATGACAATATATTAATTGTTTATATATTATTTTATATTCATATCTCCATCTGTATCTCGATGTAAATCTATAATTCTTTCACAGTATAACAACATTGTGTCCGTTGAGTTTGAATTTGGTGGAGAGTGGATATACAAGCAAGGATGACGACATGAGATGGTCTTATATAAAAGGAAAATTTTATTTGATTCGTGTAAAACCGATATGACGTTGGATGAAGTGAAGCAGAAAGTGTGTGGGAAAGTAGGAATTGATGAATCAAAAATACATTGGTCATGAAACTTTTATGCGCGCAATCTGAGGGCCGATTGATGTTTTGGATGATGAGACATGGCTAGGGTACATTGATGATCCGCTTAGACTAGAACCCGTCAAACTTTGTGTTAATTTGAACCGGTTATTCTTGATGATGACTCGGAAGACAAAAGCGACAACGATTTGACTTAAATGAACAACCGATAGTTGAAGAAAATTATAGAGGATTGAGGATTTTACACGAACTTTATTATAATCAGAATTCGGTGAGCATGATGTGCATTACTCCACAAGTCTCGACCCTCATGAAATTGTCATCCAACCGAATAGAACTTTCGGTGAGCAAGTAATTGACTTGTCAAGTGAGCGTGGCTACGATTGGGGATTCATTGCAAATATGATTAGTCAGCCATTGCACATACCTTACAAAGGAACAACCTATGGCTAGAATGTGTGCATCTATGAATGAAGTTGGAGCGTCTCGGCGAGAATTTAGATCAGACGACCCACACACCGTATAAAGCAAACAAACTAGTGGGGGAGGCGTGAACCGTTGATTGAAGCGAGGACTTGTTGGGATAATTTTGGTCGGACTAGTCATAATCTCCACATAGATGGAACCGGCCCGATTTATGCAAACAACGATGCAAGCACCGATGCAAACGGGCCTCAATATCGGGGATCTTTCATGAGTTATTTGACAAAGACCTTTGCACCTGAACCACGATACTTTGGTCACACATTTAGTATGGCAAGTATTAATCGCCATAGAGGTGCTCATTCCGGAGGTCCGGAATGGACCCGCCCCAAATTCCTCCATGTCCACATCTTTGGGACGTTTGGACCGATAATCCGGATGTATTGTTTATTGGTAAAAAGTATAGAGACAAGGAGGATATGAAGGATAAAATGAGTTACCACGCATTGAAAATGACTACATGTGGAATCTCGTTAGGTCTGACAAGGAAAAGTTAAAATTACGATGTTATACTTCAGAACGATGCGAATGGAAGGTTGTCGGTAGGAAGGTTGTTGATTCGGATGTGGACGCAAGGGACGGACAACGTTGCATGAACTTTGTGATAACCGCGTACAATGAAACCCACACTTGTGGATTGGACCAATTGACTGACAATCATAGACAAGCCAAGGCCGGACCTATAGGTCGTTTCGTAAGGGATAGCCTCATAAAACTCGGGAGCGGTTTCACGACAAAAGTTTTACAAGCGGAGGTCAAAAAAACATTCAACATAGACCTTAATTATCAAAGTGCCTATCAATGTAGACAGAAAGCCTTGGAATTGATCGGCGGAAACGTAGACATGTCGTATTCTAAATTACACGCCTACTTTTACATGTTGACGGTAGAAAATTTTGGAACCATCACAGACATTGTTCACGATGCGCTTGGCGAGTTCAAGTATTGTTTCATGGCTTTGGGTTTCTAGTATCGAGCGGTTTAAGTATTGTCGGCCTATCTTAGTTGTGGGACGGTACACATCCGAAAACAAAATGCGAGGGGACATTGTTAGTAGCGATCGGTGTAGACGCGGGGCGACCATATCTTTCCGTTAGCTTTTGCCGTGATCGACGGAGAGCCTTGATGCGTGGGACGTATTTCATGGAAAACTTGAAGTCGATAATCGAGGAACGTAGTGACTTGGTTTTCATATCGCATGAGGCCAGGCATCATTGGAGCCGTTAGAAATGTATTTCCAGGCGCTTACCATGGTTCTTGCTACCACCACATCGTTATGAAGCTCAATAAAAAATTCGGGAGCACGGGATATTGCCCGTACACTTTCTGGGAAGCCGCTTATACATTTTCAGAAATGCGATTCAAAATATTATTTCAGAAGATAATAGAGATGGATAGAGACCCAACCAAACCAGTTTCGCGTTACCTACAAGGAGATTGGAATCGACAAATAGGCACGATCACAATTTCGAGTACACGTTACGCAATAATGACAAGCAACCATCTTTGAAAGCTTTAACAACGTCATAAGGGATGCGCGTAAGATGAGTATCGTGAATCTCTTTGACCACATCAGGGGAGTGTTGCAGCGTTGGCATTGTGAGAGGAGAGAACTTGCGGACTCGTGTCGCACCGTGTTAGCCCCTAAACTGAAGAGTTCTTGAATGGTGTTTCGCGTTCTGGAAGGAGTTTCCTGCGCTCGGGATCGACCGGGACCGATTTCAAGTTGGGGACATCGATACTAGTGAGAAAATAAATATACTTACGAAGGAATGTTATTATGGCGATTCAGGACTTGATTACCTTTGCGTGCATGCTTGCGTGCTATAAGTCACAGCTTGAGAGTGCGTACACTTATTGTTCTCATTACTACAAAGCAAACATGTTTCCAACGTATATATGAAGGGCAGCGTTTTCCCTGTCCATCGAGGATGATTGGATTCTTCCGAATGGATTAGAACTAAACCTTCCTCAATCCGCTGAGCCTGGGGTTGTGGGAAGGAGGAGAAACATAGGAAGCACGGGAGCTAGGCGGGGCCGACCCAGGACCACGAGGATTCCGCTTCTCAAGGTGAGCCTCCGGTGCTGGGACTAGCGGGATGCCTCTTGAGAGGACAAACCAGGTTCCGGTAGGAATTGCTCGAATTACGGTAACCCGGGACACAGAAGGAATAGATGTCCGACTCGTGCAGTTGTTCCTAATTGAATAAATCTCTACTTCAGCACGTGTTGATGTTAATTTTGTAAGCCATCATGATTGTAATAGATATATTTATTATTCCGTTGGGTTGAATGTTATATCACATTGATTTCTAAAGAATGACCAACAAAATGAAATAGATACTTGTTACACTAAACAACTTAATTTATGAAAGATGATATAGTCATCCTCATTGTAGCTTTGATTCTCTCCTGTAATCATGCCCACCAAACTTGAACCCTTAATGGGAGAAAGCGTGAGTTTTAGAGAAAATACGATTTCTTGCTTACACCGAGCATAATAATATAATATGACTATGTGTAATAAAAGTCCAATGAATCCGCCTCATCCAAATTGGGATACACTTATCCAAGAGCATTCCACTTGATTTGGAGTTTCGCTTCGTTCTTTGCAAATGAATGTGATAGTCCTCTACTACAGAGATGGAAGAACCACCTATCATGTGATTGTCAAGACAAGAAAGCACACAACAAAAATCAACAACTTTAACAAAGTCTTTTGTTTTAACACGTAAACGCAGATGAAATCAAAGAAAAATCTTTAAAATCATAAAACAACATATGCAACTTCAACAAAGTCTACAACTTTCAATCATTGTTAAAATAAAATAACTATTACGTGAAAAATAAACCTTAAAAGTCATCTTGATTAAAAGTTTCGTAGGTGATAACGTCATCATGACCGTATGTCACATCATATTTCGGCACCCGGCGGACCTCACACACACATATTTGTGATGAGATCACGGGAAAAATATATATCCATCGCTCGCTGTTGCCGCTTTGCTGCTCTGTTGAATCCTGTTGAGAATATACTCCGGCGTCAAAGTATGATGTAATAGATGCGCACGCAAGTGCATACAAATCAAATGTCGGTCTTGGTGTAGTTCACCGTGCCATACATATTTAGTGGCGAATGAACATAATCAAGAAATGAAGGAATGGACCGCACAGGACCAAGGTGAAGGCGGGGTATGCCTCACGCGCGTTCCCAAATATCGTCTCCCAAACAAAAGCAATATCCGCATTTGTAGTAATTCATTAACATCCGAAATAGAAAGAAATCCAAACCACGAGGATATGCGGAATGGTATACTCGTTGTTGATCCATGTTTTATTCAAAACGCACAGAGCGCCTCGCACTCGGGACGGCGCACCGTTCATTGAGCTCACTCATAGCTACACAAGCGTAGAATTCACGCACAATAGACCGATTCACGTGATGACAGCTTAATGGCCTTTGGGGGACACCATGCCAACCATTATCTCGGAACAATTTCCCTATCAAACTAGGAAGACTCTCCATTGTTCAATCGCCTCTCGCAATTTATTGAGGTCTTGCCATCGATTAGTCACGTACTCACGCCTCTCCTCTTACATTTGTGAAAGCGGCTTATGAGAAGCTGCTCTTCCAACGACAAATCAATTTCGTCATTGGAAATGACACTTCTGGGGAGCATGTGGGTTAGCCATTGAAAGGAACACTAGAAGAGATTATATGAGTAAAATAAACTTTTAATGGAGAGGGATGAATGGTTGTTAAAGGATTTTTCACTTTATAGATTTTTTCCAAAAGAAACATTGATTGAGAAGGTCGGTGGGAATTATAACTTGTGACCACATATTTGGACCGAATCCGTCCAATTTGGACGGTCATACTCACCACCATTTGACGTGATGATGCGACACCATGACGATTCAACATGAACATTGATTGATTGAAAGTATAGAAACCGTCCGACCACTCACTTAATAATATTTTGGACGGAATCTGTCTAAAGTTGGACGGATTCCGCCCAAATTTTGGACGGTCATAACTTCACCACCATTTGACGCGTGCGGGTCCTCTGTTTTATGCCAACACCTTGCATATGTGCTGTCCCGCCTAAATGCAATAATCACAACCACTTGAAGTGTAGGACCCAGCATAGTGACCACGCATGTTATATATGTAGGGACACGTATATGCGATGCGCATACCTTGTCTTCGGGATTTGGACAACATGTTCTATGACACTGATGACTACACTTGCATAAAGTGTATGTCATATAATGATGTGACTGCACATCTTGATATATGGCCTGCTTAAATTTATAACTCACAACCACTTGAAGCCGTGGGACCGCCGATAGTGACCACACATGACATATGTGTAGGGACATAGAGTGCAGTGTCAAGTCTTGTCTTCAGGTGGAGAACATGGCTAGTTATGTTTATGACATTAATTGGATTCCAATCATATTAGGAGGGATTGTTGATTTTGGGCGTGACATCGTTCCACGGGATTGGTAACATATCGCTTGACTTGGTGGTGATGGTTATCTATATTATCCGTTTCTTATCACGGCTCTCTAAGAGATTTTCACGAATCACGAATATGACAATGATGACATTGATCGTGAAACCTCCACTCTATCATCTATAGTGACCACCCTTGGTTTGTTTGAAGCCAACATTTCAACTTAGGTTAGGCTATTCATAATATGTTTCCTTTCATTAAGAAGATGTTTTATTAAAATAATATAAATTAATGCTTTGTCGTTAGTCATGTTGGTGGTGTCTGATCATGTGAGGAGAAGGAGGGCGTACTCCACCATTAATACACTTCATGTATTAAAGTTGCATATTAATTTTGTATGATTTCTTGGTTATTGTTTCTTTATTCTAACAATTGTAATGGATGATCTTCGACGAGCAATGTGACTTGTTTTTTAACTTATGCAATCCAACTATATTTTTTTTTTTTTGAGGTGAAACATATTGGCTCTTTTAAACAACAGGAATAAAAATTGATAATATAAAAAGCTAACAAAATTTATAATATAAATATTACAACGCCATAAGTTGAGATAAAACAAACAAAATGTGAAGTGACTATACACCAACAAGTTCTTATACATTCACCAAAATATACATAAAAATCTAAAGATCTATGTCTTGATGAAACAAGCGCACACACATTTTATGTCTTAACAACAACATATTATCAGTGTGATCAATGAAATTTTTCTTTGTGCGGCAAATGCTCGATGAACTTGACGATTGTATACCCCGCGAGTCACCTTTGTACATAATGTAAATTTTGATTAATCAAATGATAAGAAAATAATGTATACGATATATTATTATAAATAGTTTGAAATTTATAACACTTACGGGATTGGCATTTGTGGTACGTGTTTAGCCGTCCTTGCTTTGACCCACGATAGGAGGCTTATTGGATCAAGCATTTGTGGGAGGTTACGTGGTCGATCATCAACTCAAACACTCTCCTCAGCGAAACACCGAATGCTCTTATATAATCCTTCACATATTCCCTATCCTTATAGTTATCCCGATCAGACAATCATACACTCTAAGCTTCCAGCTGGGAATAGACACTTCGACAGCAGCCCAGTGACCAGGATATATAGCCCAGGGCATGTACACCACTGTGTTTTCATTCCATTGCTTGACGTACTGAATCAAATGATTTGGAATAAGCGTTTTGTCGGCGTCGTTCACGATCTATATGACCACGACGCGCAAAATGAGGATAATTGAGAAAGCGATGGCCTTATGCGGTTCAAAGCATTCTGGATATACTTCCATTTGGCGTCGTATAAGGTCTAGGAACCCATCGATATGCTGGACGCATGCAAAAAAGAAGTTAGATATAATTAAATCGAGACATATGAAAATTTCGGATATATGAAAATGTAAGTCACAAGAATATACCTCTCGGTCTAACTCTTTTATACTTCTCATGGATATCGTTCGAACCATGCCTTGCCGCTTGATCTCATTGGTTCTCAATCACCGAGGCCCGTGGGAATCTCTATTTGGGGTGGATCTTCTTGTTCGTGCCAGGAGATAAATTGGTCTTCCAACTCTTGCGGAAATTTTATCAACGATGTCCATCTCCTTTTGGCGGCCCGACAGCGTCGACCCATCACGTAAATATCGTGGTTGGTTAATAGTCCGGACGGGTTGTCAATCTTACATCGATTGCATAATCCGCTTTCCTTTCCCCCAATTGAATATCAGTTAGACCGGCAGACTAAACAATATTCAATACAAAACATAGTTAGAGGGTTTTCACAATGTAATTTATAGTTTCAAAACTAAAAATCTACAAACTTACTAGAATCGATCTGAGGCTCCTCAATTGATTCTGAATGGTGTCGATGCTTGCTTGGTCGTAGGCTCGGGAGTGTCTATACCAAATATAATCGAAATAATCAATTAACAACAAAATAAAATTATATTTTAAAATGTTAATAATACAAAAATCAATATACATTAACTTTTTATAAACAATATGGAATTCGAGTTGATAGTTTTTCACAATGTAATTTCTAGTTCAAATTTAAATATCTACGGACTTACTAAAATCTATCTCGAGGCTCACAACCGATTCTGAATGGTGCCGATGGCGGACTTTGTCGTAGGCTAAAGTGTCTATACCAAATATAACCGAGATAATCAATTGCTTGCGACAATAAAATTAGATATTTTTCACAATGTAATTTCTAGGTTCAAAATGAAAAATCAAATAACTTACCAAATGTAGCGGCTTTATTGTTGTCGATACCGGCCCCTGTCATACCCGGGAGTAGCTATACCAAATAAAATCGAGATCATCAATTAACGATAACATACAATAAAATACCTATGTTAATAATACAAATTACCTATTAGATCGTCGGGAATTCGAGAAGTGTTGCGGAGGGTGGGGCGAGGGTGATTGATTACCACCTATTAATAATTCAGATTCGTGTGTTAACAATATAAATACAATTTGTCAAATTCGTATGTGCAAGATAATTCATACATATTTATCTATTGCCTGCAGATTCCACCCATTTGACAAATTTTGAATGCGATCTTTAAAAAATGCCAAATCACCCCTAACCCAGCTAACCCACGCATCGTTTCACTTAAGCGAGCCTTCGGCTCTGGCTCGGAGTTAGTCTTTTGAAGCTCGGTATTTGCATTTCTTAACTTTCGGAGTTGGTTTCCAACTCGGTCTTATAACACTCAACTCCGAGTTAGTTTTATCCGGCTCTTGTTGGATGATTTGAGTAATTCGGCCTCGATTCTTGTGAGACACATTTAGGGATATCGTGTCATCGCCTTGCGAGTTCGCGGAGGTAGGCGCATATGTCATGCGCCTCATCGCCTCGTCGGCGTCCTCTTCGACAATTCCGGGGCGCTCGCGTTATCGTTGACGAGAGCGCGGGGCGGTGTGTTTCCCACAGGAGAGAGCCCGGTGGTGTGTTTACGGCGGGAGGGACGGTAATTGGCGAGGTCGGCCGTAACATCGCCGCCCGGCAACCCTAGTGAAATTACGTAATCCACTATCTTGGGGTTCTGAGAACATCACCGGGCATTCCGTCACGAATACATGAATAAAACACGATTTTACATACAATATATTTAAAATATGGATTGATAAAAATGAAAATACGATACTTACACGTCTGACAAAAGCGTGGGGATGCGGACTACGGAATACACCCGCCCGTTCGAGAACTTCCACCTCGATATGGTAGGGCGATCGTTCTCGTGTCCCTCTCACAATTGCGAATTTCCCGCCAGGCGATGGTTTGGAATGGCATGAAAAGCCCACACATGTAAGGCATATAGACAACCGGATATCGTTGGTGGCAGGCCTTCTCATCATTTTCGGCTCAAGTAACGTAGGTGTTGTACTTGTTTACGCTTCCACATGAAATTATTAAGCGAATCGCCCCACGGATAAGTTCTAACCCGTTCTAGGTCCTCGGCGATATAAAATATATGATTGGTATGGCGGTTCCGGTCTTGTCCGATTAATAACCCATATATAACATACACTAAAGCCATCCGATAAGCGGTTTGATGTCGCATTGCCTTGTCCTCATCATTTGCTAAGATTTTTGCCATAGTCACGGTCCGGCGCGCCTTCTTAGGTCACAAGGCTCCTCAAAACACCTTGATTTTGGTGAATCTGAAGGTTTTCATCTCCAAATCTATACCCGTTGTCATTGCAAACTCTCTTTTGCGAACTTCACTCTATTCGCCAATCTAAAATGAAGTTCATCATCACGATCGGGATAAACCATTTGGAAATACAAGAATGCTATTAGCCGCCCTTTGAGCGCCCAATTATCACGATACCAAGTAATAAATTGACCAAACAATTGATTCTTCCAATCTAGTTAACAAAGTACGATTATTGCCGTCCGGGATCTGGCACCAACTTTCGGATTGTAGTTTTCATAGATTCTTCTTTCCGAATGGAACCTCAATTTAGTATCAAACACCTTATAATGTGCGGATGAATATATTCCCGTGTGTCCCAGATGTGGAAAGCTGCGAGTGATTATAAATACACATGCTTATTTCATTGCAAAAAATATATTGCCAATATATATAAATAAATAAATATATATATATATATATATATATATATATATATATATATATACATTGTAACATTGAAAAAAAAAATTAACAAATTTACACACCACACAAACATGCACATATATATATATATATATACACTGTATACTATATATATGTGTGTGCGTGTGTTTTTGCGATTAAAAATATTTTATACTTTTCTTATGTACTTGTTAAAATGATTTCATATTTTTTACAAATCGTATTTACTATTTTCTAAAAATAATCTTATTTTATATATATATATATATATATATATATATATATATATATATATATATATATATATATATATATATATATATATATATATATATATATAAAGTAAATAAGATTATTTTCAGGAAAATAGTAAATACGATTTATATTAATTCACTTTATATACATATATCTATATGAAGTAAATTATTGTTTCCAAAAATAGTAAATAGGATTTATGCGTGTGTGAGTATTTATATATATTTATATATTTATATATACACACACACATACATAAACAAATATATATATATATATATATATATATATATATATATATATATATATATATATATATATATATATATCTATATTTATTTATTTATTTATATGTGTGTGTGTAAATATATATATATATATATATATATATATATATATATATATATATATATATATATATATATATATATATATGAAATGTCTTATCATCTTTTCTTTTTGTTTTTGAACATCGTTGTTTTGTGTTGTTGTGTTGTGGTGTTGTGTTGTGTTGTAGCGTTAGAGGGGTAAGAGAAGAAGAGTAGTGTTTTACCAGCGTCGTAGTCTTACTTGATGATGGCGAGGAGAAGCGGATGCGGACGGAGCCGGGCAGCGAGCGAACTTATATTTTCAATCTAAGAGGTGCCTCACTTCCGGTGAGGATTTACAGTGCTTTGGAGGCAGGAAAAAAGATGCTCTGTTGAGCGCGGACTAATGAAATTTTCTCTGAGCTACCTACCAGGAGCCCCTGATACAAAGCACTGGAGATTAGGCGCATGACACGGATCGGAAGGAATCGAAAACACCTAGGAAAGCATGCAATTCTAAGAACCTCATCAGGCCGGCGTACCATGGAATTCGATTCGAGATATTCGTTCTTGTATTTTCAAAGCGACATTAATTTGTGCGTTTGTTTCAATTTTAAATCACATTCTTGTTACCGATAATTTCAAGGGCATTTATACTCCACTGTGATCGGTCATACTCATTATCAAATTTAAATAATTAGCAATACTACTATCATAGAATCTAACATTATACTATCATAAATTACACTAGAACATCAAATAAAAAATTATAACACTATCATACATATTCTTACACTATCATAAATTACTTCTAAATGCCCCATCATACATTTAATCATACCATACATGAATTGTATTCAAACTCAACAATAAAATAACACACTATTGAACATGAAACATGGCGATCTACAAATTATACATGAATTTTGAATTTTACATGAACATAGAGAATACATAAACCACTAAGCTATTAATTACATATTACTAATTTTCATACATATCCATTGAATTATATACATGTCATTTCGATTTCTAAAATCACTTCATCAAACATACATATAATCATACAATATATGAATTTGAATCTAAACCCTACCACCTATAACACCGTTGAATCGTCGAACAAATAACATGATATTCATGGTGACATAAACCGTAACAATCTGTCATAATCAAATAACGAAATTTAATAGGATTAATTCGAATGAAATAACAAAATCAAATAGGATATGAATTCAAATCGAATGTATGATTACCAACACAATCAAATAACAATAAACAAAAAGAAATGAAAAGCGGAATTGGAAAAAAGCGTAAAAAAATAAAAAAACCATAAACACTCACATTAGGTGCTGCTTGACTACGAGAAGGCGAAGGATTAGCCATTGTAATCGTCCAAATTTGATCCCGAGAAATGGAAGGATTGAAATCTGTAAATCGTCCAAATATGGTTGCTTTTACGCTTTTTCAGAGCTTTTGCTTGAAAGCAGTGGAAATGAGGAAGAGGGGCGATAAGGGTTTGAAATTGGGCGTTTCCGTCCAAATTGGATGAATCCGTCCATATTTGGGCGGTGCGTCCCTCTGTTTGGAGCGGAGAGGCCATATGAAACCGTCAATTTGGGGACGGTTTTAGACTTTTGATAAAATGGGCGTAAACCGTCCAAATGTTGGATGCACCGTCCAAAAATGGGCGGTGTTAACTTTAAAAATGGGCGGTGCATCAAAATTTGGGCGGTTTTACGTCCATTTTGTCAATTCAATATATTTGGGCGAATTTCATCCAAATTTGGAGGTTTTTTTGCCCGAATGGGCGATTTCATCCAAATTTGGACGGTGAACACGAAAAATAATGTCGAGAATACATCCGACCGCAAAAATAAATGTCGAGAGGTTAAAAGGCGCGATTTTCCAATTTCTCCGATACCAGCCCCCTTTTCTTTGGGTTGGAAGGTCTTTATGTTTTTGTTTTGAACATAGGTTGACTAACTATCTTGATTTTTGTGGCTAGGAATGATGCCGGATGATGGCGTAAAAGGTTTGAATTTTGAAGATTTTAATTGCTTGGAAGAGGCAGGTGGAACAGGAAAAAAATAAAAAATGTTGGTTGTGGGATTTGAACTTACTACATAGAATTATGGAGAGTGAAAAGGGTTTGTTCTTAAACCACTAGGATATAAGGTCTTTTGTTTAAGAAAAAGCAGCATAACATACTAATATTAACACTACTACTAATCTGATAATAAAAATTTAGAGACTTGACACCATATGGGGGGCTTGACACCATTTGGGGGGGGGGGCTTGAGACCACCCCAGGGAAGAGAACTGGGCTTCTGGAGAGATTTTGGAACGTTAACACCTCTATAGTTTTGTAGGCTTAGGCTTCGATGTATGCTTACAACAACAATGGACTTAAAGCACATAAAGCATGGTATGAACTTTTTCTTTCATCATCATTAATAAAAGACTCGTTTGTTAAAAAAAAAAAGATAACTTTTATAATAATTGTTTTTCACTCAAATAGTAATTTTGAAAAGAATTATTCAATCACATGTTATGTCTTACATAAAAAAAACCTACTTCGGTTCCTCGTCATTTGTTTACATATTATTATTTTATATATTATATTTAACAAAAAAAAGATATTTAAAAATAAAAAATAATTAAAACAATATAAACGAAAAAGAGAAAAGAAAATTATTTCAAACAAAATCTTTCTAAACCACACAAAGGTGGAGAGAAGCAACTCCGTCAAATGGAAACAAAGAGACTAAAGAGATGAAAAAAGGTGAGTGAAATTGCAATCGACTAATGATACGCGCACAGTCATTCCGACATAACGGATGACACAGTTGTTATTTACATAGTTAATCGTAATGTATAATTAATAATACAAATGTTGGTTGTGTCACTCGTTTTGTAGTGTGGGAAGGGATATAGTCAATGTACCAATTTTAATACTATTGAAAAGGATGTTAATACTCTAAACTCGGTATCATAATTTGGTTTTGAACCCTACCGTTCGGGGTTGGTAAGAAAAATTTGGCTCTACTTTTCGGCTATATGGAAATGAAACAAAAATGTAATCTTTAAGTAGTTAAAAACATGAAGAACAATGGTTAAGCTAAAAAATGTATCATCTTAAACTCAACTTTTTTTTTGAAGAAAAGCTCATTCCTTTAAATTGAGTGTAGGAGACTGAGGAGGGAGAGCTGGAAGTGAGTGTTGGTGAGTGTTGAGTGTATAATATACTGTTTGTAGAGCGATTTCGTCAAAAAAAGAAGAAAAGCGGGTGTATAGACGGAGGAGAGAGGCGCAACAGTTTTTGTTTGAAGTGGAAATGGGAATATATGTGGTTTCTCTCGTCGATTAGCCCTCACTTTTCTGAAATTGGGTTGTATTAGTTGCTGCCAAGTGGAGATTGTGGCCAAGAGAACACACGTTGAAGAGAAAGTATGAAGCTCGTTAGTTAGCTGCTATGACTGCTTACCTCTTCTTTTTTTTTCTTTTTTTTTTTTAACCTGTAATTTTATAAATATAAGAGTGACTGCTTACCTTTTGTTGTAAAGAGAACAAAAGAAAAAGACGTTAGTCTCAAAGGGTCTGGTTTTTTTGTTTTTTTTTTTTTTGAGGAAAAGGGGTCGGTTGTAAAAGTAAAGGTGGGAAAAAGCGTATCTCATTCCATTAGATAATCGGCTTTATAGGGTCGCGGATTCTGATGTAACACATGATTACATTGATGGCGATAAATCTTGATTGAGCGTTACATAATAAGCCAAAGATAATCGCATTGGGCTTTTGTGCGAAGGCACATAATAGTATTTTCCTTCAACACTCTCCGCTTGTGCCAAGTCAAAAGCGAAATGGTGCATGGATCGTTCTCGTTAAAACCGCTTCGCAAAATAACAAAACCAGGTGGGACAAAAATAAAACTTGGTGAAGGAAAAGAGCACAACACACCTTTAATCTTTAAGGATAACATGTGTATTAGACTCACGAGGTCTCTATCTCTCCACGATCCTTACACCGATCAAGGAAGCTTTGAAAGCCTTCGCATTCCTATATTTTTCACATGTTCCTCAAATATTGCTTTAGGCAGTGACTTGGTAAACAAATCTGCCACATTCTCCTCAGACCTTACTTGACTCACTTGAATCTTGAGGAGAGCTTGTTGTTCTTTGGTTATAGAAAAACTTTGGTGATATGTGTTTTGTGTTGTCACCCTTGATATAACCAAGCTTCATACATTCGATGCAAGTTGCATTATCTTCATAAATGCAAGTGGGCTCTTGATGGTGGAACTTAAACCACTTTGGTCCCTCGAATATGTGTAATGATGGACCTTAACCATATACACTCACGAACCGCCTCATGTAGAGCAATAATCTCGAGTGGTTCGAGGAGGTAGCCACAAGACTTTGCTTGGTTGATCTCCAAGATATCGCCGTGTTCCCAATGGTAAATACATAACCGGTTTGGGAGCGACCTTTATGTGGGTCGAGATAGATACTGGCGTCGCAAACCCAACTAATACATTGTTTGGGGTTTTTGAGTAGGGGTGGCGATTTATTTGTCGGCGTTTTCTTTAGGAGTTGTATTTTCATTTACGGTCCCTCTTGTCTTTGTGTAGGAAAAAAATAGGCCCAAGTCAATGGTTCCTTTTAGGTATCGAAATATGTTTTTAATACCATTCCAATGATGACTGCGTTGGCGCGGGTGAATCTAGCTAACAAGTTCATCGAGAATGCAATATCCGGTCGAGTACATTGAGCTAAATACAATAATGCGCCTATTGCACTTAAGTAGGGAATTTCGGCTCCCAATAGCTCTTCGTCATCTTCCTTTGGACGAAATGGATCTTTCTTTATGTCCAAACTTCGACCGATCATGGGAGTGCTAACAGGTGCACTTTGTCCATATTAAATCGCTGAGCATCTTTTGGACATATGCAGGTCGGTGGATAAGTATTCCACAAGCTCGGTGTTCTAGTTCAAGGCCTAGACAAAACCGAGTTTTCCCAAGATCTTTCATCTCAAATTCGGATTTCAAATAGCTCGCGGTTTCTCTTATTTCATTAAAAGTACCTATTATGTTCATATCATCGACATATCTTTGCTACAATTGCAAATCCGGAACTTGTTTTCTTTATGAATACGCAGGGCATAGTTCATCATTCTTATATCCTTCCCAATCAAGTAGTCACTTAGGCGGGTATACCACGTCCGCCGGATTGTTTTAATCCGTAAAGTGAGCGTTTCAATCGATTGCAAACGCACTCCGTGGTTTAGAGTCACTTGACTTGGGCCATGAAAGACCATCGAGGCACTTTCATGTATATCTACGAATCAAGATCCCCATAGAGATATGTCAGTAACCACATCATGATGAGTGCATTTCCAATCCTTCTTGAAACAACTAAACTAACTAGGTAACGGAAAGTTATTACATCCATTACAGGAGAGTATGTCTCCTCATAGTCAATTCAGGCGTTGTGAGAAACCTTGCGCCACAAGGCGAGCCTTGTACCTTAGGACTTCATTCTTCTCATTACGCTTTCGACAAATACCCATTTATGTCCTATGTGCTTTACACTTGGTGGGGTTAGCACTACCGGACCAAATACATCTCTTTGTCGGAGAATCTAGTTACTGCTGGATTGCTTCTTTCCATTGAGGCTAATCGCTCTTTGTTGACATTACGCAGCAGAGCGTGGTTCGACATCATCGTGCTCTATGATTTCTTGAGCAACAGATATATGCAAATATATCATCAATGTGCATGGAAGATCTTTCCATCAACTCGTATGCACTCTCATAATCCATTGAGATTTCTTTGTTCTCTGGAATCAATTCAAACATCGGGCGTCCAAGTATTGATTCATGGACATAAGCGTAATCGAGAGATAATCTCATGAGAGGATGCTCTACATTGATGATTAATGGGTCGGATTGTGCCTTACTCGCCTCTTCTTCCTTGGGTGAGTATCGGTCAGAACCAAGTGGTCTCCCTCCTCTTCCTTTGGGCGCCACGGCCTCATCCACACACCTCCACTAAGTGTGGTCGCAATGCCTTTAGCTTCTGACATTGTGCCCCTTTTTGGGGACTTCTAACCTTGCGAGCACGCGTTTGCGGTGGTATATGTGATCTTGTCACTTTAGCAATATCGAGAACGCATCAGGCATCGAATCGCTCGTTCGAAGATTAAGTATTCTTTGCACTTCACTTTCACTTTGTGAGAGTGCAGGGGATCAAAATGAGGCGAGTGGGGACAAACCACGACAATTCTGTCGTTCCTTAGAAAATCCTTTTTCTTATCTCCCCTAACGACGGGAAGGCGGTCTCATCAAAGTGACAATCCGCAAATCTTGCGGTAAATAGATCGCTGTCAAAGGTTCCAAATAGCGGATAATAGTTGGGGATTCATAACCAACATAAATACCTAATCGTCTCACGAGGACCCATTTTAGTGCTATTTGTGGAGGCGCAATAGGCACATATGCCGCACAACCAAATATGCGTAGGTGTGAAATATCAGGCTCATATCAGGTAACCAACGGTGCACGCAGGAAAATGGTTGGCTAGCGGTGGAGTGCAAGCGAATAAGTAAAGCTGCGTGCAATATTGCATAACCCAAGCGAGATAGAGGCAAGTTGGTGCGCATAACCAATGCCCTGGCCACCATCGTAGCCTTTTGATGGTGGCTTCTGCGAGACCATTTACGTATGCACATAGGAGTGCAGGATGTTCTACGTCAATCCCGATAGACATGCAATAATCATCAAATGCTTTTGATGTGAACTCTCTCGGCGTTGTCAAGCCTTATAGACTTGATAGGGTGATCGGGTGGTGAGCCCTTAAGCGTATAATCTGTGCTAAGAGTTTTGCAAATGCAGCATTCTTGTGGACAATAATGCGACATGTGACCCGGCGTGTCGAGGCATCCACGAGAACCATAAAATACTTGAATGGCCGCGTTACGGATGGATAGGTCCACATATATCACCTTGTATTCTTTGTAAGAATGGAATGTTTTGTTTCATGTCTTTAGCATAGGAAGGTCTCGATCCTGCTTTTTGCTAAAAAAGCGAGGCTTTGCAAAATGATTGGTGTGCCTTGGAAATGGTCAATGAGGAAGAGGATATAACTCATCCGGTGCTTGCAGACGACAATGGTCGCTTTGAAACAACACTACTTTGGACACTTTGCATTGTGTCGGATTTTTGTCCCATTTTGTTTTTTCCTCGAAAGAAGGGATGTCCGTGTGAGTTCTTTAAAATACGGATCATCATATCTCGACCAGGGTGTCTAGCGATCATGCCAAAGCTGTATGAGTCGGTGTCCCAAATTTCATTGTTGGTGATGACATAAGATTCAATAATCCGAATAGTAGTAATATATAATCCATTAGATTGACTCATAAGCTTTTCTAGTATGCGTTTCCTTCCACATTCATTTGTGGTAATATACAAATATTCGATTCCATTCTCACGGTGAGTTTCCAAATGATAACCGTTGTACGAATATCTTTGAAACTTAACAAGGTTCGATTGGCTCTAGGTGCATATAGAGCGTTTGTGACTTTTATCGTTGTGCCGTTTGGCATCAAAATGTGGCATTTCCTGCGCCACTTGTATTACTTGTGATGATCAATCATCGTAGTCACGAGATGAATTACATGGAATTAACTCGACAAATAATTGTCTATTCCTTAAGATAGTGTGTGTGGTTCCTTTATCACTAAGCACTCTATTTCTCTTCGATTCATTCCTACATTTAAATTAGATGAGATTAAAAAGTCGAAGACATAACTCATATTCTTTAGAGTTTTTCGATGGAGATAGAATGATATGCTTTTCATCCCGATATATATGTTTATTGTATGGTAGATGTATTGCTTTACACCTTAATAGTGCTATTTTGAACCATGTATATCTTTTGGTAAATAAAATCAATACTTGAGAATAAAATCCAAATTTATTAATAGGCCAACGAAAATCAAAAATAAAAGTCTCGTACATCAAAATCCAATTCAACAAACCATTATTCAAATGAACTTTAAGACCAAAATAGTCTAATTAAAAAAATAAGGCATTCCGCCTTCACAATGTTCTTGGAAAAATAAATAAGTAAGCAAAGCAGATCAATCAAAGTCTGGAACATCCATTGGTGAAAGCAGGGTTCTTGTTGCTATTGAAAGTCTGCAATTGTGAGGTTGACATCAGTGTCATTGCCTCCATCTTCCGTATAGTGGGCCTCTTGTTCTCTAGATTCCCTATACCTCTTGTAATTGGCTGCTACTTTGTTACTTGCTCGGCGGTATTATACCAATGCCCGAGTAACTCCACACCTATAGCAAGGTTCAGTTCCAACTCTCTCCCTTTTTTCTTGAGGGTTCTTAGGTGCCTTTTGCACCTTAGCCTTAGGACCACCATGGCCACTAGGACCATCACCACCATTTCTGCGCCATACATTAGGGGGACCTCCACGGCCCATACTACGGCCCCTAGGTCCCTTTTCACGTGGTGCATTGTTTCCACGTGGGTAAGGCTCAAGACGTCCAACTCCGCTTTTCTTTGGGGTTCTTTCCACCTTTCATCTTGCCATAGTTAACCTCGGGAATTTTCTTTGTCCCGCCAGTGCGGCATTATTATTCATGAGAACTTGATCATGCCGCTCACCACTTGCGGCATGTTGATCAATTTGTGAAAGGCCGTAATATTTTTCTTGTCGTACTCCGGCTATCTTTGGTTCGCTAGTATAAGTCTTTGAAGTAGGAAAAGTGGAAAGAGTCTTACGGATCATATCATCTTACTCGTGAGTTCCTTTCCATAGAATTTGAGGCGTGCTCTCAAGGCGCAACATGTCCTTGTTGAATTGGTCTACCCTTTGTAGTCAAGCAAGCGGATTTCATTCCACTGAAGCAGGCGATTCACGGGAGTAAAGTGTCATGAATGTTCCCAAAACGTCCTACAGGGCATCCCACGATTCTTTGGGTGTTTTCAAGCGAAGGTACTCAGCGTAAGCTAGAGTCAATATGTCGCCTCAAGAACATTAGGGCATTTGCTTTTACTTTAGCTAGAGATGGGTCGTCCCTAGGGTCGGTGGGTGTTTTGATAGTGAGAGTGTAGTCCTTTGCAACAAAGGCCATTTCCACATCTCGAAAACCGGTGGTACTCAATTCCTTACGAGTCCA
Source organism: Gentiana macrophylla (assembly GCA_026214975.1). Lineage (NCBI taxonomy): Eukaryota > Viridiplantae > Streptophyta > Magnoliopsida > Gentianales > Gentianaceae > Gentiana > Gentiana macrophylla. Next base: position 92,434,829 of record CM047816.1, read on the forward strand.
AGATTTCAAATTCGGAATTCGAGTTGTATCGACCATCTACATAAACAAGAGTGAAGAGCATATTAATTATGTAGTCATAAGACATCCACAATAATTAATTTCCAAGAGTGTGAATTGGATCACGATGCCATGGTACATAGCGGTCACTCATTTTTTCGATGCTTTGTGAAGATACTTTATCACATTGATTGTTTTGTACTTAGTATATAACGCCTATGAAATTTCTTTATCATAGGATGACATATAATCTTATTTATAAGGCAATCAACATATAATTATTATGCTCAATTTGAAATTTCGGGCAAACATAGCACATAACATTTTTCATGGCAACATGCATATACATATCAAATTGGCCATTGATTGTTTATTAGGAGTGAATCGTTTTTCTTATTTGTTCAATTGTTTATTACTATTTGTTAGGATAAATTTCTGCCGACAATTATTATTATTTATTTTTTTTGACAGTAAATTAAAAAAAAATAAAATTATAATAATAAAACAAACAAGGAAACGTAATTTGCTACACCACTCAATTAATGCGGCAGCAACGTAATTGCATTATTATTATTTTTTTTTTTTTTTTTTTTTAATGCACAGGAGTAAGCAGGTAAACAAATATCTCATTAAACCCTAATTCTTTGTTGCAGCCGCCGCTTTATCAATATTTTTTTTTTTTTTTTTTTTTTTTTATTTTTTTTGAACAGTAAATAAAAAAAATAATAATAAACACAAACCTAATAAGCAGTCATACTTCTAAAGCTTCCCGTGGCAATTTGTGAGACGTAATTGTTGGGTTTTTTTTCTTTTCTAAAATTTGTTTTATTTTATTTTTACAGGTCCTTAAAAATAAAAAATAAAAATAAAAACCCTAATACGTAATGACCATGGAAGCTGCTGCACAATAATAATGGATATGAGGCATAAATAATAATCCATCTACAGCAACTCACGTCGATTGATTGTATAATTATACAGAAACAATACACAAGATATGTTGATCAATATATGCGACTTAACAAATAGGCATGAATATCAGTATACCTACCAGATGAATGACATGACTTTAAACTTTAATTGATTATTAATCCCTATAGTGAGTACCGATAATAAAGTAAAATAAAATCAGCATGGGTTTTCCATTAATCATCGGTACACAGCAAAACAATGATAGCATGATACCCAGCAAAAATGTGATAGCGTGATGCAATAATATATATTGCCGATTATGCCAAAACAAAGCCAAAAAAACATGGTTGAAAGTTGGCTCCGATACCACATGTAAATGAACAATAAGAGTACCTTAATATCAGAAGAAATAATCAGTATCGGGTAGAGTTTTTGTGCATACCGTTCACTGGAGAATTGATAGATCTGTTCACCAAAGGGATATCGCCGTTGATGGATAAAGCTGTTCGCGGCGGGCTGGGCGGCGGCGGCAGCAGGGCTGGGCGGCGGCGGCGGCTCAATTAGGTTTTTTTTTTTTCTGAGCTACGTGCTGATAACGTGTAAAAGTAAAGGTGGGAAAAAACTGTATCTCATTCCATTAGATAATCCCTTTATATAGGGTCACGGTTACAATGTGAACACAGATTACATTGATGGCAATAAATACTGATTGAACGTTACATAATAACCCAAAGATAATCGTCATTGGCTTTGACGAAGGCACATAATAGTATTTTCCTTCAACATCGGTTTAATTTTCGTTATTATTTTATAATTTTTGAAACCAAATCTTTTTTTTTTTACAATTCTAAATGAAATCGAATAACCAAGTAACAATTTTTAAGCTCAATTTTTTTTTGAAGAAAAACTCATACTTTAAATTGAGTGAGTGTAGTTTATGAGACTTGTGAGGAGAGAGAATTTGGAAGTGAGTGTTGAGTGAATAATATAATGTTTGTTAGTTCCTTTTTATAACAACAATGATACAGGCACAACACCACAGTCACAACCAATTCCACAACCTGAGGTGGCGCTGAGGTGGAGGTGACATGGCGTGAACACCATCCGTAGGGTAGGTTGTGACTGTGACTATTCATTCAACTCTTCTCCGTGTAGTTTCAATTACTCCCACTGGGCTGAGATACTCGGTGGTTCTACAAGAGTTTCAACAGTAAGCTGGAGTATCAAACTCCATTCACAGGGTTATGGCTTTTAAACCAACCCTCTATGATTATGATCCTACACAACCCACAAAGGACTATAGGTCATCAATCTACCCTATAGACCGTAAGGTCCTGCAATGGGTAATGGACAAACCATGCTCCCACTACGTTCGGGGTGGATCGATATACTGATCTAGTTTAGTAGTTTTTTTTATTAGTGTTATCACCAACTGCCGGTGTTGGATGTGCACTGAACAAATCAGGTAGTAACATCTTGAGTACAAATACTTCAAGATCTAAGGTTGTTATTTATAGACTCTATCAGACCGAGTTTGACAGTATAACCGTCATTCTCTGATTTTACGAGTTTTATAACCAACATTTACTCAATGCATTAAGATATTTCACGACCTGGCCGTGTATGCAAAATTTCCAGTCCTACCTTCAAGCACTAAATGCTAAATGTCTATATTTACGGAAGTGGGGTGAACCGAATTCACTCCTTATCCACAAATGCGTAGCCATCTTTTAGGTAGACTTCTCGGTTTTTCATTACAACGTAAACCGTTATTTTGCAACCAATATCTTAAATGAGTTCAGCAGCGTATCGTAGCACATCAATACCTATATATAAGGCAAATTTATGGTGTATCCTTTAGTGAAAACATTTCACTGGGAGGCAGGCCGAGCATCAGTCCCAAAGACTACGCAAGAACCTATTTCTGAGTATGGAATACTCTATCTCTGGTGAAATCAGAGATTTCCTCCAAATATTTTGGATAAACTTACCGGAGTCTCGAATAGTTGTCAGACAAGATGTCACTACTTCAAAAGCTCCCACTAGCTTGTATCTTTCATATGACCCCGAAGGTCGATATGAACAAGCTGTGTAACTTCTTTAAATCTATTACCCTTTCCCGATTGAAAGGAAACTTAGTCATTGTTCCTTTGAGGCAGTTGTTCCTTTGATTGGGGAGATAGGAATCACCCTAAGCCGAGTCTTGAGATCTTGTCTTTAGGAATATGCACTAATTAATAGAATAGAAAGAAGCGTTTATCGAAATACGGAAACCATTTGTGTTTATATTGTTTTAAGATGCGTTACAAATACCTTTTCAGCAATGCTTAGTGGTTCTGACTTTATCAAACAAAAGTCCGAGTCTTAGGTTCGTGCTACGAATGTTATATTTATCGTCAATAAGACAAACAAATTATCTTATTGAAAATGAATATGTTCGTTCCAACGAATCCAAAAGTAAAATGAATTTTCGTGATACTCAAGAATTGAATCCGAGATTCATTTCCTTATATCACTCCCACTAGTCTATCTGAAATAACTGTCCGTTGTCTATTTTATTTATCGTTTAATGCAAAGCTACCTAGTTCTTCCAAAGAACTTTAGCTTTCGAGAAAATTGCTAGGATGCATTGGACAGTGATCCGAAATCACTTTCCTTATCCTCTAATTTCCAATTTATTAATTTTCTGGTTTAGCCTTAAAACTACTTAGTTTAGACGACTAACACGTATAAACGTTCTTTCCCATTCTCGACTTTTCTTAGATGGAAACAGTCTTGAACTAGCTGTTCGTTTGAGTAGACACTACTCTTGAATTGTGGGATGTTCAGTGTTACTAGTTTGGACTATCGATTTTTCTAATCGTCAAATCATAAGATCAAAGCTCCCACTAGTTTATCGGTTCCAAATACCGTCTAACTAGCAATACTTTGTATTTATGAATTTTTCAAAGATTAGAACATCACCTAGAACCAAGCTCCCACTAGTTTATCGAGCCCAAATCTTTGTCTAACTAGCAATCTTGTGTTCATGATGTTTCAAAGATTATAAAATCTCGAACTAAGCTCCCACTAGTTTATCAGTTCCAAATACTGTCTAACTAGTAACGCTTTATTCTTGTTTTTCCAATGAATGGAGAAACTCTTGTGCATTCCATTACACATTTCTAATGATTCAGAAAAACAACAAATCATAAGACTAAGGCTCCCACTAGTTTATCGGTTTCAAATACCGTCTAACTAGCAACGCCTTATGTATATGATTTTCCAATTTTTCAATTAGAAATTTGATGTGTAATTACACTTTTAAAATACACTAAATGAATTTTATCTGATAGTCCTATGTCATCTTTTGTAAACTAAGTATGGTCGTCTCTCGTTCAACACGAATGACACCCGTGACATACCTGTACTATGTCACTTAATTTTTTAAAGGCTCAAGAGAAAAATCTCTTCCGAAAAGTTAACTGCATTTATTGATAATTACAACGTACTTGTTACTCTCACATTTTTAATGAAGTCCTATTAACTAACAGTTTAGTAACCTAGAGATTTAGTTGTAAATAAAATGACAGAAAGTTAAATTCAAAAATAAATTTTTCACTACTAGATTTATTTTAGGAATAATAAACTATAAGAAGTCTATCCTACCATTCTAAGGATTTAACCTCGCACCTCAGTGCCGCCGTAGGGTAGGTCAAAGAGGTGATGGTTAAACTGAGACAATCTCTCTCAATGATTAATCTTCGAGAATCAAACATCTCACGGGAATCAGACTTCCCGGACCTTAATCGTTGATTACCTTCCTTTTCTAGCCTAGATATTTCAAAAATATCCATAATGAGTGTGACCTACTATATCAGACCTCAAAGTACGTCCCGAGTATGCCGCCGTAGGGTCGGTCAGTGACCCGACGAGTGCCCAAAATCATATCCTTTGGAGACCAAGCCTTGAATTTTGATAGGGGTGACACACCATCCGTAGGGGCGAAATCAAAGCGGTGGAGGCGTCACCCTTCTCTCACGTGCTTGCACTATAGTAGAGGCCGTGGGGTCGGTTGTCGCCTCCCCGCTCCCACTCAATATTTTGAAAAAGTGGTGGGTTTACTAATTACGGTTTCGGCCTTGATAAAGTAAGTGTTATAAAGCGGATGGAGATAACCGGATGCAAAAAATGTAAATGAAGCAATCAAACATAAACAATCAAAGGAGATAATGAAACAAGAAGAACACAGATTTAACGTGGAAAACCCTCGATGAGAGAGAGTAAAAACCACGGGCGTAAAAGAGATATTTTATTATGCTTTGAATTTTCTGATTTCAACACACTCGGATAATGAGACAACAAGCTGTATTTATAGGCACAAATCCCTAAACCCTAGCCGCCGGGAATCTTTGTCTCCTGACCGCCATAAATACCCTTACACGTGTCCTCCTTTTAATGACATCAGATAGTTGTCACATAATGTAATTTATGAGATGTGGGACCTGGCCAGTATTCCAAGACTCGGCAGACTATCACCTCTTGATAGTCACCTGGCCGTGAAGCTCGATGAGACTCCACCCTGCGAAGCCGCAATTGAATACACTTCTCAGCTGTCCATCACACAGCTGAGTCTTCAGATTGGTTCCACCAGATGTAGAGTTTAAGTCACTTTACTGACAAATCTCCACCTTGACTTCAACTCTCACCAGAGTCAAACAGATTGCATAACCAGATGTACTTGTACCAGATGCATTCGTCAATGCCAGATGTACTTGTACCAGACTATCTCCACAGCATCCACTCCACTGATCTGCCCTCAGTAAAGTTTCCAGAAACAGATTATAAGCTTTGAATATTCAGTAAGTCCAGGCAAAGCTGGAACTTACTCTCTTTGAATCGGGTTTAGTGAACATATCGCCAGGATTCTCCTTTGTGCCAATCTTCTTCACCACAACCCTCTTCTCATTCCTCAAGAAATGATACCTGACATCAATATGCTTGGTTCTCTCATGATGAACCTGATCCTTGGCTAAACAAATTGCACTTAGACTGTCACAATAAATCTCAGCCTGATCCTGATGCAACCCCAAATCACCGACTAGCCCTTCAACCGAGATACCCTCCATTCGCTTCAAGAAGAGCCATATATTACGCTTGATGGTTGATAAGGCTCAGAGCTGAAGAGTATCTTTCGGTGACCACTTGCATTTCCCAATGTAAACACATAACCGGATCATTGATTTTCTCATCATCAACATCACTGTGATAATCAAGATCACGAGTGCTGTGACTGGACTCGAGATCACCTCCATAAATGAGACCAACATCATCTATACCTCTCGGTACTGAATATCCTTTTAACTGACTTTCGGTGTTCCTTACCGAGTTGAGCCATAAACTCGCGACAACTTATTGATCGCTCGAGCTGAGATCGAGGCCTAGTGCAAACCATGGCATACATCGATCGCTAATTGCACTAGCATAGGGAACTTTGACATATCGCCTTCTCTTGGTGATGTGAAGCATAAGCAGACAAATGAACATTTGATGCCATAGAGTATCTATTGGTTTTGCGTGAGACATCCCAAACTTGGCCAATATCTTCTCGCACATAACCCTTTGAGACAAGAACAACTTCTCCGACTCCTATCTCTCGAGATCTCCATCCCCAAGATTTTCTTGGTTGCACCCAAATCCTTCATTTCAAATTCAAGATCGAGAAGGTTCTTGATTTTGAACATCAGGACTTCCTTGCTGCGGCTATCAAGATGTCATCCACATACTGGACAAGATAGATATATGATCCATCTTTCAAACAGATGAAGTAAACACAATGATCATATGGACTTACATTGTAACCTCGCCAAGCATGTAAATCATCAAACCTTTTATACCACGCGCCTTGGAGCTTGCTTCAAACCATACAATGATTTCTTCAACTTGCAAACATAGTTTTCTTTGCCAGGGACTTGAAAACCCTCAGGTGTGTCATGTATATCTCCTTATCCACCTCACCATGTGTAAGCGTTTTCACATCCAATTGCTCAAGTTCCAGATCTCTTTGTGCCACCATTGCTAGTAACACCCTGATTGAAGTGTGTCTCGACCACTTTGGTGAAAATATTTCATCAAAGTCAACCCTTCCTTTTTGGATGAACCTCTTGCAACCAAAGCGTGCCTTATACCGACCCTTACGCGCTTTGTTATTCCTTCCTTTTCTTGAAAATCCATTTGCAAGTCACAACTCCCTTGTCATGTAGGTTGTTTGACCAATTCCCAAGTCGATTCTTCAATAATGACTCCATTTCATCTCCCATTTGCATGCCACCGAGATGCTTCATATCATGTCATCGCTTCCTGTAAGTAGTAGGTTCAAACAACCTCTACTTCTTACGCAACTTGGAGTGCATATCCAGCCAAATCATCATATCCATATCTCTTTGGAGGTATCCCAACATTAGATCTTCTAGCTCTGGCTTTGGCGTAGACTCTGCTAATCAATGTTTGTATGACGCCTGCTTTGAGGTCTCAAAGCAGACCGGCTGGATCGGATTCGGTTCATTATCGGTCAAGATATAGTGTTGATTTGGATCCACTGATTGTTGCATATCAGAGACTCACTGAAGCTCCACATGTTTCTCAACACTATCGATTCAAAAGACTGGTTTGCACTCGAAGACCTCCCATCGATGAGTTTAACATAGAATTTTCATCAAACACAACATCCTGCTGAGGATTACTCTGGACTCTCACCGATGACCAAATCCTATATCCTTTCACTCCATCACCATACCCCACAAACACTCCTTTCTTGGCTCTTGGTTCCAACTTCCTTCACTAACATGATAGTAAGTTGTACTTCCAAAACCCTTAGAATCGAGTAGTCGGCGAGCTTGCTGACCACATCTCAAATGGTGTCTTGAGATTGATTCTGTGTGAGGCTCCTGTTGATTAAGTAGCAATTTGTCTTAACATGACCTCTCGCCCAAAATCTCCTTGATAAACCCCGACTTGAAAGCATACATCTTGCCTCTCCCGGTAGAGTTTGATTCATCCTTTCAACTACACCATTCTCACGAGGTGTATTCCTTACGATATGATGTCCTGCAATACCTCGGTTTGCACAAAATGAATCAAAATCCGCCCAGGTAATTCGGACCATTATCTGTCAGAAGCTTCTTGATTTTCTTGCCTAAGCGATTCTCCACTAGGGCCTTCCACTGCTTGAAGTTATTGAATGCATCACTTTTGTTCTTCATCATCACCACCCAAGTCATCCTTGAATAGTCATCTATGAATGACACAAAATATCTGTGACCACCCAATGACTCAACTTTTGATGGACCCCAGTAGTCTGAATGGATATAATCAAGTGATGCCTTTGTATTGTGCAACCTGCTTTGAGAATTTACTTATGCAACTTCCCAAACACACAATGTTCATAAAAGTCAGATTCTTGACCTTATATCCTCAAGAAAACTCTTTGAAGAAAGAACCTGCATACCCCTTTCACCCATGTGACCAAGTCTCATGTGCCACAAGTGAGTCTCATTGAGATCAGTGAATCATTGAGGATGCAACAAAGAAGAAGCGCCAGATCTGATAGATCCTTGTAATATGTACAAGGTTCCCTCTTGATGCCTTTGAGGACTACAATCGAATCTTTGAAGACATTCACCGCCCACCTTCACCCTTGAAATTGAACCCTTGTTGCATCCAAGAGATCGAGAGATACCAAATTCTTGGTCATCTGTGGAACATGTCTTACATCCTTCAGTGTACAAAATTTACCATCCTCTGTCCTTAACTTTACTGAGCCAATTCCCACAACTTTACAGACTTCTTTGTTGGCCATATAGATTTGACCACCATCTCTCGCTTCATAAGTAGAGAACCACTCTCTGTTTGGACAAATATGGTAGGGTGCTCCAGAATCAAGTATCCACACATCATTGTGGTGTGTAGAATCCCCGCAACTAGAACCAGATCCTCATCAGATTGCTCAAGTAGCCAAGGCCATTGTGCTGCGGAACTGCCTTCCGCTTTGTTTCTTCTTCCTTGGACAATTGGACTTCCAATGTCCACGCTCCTTACAATTCGGACATCGATGAGACTTAGGACCTTTGGACCACGACTTCTTTTTCTTCTTCTTCGTCCATATCCTTTTCCACTATTGTCGCTAGCTACTAGCCCAAAGAAATGACTGTCTGTCTGTTCAATGACCTTGTGTCTAAGCTCCTGGCATGTAAAGCGGACCTTACATCCTCCAAAGCTCATCGCATCCTTTCCAACTATGAAAGAGCGCACAAAGTTTTCATCGATGCGGTAGTGACACCAACAGGATTTAATTTGCATCTTCATCTTCAATTTTAACATCAATATTTCTTAAATCAAGCAATATTGTGTTCAGCTGGTCCAGATGTTCCCTCAGTGGACTCCCTTCATGCATCTTCAAACTGAACAACCTCTGTTTCAATAATAACTTGTTGGTCAGTGACTTGGTCATATACAGGCTTTCAAGCTTTTTCCACAACTTGGCTGCGGTGTCTTCCTCAGCAACCTCAGTGATAACATCATTAGATAAGCACAACATGATGGTTGAATGTGCTTTCTCTTCCAGACTGGCATAATCTGGTGCACCTGTATTTGGTTTGTCAGATAAAGGATTCCACAAACCTCTTTGTTTCAGCGAACAAGGCACGCATCTTGATTTGCCCACCAGACCAAAAGCTGCTCCTTCCTCAGTAAATTTATCGATTTTTACGTTTATGCGACATCTTTCCTTGCTAAAGATTACAACTTTATCATGAGATCCTAGCACCTTGTTGAAGGTCTTGGTGAAGATGAAGTTGATCGTCTGATTATTTTCTCGGAACCTTGCTCGATACCACTTGTTATAAAGCGGATGGAGATAACTTCGGATGCAAGAAAGCGAAACAAAAGCAATCAAACATAAACAATCAAAGGAGATAATGAAACAAGAAGAACTGATTTAACGTGGAAAACCCCTCGGTGGGAGGTAAAAAACCACGGGCGTAAAAGAGATATTTTATTATGCCTTTGAATTTTCTGATTTCAACACACTCGGATAATGAGACAACAATCTGTATTTATAGGCACAAATCCCTAAACCCTAGCCGCCAGGAATCTTTGTGCCGAACCGCCATAAATACCCTTACACGTGTCCTCGCTTTTAATGACCTTTGTATAGGCTGTCACATAATGCAAATTAACAGATGTGGGACCTGCTTTGTATTCGAAGACTCAAAGAGACTATCACCCCTGCCGATAGTCACCTGTTGATGAAGCTCGATGAGACTCCACCTCATGCTACTGAATTGAATACACTTCTCAATTTGCCCATCACACTGGTGAGTCTTCTTGATTGGTTCCACCGGATGTAGAGTTTAAGTCACTTTACTGACAGTAAGAAACAATAAATCAAAGTACTCCGAACAGGGTCGGTTATGTAGGCAAGCCTACGCCGTCTTATTCGTTGGAACATATGTGACAGTTCAGGCCAATTCGGCAAGAGAAGCCCCGTTTTGCCCGAAGGCTTATCGGCTATGCTAAGTCCCGTCGAACTGCTGTAACGTACATCACACGTGGAGAGGAGTCGATTGAGCCGAAGCTCGGTTGAACTCGCCCAACCATGGTTAGACCATTTGCGAACCCATCTACTAAGATTCTCCGATTTCTAAATTGTCACCCAAAGCGTAATCTCGTTTCTGTTTAAGGTGGGTTCACTGAGAAGCCATCACCGAAAAACTCAACGATTTATCCAAGTGGGATTCACCGAGAATCCATCACTAAAATCGTAACGATTGACAAAAACCCGGTTCCTCGGTTTTAATAATTAGTTACTTAATTAATTAAGTACCACATATTAATTAAATAAGCCTTTAAACTAATTATACGAGTTATACATGCCTAATTTATTCAAAATAAACTAGCTACATGTATGCATTGGAGTGAAATCATGATGTGATGCATGTCATGGCAATTTTCCGGTTATATCACACAATTTCGATCATACACAAAAAATAAACACCGAGATGGATCGTTGGTACCCCTGACTAACCTATTTTCTAAGGAAAAGTAAAAATTTAATCTAAGTCTTCAAATCTCGATCTTGATCTTGAAACTTTCGGATCTCGAACCTTCGATCTTGACACGAACCACGAACGACGAGGAGAGGAGGCCGTAATATACCAATATATTTAAAATATATCTATATTAAATTGTTTTAAAAAAAAACTTTTATTTTATTAGGACACGACAGTTATCGGAAAAAAATTAAATTTTTTTTTTTCATTCATTACGGCAGAAAGTTTTATTTTATTTTTTTTTATTTATGTTTTGATTGACCTAATGCCAATCTTAAAGCAAAGTTAACAAAAAAACAACCAGCTGCCGTAATAATAAATATGTTGTCGCAAGATGTCAACATAAAAAATAAAAATAAAAAAGCTGCCGTGGAAAAAATAGCCGAGGCTATTAAAATAAAATAAAAACATTCGGCAACCTCCCGTTATTACCTTTTTGATGATCTTCAACATCATGATCTTCGTCGTTTCGAACCCGGATCAACAAAAAAAAAAAAAAAAAAAAATTACAAAAGGTATTATTCGGCTTTTACAATTTTTCGCGTGACAAAAATAAATTACACATCCTACGCTTCAATTGATACAAATCAAAAGAATACAAAATAGATCTACGGGTGCTTGAGATCGATGAGAGATAAATTTATGATCATCATTACTGACATTTTACCCCAATATTGATACCATTTTGAGCATTATTATATCAAATCAAGTCAAAATTACTAAGTTTTATTCAAATGTATAAGTAGTAGTTATTATATAAATTATCGTATTTTTATAAGTTTTTATTAGTTTTGTCTAGGTTTAATGAACCGGAGTATCGTGTCGGATTTATATTTGGTATTTTGGTGGTTCATTGCGAGGATTATACATTGACCAAGATTCCACGTAAGGACATGTTTTGAGTCTAAAAGATGTGTTTAGAGGATTAGAAGAAGATCGCCGAACTACGAGTTGAATGGATCAAATTATCTTACATACTTAAAACCAAAACCTGTTTCGACGGAGATTTGACCCAGCTTAGAGGCATTTTCAGGGGATGACTTCTTAATGAAAGTTGTAGATCTTCACATAAGTTTTCCAACGCACTTTGAATTACGTCAATTGGAGGTCTACAACTCAATTTATGGTCAATTGACTAATCAATTCGGATTAGTAGAAATCCCGAAATATCTTCGTAATACGAATGGCTCATCAAAACGACATTTTCTGAAGAAGTTTCCTTCATAAAAGTTGTATATCTTCAAGAACGCTTTCCAATGGATTTTGAATCAAGTCAATCGGACTTCTATAACTCAAATGGTGGTCAAGTGGCTAATTGATTCAATTTCGTAAAAATGTCGAAAAAACGTTCGGAGGAACACGAGGTACTCAAGAAGACATTTTCTGAAGAAGAGTCCTTCATGAAAGTTTTAGAGTTTCTCGAGTCCGTAATTTTGGCATTTCGTTTGCAATTTTTGGAGGTCTACAACTCAAGATATGAATTTTAGAAGTTTTAATCCAATATATATCAAATAATCGCATGATTTGGATAGAATCAGTTAGGATTTGCAATGATGACACCGGATCGATCCGCACCCACCCGGATCGACCCGGCACTTCAATTTGTGGCTATATATACAGCAGCCATTCCATGAGCAACTTTGCCCCTTTTCTTCCATCTTTCTGATCTTTCATCGTCTCTGTTCTTTTCTTTTTTATTTTTCCTTTGTAGATCATATATACATATATATGATATATATATATAGATCTATATCTCTTTTGTCTTTTTATTTTATTTTGGGTACTGTATATATACATATGTCATGTATGTATATATATGTTTTTTTTTATATATATAAATAAATTAGTACAGTTGTAATGCTCAGGAAAATCTCGGAAGTTCGGTATTCTTTGAAGTCGTTGTAATGTCAGGAAAGAGTACAACCTCGAATCAACAATTTATGTAATCGGGTATTTTTCTAAAGTATTATGTTTGTTGTTTCTATATATATATATGAATAAAGTAGTTATAGTATCGTTATAATGGTAGAATAATTATCGAAGATTGTAGATCTCATGGAAATGACCCCGATTCAACAGATTGTAATCGGTAATCTATTCTAATATTATGATGTATACTATATCTATAATAATGTTAAACTGAAAATATATCTAGCCAAGATATGAATCAATTAGTTAATCTTTTGGTAAAATGAATGATCGACTCTGTAATCATGATTAAAACTAATTATAATGAATCTTTTTCTATTTTGCAACGTATTGATAATATATTCGGATTGGCGTAATTAACCAAGATGAATCGCAACATATAACTTGATTGACGAATCGACCCGAGAGAAGTTAGGATATGAGATAAAAATAGAAAAACCGGAGGGTAAAATTGGCGAGTGAAAACGTGACAACGGAATCCTATTTCCTACCCGAAGCGATTTGTCTGGAAAGATGAATCTTATTGAAATTTATACTCGAGATCTTAATAATGTTAAAATCACAGTTTAATTGAAACTACACCGTTTGTGTTAAATCGATCCGCTTGACAACCGAGCCTCTTGAATAACATCGGCCGTCGACGAACGGAATAACCTATTTTATCCGGGGTAGATTTGTACTTGCACTGCTATTCGGACTAACTAAGATTAGCATGGGGCGGTTGTGAACCTTGGGTGATGACATTTGACATATGACAATTTCATACGCTTGTGTGAGGAGGAGTTGTGCAGCTTAGAAAGACACCGATTCATATATAATTTACACCGATTCATATATAATTCCATTTGGGAGGAATTATCTCCATTTAGCATGTGGGATAATCTTGGAGAATATTTGGGAGGAATTATCTCCATTTAGCATGTGGGATAATTTTGGAGAATATTTGCCATCATGTGGAGGTGGTGAGTCATGTAGTAGCATGTGAAGTTTGTTACAAGAAATCATTACATGCCACATGCAAGTAACATGCAAGGAACCTCTTTCTGCTTCTTCTCGTTTCTGTTTTTTTTTTTTTTTTTTTTTTTAATATATATATATGATATAAATATACATATAGTAGATCATGTATGTATGTATATATATTCTATGTATGAATATATATGATATGTATAAATATATATGTGATATATATATATATAGATCATGATCTACTCTCTTTTTCATCTCTTTTCTCTTTTTATTTTCTTTTCGGGGCCCGTATATACATATATATGTCTATGTATGTATGTATATATGTTTTTCACATATATAAATAAAATGGTTATAGTATCGTTGTAATGGCGGAATAATTATCGAAGATTGTTGATTTCAAAGTTTTGTTATGCTATATCCGGTGGATACAACCCCGATTCAGCAGTTGTAATCGGTAATTTTCTAATGTTATTATGTTTATTATTTCTATTTTTATATTACTTATAATAATGATGTTAATATATCTAGCCAAGATATAAATCGAATTAGTTATCTTTTATAGATCCGGATGATTGACTATGGTAAAAATGATTAAAATTAATTATGATGAATCTCTTTCTATTTTGAACTTAATGTACGGATAGAAAGACCGGAGGGTAAAATTGGCCGAGTGAAAACGTGACAACGGAACCCGATTTCCCTACCCGGGGGCCGATTTGTCCTGGAAAGATGAATCTTATTGAAATTTGTACTCGAGATCTTAATAATGTTAAAATCACAGTTTAATTGAAACTACACCGTTTGTGTTAAATCGATCCGCTTGTAACTTGATAAAATTACCCGTTAAGTGCAAATCAAAGCCGTATTCTCTGAAAATAACAACTTCTTCAATAACAACTTTCTCGGTAATTCTCTCGAGCATTACAATGATAGATTACTTTTATTTATAAAAACATATATACATACATAGACATATATATATACGGTAGAAAATAAAATAAAACGAGAAAGAGATGAAGAAACGGAGATGAAGAAAGGGGAATGGAAGAAATGGGAGGAGGTGAGAAGAGATCTTGGCCAAGAGTGGCCAAGATGGGGCAAGAAAGATCAATGGAGATGGAGGAGTTTATATAGGAGAAGGGTGTATATGGGGAGGTTTATTTGGGAGAGGTGAGAAGTTTGTTGTGAGGAGGTTGTATTTGGGAGGAATTATCTCCATTTAGCATGTGGGATAATCTTGGAGAATATTTGCCATCATGTGGAGGTGGTGAGTCATGTAGTAGCATGTGAAGTTTGTTATGAGAAAGAAATCATTACATGCCACATGCAAGTAACATGCAAGGAACATGCAAGGAACCTCCCTAAAATCTCCGGTTCGTCGAAGTTCCACTGTTCGGTATAAAAATCATAACTTGCGTTGTAGACCTCCGATTGACGTGATTCAAAATGAGTTGGAAAGATCATTTTAGTATCTACAACTTTCATCAAGAACTCTTCCCAGAAAACGCCTCTAAGTTGGGTCAAATTTCCATCGAGAATCTAGTTACGGTAGAAGCACGTAGAACAATTTGATCCGTTTTGAACTTGTAAGCTTGTGGCATCTTCTTCTATCTCTCAAAATACCTCTTTTAGACTCAAAAACATGTGAATTTACGTGGAATCTTGGTCAATGAATAATCCTGCAATGAACCACCAAAATACCAAACGTAAATCCGACACGACACACCGTTACTAAACCGGTACAAAACTATATAAAACTTATAAAAATACGATAATTTATATAATAACTACTACTTATACATTTGAATAAAACATAGTAATTTTGACTTGATTTGATACAATAATGCTCAAAATGGTATCAATATTGGGGTAAAATGTCGTAATAATGATCATAAATTTATCTCTCATCACAACCCCTACTTAGCTTTTGGTCGCCCTCGATCAAAACAAGCGATAAAACAAAATGAATGAGAGATAAATTCATGAAGATAGAAGATATAAGGGACAACTAGATAATACAACCCAGCGTTAACCTCAATATAAATGTATAGCAGAGTGTGTGTGTGTGACAAGCCTTTTCAATTTCCACTATCATCTCTTGAATAAATCAAGCAAAACACACAAATATCCATTCGCATGAAAATTACTAATGACTTTCCTAGGTATAAGCGATGTGATTCCACACAAAGTTCTTCCGAGTACTTATTAGGATAATCCACAAAGAATATCATTCAGTTTATCTTTGGGGATAGTCAGAAGATAGCTAAGTTTTCAACCACGCTTAAAATAAAAAAAAAAAATTTCTTTTGATGAACTTAATTTCACATGTGTAGCATTTGCCTTCATTCCCAGCAATAGGACGTTTCGTGATAACACCCTAGTGGACTTTATCATCAGCGATGGGAGCTTTTAAACCTCATAGTGATATAGGACGTTTCGTGATAACGCCTCTCGCACTCAAATCATTGGTAGCTACAACCGACATATATATAGTTCATCTCTTTCTTTTTTTTTTTTTTCATAAACTTAACTTATATCCTTTCTATCACATTCAAACCTTCGGATATTCACGAGACACGTTCAAAAGTTAGGTACTAAGTTCCGCAATTATCTATAGAATAACCACTAGGATCTTGAATGGATACTGATTTAAAATTTTCCGCTTCAATATCAAAGGCTTTACGTGAAGGAATTCATGTTACACAAATATATTTGAAATTACAATGCACTTACGGTTCACGTTGGTTATACACATCCAAATTGATCATTATATCTTCAAATCCATAAAATATATACCTTATACAGTTTATTTTAATCAACTAAATAATGCTCGGAAAAAATCAAAAACTAAGAAGTGGTAAGGCCCCACTCACTCCTTATAGGCCTGATTTAAACACTTACGAAAAGCGATTAAGAGTAGAGTGCGCGGTCATATCGATCAGGAAATCGACCAAGTATCATTTTCAAATCGAAATACGAGAATGATCAAACTAGTGATGAAACACACGAACGAGGGCTTGATCATGCCCAAGGGAATATTAATAAATAAAATAAAAATAGAAATAATCGAATTGGAAAGCAAGTTGGAAGGAACCAAGTTTGAAAGGGCCAATTCAAACCGAACCTTATCCGCCTCAACCCAAATTCATCTCGGTTCAACCGATATAAGGCAACACCATATCCAATGCATATTTTGAAGAAAAAGGTGCAGAATGATGAAACACAGTCATTCGAGGAAGCTTTACCATATTCATCTAATGACAAGGGTAAGGGAGGTATACATTCTATCCCTATTACAAAGATGAAGTTGGATAAAAGTATGTATGTTTTCTTGACGATTTTAGTAAGGAGAAGTTTGGGGTTAATTATGAGGCGTTGTCTTCAACACTTACAATTCATTGAAATATCCATCCATTACACTAGAATCTTGTTCTTGTGTGTACACTTTGTGTTTTTTTCTTTGTAGATCGTACTAACACGCAGGTAATTGAAGAAGATGACTTCAAAGAATAATATGAAAGCTTCATAAACCTAAAGCTCGAAAATCAAAGGAAAAGGTCAAGAATCGTTTGGATTGGTGGGAATTGTCTAACCTCTGTTGGAAACCGGTATTGAAGAAGGATGCGGTGCGTGAGGATGACCCACCACCAGTGCCTTAAAAACTGAAGCACGGTAAAGTCTAGCTATAGACAATAAATATAGTGAAATCACGGGTACTATCCTTCCTATTTACTCATTAAGCATTTATTTCTAGTTGATTCGTGTGCTTAATTGTTACATGCTTTGGTGAGTAATTCTTAGAAGTATCCTATTTTATTTTAGTATATTAGTTAATCATCATCATTTTGGTTGTTTAAGTTTGTCGAGCAAACGACGTTAACCAAAAAGCGCTACCGGAGGCGACCCGTAAAATGTTAAATATAATAATTACTCATACTTTGGATGATACTTTGCGAATACTTGGATTGATTTTAATTTTGTTTCACCAAGTCTTAGGATGAATATTTGAATGTCATTAAAAAGGGAGCGATTAGATGGCTATCCGAAAATCCCGAGGAGAACAAAGATAAAATTCAAATGTATCATTTCTTGGACTTAGGTTGTTAGAACAATTTGAAATAACCCTTGAGGATCTGGGTATAAAAGACTCAGAGTTAATACTTTGTCGCATATTTCATATCATGATCTAGTCTGTTTTAAATTTCAAATAATGTGTGACATGTATTAGTTCAACTCTTTGTGGAATATTGTGTGTTTTAAATCAATAAAAGTTTATGTGGTGTGTTTATCTACCCTTTTGCATTACACTTTGTCACACTCACACACTTTTATTTCATTTGCACACACAATGGTCATAACTTTAACCCACCCACCCACCCTTTAATATCATCCAGTATTTGTTTTGACTTGTTTTAGTGCACCATTGCTTTCCCAACAACTTATTTACACTCACTTTACATTGGGGACAATGTAAGTTCGTAAGTGGGAGTGGAGTCGTTGGTCTAGCAATGGAATTAATGTTTATTTTGTATCAATAAATCTCTTAGTTTTCGATTTTTTTTCGAGCATTATTTAGTTGATTAAAATATATTGTATAAGGTGTATATTTCATGGATTTAAAGATATAATGATCAATTTGGATGTGTATAACCAACGTGAACCGTAAGTGCATTGTAATTCCAAATATATTTGTGTAAAATGAATTCCTTCACGTAAGCCTTTGATATTGAAACGAAAATTTTAAACTGTATCCATTCAGTATCCTAGTGGTTATTCTAGAGAGACTGCAGTAACTTAGTACCTAACTTTTGAATGTGTACTGTGAATATCTGAAGGTTTGAATATGATAGAAAGGATATAAGTTAAGTGGAATAAAAAGAAGAATACCAAATTAAGATGAACTATCTATATGTTGGTTGTAGCTACCAATGATGTGAGTGCGGAGAGAGGCGTTATCACGAAACGTCCTATATATCACTATGAGGTTTAAAAGCTCCCATTTGCTGATGATAGTAGTCTCAGCTAGGGTGTTATCACGAAACGCCCTATTCTTTGGGAATGAAGGCATACGCTACAAATGTGAAAAAAAAAAAAGTTTAAGAATGGTTGAAAACTTAATTATCTTCTGACTATCCCCAGTATAAACTGAATGATATGCTTTAGGGATTATCCTAATAAGTACAGAGGAGGACTTTGTGTGGAACTGTTCCTGCTTATACCTAGGAAAGTCATTAGGGCTGTCTGAATGGATATTTGTGCGTTTGCTTGAATTATTCAAGAGAGGATAGTGGAAATTGAAAAGGCTTGTCACACACACACTCTGTTATACATTTATATTGAGGTTAACGCCTGGTTGTAATTCTATACGGTTGCAACATCTGGTTGTCTCTTATATCTTATACCTTCATGAATTTATCTCTTATTCATTTTGTTTTATCGCTTGTTTTGCTTTATGACGACCAAAAGCTAAGTAGGGGTTGTGATGAGAGATAAATTTATGATCATTATTACGACATTTTACCCCAATATTGATACCATTTTGAGCATTATTGTATCAAATCAAGTCAAAATTACTAAGTTTTATTCAAATGTATAAGTAGTAGTTATTATATAAATTATCGTATTTTTATAAGTTTTTATTAGTTTTTGTACGGTTTAGTAATCGAGTGTCGTGTCGGATTTACGTTTGGTATTTTGGTGGTTCATTGCAGGATTATACATTGACCAAGATTCCACGTAACGACATGTTTTGAGTCTAAAAGATGTGTTTAGAGGATTAGAAGAAGATCGCCACAAACTTACGAGTTCAAATGGATCAAATTATCTTACATACTTAAAACCAAAACCTGTTTCGACGGAGATTTGACCCAGCTTAGAGGCATTTTCAGGGGATGACTTCTTAATGAAAGTTGTAGATCTTCACATAAGCTTTCCAACGCACTTTGAATTACGTCAATTGGAGGTCTACAACTCAATTTATGGTCAATTGACTAATCAATTCGGATTAGTAGAAATCCGAAATATCTTCGTAATACTGAATGGCTCATCAAAACGACATTTTCTGAAGAAGTTTCCTTCATAAAAGTTGTATATCTTCAAGAACGCTTTCCAATGGATTTTGAATCAAGTCAATCGGACTTCTATAACTCAAATGGTGGTCAAGTGGCTAATTGATTCAATTTCGTAAAATGTCGAAAAACGTTCGGAGGAACACGAGGTACTCAAGAAGGCGTTTTTGAAGAAGAGTCCTTCATGAAAGTTTTAGAGTTTCTCGAGACCGTAATTTTGGCATTTCGTTTGCAATTTTGGAGGTCTACAACTCAAGATATGAATTTTAGAAGTTTTAATCCAATATATATCAAATAATCCGAAGATTTGGATAGAATCAGTTAGGATTTGCAATGATGACACCGGATCGATCCGGCACCCACCCGGATCGATCCGGCACTTCAATTTGTGGCTATATATACAGCAGCCATTCCATGAGCAACTTTGCCCCTTTTCTTCCATCTTTCTGATCTTTCATCGTCTCTGTTCTTTTCTTTTTTTTATTTTTCCTTTGTAGATCATATATACATATATATGATATATATATATAGATCTATATCTCTTTTGTCTTTTTATTTTATTTTCGGGGCCCGTATATATGTTTTTTTATATATATAAATAAATTAGTACCGTTGTAATGCTTTAAGGAAAATCTCGGAAGTTCGGTATTCTTTGAAGTCGTTGTAATGTCAGTAAAAGTACAACCTCCGAATCAACAATTTATAATCGGGTATTTTTTAAAGTATTATGTTTGTTGTTTCTATATATATATATGAATAAAGTAGTTATAGTATCGTTATAATGGTAGAATAATTATCGAAGATTGTAGATCTGGCGGAAATGACCCCGATTCAACAGTTGTAATCGGTAATCTATTCTAATATTATGATGTATACTATATCTATAATAATGTTAAACTGAAAATATATCTAGCCAAGATATGAATCTGAATTAGTTAATCTTTTGGTAAAATGAATGATCGACTCTGGTAATCATGATTAAAACTAATTATAATTAATCTTTTTCTATTTTGCAACGTATTGATAATATATTCGGATTGACGTAATTAACCAAGATGAATCGCAACATATAACCTGACGATGAAATCGACCGGAGAAGTTAGGATATGAGATAAAAATAGAAAAACGGAGGTAAAATTGGCGAGTGAAAGCGTGACAACGGAATCCTATTTCTACCCGGGGCGATTTGTCCTGGAAAGATGAATCTTATTGAAATTTGTACTCGAGATCTTAATAATGTTAAAATCACAGTTTAATTGAAACTACACCGTTTGTGTTAAATCGATCCGCTTGACAACCGGAGCCTCTTGAATAACATCGGCCGTCGACGAACGGAATAACCTCTTTTATCCGGGGTAGATTTGTACTCGGTGCACTGCTCGAGACTAACTAAGATTAGCATGGGGCGATTGTGAACCTTGGGTGATGACATTTGACATATGACAATTTCATACGCTTTCGTGTGAGGAGGAGTTGTCTAGCTTGGTGAGTACACCGATTCATATATAATTTACACCTTGAATAAAGGAAGATCTGTCTCATTTATTTTTACTAAAAGATATTGATTCAGTAAAGTATTCTTGGCTAGATCCAAAAATATATATATTATCTATTTTTATATTTATATATTTATTTATCGCTTACTAACAATCTAACTACTAACATAATCTAACCAGGAAAAAGTAAAAGCGTGACTTAGATCGAGTTAATAATAGCTTCTTGGTGTTTAACCCCACTTAAAAGAATTACCATGTTTTCCCTGAGGATACGACCTGACTCACCAGACTAGCACTACAATTTGACCCGGTACACTGCCGGTTAGGATCTGTATAGCCTAGGTAATGTCCGTCAGCTTTCTGGCGCCGTTTCCAAGGTTAGGTTTAGGTCTGTCAAGTACCAACCCCAATCCATCTCTTCAACCACAACAATCACAAAGGCATACATTCATGATATTTTCGATTCATAAAAAAAAAGAAAATAAAGCAATCTACACATGCTATTCCACTCCTTAGATCTAAAATTTAAATACTTTGATTGCTAGATCAAAGGCTCTGCTACCACTTGGAAGATGTAATATCTCCGGATGGATCAAAAATCCACCCGATTACGTAGCGGAAACTACAAGATTTAGATCTAGTCAACCAAAATACATAAATAAATAGATCTAACCTACGAGGGGGTTAGATCACCAACCTTTTTATGGTGAAAAACGTCAAGAACAAGTTGAGAGCCTAGTTGAGAAGCCAAAGTCTTCCAACGTGTGTCTCCAAACACCACCAGGTGGATGGTGTTTCAAGCCGCCGGACCTCCTCGATATGCTACCCGGAAAATCCCGAAGATTTTCCCAACTCGAAAACCCTAGTATTTAGGCCGAAATATCCAAGCCTAATACTCTTCAATAATTTCGAAAATTATGTGTCTAATTTGGCTTGGGAGAACTCTCTTTATATAGGAGAGTAATCATTGTCCTCCAAGGATTTAATAATTAAGAGATAATTATTAGAATAATCCTTTTTCCAAATAAAAGATAAATATAATATATATCCCAAACAAATTAGGATAAATAAATATATTATCTAATATTCCATGATTTATCACTTAACAAATAAATGATTAAATCATACATTAAATAATTATCAAGAAAACTAATTTCTCTCTAATTAAATAATCATAAAATGCGCCCTTAATTAAATAAAGGTCCACGCGCATTTTTCGACACATTGGGGCGAGTCCATTTAAAAATTTCTTTTCCGTGTATTTAATTATCTAGTCCAACTAAACAATTAATCTACATATCAATTAAATAGTCCAATCCAACTATTTAATTATAATTGAGTGAAACGACGAGAAAACATATGCTATGTTAGGAGCCACGTCGGGGACCAATGGACCCGTATTCAAGTGCTTCTACAATAAATTAAATAATATTATCCGTCGGATCGAACAATAATATTCAATATATTAATTCCGGGATTACACCACCATAAACCCGAAATCGAACTCATTGAATATAGATAACTTACACTCAACCATGAGTCGATAAGGTGTCCACTGATATAATCATTACATACGGATAAATCCTCCATAGACTGTTCATCTCGAGTCGGGATATTTCCGTAAACCCTTCTCGAAACATATTATCCTTATTTACCATTAACCCCCAGTGATCAATTAGTTCACATACCGGACTAGCGACTAATCGATCTAACATGAACTCCGCGGATCGATCGGTTTCTAGGATTAACAAATAAAGGAATCTGTGCTCTCTACTTCCCGAGGAAGGAATGGATTCCATATCGTGATAGCACAGACTACTCACTTATCCCAAAGATAGAGCCAACGAGAAGTGTTGGACCACATACTTGAAGTGATCCTTACTAACACATCAAACTCTACCCTAGTCTACAGCGGTTATGCGTGATCACCTCAGATTAAGATTAATCCATATATGATCATCTTGTGATTCGATAAGACTTTCGATCACGGAATTATATCGAGAACTCAAATCAAATATGTCCAAATTTCATATGATTATCATCATATATAAATGTCCCACTAGTACCCTATTACCGACGATCCGGATGAGACTATCACACCGTAAAGTGTTTCAGGCGCATTATTAGCATATTAATCATGAGACCCGCATCGGATTAATAAACGCTACGGACTAAGTTAATTTTAAGTACATCTCACTAACTCAATCCTCTTGTGTATAGCCATACACTGAGTTATGTGATTACATAAACGAGGTACTTAGGGTTTTCAGTAGTGTCTTAATTATAAACATAAATGCATATAATAAGATGAATTATTAATTCTGTCCTAAAACAATTACATAATTGTCTTTCGGGCACTACTCCTAACACTAGCTACACAGACTAGGATATCGATATTTTTGTCGATTGAGAGGTTTCATCACCCATTCTATTCTTTTTGTTGCTTAGACTGAGACATAACTCTACATACATTCCTCATAACATGGAAATTATGTTGAATCATACATGTCACTTCTGTTTTGAATTGAAGGCTCTGATAAATTCATATTGTTATGTTATTCTTGTATTGAGATTCAGTTATTGATACTCAATAGATCATAACATTCTATAAATGACTAAAGTTAATTATACTAATTGATCTTTCTCCACCATTAATTGACCTAATATTTTGGCTCTACTTTTTGGCCTCAAGTTCATTTAGCCTCCGTTTTTACATGTTATTGTTTGTATGTAATGTGAGCAAACAGTAAATCTGTTGTTTATTAACTAGCAAGCCATTAATTATTTCTCAAGTGAAACTTACAAACATATATACAGAGTTTACATAGATTCCTTGGTGCATAGAGACCCAAAGCCAAGTCTATTGGGTGAGGTTTTGTTTGAGATTAAATATGGAAACTCTCTCGTGTGAAATTACATTATTTATTATTCAAAAGGATGCCCATTCTCCCATGTCTATTACCTACACGCTATTTACAACAGAATGGGATACGTACATACATTATTTAGTAGTACATGACATTAAGTCTTAATATGCTTAATGTTTAAGGTGCTTTAAATTGCTTGTGATTATGCTTTTGAGTCGTATTTTTGTTTTGTGTTTATGTTTGTGATTATTGTATGCCTACTTCATTATAGATTCCACATCATGATCAATAATGTAAAAACGTGTTGCGCCTCTTGTTAAAGAAACGATGATTGTAGTAGCATTTCCCTTCATAGAGAATAAAGTAAGAAGAGCGAATATGAGGGTTTTGATTTTTTTTTTTCTTAGCCTAACTTTCATCTTCTTGCAAATGAAATATACGTGTGAATAAAAGAATTATTTTTTCATGCAATTTTAGTAGTTTGTCGTGATTTTTCAGGCTCTGATGGGAAAATCGAAGCTATTCAAATGGATAAGTGCTGCGGCTAAAAACCGTGAAAAACAAATTTCATCAAAATTCACATAAGATGGCCGTGGAAACACCACGGTGGACCATTTGTATATTGAATTTAACCCATGTCTGCATAAGAAGTTTAAGTTACACGAGGTACATATGTACTTATATATATATATATATATATATATATATATATATATATATATATATATATATTAATTAAATTCTCATTTGAGTTTTTTTTTTTATCATTTAATTTGAGTGATTAACGATTACAATTTGATGGAAAGACGTCAACAAATTTAGCACAACTATGGAGGAAAGAAAGACGGATATGCTAAGCGAGAAGATAGATATGACCTGGAGAGAAAAGCGTGCAATGTAACATATCCGTCTATAATCAATTTTATATATAAGAAGTCGTCTCTAAAACTAGGGGTTTATAATTTGCACTCCACTGGTTCTACCAGTATACCATACATCTGGTCTTGTCAGATCAAAACCACAATAATCAATCTTTGAAAAGTCAAATCTTGAGTTAAGAATCGATTTTCAAAGATCGTTTTTCTTGTGGTGTAAATGTAGTGTGCACAGATCGATAAATCGCGGTGACACAAATAAATGCACCTTAAAACTAACTTAATTAAGGTCACTAACTGTCTCATAACTTTGACAGTTTGGAAAATAAATAAAATAATTCATTTTATTTTTTGGGTCTTCTTTTAAATTTTTCTCGGTATGTGTTTTGGATTGCCAGGATCCATTATTAATTGTTGATAAGTTGATGATATTCAACCCAATCTGCTTTAGCAAATTTTTTATTCTTTGTAATAAAAATAATATTTGATTGTTTGTGTTCTGTAGGATGTGAGAGAAACAGTTTTTGATCTGACGCTAACATCCACCATGTTACGTTATACACCCAAGAACAAATTGAACTAATGCAACCGCATGAAGAAGACAGTGTACTTATGTTTAGGTATTGTATAAGTAAATTAAAAGTGCCAAATTTATTAATTTTATAATATTACACATTATGAATGTTGAAGAAATATCATATTCATAGTGTGGGTGACACATAATGGAATTGTTAACTTGGCTTAACCAATTTAAGACGAGCGATAACGACGTGTCTATCTAGTTACTGTTAGATGAATATGTAAATATCCTGTATTAATTATAGAATATTATTGTATTAATTATATTTACTCTAGAATATTCTAATGTATCTATATATACATTGTAAAGATCATTCTTTCAAGTGTGAATAAAAATCATTCTTCTCTAAATTGTCTATTATGGTATCGGAGCCTTAATTTATCTTTTTTTTTCAGCCGCTGTAAAGCTCATTCTAAATTGTCCAAATTGACTTCCTGTTTCAGCCGCTACTTTCATATCCAGCCGTCATTTTTTTTTTTTTTTTCAGCCCGTCTTCTTCCTTCCTTTTCTCACCGGAAATTATGGCTTCCTCCGCCTCGTCTGCACCGGTCCCTTCATTTATTGGCTTTAATCCGACCACCCAAGCCACAGTTCGCCTTGATGGAACAAATTACTCTCTGTGGAAGCTTCAGATCGAATCATTGCTTGAAGGCAATGATTTGTTGGGTTATGTCACTGGTACTACCGCCGCGCCACCCATGACTATCATTGCTGAAGGTAAAACACAGCCCTCACCGAATCCTGCTTACCTTGCTTGGCGCCGACAAGATCGTCTCATCTTCAACCTTCTTCTCAATTCCATCACTCAGGGTGTTGCGCTCTACTATTTCCCGAACCGATTCAGCCCGGCTGCTTGGGTCTCTCTTTATGATCAATTTGCAAAGCCGGTCGTGGTCGAGTACGGGCTATCAAAGCGATCTCTTAAGGATTTAACACGGGTTCGTAATCTGTGGCTGAATTTATGTATTCTATCAAGGCTCAGATCGATGAATTAGCTCTTCTTGGCTCTCTATGCAGCATGAGGATGTCATTGATTTAATTTTGGATAAAATGGGACCAGAGTACAATGAAATTGCTCGGGCAATTCAGGTGCGTGATACACCTATTGAATTTGAAGAACTTCTTGATAAATTGCTTAATTTTCAGGTTTCTTTTGCTGCTGTCACTTCTCATCGTCCCCTTGCCCCTGCGTCTGCTTTTGCTGCTGTCTGTCCGCCGTCCACCCCCTCCTTCAGGCCACCCTTCCAGCCAAATACTTGGCGTCACCCACAGCCCACCCCCTTCCCACAGCCCCAACGCACTCAGTATAACTCCACTCGACCCACTGGACCAATTGTTCCCCCTCGGCCTGATGCTCATGGACGTCCCCGTCGACCATGGCAAGGAAAATGCCAACTGTGTGCTGCGTTTGGTCATTCAGCCAAGTTCTGTCCGACTCTTCCCGTCTCCCCACCTGCCAATAGGCCCAGCCGACCACAAGCTTATGCAGCCGCCACTCAACCTCCTCCCTCCTCTCCAACCGCTTATCCACCTAATTTTTCCTCCTCCAACCCATGGCTTCTAGATAGTGGCTCTTCCCACCATGTCACCACCGACCTCCATAATCTTTCTCTTCATACGCCCTACACTGGTTCTGATAATCTTTTGATTGGTGATGGTTCCCCACTTCCGGTTACTCATACGGGTGAGGCTTCTCTCCCTTATTCTGTGTCTAATTCTCTTCGTCTTCAAGATGTTTTATGTGTTCCCACTGTTTCTCGTAATTTATTATCTATATCTAAATTATGTCAAACAAATAATGTTTCTGTCGAATTCTTACCCACTGAGTTTATTGTGAAGGATCTCCGGACACATCTTATCCTACTCCGTGGTCCGGTCAAGGAGGGTCTTTATGAATGGCCTGCACAACCTCTTCTAGCATTTGCCACCAGTAAAGCTCCCAATGACGTTTGGCATCAACGTCTCGGGCACCCGGCTGATCCAGTTTTACATTCCATTTTAAATAATTTTTCTTTACCGCATACTTCTGTTTCTAGATTACATTGTTCTGCGTGTCTTCAAAATAAAAGTCATAAACTAGCGTTTGGTCGGTCATCTTTATTTTCTTCCCGTCCCTTGGAGATCATATTTTCTGATGTTTGGACCTCACCAGTTTTGTCCTTTGATGGTTTTAAATACTACGTTATTTTTGTTGATCATTTTACCCGCTATGTTTGGTTGTATCCTATTTCTCGCAAATCTGATGTTGCATCCACCTTTATTAATTTTCGGACATTAGTTGAAATTTTTTTTGACACCACTATTAAAATCGTTTACTCCGACAATGGTGGTGAATTCATTAAATTACGTGACTACTTTACTACCTCCGGTATCTCGTTTCTCACCACGCCCCCTCACACTCCGGAACATAATGGTCTTTCGAACGCCGGCACCTTCATATTATTGTTGAAACCGCCTATCCTTTTATCTGCCGCCACTCCCCTTATCCTTTTGGCCTTATGCGTTTGCCACCGCCGTCTATCTCATCAATCGTATGCCCACCCGGAACCTTCACATGCAGTCTCCCTACCAGTGCCTTTTTCACGCTCCCCCTAATTATTCCTCTCTCCGTGTTTTTGGTTGCCTTTGCTATCCGTGGCTTCGTCCATACACTGATCATAAACTCCAACCTCGCTCTAAGGCCTGTATTTTTCTTGGTTATTCCCTCACTCAAGCATGCCTGCCTACATCTGTTATGATATGGCTAACTCGCGTCTCTATGTTTCTCGGCATGTCCAGTTTGTTGAAACGGTTTTTCCTGGTGCTACTTCGGTTTCTCCACCCTCCTCCTCCACCTTACCCGCTCCTCTCACTTCTTGGGTGCCTTACACTCTTTCTTCCTCGCATGTCCCTCCTATATCTCCACCTCCTCCAACTCCATCTCCTCCTTCGTCCCCGGACTCACATTCCACTTCCAACTCCTCCTCATCCTCCCCGGCTCCTACTTCTCCTGACTCTCCCAATAGTTCCTCCTCTCCCTCCTCGTCATCACCATCTCTCTCTCCACCTCCTGCCACCTCGACCCATCCTATGCGCACTCGGGCCCAGGACAATATCCACAAGCCTGTTCAGAAACTTAATCTTGCCACTCGCCTTGCTTCTTCCGAGCCAACAAATATTACCCAAGCCCTTAAACACCCTGATTGGCGGGCGGCTATGCAGGAAGAGTATGATGCTTTGGTCCATGAATGGCACTGGAATTGGTCCCATATGATCCTCGTATAATGTTATTGGATCCAAGTGGGTTTTCCGGTTGAAGTATCATCCCGATGGTTCTATAGATCGTCATAAGGCTCAAATCTAGTTGCTAAAGGGTTTTCAACGTCCAGGCATTGATTATTATGAGACCTTTAGCCCGGTAGTTAAACCCACTACAATCCGCTTTGTTTCATCTTTAGCTCATCGCAGGGGTGGCCTCTTCGTCAGCTCGATGTTAACAATGCATTCCTTCAGGGAACCCTACATGAGGATGTTTATTTATCTCAACCACCCGGTTTTATGGATTCTGCTCGTCCAGATCATGTTTGTCGCCTTCGTAAGGCCATTTATGGTCTCAAGCAAGCTCCTCGAGCTTGGTATGAGGAACTTAAGGGGTTTCTTACTTCTCTTGGCTTTACGCACTCTTCAGCTGATACGTCTCTATTTATATATTCTCATGGTTCAGCTATGTTATATGTACTTGTCTATGTGGATGATCTGATTGTTACAGGGAATACGGGAGCTTCTCTTGAGGATTTCATCTCTCTTTTGGGGTCACGGTTTGCTCTAAAAGACTTAGGTCCTCTATCTTATTTTCTCGGCATTGAGGTCATTCCTAACGAAGCTGGTTGTTTGTTGTCTCAACAGCGATATGCATTGGAATTACTTTCTCGTCTTAAGCTTCAGGATGCCAATCCTGTTGCAACCCCCCTGCCTTCCGACATTTCGACCCTTAAACACAATACTGGGACCCCTCTGGATGACCCATCTCAGTATCGTATGGTCCTTGGTAGTCTTCTTGACTGACGCGTTTACTCGCCCCGACCTCTCGCTTTGTCGTTAATCGATTGTCTCAAGATATGCACCGCCCCACCGATTTTCATTGGTCCTTGTCAAGCGCGATGCTACGTTATCTTCTTTGGTACTCTTCATTATGGGTTGCAACTATATCGTGAGTCGTCTCTCTCTCCTTCATGCCTTCTCGATCCGATCAGGCGGTATTCGTGATGATTGGTCTTCCACTAGTGCATATGTTGTTTGTCCAGGCGCAACCTCATTTCTGGTGCTCTAAGAAGCGATCTACTATTGCCCGCTCATCATCGATCAAGTTCGAGTATCGTCTTTGTTGCTTCGCTTCGGCCCGAACTCGCGTGGGTTTCTTTTATTCTTCGTGATCTTGGTTTCTCATCTTCTGCCATCCCAGTCATTTATTGTGATAATTTGGGAACGACACACTTCTGCTCCAATCCAGTTTTACATACACGAATGAAGCATGTTGCTATTGACTTTCATTATATCCGCGAGCAGATCCAGCGTGGTCTTCTTCGAGTTACTCATGTCCACTCCCAAGACCAGCTTGCTGACTGTCTCACCAAGTCTCTTTCGCGGTCTCTTTTTCAGTTACAGCGTACCAAGTTGGGCCTTTTACCTCGTCCAACTTGAGGGGCGGTGTTAGATGAATATGTAAATATCCTGTATTAATTATAGAATATTATTGTATTAATTATATTTACTCTAGAATATTCTAATGTATCTATATATACATTGTAAAGATCATTCTTTCAAGTGTGAATAAAAATCATTCTTCTCTAAATTGTCTATTATGGTATCGGAGCCTTAATTTATCTTTTTTTTTCAGCCGCTGTAAAGCTCATTCTAAATTGTCCAAATTGACTTCTGTTTGACCCGCTACTTTCATATCCGGCCGTCATTTTTTTTTCCGGCCCGTCTTCTTCCTTCCTTTTCTCACCGGAAATTATGGCTTCCTCCGCCTCGTCTGCACCGGTCCCTTCATTTATTGGCTTTAATCCGACCACCCAAGCCACAGTTCGCCTTGATGGAACAAATTACTCTCTGTGGAAGCTTCAGATCGAATCATTGCTTGAAGGCAATGATTTGTTGGGTTATGTCACTGGTACTACCGCCGCGCCACCCATGACTATCATTGCTGAAGGTAAAACACAGCCCTCACCGAATCCTGCTTACCTTGCTTGGCGCCGACAAGATCGTCTCATCTTCAACCTTCTTCTCAATTCCATCACTCAGGGTGTTGCGTCTACTATTTCCCGAACCGATTCAGCCCGGGCTGCTTGGGTCTCTCTTTATGATCAATTTGCAAAGCCCAGTCGTGGTCGAGTACGGGCTATCAAACAGTCTCTTAAGGATTTAACACGGGGTTCGCAATCTGTGGCTGAATTTATGTATTCTATCAAGGCTCGTACTGATGAATTAGCTCTTCTTGGCTCTCCTATGCAGCATGAGGATGTCATTGATTTAATTTTGGATAAAATGGGACCAGAGTACAATGAAATTGCTCGGGCAATTCAGGTGCGTGATACACCTATTGAATTTGAAGAACTTCTTGATAAATTGCTTAATTTTCGTGTTTCTTTTTGTCTTTGTCACTTCTCATCGCCCCTTGCCCCTGCGTCGCTTTGCTTCATCATCGTCCGCCGTCCACCCCTCCTTCAGGCCACCCTTCCAACCAAATACTTGGCGTCACCCATGACCCACCCCTTCCCACATTTCAACGCACTCAAGATAACTCCACTCGACCCACTGGACCAATTGTTCCCCTCGGCTGACGATGCTCATGGACGCCCCCGTCGACCATGGCAAGGAAAATGCCAAGCTGTGTGTGTCGCTGCGTTTGGTCATTCAACCAAGTTACGTCCGACTCTTCCCCTCTCCCACCGCCAATAGGCCCACCGACCACAAGCTTATGCAGCCGCCACTCAACCTCCTCCCTCCTCTCCAACCGCTTATCCACCTAATTTTTCCTCCTCCAACCCATGGCTTCTAGATAGTGGCTCTTCCCACCATGTCACCACCGACCTCCATAATCTTTCTCTTCATACGCCCTACACTGGTTCTGATAATCTTTTGATTGGTGATGGTTCCCTACTTCCGGTTACTCATACGGGTGAGGCTTCTCTCCCTTATTCTGTGTCTAATTCTCTTCGTCTTCAACGAATTTGCACAGAATCTAAACACCATTATAAAAAAGGAACACACAAACATTATATTATACACTCAACACTCACTTCCAGCTCTCTCTCCTCATAGTCTCCGCAAACTACATTCACTCAATATAAAGGTATGAGCTTTTCTTCAAAAAACAATTGAGCTTAAGATGATACATTTTTTAGCTTAACCATTGTTCTTCATGTTTTTAACTACTTAAAGATTACATTTTTATTTCATTTCTATATGGATTTGCAAAAGGAAATGTTAAATATTACATTTTTCTTGTTTTTCTTTCTTGGAATAACCTTAAAATGCAAAAGGAAATGTTAAAGCTTCCATTACGAAACTTTAAAGGGTTCTTATTTCACATTTGTAATTCTATGATTGGAGAAGCTACATTCTCTAAATCGTGGAGTTCTGTTTAAATTAATTTGTATTTTGAGTCATGTTATCTGTAATGTAATCACAGAACGACACTTGGTATAAAAAAGAAAGCATGTGGAACCCTCAAAGATTATATTTTTGTTACATTTCCATATGGATCTGCAAAAGGAAATATGTCTTTTTTTAGAACAACCTTAAAATATAAACATACATGCAAACACAAAAGAAACTTCATATATTCAGAGGGAAATGTCATTACAAGTGCGGAATGAAGAAAATGTTATACAAAGCAAAGCGGAA
Source organism: Gentiana macrophylla (assembly GCA_026214975.1). NCBI lineage: Eukaryota > Viridiplantae > Streptophyta > Magnoliopsida > Gentianales > Gentianaceae > Gentiana > Gentiana macrophylla. Next base: position 92,467,501 of record CM047816.1, read on the forward strand.
TAACAAGTTTTTACATCAAAATATTGTTTATACAAGACAGAAATAACTTGAAACGTCTTCTGGCTGCATATCTTCGTCGCCAAAGTTTTCTGCTCGAATGGAAGGATGCATCATATCATCAGCATTTGCATCCGACTCTGTTTGCTCGGTTTCTGCTTCATCCGCAGCCTCTCTCCGGGTAGCGCGGAGCACTAACTCCTTGAGATTCTCTTCTTTGACTGGGGGTGCCTCCCAACCTCCAGCATAGGTTTGCAGCTCGATCTCGGAGAAAGGGATGTGTAGGTGAAAACCCCTCAAATGGTCAGAGAAGGGAGGAGTAATGATCCAATCCCGTAAAGTCTCGAGGTCCGGAACGTCGCCACCCCGAGCCCATGTACACCTTGCGATGTGATAAAAACCTTGATCATACCCCATCAAGAAATTTTCACCCGCAGCAGTCTTTCTTGCAGCCTCTATCTGGGCCTTGACTCCGGAACTCAGATCCGACAGCTTCTGCTTCAGATCAGCGGTCACCTTTTGCTCGGCTTTCCAATGGCCTCTGGCCTCACCAACCCGCTGCTGCATCTCTTTCATAGCCTGATCAGCCGCTCTATCCTTCTATGCAAGTTCAGAGTTAAGCTTCTCTAGACGTTAGTGTGCTTGAGCCTCTTGCAGCATCTTCTTCGCTTCAACGAGCTGCTTCTTCAGATCGTCACTCTCAGCCAGCTGCCTCTTTAGTTCGGCATTTTCAGCCAGATGCCTCTATAGTTCGGCATTTTCAGCTTCAGCAACACTAAGCCGTACTCGCAGATATTTCCCAACCTCTCTGGCAGCGTCTAATGCCCTAGTAGCATCCGAGCTTGACGCTATTGTGCTTCTATAATCATTTATGAACTGGAGAGGACCGGTGCCGACCTGAAAATCAAGGTTTAAGCAAATGGATTGGAGGACAAAAAGATAAGAAAAAGAAAAACAAGGAAAAGGTGTTTACCATGCTCACCGTGGCCCCGTACAAGCCCCGCAAATCCTCAATATTCTGAAGAAAGGTACGGTGATGATCGGTCTGATCTGCTAGCACAATCCTATCCGCGATACCGCGGCCAATCTCCAATTGAACAGGGTTGGGAAGACTCAATCTCAGATGCCTCAGCGGGGCTACATCAGCTATTCCTTTGGAGATCGTAATCGCTCTAGACAGGTCAATTGGTTACTGACGCATAAACTCCATGTCCAACCAGACAGCAGGGTGACCATGAGGCCCAACGGGCATGCTACTATGCGGCACCATTGCGGTTGTGCCCGCCGAGGATGATTTATCGGCCACAGAGGATTTAACGGCCACGGATTTACCTTTGCCAGCAGCATCTCTGGATAAGCCCTGAGGGGGGACAGCGGACTTCGGATCAATGTCGCCTACCTTGGACTTTTAAATGCGACAGATAATAAGAAAAGGAAAAAATACCTTTTTCTCAAAACCCAACCCATACTATTCTTATATTATTCAAAATTTCGTAGTATGTGTATAGTGAGTGTATTATACTTCCTCACTTATTAATTGATTGTCGTTTATTAAGAAAGAAAGAAAAAGTCAGTTAGAAGCATTTAACAATAAAATGGTTGTTACTCGGTTATTATTCGATTTCATTAAGAATTGTAAAAAGGATTTGGTTTCAAAAATGATAAAATAATAACGAAAAACCGGACTCTTTGACTAGCTTGTTTTTTTTCTTTTGCTTCCGTTTACAACAAAAGGTTAAAATTAAGGGCCTAAATGTAATTTTAAAAACTAGCAAGGATTTAGAAACATAATATTACTTACTCGTTCCGTCCCATTTTATTTGTCCATGTTTCTTTTTTGGTTTGTTCCAAAAAATCAAACGAGACAAAATAAAATGGGACAAGGAGTATTATATATTCCCGTTCTTTTTTTTAATGTACAAGCAGTGACAACTCATAAAACTCGATTATGTGTTATGTCCAATTTCCTCAACAACAAAAAAGTATTATGTTCAATAAATATTCAAAGAATTTGCACAGAAAAAAAAAACACAAACATTATATTTTACACTCAACACTCACTTCCAGCTCTCTCTCCTCACAGTCTCCGCAAACTACGCTCACTCAATATAAAGGTATGAGCTTTTCTTCAAAAAATATTTGAGCTTAAGATTATACCTTTTTGAGCTTAACCATTGTTCTTCATGTTTTTAACTACTTAAATATTACATTTTTGTTTCATTTCTATATGGATTTGCAAAAGGAAATGTTAAAGATTACATTTTTCTTGTTTTTGTTTCTTGTCTTTCTTGGAATAACCTTAAAATGCAAAAAGGAAATGTTAAAGCTTCCATTACAAAATTTTAAGGGGTTCTTATTTCACACTGTGATAGATATTCTATGATTTGAGAAGCTACATTCTTAAATCGTGGAACTCGGTTTAAATTATTTTGTATTTTGAGTCATGTTATCTGTAATGTAATCAGAGAACGACACTTGACATAAAAAAGAAAGCATGCAGAACCCTCAAAGATTAAATTTTTGTTACATTTCCATATGGATTTGCAAATGGAAATGTGTCTTTTTTTTAGAACAACCTTAAAAAATATGTGGAACACTCAAAAGATTACATTTTTGTTACATTCCATATGGATCTGCAAAAGGAAATGTTTTAAAGCTTCCATTTTTGTTTGTTTGTTGTCTTTCATATAATAAACTTAAAAATGCAAAAGGAAACGACTTTTAATGAGTTCTTGAGAAGTTAAAGAAAGAAGTTAAAAAAGCTCAGCTTCCAACCTTAAAATGCAAATATTTTTGTTACATTTCCTAACGTGGTTGTTGTTGAGCTAGCAAACACAGACTAGGTAATCGGTATTTTTGTCCATTTAGAGGCTTCATCACCCCATTCCGTTCTTTCGCTGCTTAGATCGAGACATAACCTGCATACATTCCTCATAACATAGAAATTATGTCGAATCATACATGTCACTTCTGTTTTCGAGGCTTTGATAAATTCAAATGGAGTATATATGCCAAAATATTAAGGGTGAAATAAAACAATTGCCGGCCTCAAATCATATATTATGGCATATGTTGGATGTATGCATCTTAATCCTGAATATATATAATTTATTTTCATTCAAATACTAATGTTGAAAAGAATTATTCAATCACATGTTATGTCTTACATAAAAAACCTACATCTGTTCCTCGTAATTTGTTTACATATTTTTTTTTGTATATTATATTAACAAAAAAAAGGATATTTGAAAATAAAAAATAATTAAAACAATATAAAAGAAAAAGAAAAAAGAAAAATATTTCAAACAAAATCTTTCTCAACCACACAAAGGTGTAGAGAAACAACTCTGTCAAATGGAAAGATTAAAAGGTGATTGAAATTGCAATCAACTAATGATACGCGCACAACCATTTCGATACAACAAGTGACACAGTGGTATTTACACAATTAATCACAATGTATAATTGATAATACGAATGTTGGTTGTGTCACCCGTTTTGTAGTGTGTGAAGGGTTATACTCAATGAACTAATTTCGATACTTTCTCTGTACCGAACTTAATTTTGTTACCATACATCTTTACTATTGAAAAAGATGTTAATACTCTAAACTCGGTATCATAATTTGGTTTTAAACCCTACCGTTCAGGGTTGGAAAAAAACAACTAGAAACATTCGTAATATTAATATTAATTGTACAATATGTTAGTTATAATATGCACATATTTTTGTTGGACCGTAAACGCGCAAACAATTACTCTAGAATGGAGGGTGGGGGGAGTTGAATAGAGTAATTGCCGATTTTTCGATTCTAATACAATTAAAGCACAAATCGAGTTACAACTTAGTTTTCTGTTAATTAAACAGGCAAAAGACTGTTTAGTTAACTATAAGAAAGCTAAATTATCCTAATTGTCTATGTGATCTATATAGAACCTAACATGTAGCAATCGATCCAGGTTTTAGTTCAGTTAGGTGTATTAAACTAGCATGCAGATTTTAGCCTAAGTGTTTGAGTTGGCAAGGTGAAACAAACGCTTTGCAGATTTTAGTTCTTTGAGTTGGCAAGGTGAAACAAACACTTTGCAGATTTTAGCTCTTTAGACTAGCATGCAGAATTCTTAAGTGAGAAACAACAAAAACAAACAAGCCAAGCAAAACCAACCACAAGTGGTAAGTTTTACTTGAATCAAACCAAGTGTTAATCCAAGCCAAGCTTAGAACACTTGAGGTGTAGATTCAAGTATAACTAGGCCAAGTTACACTAAATCTACTAAGTAATTAAGAGTTATACAAAAGTTACCAAAAACCCGAAGCCACAGACCGTGAAGACGATGAAAGTGCTGAGACCACAAAAGACCGGTTCAGTCCTTCAACACTTTCCCAACACATGCCTTGTGTGTTGAACCACCAAGTAGGAGCAACCTCTACAAGGCTTGGTGACCCCGAACAAAAATGCAGCAACTCTCTTGAACACAATTCCTCACTTATACAAGTATATCACTCAAGTGTTTGTGTTACAAAAACTATCCTCACTTACAATGTTCGTGCCTCACAAATCACACTCCGAAATAACACTCAAACTCTCAAACCTAACTCCTACTCTACTTGTTTCTTCTAGCTCCAAGCTTCTCCACTTGTTTCAAGCTCTTGAGAACACCTTGAGAGACTTTGAATTGTTGTTTGAGAACAAAAATTGACCAAGGTTATTTCATTTGCATTTGTGAATCTGCAATTACTTGCTATAGTTGCTTTATCAATCTGTAAGTGCTTAGCTTTTGTTGATGTAGCTGGGGTATATATACTGCAGTTCAGCTTTTCAGGTACATCTTTACAACCAACGGCTATAATGCAGTTTCCAAGAGAGAGAGTCTGCACACTTAATACACACATTAGTAGATTTCAGGAGATATAATAAAGTATGCAGTTTATTAGAGACATGGCAACGACTAGAAGGCTTATCAGATTTTGAACAAATACAACCAATAGAAACAAAAGTTGACAGCTTTGACTAAGACCATATGATGACACAAAAGTAATGGCTATAACACAAATAAGCGCAAAAGCTTCCAGCTTTACAAAAATAATGTGATGTGTGTGTAGACGTGAATAGGACCAGAGAAAGATTCTAATCAAAATATTAGCACTTAAGATAAGACAAAACCTTTGATATATATGTAACCAAAAGAAAACAATATAAAATACACAAAAGGGTGAACTTTCAGTAATATTAATGGACCGAATAAAATAACATATTTGACCCCAAAAAATATAGACAGAATATATACAAGACAATGACATCCAGAATTAAAAGGGTTTACTCTTGAATGATAATTTCAATCCAAACTCAAAGACAAGATTGGTTCTTTTCCGAGAATCCAGATGTGTCGTATGAAAAGAAAAAAAAAAAAAGAATTTGAGAAAGTTTTTTGTATTGAACGTGTTCATTCATTTTGACTACTTTTTTTATCTTAATCATTTCTATATAATATGTGAAGACCAAAGAAAAGAAAAAGTATGACCATTTACCATATTCAGTACATGTAAATATATATTATTAAACTAATAGCATCAATACGGGATCAAACTAATGCATTTGCACTAAAGTATTAGTACTATTATTATATGATGAGATAAAACAAATTTAGCATGCATTTGGGACATGAGCACAAGACCGACGATTAGGTCGCCGTGTGCGTATTGTGTCGTCCGACATTTTCAGCCCGACACGCGCCGACGACGCGCTCCGACACGTGTCGGAAACGTGTCGCTTTCGATTAAAATAATGTTAAATTCAAATTTTGAATTCGACACGGTCCGACACGCGTGACACACGCGTGACACGGCCCGACACGGGACACGCGGCGGGACACGGCCCGACACGTTGGGGACACGCAAGCGACACGGCGGGACACGTTAGGAGGGACACGGCGGGACACGCAGAGGACACGGCGCGGACACGGCGGGGACACGCAAGGGACACGGCGGGGGACACGCAAAGGACACGGCGACACGTTGGTGACATCGTAAGTGACACGCAGCAGAATCAATCCGTCCCCGCGAATGCAGATCAACCTACGTCTATGTTTTTTTTAATAATATATATATTAATATACATATATATATATATATATATATATATATATATATATATATATATATAAAACGATGTCTTGGCGGCGCTGTCGTTTCTCAAATTCGAAAAGAGTAATAATACGTGCCGCTATTAGGCTCCATAATTGTTGCTTGAATTCTGTCTCGTGTCCGTGCTTCATAGATTTGGACCGAACTTGATATTACCTAAACATGCAATCACATATTTTTCAGATAAGACAAATAACAATTAAAAGGATCGATCTTTACCATAAAATTAAGCATGCATTTTCGAACAAGTCATTTAACAGCTTAGATTCAGAAATTAAAGACAAAAACTCGAGTTTAGCATGATAAGTACATACTAAGCAATATTTCAGATGATTTAGACACAGATTAGTACTAATGAGGTCCAAAAGTAATGTTAATTAAAGGAAAATTTGTATAAAGGGTATGGGACATTTACTATTTATTAAAAGGTATAAATATTCTATAATTTATAAAAGGGTGCAGGAGGTTTAAAAATTATTATAAAGGCACAACATCCTTTATAATAATTTTTAGACTTCCTTGCACACTTTTTACAAATTTTAAAATATATGTAAATAGAAGATATAGTAAATATTCAAAATAAAACTATTATGATTAAAATATACATAAAATAATAAAATAAAAATAAAAAATACATTATTATTCAAAAAATATAGCATAAAATAATAAAAAAAATACAAATACAAAAACAACCCTCGCCCACATCATCATCGCCCATCTCGGCTCCTCATTATTTTTTCTGCTTAAAAAGGGTTTTTCCAAGAAAACAACACCTCCACACCCACCTCATTCACTAAAATTTCCACACTCCTACCCAACCCCACAAAAATAATTTTGTCGTAAATCATTTCTGAGCTTTTTGCAATCGTTAATGGTGTTGTGCGCCTCTAGCAGTATATTTTTTTTAAAAATAATCTCACACCCTTTCTCGAGAATTTTCCTAGAGTCAAAATTACATATGGCATTGTGTCGAACGCAAAAAAAAACACTTATGGAAATGATTTACACGTCAAATAATTATTCAGGGGTAGGGGGGAAAAATGTTAGCGGATGGAGTGGGTGAGTGGAGAAAAACAAAAATTTCAGAGGAGAAAAAAAAATCACGAGGGGCGGGGGCGGTGATGTGAGCGCTTTTTTTTTTTTTAATTTTATTCTGTGTGTTTTCAAAGTTTAAGGTCTTTCTATTTTATTTTATTATTTTCTAGAATTTTTATTTATTTATTATAATAACATGTATTTTGAATGTATTTTTCCATTTGTAAAATATTTCAATATTTATATTTCTAAAAAGGGCGCAAGGAAGTTAAAAGATAATTATGAAGGGAGGTATGCCCTTTATAATAATTCTTAAACTTCTGCACCTTTTACTAATTTCAAAACCCTTTTTAATAAATAGTAAATGTCATATGCCCTTTATACAAATTTTCCTTAATTAAAATAGGGGTTCGAATATGCAAGATATCACAGAAAGGTTTAGACTTTCACCTTTAACACCCGAGAATAACACATTAGAGGAAAGATAATACTTGAGCATTGCAGATTTGATTATGAAAGGACATCATTGACCTCGAATTTCTTCTCATCGGTCTCAGCTTTCTTTTTCAGCATAAAAAAAATTTGATGCTTTCTTCATTACAATCAGACAGAGAGAAATAATGGAGCAAGAAAGCTCTTCAAATGCAAACCAAAAATAGAAGAGATACGTTTGATTTGCAGAGCAAAGGATGAGTTCAGAAAGGTGTAGAGAAAGAGACATTTTTTTTTGGAGAAAGGGAGTAATTAATGGAAAGTGGAAAGTGGAAAGGATGGGGACGTTTCAAGGAGGTGGGGAGTTTTTCTAGAGAAGTGGGGTGGAGAAAGTAAATGAGGGATAGGGTTTTGTGATATATAGGTTATGGTAGGGCCAAGATAATGGACCATGGGCCAGAAAGCCCCCGGTAGAGAAGTTCTCAATTCTACTCTCCAAATACATCGTTTTAGTTTTAGTTATCTTTTTTTATCACTAAAAAAAAATTCACTCCAAATAAAGATCATCTATACAACCTCCATAAACAACTTTTCTCCTCAAGCTATCATCACATTAATTTTACACCACATGTTTTAATAGGAGAGAGAATTATATATTTTTTCTAACACAAAAAGTACTCTACTAGTCCCCTGAAATATAAAGGATAGGGGGATTTATGAGTTGGGGGTACATTAAGGGACCATTGTGACTATTGGGGCTGGGAAAAATTTTTGGGGGTTAATTGAGGGTGTTATTGTGGTCACCCTTAAAATATTAAAGAAAATAGGAGGGAAAAGGCCGAGAGATGGTTTGAACATTTAGGCACTTAAATAATTACATATATATACTAGGAAGAAAAACATTCGTGCTCCGTTTTATTTTTATAACCACCGAAATGCGAAAATCAAAAGTGAATCAGCAAATGTAATAATCATAGAGGACTGAAAAGATAAAAAAAGTAGAGTCTGATACATTACGATGGTATGTCGGTTGATAAAATGAATATCCGACACAACTTCGACACCTCTTGACATCGTATTGATACTTTTCGACACTACTAAACAATTTTTTTTTCAATTTCTACTTAAATCTATTTTAACCGAAAAAATGAAGCTATTTTCGACATTATTTGCAACAACACATGTTCTACCAAATACACGACACGACACGATCCGATACACCCCGACGCCATATCCAACAGGTGTCGGTTGATGAAATGAATATTAATTAAAAGTTTAATTAAAATCTAATACACTGTCAACACTCCACGACACAAAATTGATTCCTTTCTACAATACTGAACCCTTTTTTGTATTCTTAGATCTAGGCTAATTTTAACGGCTATGGTAAAATACACAATTCGAATTTCTATAGAAATTAAATCAACAATACATTATAGCCAGTTTTACAATATTTGTGGCCGAAATAATTTTTTTTTTCAGGATATTTAATATTTTATATAAACGATATGATTTTTTACGAAAAAAATTCATTTCAAGAAATTAAATATTTCATGTAATCGTCAAACCCAATTTTTTTGGCATGATATAAAGATCGTGTATGCAACATGTCATGGTCTAATATCTTGAAAATAGTCATATCGCCGTGTACAAACGATATGTTTTTTTATGAAATAAATTTATTTTAAGAAATTTATAATATTTCATGTAAACGTCAAACACAATTTTTTTGACATGATACAAAAATCGTGTTAACAACAAGTCGTGACCTTATATTTTGAAAATAATCATACCGTCGTGTACATGTCGTGCCGTATGATATGTCTGTATCCGTGTCTGTGTAAACTAACACCAAATACCCTCTTTTATTTAATAGTGGGCCTAAACCGGACTGAAATGAACTCTCTCATCGCAAGCCACACAAACCGGCCCAGTCAAAAAACCCACAAACAAATCAATTCATTAGGCAAATTGCAAAGCCCACAACAATAATAATAGCAACAACTCCCAGCAGTAAAGCAAAAGGGAAACACATCACCCACTTCTTGCTTTCTATTAATAGTATAGTAGAGGGATATAATAGGGATTCTAAAGGTATCACCACTATTACTTCTTGTATCAAAAAAAATTACTTCGCCATGACAATAATTTTTAATAAGTGTAACGTCAATGCCATTGGTGTTTGTTGTTCAACACCAACGGCGACATTTACGTTATAAAAGTCATCACAACTTAAACGTCACCAATGATTTTTCTCTGGTGTTCGTTGTTGAACATCAACGTCACCCATTATCACCATAAAAAATTACATTAGCACCATTATGATTTTTAATAAAGGGAATGTCGGTGTCAGCGGTGTTCGTTGTAGAAAATCAAATAATAGATGTTGGAAATAGAAATAAAAACAAAAACGAGCGCTTTTTTAACCCGGGAAAAAAGTATTGTGATGAGTGTACATAATATGGACTTAAAAAAATTATTTAAAAAAAAATTGGACTAGGCCGATGAACAGTAAAAAAAAAGGAACTGGTCTAGGCCGATTAACAGTATAAATAAAAAATAAAAAAAAAAGAAGCCAATAAAAAAAACACACTTGTCAAGAAGGGATAACACCCTTCTTTCTTATTAAGTAGAAGGGATTATAACTTATATAATAGTAACATACGAAATAAAATATACAATATTTGGAGAATAAATAATGTGACACAGAAATATTAATTTTCAAAAACAGTCACAATTAATTATAAAGTAATTATATGATATATCCCAAAATAATATATTTTGAAATACATCAACAAAATACTCAACAATTTTTTATTCTCAAAATGTGCAAGTTATCTTCTTCAACCCCCTCCCCCCAAAAGAAAAAAACACCAACCTATAGCTATAAGTCGTATGTTGTTCTTTCTGCCACCTAAAGCTAAGTTTACTTGTTTTTACACCTTTTTGTGTGTACTACTCTTCCGTTTATATTTAACTGTCGCAGTTGGCAAAATAATTTTTTTTTATCTGTCGTAATTACATTTTCAATACATATTTTAATACTCCCTCCGTCTCACTTTGTTTGGGACTTATTCCTTTTTGGGATGTCCCAAAATTAGTCTCACTTCTAATGTTTAGAATTAAATTTGTCTCTTAAATGTCTAAAATGACCTCATATAACAATTTATTGAAAAATGTAGAAGAACACAAAAGGATGTAATTGTAATTGAAATTTATGTTTTTAATGAAAGAGACAAGAGCATTAAATGATGTCTCCTTATTTTTTATGAGTTCCCAAAAGTCCCAAACAAAATGAGACGGAGGGAGTACAATTTTCGTTTTTCAATATTACTTTTCAACTTTTTTTGGGTCATTCAACCAATCAATTTTTCACATTCAATACACCACTACACTTATCAAGATTTTTTTTAGTATTTTATAATGAAAGTCAATGCAATTACTCATTTTCTTAATTTGTGTGTTTTCCTTAAATGCGACAGATAATAAGGAACAGAAAAAAAATACTTTTTTCTCAAAACCCAACCCATACTATTCTTATATTATTAAAAACTTAGTAGTACGTGTATAGAGAGTGTATTATACTTCCTCACTTATTAATTGATTGTCGTTTATTAAGCAAAATAAAAGTCAATTAGATGTATTTAACAATAAAATGGTTTTTACTCGGTTATTATTCGATTTCATATAGAATTGTAAAAATAAGATTTTGTTACAAAAATGATAAAATAATAACAAAAAAAACTAGTTTGTTTTTCTTTTGCTTCCTTTTACAACAAAAGGTTAAAATTAAGGGCCTAAATGTAATTTGAAAAATTAGCAAGGATTTAAAAACATAATATTACTTACTCGTTCCGTCCCATTTTATTTGTCCACGTTTCTTTTTTGGTTTGTTCCAAAAAATCAAAGGAGACAAAATAAAATGGGACAAGGAGTATTATATATTCCCTTTCTATTTTATTAATGTACAAGCAGTGACAACTCATAAAACTCGATTAAGTGTTTTCAATAAATACTCAAAGAATTTGTACAGAATCTAAACACCATTATAAAAAAGGAACACACAAACATTATATTATACACTCAACACTCACTTCCAGCTCTCTCTCCTCACGGTCTCCGTACACTACACTCACTCAATATTGTATGAGTTTTTCTTCAAAAAAAATTGAGCTTAAGAGATACCTTTTTGAGCTTAACCGTTGTTCTTCATGTTTTTCACTACTTAAAGATCACATTTTTGTTTCATTTTCATATGGATCTGCAAAAGGAAATGTTAAAGATTACATTTTTCTTGTTTTTGTTTCTTGTCTTACTTGGAATAACCTTAAAATGCAAAAGGAAATGTTAAAGCTTCCATTACGAAACTTCAAGGGGTTCTTATTTCACACTATAATTCTATGATTTGAGAAGCTACATTCTCTAAATCGTGGAGTTCGGCTTAAATTAATTTTTATTTTGAGTCATGTTATCTGTAATGTAATCACAGAACGACACTTGGCATAAAAAAGAAAGCAGGTGGAACCCTGAAAGATTATATTTTTTTGGTTACATTTCCATATGGATCTGCAAAAGGAAATATGTCTTTTTTTAGAACAACCTTAAAAAAAATGTGGAACAATCAAAAGCTTATATTTTTTAGCATTTTTTTTGTTCTTGTTGTGAAAGCTTACGTTTTTTTAGTATTTTCTTTCCAATAAAAATGAATTGTAGTGAATATCCTTTAACTTTTGTGATTATAGTGTTTGCGGCTATGCTTGTGAAATGTGATGCTTTAGCGTGCGGTGATAAACTTTTTTACTTTTAATTGAGTTATGAGCTAAATTTGTTGCTTTGTTGTTATGTCATGATTTTTGATTCAGATGGGAGTTCCGGACTTATTCGAGTGGATCGAGGATGAGAGGAGCAAGGAGAGCAACACAGTTATATGAGTACTTTTGATAAATTCAATACAAACAATATTGATTGTTTGTATATTGATATGAGCACTTTGATACACGATACTTTTGATTTTCAGCCTGTATGCGATTTCATTTTTTTTACCTCTTATTACTTTGATGGATTACAAGTTGTTTAAATAGGGAAATTTAACCCGAGTTACAACTTTTAGGCAGCTTAGCGATTAAGTATTCAACTTATAGTGTTTAATTGTTTTGCTTTTACAAGGAATAGGTAGGGATAAAATTTTCAAATTGATAGTCGACCAACTTATGTTGATTATTGAGGCCAATTGCGTTTACTTCAACCAAAACTTCTGTACTTGAGCTTTGGTAAGTATCTGTGTAATACAAATCAACACAGATACTTACCAAAGCTCAAATACGTGAAGTTTTATTGAAGTAAACGCCATTGGCCCTAAATAATCAACATAAGTTGGTTGACTATCAATTTGAAAAAATTCCTACCTATTTCTGTAAAAACAAAACAATTAAACACTATAAGTTAAATACTTGGTCGCTAAGTCATCTAAAAGTTGTAACTCGTAGAACTCGGGTTAAATTTCACTATTTAAACAACTTGTAAACCATCAAAGTAATAAGAGGTAAAAAATAAAATAAAACCACATATAGGCTGAAAATCAAAAGTATTATGTATCAAAATGCTCATATCAATATACAAACAATCAACATTGTTTGTATTGAATTTATCAAAAGTACTCATATAATATGTGCTCCTCTCCTTGCTCCTCTCATCCTCGATCCACTCGAATAAGTCCGGAACTCCCATCTGAATCAAAAATCATGACATAACAACAAAGCAACAAATTTAGCTACTAATAATGCATCATAACTCAATTAAAAATAAAAAAAATTATCACCGCACGCTAAAGCATCAGATTTGACAATCATAGCCGCAAACAATAAAACACTACAAACATAAACACTATATTCACAAAAGTTAAAGGTTGTTCACCACAATCCATTTTTAATGGAAAGAAAATGCTAAAAAAACGTATGCTTTCACAACAAGAACAAAAACAAATGCTAAAAATGTTAGCTTTCACATTGAACTTTGTGGAAATTAAAGAAAATGTAAATTTTTGCAAACATGCAGCAGCATTAGTAAGAAAACTAGCTAGAAACATGAAAAGGTCAAAACTTTTAGCATGTTAAGAATCATAATAAAGAATCTACGTTAACCTTTTTAGACTAGTAGTAAGAAAACTAGAATAAAAGGTGAAAAGCTCCAACCTTTTTAGAGTATTATGTAGATCGAAGCTCGAGTAGTTGAGAAAAAAGAAAGGGAAGATGGGAAAGAAAAAAGGGGGGAGTACAATGGAGAAGATGTGCTGAGTGGGACAGAGTGAGGGGCGATTGTGAGGGGGCTAAACTATGGAAAATGAAATATATTTTGTAAGAGTAAAGATTTTTTTTTTAAAATCCACCAATTGCTCACATTACATCCAGACAATAATATGTAAAGACGGGGCTAAATGAACTTGAGGCCGAAAAGTAGAGCCAAAATATTAGGTCAATGGTGGAGAATGATCAATTAGTATAATTAACTTTAGTCCATTATAGAATGTTATGATCGATTGAGCATCAATAACTGAATCTCAATACAAGAAGAACACAACAATATGAATTTATCAGAGCCTCGAAAACAGAAGTGACATGTATGATTCAACATGATTTCCATGTTATCATGAATGTATGCTGAGTTATGTCTCAGTCTAAGCAGTGAGTTATGTCTCAGTCTAAGCAGCGAAAGAACATAATGGGGAGATGAAGCCTCTCGATGGACAAAAATATCGATTACCTAGTCTGTGTAGCTAGCTCAACAACCACCACGTTAGGAAATGTACCAAAATTGTTTGCATTTTAACGTTGGAAGTTGAGTTTTTTTAAACTTCTTTCTTTAACTTCTGAAGAACCTGTTAAAAGTCGTTTCCTTATGCATTTTAGGTTATTATAAGAAAGGCAACAAAAAAAAAAAAAAATGAAAGCTTTAAAACATTTTCTTTTGCAGATCAATATGAAAATGTAACAAAAATATAATCTTTTGAGTGTTTCATTTTTTTCAAGGTTGTTCTAAAAAAAGACACATTTCCTTTTGGCGATTCATATGGAAATGTAACAAAAATATAATCTTTGAAGGTTCCACATGCTTTTTTTTTGCCAAGTGTCGTTCTGTGATTACATTACAGATAACATAGCTCAAAATACAAAATAATTTAAAGCGAGCTCCACGATTTAGAGAATTAGCTTCTCAAATCATAGAATATCTTTCACACTGTGAAATAAGAACCCCTTAAAGTTTCGTAATAGTAGCTTTAACATTTCCTTTTGCATTTTAAGGTTATTCCAAGAAAGACAAGAAACAAAAACAAGAAAAATATAATCTTTAACATTTCACTTTGTAGATCCATATGGCAATGAAACAAAAATGTAATCTTTAAGTAGTTAAAAACATGAAGAACAATGGTTAAGCCTAAAAATGTATAATCTTAAGTTCAATTTTTTTTTTAAGAAAAGCTCATACCTTTATATTGAGTGAGTGTAGTTTGCAGAGACCGTGAGGAGAGAGCTAGAAGTGAGTGGAGTGTATAGTAATATAATGTTTGTGTATTGCTTTTTTATAATGGTGTTTAGATTCTATGCAAATTTTTTGAGTATTTATTGAAGATAACACTTTTTTTTTTTATTGAGGAAATTGAACATAACACTTAATCGAGTTTTATGAGTTTGTCATTAACTTGTACATTAATAAAAAAGAATGGGAATATATAATACTCCTTATCCCATTTTATTTTGTCTCGTTTGATTTTTTTGGAACAAACCAAAAAAAAAAATCGTGGACAAATAAAATGGGACGGAACGAGTAAGTAAATCCTTGCTAGTTTTTCAAATTACATTTAGGCCATTAATTTTAACCTTTTGTCGTAAAAGGAAGCAAAGAAAAACAGTCCGGTTTTCGTTATTATTTTATCATTTTTGAAACCAAATTTTTTTTTACAATTTGAAATGAAAAATATATATACATATACATATTATTTCACATTGGTAACAGAAAAATTAAAGCATGTATCTATGCCAAATATAGGAGCACACGTAATCATTAAATTGATCAAATACATATACTTATTATAGATTAAGTAGTCCTAGACAAAATATGCCACAAATTTAACTTAGGACTTTAAACAGAAGATGCATATATATATAATACTCAGCAACCACCCAGTAGACAATATACATCACTGAGATATATATATATATATATATATATATTAAATAATCGGCACGTGTAGCAAAGGTAGAAGACTCATAAGCATCATGCATTTCAGATTAATGACTAGACTTTTAGACACACTAATTTTAAAGACAGCACCGAAACTTTGAATTAATCATATTTTTGACTAAGCAGTTATACACTTCAAAAACGTCAAATCTAAACATACAGGTTTGGATTTAGATCTAAGACATGTTATGCACAACATTAAGTCACGAAATTAGCATGCATGTACAGAGATATTAAACAGTCATTTATGCAACAAAATTCGGATTAAAAACATGATTTTGATCTAAAGATTAATCATTCAAGTTTATCAGGATTAAGAGCCGAGACAAGCATTTTGCTTTTCAGAGAATAGAATTACCAGAGCACAGTTAGTGAGAAAAAAATTATTCTTAGATCTAAAACGAGATTAAGATAATATGACACATCAATTTCAGATCAAACATTTTACAGATCATGCAGTTAAAGATTAACATTTTGATACAGATCAAACTCGATTTGCAGAGCACCAAGGCAATTGACTCGATTCAGAAAGAAACAGAGATAAAAGATCGAGCCTTTTTACCAATGAAACATGAGAGGGCATAATAGAGGAAAGATAATACCTGAGATTTGCAGATTTGACTATGAAAGGACATCATTGACCTCAGTTTTGTCATCATCGATCTCAGTATTGTAGAAGAGGCAATAAAGCATCAAACTTTCTTCAAATTTCTGCCCTCTAAGCACCACAAAAAATGTAAGCTTTCAACAAAAAAAAAAGCTAAAAAAAATGTAAATTAAAGAAAAATGTAATTTTTTTGCAAACATGCAGCAGCATTAGTAAGAAAACAAGCTAGAAACATGAAAAGGTCAAAACTTTTAGCATGTTAAGAATCATAATAAAGAATCTACGTTAACCATTTTAGACTAGAAGTAAGTAAACTAGAATAAAAGGTGAAAAGCTCCAACCTTTTTAGAGTATTATGTAGATCGAAGCTCGAGTAGTTGAGAAAAGGAAAGGGAAGATGGGAAAGAAAAAGGGGGAGTACCATGGAGAAGAAGATGTGCTGAGTGGGACAGAGTGAGGGCCGAGAGTAAGGGGCTGAACTATGGAAAAGGAAATATATTTTGTAAAAGAGTAAAGAAATTGTTTTTAATCCACCAATTTTGTCTAATTTGCAATTAGGTCCTCCTATTTATAATTAAATCATAATAAAAGATAGTTGTGTGGAATCAAGAACTACGGAAGCCCAGAGGAGTAGCGCAATTAGTGAAATTGGAATCAAGAAGTACCGAGGAATGGCGGATCAGCTTACTGATGACCAAATCTCTGAGTTCAAGGAGGCATTGCTAGTTAATAAACAACACACTATTTGCTCACATTACATGCAAACAATAAAATAAAAGCGAAATTTAAATGAAGCTTGAAGTAGAAAAGTAAGCCCAAAATATTATGTCAATGGTGGAGAATGATCAATTAGTATAATTAACTTTAGTCCATTATAGAATGTTATGAATTATGATCGATTGAGCATCAATAACTGAATATCAATACAAGAAGAACACAACAATATGAATTTATCAGAGCCTCGAAAACAGAAGAGACATGTATGATTCGACATAATTTCCATGTTACGAGGAATGTATGCAGAGTTATGTCTCAGTCCAAGCAGCGAAAGAACAGAATGGGTGATGAAGCCTCTCAATGGACAAAAATGTCGATTACCTAGTCTGTGTAGCTAGCTCAACAACAACCACGTTAGGAAATGTAACAAAAATGTTTGCATTTTAAGGTTGGAAGCTAAGCTTTTTTTAACTTCTTTCTTTAACTTCTCAAGAACCTGTTAAAAGTCGTTTCTGATGTTGCGTGGAACACCAGATTTGCGGTAACAGTGTTTATCTTGAGGATATAAGGCTGATATGAATGATTTCTCCGGTGTGGTTAGGGTGGCGAGTAAGAACAAGTTTATAAGATGAACAAGTTAATCGGTCGACAAGTTGGCAGAGTTTCTGCTTGTATTAGATTTATAGCTTAAAGCTTGAGTCAGAATCTCTCTATTACAATGTGATCCCATATATATATAGGCTAAAAAGTAAGTCGGTTTACTGTTCATCGACAAGACAACTGAGAGTATATAGCTAAGTTAAGCATGCATGCAATACAAGTGTCCTAGCCAGCTGTAAAGTGTTGCCAGCTGGATTGGCCAGCTGGATAAGCATGGCGAGCAGCGAGTAGCGAGAAGTATGGTCGAGCAGCGGACTCGTTTGTGCCTTAAGTATATAGGTAGGAATCACATGGAGAGAATGGGTCCGGCTTACTGTTGGCGGACATGATCCGGCTTACTGTTGGCGGATAGGCCCCGGTTTGTAGCTAGCGGCTAGAAGAAGCTTGGTGGCAGCGGCCAGCGGAGGTAGAAGCCCATTATCTGTGTTGATGGGCCAAGATTGTAGGCCCAATATGGATGAACATGGCCCCATTCCAATCCGGGTATATCAATGGCCCCCCTACTGCTCGCGCTGGCGTGTCCGCCAAGGCGGAGAGTAGAACGAAGAAGAACTTTAGGTGAAGCTCCTTTGTAGTCGCTCGTGATAGAGGCTTGCCGATATTGCTCTATCGGGCTTGAACGGTGTTGGTGAAAACCACTAGCTATGTCTTTGTGCATTTGTAGCGAACAGGCTTGATCGCCGATAATGTTCTATCGGGCTTGAATCAGTGTTAGTATCGCGTAGCGAATTACCGATTATATGCCGCGTATTGCAGCGGACAGGCTTGATCGCCGACAACGCTCTGTCGGACTTACTTAAATGATAACGCTCTATCAAAGGTGTTTTGTTGTGTAAGCCAAAGCGGGCATTGATTGATGCTAGCTGCTTGAAATAATGTTGGGAGATAGTAATACGCTGAAGTCGCTTATTCCGCGGAGAAGTGATGATCGTCAGAAGAGATTTGAATGGTTGGAAAGTGTAAACGGATGTATCGGTACACGAAATGTCACATCAGTCACGTGCTCTGACACGGCGGTTGGAACTGAACCGTCCTTTGCTCTGATTGGTGGAGAAAAATCGGTAACCGTTCCTGTCATCATTACATTTGAATTTTGAATCCCAAGCGTCGTTCCCCCTCAATTCTCCCTCTATAAATAGAGGAGTCACCCCCAACACTTACGCTTTTCTCCTCTTTCACTTCTAATAAATCCCTCCGGCGATAAAGCAAGGAAATTCCGGCGATTGTAAGCAGATTCCGACGATTGCAAGCAGATTCCGGCGAGTGCTCTTTTCAGTCAAAGCTCAACACTTTATCACCTTCATTATCAATCAGGTGCGAAATTTCACTCTTTTATTGTTTGTCGATTCGATTATGCTTTTTATTCCTCCCATTCTTCTTACAAAATTCATGAATCTTTGTGATTCTTGCCTCTGCAATTTTACCTCTTTCTGATGAATGCCATGAGCCCAAACCGTTTATGTTTTTCTGCAATTTATGGCTCTTTCTCTCAGAAGAACCATCGTATGTGCATGCTTTGATTATGGTTTCTTGCTATTTGTTCAAGTATTTGTGTCTATGCTTTTGAATATGCATTTTAGGGTTTATCTGGTTTTGAATTTAGGGTATTTCTGAGAACTTGGGGGTTTTCTGGGCAGATGTTTGGGGTTTTTTGGGAATTTTGTATCTGTTTAAGGAAGATGGAAGGCGAGGTGTCGGGTGTGATTGCTCTCACCTATACCCGATTTCCATGTCTGGGTGATAAACTGATCCACCTTGCCCTTTTTCTTTTCCAGAATGTCATCAGAGCACACACAATCAGACGAAGAGGCTAGGGCCGCAGCGGGTTATGGGTCAGAGGAGGTGAGCATGGAGGAAGCTAGCTCTAGTGGTGACGAGGAGAGATGGAAGAAAATCCAAACCTGGATCCATTAACATAGAATCGACCCAGAGGTCGTGATTATTGAGTGAAAGCGCCTGAGGAGGCGAGGTCGAAGATGACGACCAAACGGTACTAAGCAATCTCTCTCACCAGGATGGAGAGAGTTTTAAAACCTGGAGCCGCTAAAAGTAGCGGCAAGATCATGAAGCCGTGGAAACCGTTGTGGTATCGGAGAAGCCCAAAAAGTCTCCAAAGATTGTTGTACGGAAGAAAACCGCCACCGAGAGCCCGCTAAAAAGAAGAGGGCACCCAAAAGAAGGTCCGCTGCGTCGAAAATGAGCTCGCAGAGCAAAAACGGGCGGATAGCGAACTTGTAGCCCGATGGAGGAGTTTAAGGATCGAGAAGATTATACTTGGCGTTGGCGTGCACGATATTTCGGCGGACTATCGTTTTGTTAGTATGGCGCGACCAACATGCCATGGACTGCGGGGCGAGACCGGCAAGACTATCTCGTGGTTGCATTATGATCATCTCGGCGGACCGGACTCGAGACCTCCTTTGACCCATTTTTTGTTACTTTTATGGAAGAGTGAAGGTGATGCCTTTGCGACTGAGTTTGGGAGTTGTTCGCGTGGTCATGTCCTTTATCATAATCGATAGGTTGAGCGGCGCGAACCGTCGATGCCGGTGCTCTTATATTTTATAGTTTCTCCCGGGCGGCGGCGCCGCCAAATCCAACGCGTAGTCGATCGAGTCATGGTAGACCCCGCTTGTTATTTGATCTTCCCGACAAGGTGGCGGATTGGGACAAAAGATGTATGAAGGTAGAGTCCCGGTAGGCTGGCCGTTTGAGAAGCTAGCGGAGAATTCGGTCAAGACCGATCACTTAAATAAGATAAAACCCAATTTGACGATGATGAGTTTATCTCCGAGTGAAGACGACTGGCTATACCCGTAAAAATGAACCTCGGGCTAGGGCATTTAAGCGGAGGTTGTTGCTTGACGTCGCTCATTTCTATCTTATACAAGCCGGACTTCCCGGAGCCGTGTCGGCGAACCTTTAGTTGTAGTCGACTTGTTGCCGACCCATCCCGATTGGTACGGCGAGTGTCACCATGGGAGGTTCATGCCTTTCGGTCGCGAAATCTACGGCGGTTATCCTAATATGCGAGCACCGAGTAGGATTTTTACTTGCATTCTTCTTGCTTCTTTTCATATGTTCGTCGTTAATATATATTTGTTCCCGCAGTACCATGGATAGATTAGTTCGTCGCAGACCAATTGTCAAAGCAAAAGACCGTCGGCGAGGTGAAAAGGGCCGCCCGAACTAAAAAGGATTAAGATGACCCTTCCCATGGTCGATTTGCAGACGTCGGCGCCGGAGCCTCTGGAGCTAAGGTCACAAAATCATCCCGGCCGCCCAAGTAATAGAAAAACGCGGTGGGCAAGACTATGAAGCGCAGACCACTCTTACAAAGCCGCTCTTTGGTGATAAGAAGAAGAGGGTCTTTGTTGAAGAGATTGAGCTCGCGGGAGATGAAAGCGGCTTGCGGGAGGTCCTCCCTTAAAAGATCCGAGCGATAAGGGTAAGGAAAAAGCTGTAGATCAAGGCAAACCTGTGGCCGATGAGGTTGTGTTCATGGCCACGAAGACAATGGTGCCACTTTCTTTGGAGTTCCTATTGGGCCTAGAGGTTGTCCCGCCGCTGGTTGGATAAAGAGTTTATCGCGGCAACAACCTCTCGACTGCCCAAGGCACGCACAATTGCAAGGGTATATCGATGTGCCCCTATTGAGGCATTTTAGATGGGGTATCCTAGCGACATCCAGGTGGAGATAGGCCGCGGTATAGCGGATAGGGTTGTTATGGCGGATCGGTCGATCCCCGCCGTGCCTTTCGGGAGTATTGATGATTTGTGGGGCTTATATGGCGCCACGGTGAGCATGGTAAACCTTCTTCTTGCTTTTGTTTTTATTCTTTTATTGTTATTTTTCTCAAGTCAATATTGACTTATTTGCTTGATTTTCCTCCATTAGGTTTATGCGGCTTGCGCGATTCGTCAATGATTATAGAAATACCATAGCCGAGCGCCGATGTCGAAAAGAGCTAGTTAAACCCGTAAAGCTCTTGGTGCCGCAAATGCAAGTGTCCGCCGGTCTTCGTGGGCGGTTAAGTGCGGCCGAGGCGGAGAACGAAGCGAGAGCACAAATTTTGCCGAGGCAAATAAGGTTAACTCGATCTTGTGGAGCAGAGTAAATCCGTTGATCGCACTTATGGAAGAGATGAAGTCAGAAAAGTGGCGAGGCTCAAGCTCATTGGGAGGCCGAGCAAAAAGCGTGTGCGGATCTGCAGAAACAACTGAAGGATCTAGGCTCGAGTGTTGAAGGTCAGCTCAAGACCGCCGCTGATGACGGCTTTATGATGGGATATGACCAAGGGTTTTATCACATCGCGAGGTGCGTCCTGGCTCATGAAGATGGTACCCCTGACCTTGATGTTTTAGAGGAATGGATTCTCACCCATCCCTTCTCTGATTATCTAAGAGAATTTCATGACCGTGATATACCTTCTCTCGATGTTGAGCCAGCGCTTATGTCCCAGAGTGTGATCCTAGCGGGTGGCTCTGGCGTGATAGAGACAAATCTAAGGAGCGTGTTAAACAGCCCACGAAGCGAGAGAGAGAGCCGCTGAAGAAGGCGAGATCGAGCAGCCTGGTGAGAAGTCGACAGAGCTTACTGAGTCGGAGACCAATGCTGATCAGATGCTGCACCATTCTCTCCGTGAAGAGAATGTCCATAATGAAGAGATGCGGCCCGAGGTTCTTAGATTTACGGCTCTGTTTTGTAAAACATTATTACGTGTTCGTATATGTATAACTCTTTTCCTTTTACGCACTTTTGTCCGCACATTTGTCTTTGTAATGTCCAAATTTATAATTTTATTCACAAGTTTGTTTCGCCCGTTTTTATGTATGCTTGCCTTTTGCTCAAATTGAGTCCGCTGATAACAACATCCGTCCCCTTGTTCTAGATAAGATTCTAGGTCGATCTTGTGCGGACCCTCTTTATCTGAAATAACTTGTTCGCTAGGAAGTTGAGCCAGCGTTAAAGCGAAGTTTTGTTGAAAATCCTTTCGAGCACAATTCTTTCTTACCCATGCATACTTTTAATAATTTGCATATAAAAAAGAGAATGTAAAATCGGGCTTTATTAATTTCGACTCATCCCGCTAGATGAGTAAAGATTACAAGCAAAATAAGAAAGCCTAACCACTCACGTCGTAAAACGCGAGGATAGCTATACCCCTAGCCGATTTATTACATGTAGTACCTTTTGAGGTTGTCCGCATGCCAAGGTCTATTGAGCTCGTAGCCTTGATGATTCTTGAGGATATAAGTCCCTTTCTTGATCTCTCTTGCGACTTGATAAGGGCCTTCCCAATTTGCTGTTAGCTTCCCTTTATCAGACTCCATACCCGTGGCCTTTCTGTTCCGAAGAACGAAATCCCCGACTTTAAATGAGTGGCCGCGGATTCGCTTGTCGTGTTGTTGTTTAGCGATTTGCTTGTAGTTCGCTAATCGATGATAAGTCGCTATTCTTTTTTCCTCCACCAGATCCAAGTCGATCTGCCTGTTTAAAAGATTATTCGCTGATTCGTATAATGCGACCCTGATGCTGGGTAGTGCCATTTCGACTGGAATCATAGCCTCTGATCCATAGGTAAGGGCAAAAGGTGTTTCTCCGGTGGGTGTTCTGATCGTGGTGCGAAGTGACCATAGTATGGCGGGCAGCTCGTCGACCCACCCCTGGCTGCTCTTACCTTGTCATCTACGCTTTTCTTAAGCATTTTGATTATTTGTTTATTGCCGGCCTCAGCCTGGCCGTTTCCTTGAGGATAAGCCACGGACGACTGCCAGTGTTTAACTTTGAATTCCTCACAAAGGTCTGAAAAGTCTTTCCTGAATTGTGGGCCGTGATCGATACTCACGCCCGTGGAATGCCAAAGCGTGAAAAAAATTTGATCGTGTAAAAAATAACTGCGGCTTTTTGCGGTTATCTTAACCATAGGTTTTGCTTCGATCCACTTTGTGAAATAATCCACGGCTACTATGATAACTTTACATCCGCCTCTTCCTGGTGGAAATGGTCCGATGAGATCGAGCCCCACATGTCGAAGGCAAAGTGCGGTCACGATGCTCGCTTTCAACAGATGGTATCCGTGGGATGTCCGCGATGCTTCGACACTCTGGACATTCTCGAACCAATTTTTCTCGAGTCTTTAAGAATTGTTGGCCAATAATACCCCGCGGTTATGACCTTCGTGCAAAGAGCGACTAGCGGGGTGACCTCCACACACTCCTTGGTGAAGTTCGATAAGGATTGTCTTGCTTTCTTCCTCTCGAACACATCGTAATAAAGGCCTTGTTGCGGACCTTTCGTAGAGTATTCCATTGTTTAAGATATATACGGCGCTCTTTTCTTAAGTGCGCGGATTTTATCCGCTCCATCGTGCAAGCAAGGTGCTGTTTTATATAAGCTCGAATCTCATCGATCCAACATATAGTCGTATTTGGTGTATCGATTTCCATGACTTGTGTTTCTCAATGGCGGGTATAGCTAGATACTCTATCATAATTGAAAGGGTGCGCAATTTCTTCTTTGAGTGATAATTTTGAGAGATAGTCCGCTCGCTCGTTGTCCTCTCCGGATTCGATGAACTCGCAATACTTGAAGCCGCTTTTGAGTCGTCGAACAATCTCACCATATTTCTCGAGAATACCACAGTGTGTGTCATAGTCCCCCGAGATTTGGTTGACGATGAGTTGGGAATCGCAATAGACTTCAACATTTTCCACATTTAGCTCCTTGGCCAGTTTGAGCCCAGCTATAACTGCTTCGTACTCAGCTTGATTATTCGTGGCCGGGAATTCGAACCTTAAAGCTTTTTCGATTTCCTCCGTCGATCCGGCTCCATCAAAATTACTCCGCCCCACAACCATTTCGGTTAGATGCCCCATCCACATATAAATGCCAACATTGATCTGGTCTATTCTTGGCCGCTGCAGGCTCATGGGGTAATGGCGAACAGGGTTGTGGCGAGCTAAAGCTTGTCTCTACAATAAAATCTGGCAGCGCTTGACCCTTGATAGCTTTTCTGGGTTGATATTGTATGTCGAACTCAGTGATTTCGATTGCCCATCTGAGAAGTCGACCAGAAAGGTCCGGTTTGTGCAATATTTGACGCAATGGACTATCCGTTAAGACAACTATCGTGTGTGAGGTAAAGTAAGCCCTGAGTTTGCGGGCAGCAATAACAAGCGAGTAGGCTAATTTTTCAATATTAAAATAGCGGCTCTCCACCGGATGAGCCTTGCTTACATAATAAACGGGATTTTGGAGGGTTCCGGCCTCTTGACAAGAACGGCGGCAATGACCGGTCCGAAGCCGCTAAATACAAAACAAAGACATCTCCTCTATAGGGCTAACCAAAAGGGTGGTTTCTAGATATTCTTTTAAAGCTTGAAATGCCTGTGAACACTCTGCGTTCCATGAAAAAATTTTGTCGCCTCGAGAATTTTGAAGAAGGGGAGACACCTTTCGGTGATTTCGATATAGGCGACCTAGCGCAATGATCGCGCCATTGAGCCTCAGATTTCTTTGATGGTAGTAGGCTCTCTCATGTCAATCAAAGCTTGAATTTTTTCTGGATTAGCCTCGATGCCACGACGACTAACCATAAACCCCAGAAATTTGCCTGCCTGGACGCCAAAAGTACACTTGGCCGGATTCAGCTTCATCGAGTGTTTTCGGACATTATTGAAAGTTTCTTGAAGGTCAACAGCGTGACCGTCCCCAGCGGACTTAACAACCATGTCATCTATGTAAGCCTCCATATTTCTGCCTATCTGCGAACTGAAGACCCTGTTGACCATTCGCTGATAGGTCGAACCCGCATTCTTCAGCCCAAATGGCATCATTTCATAATAATACAATCCTCCAAACTGCTCGAAAGCCGTTTTTTCCTTGTCGGACTCAAACCATCCGTATTTTTGATGATACCTGAATATGCATCTAAGAAACTTAAAACCTCAAAGCGAGTAAAGAGTCGCTAACGGTCAATTCGTGGCGGTGATAAGGATCCTTCGGACATGCTTTGTTGATGTCCGTGAAGTCGACGCACATTCTCCACTTGCCGTTGTGCTTCTTTACCATAACCACATTTGCCAACCAAGTAGGGTAGGCAAGCTCCTTTATGATTCTCGATTGTAGAAGTTTTCCGACCTCTACTTTCACCGCCGCCTCCTTTTCGTTGAGACGCGACGCTCATTTGTTGTATCGGCTTGAAAGTAGGGTCGACGTTAAGATGATAGTGCGAGGCGACGCCTGGTTCGACTCGCGCATGTCGGTAACCACCCAAGCAAAGGCACTCAAATTTTCTTTGAGTAATTGTATCAATTTTTCCTTTCAATAGGACTCGGTCGAGCCCCTATCTTTATCTTTTGCTCGGGATATTCATCATTGATGACCACCTCGATCAACTCATCTTACGCCGTAAAATCGGCTCATCTCGACTTGCAATGTTTCACACTCTACTTTGACTAGCTCGGGATCAACAACGACTACGATCATGTCGATGTTCTCCATGTTATATGGTCATTCGATTCGAATCCTCTTATTCCCTGTTCTCATCTCATGTATGTATGTCGGGGACAAATGGCGAGTTCAGCGATCGGCGTTCCGATCCTGTCCCCAACATAAAACTTTGCCCGATGCGGAATGGAAGCTACCATCATCTCAAATCGCTTTAAAGCGGGTGCTCCAATTATCATGTTATAATTGGGTGAAGATCGACAACTAAAAACATCACCTTTTCCGTGCGAAAGGTGCATAATCTCCCATCTGCACATCGAGGTCGATGGCCCCTTGACTGTATCTTATGATTGGTGAAACCTCTCAAGGGTGCCATTATGCGGTCTCAAATTAAAGTCGGCTGAAACCCAACTCTTTGAAGCGGTTGTAATATAGGATATCGCGGCAAGCTCTCGTATCAACCATCACTCTATTGACACAGCCCGATTGGCGACCAGCGAGATGCAAAGGCACATATCCTCTGTATTGGTTGAAGTCACTAACTCACTTCGAGTAAAGGCAAGGGTCGTTCACTCCTCGCAAAACTACTGAGGCTTCTCCACATGTTTGTTGATGGAGCCGATGCGATTCTTAATCGATTGTTAGTGGGGAGGCTCGGTTATCATTCTAATGTTCCTATCGAACCGACGCGAGCTTGTCGATTCCTCCTATCTGGACCACCGGTATCAAGTTTGAGGTGATCATGGTGTCCATGGCGAGCAACTTTCTATTGCTCGTTTGAATTGGATACATTCATCGGTAGTGTGACCACTATCCCCTGTGATAGCCACAAAATTTGGATGCATCGCGGCACGTGTCGAGGAACCATTGGGTATGGTTCGTATTTAAATCTCGATTTCATTCAACACTTGGGAATAGGAAATTCGAGCGGCGTGAAATGCTCTTCCTTAAATCTATCAGTTTCTTGATTTCCTATCCGCCCTCTGCGGGTGTCTCTTGGCGGGCTACGCTCACCCCTCTGTTTGCCTTTGTTGGACGAAGACGCGCTCGCCCGTTTCCTGCAGATTGCAATGTACTTCCTAGTCGAACTCAACATCTCTTGTAGGTTATTTGGTGGTGACAAAGCGAAATAAGACTTCAAGTATCCCGGCTTCAACCCCTGTTTCAAAACTACTCATGACAACGTTATCCGCTATACCCCTGGTTAGCTCATACACTTTGTAAAACCGCTCATAATAAGCTGCGAGTACCCTCTCGCTGTCGCTTTGTCGGACCTCGTGTAGGTCGATATGCGTCTTTTGAGTCCTCCTACCGACTTGAATTCTCGCTATAAACTTGTTGATCAGGTCATCCCATGATAAAATCGATCCAGGAGGAAGGCTGCGGATCCATGATCTTTGCCGATCTTGCATTGATCCCACAAATGCTATACACCAAGCATCATCGCTAGAGGTACACAAACCGATTACGCTTTGAAAAGCGGATAGCCAATCCGGAGGATCTGTTGCTCCGTGGTAGTTTATGAAATTGGGATAGTGAGTTCCTCCTTGGAGCCGCTTTCGGTATCTTTGGGATGAAGCACACTTGTTCCCAATGTCGGAACCGTTTTAACATCCTTTGTTCCTTTCTGTAATTCCTCTATCTGTTTTTTCATGATGCCTATCTCTTCCTGATTTGGGGGTTGAGGTGGGAGCGCAACATAACTTTCTTCAATTTCCGAGTCCCCCTGTCCTTCCAAGCGGGTGCGAACTCGCTGAGTGTTCTTGGTCGCGATGGGGGATTTGCACCGCGATCGTCGATCGCGGGCCTGATCTACCAAGTCTTGATTTCTACCCTCTCAGGATGTGAGGTTGCATGACTACTTTCCTCTACTTCGATCGTGGTCGAACCGTTTTGGAGGAATGAATGTGGGGTGAATCTCGGTTTGTGCGGGTTGAGGAGGTTGAATTTACGGATTGACCGAGGAGGTAATCCTTCCGCAATGAGTAGTGCATTTCCTCCCGCATTTCTTCAACATATTCCATGTGCGCTTGCAAAGCTATTTTATATGTATCTTGTTGTGGGAAGGTCCCCGGTGAAATAAGCTTCTTGTTCGTTAGTTGGTTTGGATGTCCCCACGATTCCTTTTCCTTGCTTTTCCTAACCGCTTCCTCGTGTATTTCACGGGCTTTAGTCCTTTCCCGTATGTATGCTCGCATGTCGGTTGTGAGGGCAGGGTTGACATCTGCCCCATCGACATAACCCTTCGGCTAGCCTCTCCACGGGCATGCTCGCTCCACGTGGCGATCCCCGATTGGTTTGCCTTAGCCGGTGTTGCAGGGTTCATGTTTTTCCCGCCAGCCATGACTTATGATTTTTGGGCGGGTATTTTTCTGACTTAGGAATATAAGGTAACAACTGTTTGTATTTCCCAGGCTATTTGCAACTAAAAGATGACCAAACTTTCTTTACTCGAAGATCTCAAACCGGCGAAGAGATCGTAAACCAACTGGGTATTTTAGATGGACTCAAATGTGAGTTTGCAATGAAAGTTCTTGATCCTCTCCGTGCAAGTTCTTTGAGAGGAGGAGAGCAGCGGATTCTGGGCTGTATTATCCCAAAGAAAAATTTCAAAGCTTTGATGACCGACAGGCTGTAGATGATGATGACTTCGTCTGAGACACCGTGAAATCGTCTTTGTGGTGGAGTAAGTAGCCCTCGAATGTTGAATGATAATGATTTTCCCGGTAACGGAGCCAACTGATGTTGCGTGGAACACCAGATTTGCGGTAACAGTGTTTATCTTGAGGATATAAGGCTGATATGAATGATTTCTCCGGTGTGGTTAGGGTGGCGAGTAAGAACAAGTTTATAAGATGAACAAGTTAATCGGTCGACAAGTTGGCAGAGTTTCTGCTTGTATTAGATTTATAGCTTAAAGCTTGAGTCAGAATCTCTCTATTACAATGTGATCCCATATATATATAGGCTAAAAAGTAAGTCGGTTTACTGTTCATCGACAAGACAACTGAGAGTATATAGCTAAGTTAAGCATGCATGCAATACAAGTGTCCTAGCCAAATTGTAAAGTGTTGCCGGTGGATTGGCCGATAAGATAAGCATGAGCGGCGAGTAGTAGCGAAGTATGGTCGAGCAGCGGACTCGTTTGTGCCTTAAGTATATAGGTAGGAATCACATGGAGAGAATGGGTCCGGCTTACTGTTGGCGGACATGATCCGGCTTACTGTTGGCGGATAGGCCCCGGTTTGTAGCTAGCGGCTAGAAGAAGCTTGGTGGCAGCGGCCAGCGGAGGTAGAAGCCCATTATCTGTGTTGATGGGCCAAGATTGTAGGCCCAATATGGATGAACAGGGCCCCATTCCAATCCGGGTATATCAATTATGTAGATCATTAGTTTGATGAAATTTACTCTGGATAAAAATCTTGATTCAGATTCTTGTGTATATCATGAAATAATAAAAGCTTCGATCTTTTGTCTTGTTCATATACTCTTTGCCCTCTGATTTTAACGCAAGTTTTGTATTCGATTCAATCTCCTCGTGGGATCGACCTCGGACTCTGAACGCACTACCTACGATCGGCCCGGTTCACTGCTGGTTAGAAAGTGAGTTTTGCCTAAGGTTTCGAGTTTTATAAATTGTATTTGATCGAGCCGGATTGCGAAATCTCCCACTTATCAAATTGGCGCCGTTGCCGGGGAGATTGTTTAAAAGTCGATATAAAAATTTGTGTTAGGTCAAGAGACAAAAAAAAATGAAAACATTTTGATAGGATTTTCTTAGACTAGGTGTGAATGCAATTTTGGTACTCAACCCAATCCCTTATGTGGTTGTTATGTTAGGTTGATATCTTGTAGGTTGTCCTAGCACTTGGGCCTAGGTTTTTATCATCTTGTTTTATTTAGATTTCGATAGGAGTCAGGGGATGCTGAAGTGATATTGTCCTGAACTCGGATTGAATACGACTTTGGTACTCAACCCAATCCCTTTATGGGGTTGTTATGTTAGGTTGATATATTGTAAGTCCGACTAGAACTGGGGCTTAGGGCCTTTGGCTACCATGAATTTTTGAGGGGTCTAAAATATCGTGTGTGTGTGTGTGAGGGGTTTAAAATAAAATAAAAAAAATTAAATAAAAAAAAATACCAGGCTGCCGATTATAAAAAAACAAAAAAAAAGAACTTTTTGGGATAAATAAGAGGAATTCGCGATGAATATAGTGAGGAGTATTTGATTGTGATACATGCTTTCACTACTCGACATGGATGTTTTAATGTGACCCTCTGTGGCCTTTATATGATATGCGTAGGTGTTCTGTTCTTTTACGTTTATGGTTATTTTTCCATCTATAACGGTCCATGTTGAGTGATTGTTTGTGTTTCGAGTCTACTGATGTGGCATGGCTTCTTTATTTTATATCCCCAGTATATCTGTTGCATACTTTTGGCACGTGGACCACGTTAGGGCTGAGCAAAATAACCAGTAAACCAATCCAAACCGTAAACCGATTCAAACCAATCGAATTAACCAAACCAATAGCAAACCAAATGAATTGGTTTGGTTTGGAACCAAACCAAAGCGCATTGGATTGGTTTTGGATATTTTTTTACACCCAATCCAAACCAAACCAAACCAAAATTTTAATACATTAATATATATATATATATATATATATATATATATATATATATATATATATATATATATATATTATACTCATTAATTATATATACATTAATCCAAACCAAACCAAACACAAAATGGTACATTCATTTTGATCATTCTCTACTCGATCATGCAAGTTGGACTGTAAGTATTTTGCTCATTGAAAAAATGAACATTGATCTAATTCTATTTCATTGTTCTTTTCATGGAGCCATGGAGGTTGAAGGTTTTGTTGGCTACTGTTGGAGTTGGATTGGATGCTTGTTTTTCTTTGGTTTGCTATGTTGTTTTGGTTGGAAGATGCGCATGGTGTTTTGATCATTTTGTTGTGTCAACATTCAGCCTTTTGCTCTTTTGATGTAAATATGTAAATCAGTAAATGCATGTATGTAAGTATGCAACTATGGAGGATTGATTGTAGCTAAATTATATTGTAATATATGTAGCTATTTAGAGTTTATGTAAAAAAATATTGGTTTTGTCATTTTTTTTAAAGATTAGGCTTGTTAAACCGAAACCAATCCAAACCGAAACCAATTCAAACCAAACCATTGGGGTTGACTTCGTTTTGGTTTGGTTTGAGGAACGAATTATGGCGCCCCAAACCAACCCGAGTCTTTCAAAACCAAACCAAACACCCCAAACCAATCCAAGCTCACCCCTAGACCACGTCCCGTGGATGTGTTTGTGTTGTTTTCTATCTCTTTGACTCTAGGTATACGGGATGCGCTTATAAGAAGATGTCACGAGATTCGTTCACGCCTTTCTGCCGGGTCTAAAGCTAAGTCTTCTTTCTCTTTCATTCACACACTGAGGACAGTGTTTCATTCAAAGTGTGGGGTGGTAGACTTAGCTTGGTTTGAGTTGTATGTTTAAATGTGCCAGTTTGGTGATATACTTAGTCTGTGTCCGTTTTCGAGTCAGATTTTAAAATTTTCCAAGGTTTTAAAGTCCGTTTGCATGTTTAAACTTCACATTCCCTTAGTAAACGACTTAGCGAAGTAGTAAATTCTTATATCCAGACGCTAGGTTTATCCTATAAACGGAACTTCTGTTGCACGTTTAGCTTCAATTTCATGGGCCTTAGGATCTAGTGAACGATTATGGTAGACTTGAGCACAATTCGACTTCCTAGACCCCATTTTGTAACTTTGAGGCGAAATAGAAGGATTAACCTAGGCAAGACACGGGATGACAGTCCTGGCGCTTCTTTGACCCGCCAGAGCCAAATAAGCCAAAATCCCAACATTTTGTCCTCGTAACCCCTCTAAGCCTTGATAGGACGGTCTGACCACCGTCCGACATTTAGCCGTTTTGGTTACTTAGCCTGTATTACCCTAACCCTGAGCTTTATTATTGGTCACGTTTCTTTTGTTCACCCTACGAGTGGACTTAGTTGTTATTTTAGACACACTTGCTGAAGCAAGTGTGGGGTGGGAGATGGTGTATGTTTCGAGAGGAGTTGGTTAGTACGAGCTAGTATAATGAAGGGGGGAGCTCGAGGAATCTATTGTGAGGCTTGTTGGTTGGAAAAATAAATGAAAAGAAAAGAAAGAAAAAAAACAAGAGAAAAAGAAAGAAAAAAATGAAAAAAAAGGTGAAAGTTTGAATAAAGTTGAGGAGAAGAAGTAGAAGAAGGAGTGTTTAAATGAATGAATGTATAAGGTTGAGGTTGGAGTTGTTTATTATGCATACAGAAAAATCGAAGGAGTTTGGTGTGGTTTGGTATGTTTTTGAAGAATGAGTACATGACATGAGTAGGTTCACTCGTACTTTCTCTTTCTCCAGTCCCAAATTCCCTTTCGATTAACCATGTCCCGAGCTTAACGTTATAACCCGTAAAGTCCTACTGGACCGTGTTTAGTTTTAGTTGGTCCCGATTAGTGGAGATGTTATTAAAATGAGCTTTAGTGTAGTCGCGATAGCTAAGCGTCTATAATCCGAACCGGTGATTTGGTCTATGACTTGGAAGCTAATTTTCACACATACACATTCCGTTTGTCTGATAACGATTGAGTCAAGATGTTTGCATTCACTGCTTTACTTATCTTTTACCTTGGCAATGTGAGTGTTTTATACGTGTTTGTGAAGTTGATCCCTTGGTCTCTTTTAATACGCCTATTTACTTGAGGACGAGCAAAGGCTAAGTGTGGGGTGATTGATGGGAGTCAACTTCACAGCACTTTTGTATGTGATCTAGCCCCTGTTTATCACTTTATTGGCATGTTTTGGGTAGTTTTAGACCTGTTTGAGTGTAATATCGAGAGTTATACGCACGGGGAGTTAAACTGTCACATTGATAGTAAACTCCGCTTTTTAGTGATATTTACCTCATTTCCGAGCACTTTTGTCTTGCGGAATTATGCGTGGTGTTTTGTTAGTGTGTTTATTGCAGGACTTAGGTGACTCGAGGACCCGGAAGGCGATGTTTTGGTATGAGAGACATGATCATAGCATGAATGTAGAATAAAAAGTGAAGAAAAGCTTTGCATATTTTTACAGCTGATACTACTTTTAGCTTTGCATATTTTTACAGCTGGCTCTAATTTACCCCCTACTGGTTCTTCGTATGTCTATTTCACAATTCTACATGGAAAAAAAAAAAAAAAGGAAAATAGATAATGCAAGCGTTCCTAATTTACTCATTCGTTGCTTAAGCGTTCCTATCCAAGTAAATTACATTTACGTAAGGGTTGAAGGCTAGGTAAAAAAGCATTTCCTATTCCTATTTTGCCTTTTGAGTATTGTATTTAAATTGAGATTCAAGTACTAGTTTATTATTAATGTAATCTTCACTTTTTATTCTACCTTCTACACCTACTCTTACATAAATTAAGCTCCCTTCCCGGACCGACCGACAATGTGAAGACTTGCAATATATATTCTTTCAGACCTGGTAAGTTTTCATCTCTCACACTCACTTGCAAAAGCTTAAACCTCTCATTAATTTAGTGTTATAGGACACCGGAATTGTATCTATTAAGTTGTCGCCAGAGTGAATCACTGAGACATAAATAGATAATTGTCAAAGGTCAACGAACTGTTGGCAATGATGTATACTACAACTAAAATGGCGCAGATGAACAATATAAAACCAAAAACAATCTGAACGTAGAATAAGTGATCGAGGGAGCATTGGGAGAAACAACTTCATAATGAACCAAACATGCATTCTTGGGAGCAAAAGTAATACATTATTGGTTCATAATGAACCAAACGATGACGATTGTTAAAGATAATGACAGAATATTCTAGATATAGAAAATTAGGAAAATAATTGATTGTAATCAATCTCATTATGGTTATTATTATGTTCACATTATGACTATTAGTATAAATAGCCTACTATTATATTCAATCAAAGTAATGCAATACAATATCTTTTTCTATTATTCTATCATGGTAGCAGAGCTCTAGACTAACGTCTTTTCGATCCTGAGTAAACTTTACGTAAAAGAATGTTTGGGTGGGGGTTTGTGACATCAATATGATCAAACCCTCACCCTTCCCAAATTTTTTTTATTTTACTTCTCTTTTACTTCTCTTTTCTTCTCGAATTTCTTTTTCCTGCTTGTTCTTCGGCCGGTCATTTTTCTATCTGTCAACCCTCCTCTAAAAATCAGCACTTTAATTTCTTTTTACCACTATCTTAGCTTTTTTATTTCACAAGTCTCACCTCCTCATCTCTACTTTGTTTTATTTCTCGTTCTTTTTTTTATTTCTTTCTTTTTTCTTCAAGATTTATACATCCACATGCATATTCATGAGATTCGCGGACATGGTAATCTATTGCACCACCAACAGCCGCCGGCTTTTCTTTCCCGTCCACCCTCCCTCCCGCCACCCCTATTCTATTATTATTGTTATTATTATATTAATATCAAAATAAATAAATGAATAAATAAAAACAATAAAAAAAAACTGTCATTATTGTCGATCCAACCCCGTCAACACCTAATTCATTTTGTTTAACGGTGATGGTCTCCCAATCAATTTCTTTTTCTAAGATCATTTCTTTCTCATGGTCAAATTCAATTGTTTCTTGTTTCATCGGCAGTTCGACTTTTCACTCACTTGATTTGCTCTATCGTTTTTTATTTTAGGGTATATCCCTCAATTTATTGTCTTTGTAAGGGTAAATCCCTCATCGTGTTTTTTTTAGGGTATATCCCTCCATGTATTTTTTTTTGGGTCTATCCCACAAGCTTTTCTTCAAGCAATATCAAGTTGAGAAGAAGTTGATGCTGATTGATATGCAAAGTTGTCGTAGACACCCAGGACTCAAGCCATTCATTGCGAGCCAATCACCATGTTCGTTGCACTACCATGTGATTGCATGGGCGTGTTAGAGATAATGACAGAATATTCTAGATATAGAAAATTAGGAAAATAATTGATTGTAATCAATCTCATTATGGTTATTATTATGTTCACATTATGACTATTAGTATAAATAACCTACTATTATATTCAATCAAAGTAATGCAATACAATATCTTTTTCTATTATTCTATCACCGATTGTGTTCGAACTTAGAATAAAGTAATACATTATTGGTTCAATATACAAGCTAAGGAACCATAAAAAATATCAACGGTATTGAAAATAAAATAAACAAAAAGCCAAGGTTCAAAACCTGAAAACTGCCGAACCGATGGGATCAATCTATCATAATGCATGCTCTCGATTATTATTTGTGCCGAAATGCATCAATGTGTGGATCGATAATAATATGATAAGGTAAAACTATGATTCTGAATTTTGAGAAGTTGGGATTTCATAAGTTAAGATTATGCAGAAATTTGTTGAGATTCCGAGTAGTTGAGATTTGGAGAGAAATTATTCAGATAATTTATTTAGATGTGACATTGTTGAACGCAAAGATATGGATACGGAGAGATAAGGCGAAGGTAGGTTAATCCAGGTCGGGGAGCTTCTCAATCGGGTAATAATAAGGTACGGATCTAAATCAATCTAATTGTTGCTTTCAAATTAATATATATATAGTATAGATAGTATATATGTTATTTGCATATCCTAACAAAATGAATGCACCATTCTTCGTTTGGTTTGGAGGTTTTGTTTGTCAAAATATATAGGTTGGTTACAAAAATGTTATAATTGTGAGTGGTTTCTGTAGTTTAAAGATGCCAGTGCCGTAGATTCACATTTGCTTCAATAGGATATCAACGTTGTATTATTTGTATGACATACATTGAATTTCCCTAAATTATATGCGCTGGGCATTCATGCTATTTATTCATTCTCAACTAAGACTTTTTAAATAGGTATTCTATAACGTTTTAAAAGACTTTTTTATTTGATCCCGTACAATGTACGGGTTTTTGGCTAGTCTATATATATTTGAAAGGGTAATTTGACCCTTTACCTGCATCGACCCGCTCCAAACCCAAAGATCCGACCCAAATTCAACAAACTTTTAAATACGTAAAAAAAAAAAAAAAAAAAAAAACCTACAAACTAACTGAAAATCTCTATATGGGAATCCAAAAAGAAAAAAAATCATCAGCTGACTCTTTCCTTTCCTTCAATGACTCCTACAATTTAATAAAAATACTGTCACATGGGAAAAAAGAATTAAAACCACAAACAATATCTATAAGACAACCGGCAAAAAAAATCAACAACAAAAAAAATCATCGAACAACCTAAACAATCGATCCTAACAAATTTTAATCTCAACAACTTTATAAACATTAAATCACTTAAATACATGATAAATCTTTTCAAAAACATATATAAATAAATACATGATAAGCCACCAATCTAAAAAATCTAATCCGCCCTCTCTATAATAAATATATTACTGAAACTCAAATTACGTCATATTAAGTTAAAGATTTCATCCAAGCGGGTGATAAACTATTCTTTGCATTGCATGTATGTTGCTATTCACGTTGTACTCAATTAATTGAGATGATAGTTTCTTTTTTCTTTTCCTTTCTCTTCTCTTCTGAGAAAACTGAGATGATAGTTTCAGTACTTTTACAATAAATCACTCATAAATACATCTTCGCTGATATACAATTCAAAAACAACACAGCATTAGAAAGAAAAAGGTACACTAAAAAGAATTTGTTCTATTATCTGTTCAATCATTCATGTCATTTGTTTTTTTTTGGCACCGATTATTCAGACCTTAGTGTTACTCTTATTTTTCAGGTATACACATCAAACAAACACATTATTTTCGAGAAGAGAAAAAAGGTACACTACAAGTAATTTTTTCGGTTAATTGTAGACAAACCCACTAACTCAAAGTTAATGAAAGTGTTTTTTTATTTTCATTTGGGGTAAGATTTTGGGGTTCTCGAATGAGAACCAACCACTACCTCATTTTTCACATAAATATCCGAAATAGTGTTCTAATGAAGCTTAGCCAATACAACAGAGTCCCTCTCATCCGAGTTATGTGTTCTTAAATTTAATTTCACGTCTGTTTTTTTGGCAGTTAGTAGATCACATTTTAGGTTCATCTTCCTACGTTTTTTCTAATGGTTAAAGGTCGTAAAGGACGGGTTTTAATCTAAAATGGTTGAAAAGGACAAACATGTAGTAACACATGTAGTAACACATGTACAAAAATGTAGTAACACATGTAGTGACTGTCCTTCTCAACCATTTAAGTTTAAAACATGTCCTTATGGACTCTGACCCCCTTTTTTTAAAATCTTTTTTTGACAGTTAGTAGATCAAATTTTCACAAATTTTAGGTTCATCTTCCTACGTGTTTTCAAATAAGTTTATCCATGTCTATTGCTTCTACAGTATGCGGGTGTTTCCAATTGGATATTGTTACGATGTGTTATTATTATGTTAGTAAGGGTATATTTGTCCATTGGTCTATATTGATGTAATTAGGGTTTTCTATACTTGTACTATAAATACCGGAACATTATGTAATACAAGACAGAATTTCCACAATCTTCTTACATTATCATGGTATCAGAGCATCCCTCAATGAGGGCTTGATTTCCTCCCAAATCTTTTTCCGTTTCTGTGTTCAAACCAAAAAAAAAAAAAACAGACCAAACAAACAAACAGGAAACTTGCGTTGAATATGTTATACCCGAAATATTACAATACGAAAGTAAAAAATAAAGAACAGAAAAGATGAAGAACAATTTTATTATATTCGGATCGACAAAAGCGAGAAAAGAAAAAAGTAAAGAAAAACAACAAGGATATGTAACCGGGACGAGCTAATTAATCTCATTCTTAAGATAATTATGCTCGGCAAGACTCCACGGTTTAGCACTTGTCTCCCAGGATAACCCAATTACCTGCTCGAGGTGAGGTACTTCAACCACTGAACTCAACGAACTCTTGGTGCTTCAGAATCTCTTCAACAAAAAACAAACTACCTTACTATATATATGAGATGGAAAAAGTATTATTTGGAAAAAAATTTGTTGTGACATTTCCACCAAAGAGGGTTTACATAGGTGGAAAAAGTAACTCCCACTCCTGAGGTCTTTAACTCTCAATAATGACCACTACTATTCACTTATGGCACTAAGTAAAAGTTAAGGCCACTAACTCATGTTTTATGGCCACTAAGAGTATGGACATAAATGGACATTTTCTCCAACAGAATATCATCTTCCTCATCATGGTTGGAGAGGACGATGCAACCCTTAAAGCTCCTAGTTATGAGCCATCCTCTGCATATTACAACTCGGCTAAGGTTAGTACCGGACCTGCTGCAAAGAATTTTGCTTCTCACGTGGGTACTTCCCGCAATTCCGGTGGTTCGGATGCTATACCCGATCGGAGCAGCCTGCCCTCTCTTTCGGATGAACAATGGGCTCAGGTTCTTGCTGCCATTAAAAATGTAAACTCATCTGCATCTGAAAAATCAACGGGTAAGTATGATTCCGATGATTGGATTCTTGATACCGGCGCTTCCAATCATATGTCGGGTAATCTCGAATTATTTACTGAGTTCCATGCTTTATCTTCCACCGTCGGTTTGCCAAATGGAAATATTCTTGCTACCACTAAGCAAGGCTGTGTTAATTTAAACGGTCTCATTTTATATGATGTCCTTTATGTCCCGGATATGGCATGTAACTTGCTTTCGGTGTCACATTTGCTTGATACCGAGCCTTATATTGTTATGTTTACTAATAGGCTGTGTGTTATACTGTTAGGAAATCTACGCGGGAACGCAGCAGAATTTAAAATTTTATTTCCTTTTAACCAGGATCGACTTCGTTTAAGCAATAAACAAATAAGCTAAAGACGGTGGTTACCTTGGTTGATCTAAAAGATCGACGCTTTGACCGTCTAAGGAGAGTAGTTCTGCATAGAGCCGCCCAAGGGTTCGGCCTCTACCGCTAGTCCACACGAACAGCCCGCCGGAATCCCATCATGGATTGCTATTGGAAAACTCCGGTTGCTAGACCGGCCTTTTTCCCTTCTCTCCAACTCTCTATAGGATGCTCTCTATTTTACACAAGAACTATTAGTTCTTGGAATTGTGTTGTACAAAAGAGCTTGACACCCACCTCTTATTTATAGTGGTTGGGGCTCCCCTATGTAGTGTGGAGGAGAAGAAAATCTTTTCCCAATAAAATAAGGAAAATATAATTGATTGATTTATCTCATTAATATTCAATATCCCATATTAAATATATTTCCAAGACATATATATTGACAATATCTTATATTGAATATATGTTTATCTTATTACCATAAATCAATTTACACATGTGTGCAAATCTATAGTTATTAATATCCAATATTAATATATGGTAATCTTATTAAATAAATTGCACAATCCAAGTGTATCATAATACACCATTATTGGCGCCACTCTGTAGCCTTTAATTGGCTTCCGGAATATTCTTTAATTAATATAATACTATGATTAATTAATTTGCCAAAATACATGTGTATCAATATACATATATATTTTCGACATATGTATCTAAATACATATATTTAATTAATCACCATAATTAATATCTTGTATTATATTTATTCATAATAAATAAATACCACCATATTAATTTACCACTATAACCTTTATAGTCTCGAGATAGACTTTCCTTATTTGGTTATCATCTATAACCACATTTTAATCGGCTAGATGTTCTTATGTGTGTGACCCGATAGGCTTCGAATATGTTGGCCGTGAGACGCAAAGTGCAAATTACTTAAAATGCCCTTCATGCCTAACGATCACGGGATAGCGTCACAGCAACACACCGTGACCCCAATCATCGGAAGAGTCAAATGCAATGATTACTACCTTTCATGTGAAGCGATTACCGTGTAACTTACAATCCTATCATTTGTAATAATATCCATACGGTCGTTAGTCGAGTGTCAAAACATCAACGACCGTATCTTATAATCTGGATATCAAGCTCTCTCGAAGTAACTCGTTTACTCCCACTTTGCAAAGATTCACGAGAGTAAGACATTCCTTATAAGAAGGCCATTTCGGATATTCGATCCCAATCATAGGATACGCGATTCCTGCACGACCAATCATGTATACTCCGCGATGCTTGAAGATCATACCCAATCACTACCGTATGATCGCCCCGTGGCTAGGGGAAACCTCAATAGTGTCAAAGCATGACAATCCACACCGTGATGCCATGAAGACTCAGGTCCTAAGGATAATTACACAACCGTCACATAGTGTGACACTTAACATGTGTAAGTGGGTCAGTCTAACGTACGCATTCTCTAATACACGTCCACGTACAGTCCAAGTGTCTCTACACTTCGATAGACGAGATCTATCCCTGCCCTTAAAGACAGAAGACATCTAATACGTGCTAGTCTGTTCATACTATCAATGCCCCGTTTAATAGTACATCAGCCTAGAGACATTTAAGTATCAAACTTATTAAAGTGATTAGAGATCTCATCAATCATAATCGCCTATCATGGTTTCTCTATCACAGTTTAATACTAAGGACGTCATCATATAACAATTCATAATTGGTTCTTTAAAAGAACAGATATATGACAACAGAAAAACCATTTAATCTATGTACAAACATAAAGAAATAGTATAAATGATCCGACCCGGTCGGATCCGGTCCAACCCGGTTGGGTTTAGGACACTATTCCAACATATACAGGACCCTATCTCGAGGAACCTGCTTGGAGTAGGGGTGCAATTTAATGGGGTCTATCTTTCCGGTCTATTTTGGCTTCTCAAGCGAATGCAGTGGCCGTTAACAGTTCTGGTTTATTGTGGCATCGACGTTTAGGTCATCCTTCGATGACGGTTGTGACTTCGTTGTCAGGTGTTATTATTAGTAAGGATTTTAATAAAAGTTGTGTTCTTGATTGTCAAATTTGTTACATGAGCAAACAACCTCGAAACTCGTTTCCGTTAAGTTCTAATAAAGCTACTGCGATTTTTGATTTGATTCATTGTGATATTTGGGGACCTAATAAGGTTTTATCTAGTTGTGATGCTCGATTCTTCCTTACAATTGTTGATGATTTTTCTCGATCAACTTGGGTATATTTAATGGTTGGTAAACATGAAGTCGGTCAATTGATTCGCGATTTCTACGCCATGGTTAAAACGCAATTTAATAAAAAGATTAAAATTTTGCGTAGTGACAATGGTCAAGAGTTTATCGGTTTGCGCCAATTTTTTGCGGATAAAGGCATCGTCCATCATGCTTCATGTGTTGATACCGCCCAACAAAACGGTAGGGTTGAACGTAAGCACCGTCATATTCTTAATGTTGCCCGTGCATTGCGTTTTCAGGCTAAATTGCCCAAGTATTTTTGGGGGGAATGTGTTCTCACCGCTGTGCATTTAATAAATTTGACGCCTACTCCGGTTTTATCTGGCAAAACACCCTATGAATGCCTGTTTGGGCGTTCCCCTTCTTATGATTCGATTCGGGTTTTCGGTTGCCTGTGCTACGCCGCTAATAGACCACCTGTTAAAGATAAATTTGATTCTCATTCTCGCAAGTGTATTTTTGTCGGGTATCCTTTTGGTAAAAAATGCTGGCGGCTCTATGACCTCGAAACACATTAGTCGTGACGTTCACTTCCATGAGGATCAATTTCCCTTTATTGAGTCCCTTCCGGATCCTGCTCGTGCTCAGTGGGAATTATATTTTAATCAAGCTCCTATATGGGCTGATGATGATGATCTTGTTCCGGTTCCCGGTTCTCTTGCTGATGCTCTCATTCCTCCTGTCAGTTCGGATTCTAGGGGGAGTGTGCATGATTCTACTACAGCTCATGAGGTTTTGGGCCGTGGGCTTCGTATGAAGACTCCTTCTACGAAGATTCGCTACTATGTCATTCATACAGCTCTTCGGCGACATATAGACCCCCACCCCTGTTGCACTCCCTCATCCATCAGGCTCCTCAGGTAAGCCCGTTGACATAGCTTGTTTTGTAAATTATAATAATTTTCTGCATGCCACAAATATTTTCTGACAGCTCTTTCCAAGGGTAAAGAACCGGCTACATTTCAGGACGTTGTTCAACATCCTGGTTGGCGCCAGGCTATGCAAGAGGAAATTGATGCACTTGAACGTAACGGTACGTGGACATTGGAGGATTTACCTCCTGGTAAGCGTCTTATCGGCAGATGGTTGGGTTTATAAGATAAAATACACGCCCATCAGTGCGGTTGAGCACCTTGCAAGGGGCGTCTTGTTGTTCATGGTAATCGGCGATCGAGGTGTTGAATATACTGAGACTTTCGCTCCTGTTGCCAAGATGGGTAGTCTTGTCCGTATTTTTCTCTCTCTGCCGCGATGCGTAATTGGGAAGTGCATCAGATGGATGTTCATAATGCCTACATGCATGGCGATTTGCACGAGGAAGTTTACATGTGCCTTCCTCCTGGATATCGTAGTTCGACCCCGGGAAGGTTTGCCGTCTTTGTAAGTCCCTATATGGCCTGAAATAGGCTCCTCGCCAGTGGTTTGCTAAGTTGTCTGTGGCTTTAAAATCTTATGGGTTCAAACAATCCTATGCTGACTACTCCTTGTTCAGTTTTGTTTGTGATGGCGTGTCCCTGCACGTTCTTGTCTATGTTGATGATTTGCTCCTCGCTGGTTCGTCGTCTGACGTGGTTCTGCGCTTTAAACAATATTTTCATTCTTGTTCTCATATGAAAGACATGGGTCCCTTGAAGTATTTTCTTGGCATCGAGGTTGCTCGTAGTCCTGTTGGGATTTTCCTTTCTCAGCGCCAGTATACTCTGGATATTTTACGAGAGACCGGCATGTTGGGTTGTCGCCCTATTGACACTCCCATGGAACAGAACCATCGCCTGGCTACTCTTCAGGGGGAGCCTTTTTCTCATCCTGATCAATATCGCCATCTTGTGGGTCGCTTGGTTTATCTCTCTGTTACTCGCCCTGAGCTTAGCTACGCCGTTCATACTTTGTCTAAGTTCTTGAGTCAGCCATTGGTTCATCATTGGGATGCTACTATTCGTGTCCTTCATTACTTGAAGGGTAGTCCAAGACAAGGCATTCTGCTTCGTGCTGCTTCTGATTTGTCTCTGTTAGCCTTTTCGATAGCGATTGTGCAGCTTGTCCCATTACTCGTCGTTCCTTGTCTGCTTATTTGGTGTTTCTCGGCCAATCTCCGGTCTCGTGGAAGACTAAGAAGCAGCCCACTGTGTCTCGTTCCTCGGCGGAGGCCGAATACCGTGCTATGGCGGTTGCCACATATGAATTAAAGTGGTTAAAGTCCTTACTTGCTTCTCTCGGTGTTTCGCATCCTGCTCCGATGCGTTTGTTTTGTGACAGTCAATCCGCTCTTCATATCGCTCGTAATCCTGTCTTTCATGATCGCACTAAACATATTGAGGTTGATTGTCATTTTGTTCGTGATGAGCTCCTCTCCGGTAATATTGTGACTGCTCATGTTCATACTAGTCATCAGTTGGTGGACATTTTGACCTAGGCACTTGGGAAACCGACATTTACTTTCTTATTGCGCAAGTTAGGCATTTGTAACCCTCATGCTCCAACTTGAGGGGGAGTGTTACGATGTGTTATTATTATGTTAGTAAGGGTATATTTGTCCATTGGTCTATATTGATGTAGTTAGTGTTTCCTATACTTGTACTATAAATACCGGAACATTATGTAATGCAAGACAGAACTTCCACAATCTTCTTACATTATCAGATATTATTATTACTTTACAAATATACCATATCAACTAATTTTTACTAATGACACAAGATTAATCATCGGTGTGATGAATGATTGTGAGGATATGCCCATAGTTAAATACTGAAGAGAGTTTGAGAATGTGATACACACAAGAGTAAACTTCAACTTAGTTTATTCATTGAGTAAAAAGATGTATAAATAGATACAATTGAGATGGAGAGACTAGCTAGCTAGCTTAATGCCACTTGAGTATGTAGATGTGGGCGGCAAGCATGCAAAAAGTAAAAAGTAAAAGTTATGTCTATGACATAAAGTAAACTAGAGTTTGACATATTAATTGTTTATATGACTCACAATTAATATGTCTTTTACAATTAATTTTACAATTAAATAAGGTGTACAAAATATTATGCACGAAATCTCGAGGCTCGGCAATCTTTGAGCACCTGTGAAGCCTCGCAGATCGAGTCATTGAGTAATATTTCCACACCCCCTCAACTGGGTTGTATATGTTGATGCGACCAAGTTTGCTACTTAGTCTATTTGAACATAAGAGGTGGAATAGCCTTGGTAAGAATATCGACATTCGATCTGTGAGGAACATATTTGGAGTTGAATAATCTTGGCATCAATCTTCTCCTTCGAAAGTGTCATCAATGTCCACATGCTTGGTTTTATCATGATGGGTGGATCTTCCGCCATGCATAAGGCTGAATTATTGTCACAACAGAGTGTGATAGGTTGTCGTCTGACGGTTTGAAGTTCGATCAAGACTTTTTAGCCATAGAGCTTCACAAATGCCAAGTACAAGTGCCCTTAGTTCAGCCTTTCAAGATCGCTTGACACAGAGAGGTTGTTTCTTGCTCCTCCAAGTAACAGTTCCCATATA
Organism: Gentiana macrophylla; assembly: GCA_026214975.1. NCBI lineage: Eukaryota > Viridiplantae > Streptophyta > Magnoliopsida > Gentianales > Gentianaceae > Gentiana > Gentiana macrophylla. Next base: position 92,512,492 of record CM047816.1, read on the forward strand.
TATGAGCAATAGCCTGTGGTAGACCTCCTATCAATGTGACATCCAAACCCAATCAAGATCGGTATAGACGCTTGATTGATCTATCAAGAGACTTGGTGAAGAAGCGTGCCTTGGCCAGAGTGGATTTTAAATACCTCAAGTATCCTATTCACTGCATCCCAATGTTGCTCAAGAGGGCAATGCATGAATTGAGTGACAGATCGACCCCATATGCAATATCAGGTCTTGTGTGAGAAAGGTATATGAGTTTGCCTACAAGCCTTTGATATTGTTCTTTCCTGGCGGCAATGTCACCATGCGCATGAGGTATGACCTGGGGTCACACTGGAGATACAAACGAGTTTGCATCCCGAAGATGCCGTTTCCTTGATGAGGTCCAGGATATACTTCCTTTGGGAGACCGAAATGCCATTGGTGGTTCTAGCTACTTCCATACCAAGAAAGTACTTGAGGTAGCCGGATCTTTAACTTGGAACACCTTTGCCGGTAGAGTCTTCAAGTTCGGATCTCGGTAGAGTCATCTCGATGAAGGATGATATCATCCACATATACAATTAGAATGGACCTCTCTCTGGTTGGTTGTCTTGACAAACATGGTGTGATCGAGTTGCATTGATGATATCCAGCAGCTTTAACCACAGAGTGAGTTTGCCAAACCATGCCCTTGGTGATTGCTTCAGGCCATATAGAGATTTCCTCGGTTGCACACCTTGCCTTGAGTATGAGGATTGATAAAACCAGGAAGTCTGGTCATATAAACCTCCTCGGTGAGGTCCCCATTTAGAAAGGCATTTTTGATGTCCAATTGGTGAAGAGGCCAGTCAAGTTGGACAGCTAGGGAAATCAGTACCCTGACAGTGTTGAGCTTTGCTACTGGTGCAAAAGTTTCCTTATAGTCAATGCCATAAGTTTGAGTGAATCCCCTTGCTACCAATCTGGCTTTATACTTGTCAATTTTACCATCAAACATTGTATTTGATAGTGAATAACCATCTGCAGCTAATCTGTTTTCTTGCTTTGGGAAGAGTTGTGAGGTCCCAAGTATGATTATCCAAGAGAGCGATCATCTCTGTTTTACAAATGACCTTCCACTTATCATTTTGAAGGGCCTCATGAATATTTCTAGGGATAGAGTGAGAGTCCAGGTCCTGTGTAAACATGGCAAAGACAGGAGACAACTGATCATAAGATAAATAAGTATGAATAGAATGATCAGTGCATGATCTTTTCCCTTTCCTTAGAGCAATAGGTCTGTCATCTACTTGATGAAGCTCTTTGAGAGTCGATGGTGGGGTCCAGGACTCGTTCGAAAGAGGTTCTTGAGGTTACAGTTCAAAGAGGCTGGGTCGCCAGATCGCTGAGGGTCGATGAATGTGAGTATCTGCGAGGATCTTTGAAGATTATGAGTCTGGGCCGAGGGTTAATGGTTCTTTGAGGAACGGATTTAGTTCAATCTCAATCAGTTTCCATCGATGGTCGGCTCGATAGGTTTGTTTGTAATATGGAGTCCTTTCAAAGAATTTCACATCCATAGAATTGTAAAATTTCTTTTCAAGAGGAGAGTAACACTTGTAACCTTTCTGTCTGTGCATATCCAAGGAGAATGCACTTATGAGCTTTAGGATCAAGTTTATACTGTGTTGAGCATGGATATAAACAAACACAAGACAACCAAAAATCTTTGGAGGCAATTGGGTAATAAGATGAGAGCAGGAATGTGTGGTCGGAAGGGTTTGGAGAGGAGTTTTGAAACCTAACACTCTGCTTTGGGAAGTCTGTTGATTAAATATGTGGCAGCAATACTGACTTCACCCCACATGTATTTAGGAACATGTGTAGTGAACATGATTGATCTCGCCATTTCAGCAGATGCCTGTTCTTTCTTTCAAAGAACCCCATTCTCTTTGAGGTGTTTCCACACAACTACCGATATGAACAATTCCTCTGTTTGTCAAGAAGTTCACGAGGTTAGACTCATAGTATTCCAGAGCATTATCGGTCTTTAAGATCTTGATCTTAGTATCAAATTGGGTGGAGACCATGTGATAAAATTCTTGGAAGATAGGTCCAACTTGATTTGTCTTTCATTAAAAACGACCAAGTGTTTACGGTATGATCATCAATGAAGGTTACAAACCACCTTTTTCTGTTATACTTTTCACTCTTGAGGTCCCCATACATCACTTTGTGAATTAGGGTGAAAGGGAAGAGGGCAAGTGAGGTAACTTAGCATACAGATTTGGTGAGTTTAGCAAATTGACAAATATCACATTGAAGATCATTAAGATTACATCCTTTAAACAATTCAGGATTAAAGACTTTAAATAACCAAAACTTGGATGTCCTAGTCTATAATGCCATAACATGATATTGTCTAGGTTTTGAGTGCAGTCGCCGAGGCGATTCGTCTTCGATCTTACATCTTGGCAGGTTGATCACAAGCGATCCTGGCGTGGTTTAGCTTGCCCAATCACTTCTCGAGAAGAAAGATCTGGAATGTACACTGATTCTTATTAAAAACAACGGTCCAATTCGGATCTTTAGTTAGTTTCTTGGCAGATATAAGGTTCTGATCTAACTTTGGAACAAAGCAGGACATTCTGTAGATATATCGATTAGTAAGTTTAACCTTCCCAACACCTTTTGCATAAGAAGCAGAACCATCGGCAGTCTTAATTTCGTGAATTTGGTTGCATGGCATATATTGGGTAATAAGGTTTTTATTACTAGTCATATGGGAAGAAGCCCGAGAATCAACAATCCAGTCTCATTACTAAGAGGTGAGTAAAATATACTGTTTTAGCATGAGTGGCCATTTCAAAGTGGGGAGCTACCTTCACGATCTTTGAGCAATAAAGGCTCTAAAGGCGACAAAGCGAGCATTGACTTACATTGTCATTCTCCTCTTCACCGATAAGTTTGCCTTGACTTTCCTGGTTGGTTTTGAGGTTTTAGAGGGTTAGGTTTGCCATGTAGCTTCCAACAATTGTCCTTGGTGTGATTTGTGCGTTTGCGGTGATCACGAGAACAACTTTCCGAAATTTTCTCGAGAGGCTTTCTGTAAGTCTCATTAACCTTCAGCAGGCGTACCTTGATAGGGTTGTCGGCGAGGGGTTCAAGCAGACATTACTTTCCTCCTCTGCTTTCCTCATGTTTGACCTCGGCAAACATGGATTTGAGATTTGGAAGAGGTTTAGTAGCAAGAATTCTACCTCGACATCATCAAGAGTAGGATTCGATCCGAGAAGGAATTTGAATACTCTCTTTTTCTCGATAATGTCTTTAAAGAGTGCAAGCATCTTTAACATCATTCCAGGGTGAGTTCCAACATATCTAGGTGTTGCCATGCCTTAGATAGTTGATTAAAGTATTGAGTTCTGAGATATATCCCCTTGTCTCGCAATTTTGAATCTGAGCTTGAGTTTATAGACTTCAGATGTATTGTCCTTTTTTGAGTAAAGGTCTACGGCATTGTCCTGCATTTCCTTAGCAAATGTCATACATCATAAAGTTCTCATCGATCTCTTTTGTCATAGACCTCGTGAGGATGGTCATGACTTGGTTATTTTCTGTGTCCCATGCTTCAAACTTGGGGTCGGCCACAGAGGGGGAGTTTGGAACTGACGGATATCCCATCTTGCCCTGGCCGGAGATATACATTTTCATAGACCTTGACCATAGCAAGTAATTGTTACCATCAAGTTTATGATTTGTAAAGAAGAGTGTTCGATTATCGGTCTGCACGACTGAGGCAATTGTGAGTCTCTTGAAGAAGATGAAACTCGAGATAATGTTGACATTTTTCCAAAAAAGAAGCCGAAGTTTTGCAAATGGATTTTAGAACTCGAGTAAGGCTCTCGATACCATGAAGAGAGTTTGAGAATGTGATACACACAAGAGTAAACTTCAACTTAGTTTATTCATTGAGTAAAAAGATGTATAAATAGATACAATTGAGATGGAGAGACTAGCTAGCTAGCTTGCATGCCACTGAGTATGTAGATGTGGGCGGCAAGCATGCAAAAGTAAAAAGTAAAAGTTATGTCTATGACATAAAGTAAACTAGAGTTTGACATATTAATTGTTTATATGACTCACAATTAATATGTCTTTTACAATTAATTTTACAATTAAATAAGGTGTACAAAATATTATGCACGAAATCCTGAGGCTCAGCAATCTGCTGAGCACCCTGCTGAAGCCTCAGCAGACTGAGTCTGCTGAGTAATATTTCCACAAATACTCATTGACGAAGTTTCCTGGCGTTATAGAGAACGTGCACAACAACTCACAATTGATTGATATGTGGCTATTTAAATATTGCCAATGCACCATGCATGCACTATGCACATTAACTACGTTAAATATTTCAGATGTTCTTTCCTTGATGGTCACTGTTAGACTCATCCAGTACCCAAAAAATGGTCATGTAAAGCATGAAGTTTTAATTATGGATGAGACGTAAGTAAATACTTCATCCGTTTCGATTTATCTGAGACAGTTGTCAAAATCACACATATTAAGAAGGTAAGTTAATGCATTAATTTTTACATTGAAATGATTAGAATGTTCTTGGATATAATTAATGTGACCTTCATTTTTATATCTCATAGTGTAATGAATAATGGTAAATCAAGTAAAAACATAATAAATGTTGAATTAGAAATTGTACTGCCACCTCACATAAAATGGAATAAAATATTTTAGCAACTGCTTCAGTTATTGTGGAACGGAAGGAGTATAGTTTTGCATTATTTAAGTGGATTTTGATGTTCGTGTTTACCAATCGACGTATTAGCTTTTTATAATATACTGCACCACATTGATAAAAACATGATGACTTTAATGCAGATGACTTTGTGGGGGAAACTTTGCACTTGAACAAGGCAAGGCATTCAGCTCATATGCTATATGACAAAATAATACTTGTGTGTGGTCTATATGTTGAATCTTATAACGGTATAAATAATCTTTTTTAAATGATTTTCTTTTTTATGAAAATGCATAAATCTTTTTAACTCTTCTTTGAAGGAAAAACTTTATGCACCACCATGTTCTGTAAGATTTATATTGATCAAAAGTTAAAGTTATGTACCTCCATGCTAAAATGGTATGTGTTCTTAATGTCAATGCTATGTCATGTAATAATCTATATTTTTACAATGATTGATGTTATATAACGTAATAGGTACCAAGACAATCGATGTGCTCAATATTTGGTTAATTGGATAAGAAGGTCACAACACACTACCAACAACATACTTCAAATTGCCAATGCAAAACCAATTACAATAGTTGGTTTCAAATTTGTGCCCAATGTAGTGTTGTATTTACTCTTATTCTATTTACTCTGTTTTTTCTTTTCATAAAAATAACTCAACTAACAACGCATTCCGTCCTATCAACAATTTTCGCATAGTGGGTGTTGTCCGAAACATACAGTCCAACAATATAGTGTACAACACATGCAAGGATTGTGGTGCCGATGTGAATGATTGGAATGGGTATACTACGTGTTTTATGTGTGAACGAGTCGTCCCATCTATCCTACGGTAAATGAATATTCTCGACTATCATCATGGTTTATAGCTTGCACTATTGATTATATGTATGTTTTTTTAGCTACCGTGTTCAATTAGATATATCAGATGCAAGTGGCGATATAACAATCTGTGTGATTGATAGAGCTGCTGAGTTCCCTCTTCGATGTGCTCCTTCCACTCTGAAAAACTTGAAGACGGTAATCTCAAACATGGCTTGGATTAAACATCAAACATTATTTCTCTTATTATTGCCTAGATGATAATAAATTAACATGTACACAAATTATAGGAGGATGGACATCGACATTCTAACTAATACATACAAACATGTATTGGAAAAGCATACACATTTATTGTACATGCTCCAGCATCATGCTTTCAGCTATCTGCTATTTGTGTTGAAAGTGGATTGGGAAGAAGCATGTGACCATGCTTTCAGACGTCATCACGAAAACAATGACACTAGATGTCATACACATGTTTTGTTTATACTAATATATTTTTGTTGATCCAAAGCACTGACAAATTTTCAACAATCATTTCCAGGTCTTGCTTAGATTTGATGTTAGGAAATCTACGCGGGAACGCAGTGGAATTCAAAATTTATTTCCTATCGACCCAAGATCGACTTCGTTTAAGCAATAAACAAATAAGCTAAAGACGGTGGTTACCTTGCTTGATCTAAAATATCGACGATTTGACCGTCTAAGGAGGGTAGTCGTGCACGGAGCCGCCCAAGTGTTCGGCCTCTACCGCTAGTCCACACGAACACCCGCGGAATCCCATCATGGATTGCTATTGGAAAACTCCGGTTCTTTAGACCGGCATTTTTCCCTCTCTCCAACTCTCTATAGGTTGCTCTCTAATTTACACAAGAACTATTAGTTCTTAGAATTATGATGTACAAAAGAGCTTGACACCCACCTATTATTTATAGTAGAAGTGGCGCCCCTACTTGGTGTGGAGGAGAAGAAAACATTTCCCAATAAAATAAGGAAAACATAATTGATTGATTTATCTCATTTAATTTAATATCCTATATTAAATATTTCCAAGATATTGTCAATATCTTATATTGACTATATTTATCTTATTACCATAAATCTATTTTTTCAAAATCAATTAATATCTAATATTAATATTATGGTATCTTATTAATTAAAATACACAATCCAAATGTATCTTATACACATTGAAAGTGGCGCCCCTTTGACCAACAAATTGGCTTCCAGAATATTCTTTAATTAATATAATATTATGATTAATTAATTTACAAAATACATGTGTATCATATACATATATATTTTCGACTTTTATGTATCAATATACATATTTAATTAAACAACATAATTAATATCTTGTATTTAATTTATTCATAATAAATAAATACCACCATATTAATTTACCACTATAACATTTATAGTCTCAAGATAAACTTTCCTTATTTGGTTATCATCTATAACCACATTTTAATCCTGATAGATGTTCATATGTGTGTGATCCGATAGGTTTCCGAATATGTTGTCCGTAGACACAAAGTGCAAATTACGAAAATGCCCTTCATGCCTAACGATCACGGGATAGCGTCTAGCAACATACCGTGACCCCAATCATCAAAAGAGTCAAATGCAATAACTACTACCTTTCATGTGAAACAGTTACCGTGTAACTTACAATCCTATCGCTGTAATAATATCCATACAGTCGTTAGTCGAGTGTCAAAACATCAACGGCCGTATCTTATAATCTGGATATCATCCTCTCTCGAAATAACTCATTTACTTCCACTTTGCAAAGATTCACGAGAGTAAGACATTCCTTATAAGAAGGCCATTTCGGATATTCACCCCTACTGATAGGGTACGCGATTCCCAGACGACCAAACATGTACTCCGCAAGCTTCAGTATCACACCCAATCACTACAGCATGATCGCCTCATGGCTAGGGGAAACCTCAATAGTGTCAAAGCATGACAATCCACACCGTGATGTCATGTAGACTCCGGTCCTAAGGATAATTACACAACCGCCACATAGTGTGACACTTAACAGTGTAAGTGGGTCAGTCTAACGTACGCATTCTCTAATACAGTCCGAGTGTCTTTGCACTTCGAAAGACGAGATCCATCCTCGCCTTAAAAAGGCGAAGACATCTAATACGTGCTAGTCTGTTTATACCATCAATGGCCTGTTTAATAGTACATCAGCCTAGAGACATTTAAGTATCAAACTTATTAAACTGATTAGAGATCTCATCAACCATAATCGCCTCTCATGGTTTCTCTATCACAGTTTAATACTAAGGACGTTACCATATTATAATTCGTAATTGGTTCTTTAAGAGAACAAATATACGACAACAGAAAAGCCATTTAATATATATGTATATAAATAAAGAAATAGTAGAAATGATCCGACCCGGTCGAATCCGGTCCAACCCGATTGGGTTTAGGACACTATTTCAACATTTGATTGGTCCGGTGGTTGTGCAATATCAAGTTCACTATATATATATATATATATATATGACAAAACATTCTATCTACTTTGTCATCTTTTAATGATTGAAATGTTGCACATTTATTTACTTTTATTTTATTTTATCGTATGATCATGCACGGATTTAGAACTAAAAATTCTAAGATATCGGATTCGTTTATTAGAAGAATCTAATAAACAACAAAAGGATATTGATATTCCTTGCACTAGTAATAGTAGCAAAATATCAGCTATTCCGATGCGAACGGCAATCGGTAAAAAATCATCATATCCGTTGATTCCTAGCATCTTGGAAAAAGATGTAACAGATGTACAGACATTTAATAGATTGGTTAAACCTACAGATTTGATCTCCGGTTTTAGACCAAATACACAGGACATATTAAGTCTTGGTAAAACTTCAGTACAAACTGATGAGGCAATTCCAATGCCAAACATTAATAGATTTTATGTTGTTTATAATGGTCATAAATGCGGTATATACACAACATGGGAAGTTGCAGAACAGGCAACAAAAGGAATCTCTGGTATAAGATACAAGAGTTTCAATTCGCTGTTAGCAGCAAAGGTTGCAGGTGACATTTATGCTAAAACGCATAACACATCTCCACCAAAATTAATATCTAATGCAGATTTTCTAAAAGTCACAACCTTTAAGGAAATCTTGAAGAAAGAAAAGAGACATCAATCCATGGTTTCTATTGGAAGAATCTCAACCGTCAAGCCGATTGAGACCCCAGTTACTTTCGTTTTTCACGAAAAAAGCTTTTCTTATCTGTTCAGATATGCAAGAGAGGCTAATGAAGACTATTTTACTTCTGAAAAGTTCTTCACTACAGATCGACAACATATCAGTCTGTATAATTTTATTGAAGGTGCTGATCTTAATACGGTTAACAACAGATTGGTGAAAGAGGGCAGAGAAGCGGATGAATAGTGGAATTACTTTGTATAAGAAGGGGATTTCAACAATACGAGGCATTGATTGTTAATTTATATAAGATTCGATGACAGAGGAACAAAGGCATTCAACAATCTGAGGCGTCTGTAAATAAGTTTGACAATGAAGAATATTCCTTTTGCAGCATTAATGAAGATCTCTAAACAAAGCGCATTAAATTTACAGATGAATGGAATATCATTTAAAACAGAAAAAGAGCTCCCATAAATTACGATTTCACGATCTATAACACTTGCATGTGCGAAAAAGCTGGGAAGGGTATAGATGTCCAGAGGAATAGGTTTTTTGTCCTTATCATCGTAAATTTTTTTCCCACTGGATTAAATGTCTATTTTCATTTCTAATTTGTCCTTTTTCCCATTTAAGCCTTGAATTTTTATGGGATCCATTTGAATCAATATATCTCACATCATAATCAATGGTCCAAAATTTTGTTGTGCACTTTGTTGTGTCCATTTTAGTGCCACTATCACTGCTCATAATCAATAGGCCTACATCGTGATCAAGAGTGCAAGAAGTGTGTTGTGTCACTCGTTATGACACAACTGTTCTGGCCGTAACATATTCTCTATATCATGATGTTGGATCACAATAATCAATGGTGCAAGTGTGTTGTGACACTTGTGCTATCAACGGTTGTGGAAGTAGCATAACCCATCAATCATAACGTAGGCCACCATAATAATTAAAATATATAAGTCTCTTGTGACAATATCATTATAGCATTAGGGTAATTATGATGCAGTCACTTCCTACGGGTCGTCGGACGATTGCGACGTGTATTTAAAGACAAAACAGTTTTGTCTCTTTATACACGCAACAGTCATCCGACGTTCTCTATATAAAAACTTTCTATAGTAATAATAATAACGAAAATAGAAGAGACGGCACAAACAATTTTCACCGTAATAATTATGATGTGTCTATATAATGATTAAGAGAGTAAAATCATTTTAATAAGTTATAATATCATTTCCCTAATTGGAAATATTTCCCTGAGAAGTAAATACTCCTTCCGTCTCAAAATGTTTGGGACATTTCATTTTTTAGCCGCTTACGAAAAGTCTAATTAATCCTTGGAATTTCGTTAATTGATGTAATATTATTAGGGTTATGATAAAGTGAAACTTAAAGTACATAAATGTAAAAAGTATTATATCATTTGATGAAATTCGAAGGATTAATTAGACTTTTCGTAAGCGATTGAAAAATCAAACGTCCCAAACATTTTGAGACGGAAGGAGTACATGATATGTAAGGGGATTTGGTCAAGTCAACCAAAGTCTTGCATCCCGTGTGATCATCCGACGAAAAATGGAAGCTCTCGTCTGCAAAAAGCTCGGCGTCCCGACGGTGCCGTTGAACTCGCCGGAAGACTCTCCGTTTACTTTCACAACGACTTATCCGATACCGGAGCTTCATTCCCCAACCTCAGTAAGAGTTCGAATCAAAGCCACCAGCTTGAATTTCGGTAATTACCTCCAAATTCAAGGCAAGTATCTTGGGATCCGATTACTCCGGCGTTGTTGATTCTGTCGGGTCGAAGGTCACCAAGTTCAGAGTCGGCGATCCTGTTTGCTCTGAGACGCCTCTCGGTTCTTTCGCTGAATTCATTGTCGCCGATGAAACTGAGCTGTTAGTTTTTTCACTTTCCGTTTGATTTCCTTGATTTTGACAAAGTGTTTGATATGTTCCTCAAAGAATACGACACCAAAACACACCGTTTTTTTTTTCTTCTATCAATTATGATATAATGATATATCACAATTCTGCACCCTGCTTGTTGAAACATCAACTTCTTTGCATAATCTCTTGCACAAATGCTGCTGTACTAGCATCTGCTCTCACGTTATTGCATAAGAGCAATGGCTCATACTGCTCATTCGATCAAGGTTGCAGCTGATAATGTGATCATCTTATCATCTGCAACATATTCTCTTGGTAAAACTTGACAACTAATCAAAAGTGTGCTAGCAATTCTACAACACTATAACACTATAACTACTGACACCTCTGTTTTTTTACTTTAAAGTTTCAAAATAAATGGAAAAAAAAAAAAAAAAAACAATTGAATTTGAGGTTTTTGGGGTAAATGATAGGTTTCGAGTTCCAGATGGGTGTGATCTTGTGGCTACTGGTGCAATCCCTATAGCTTATGGTACTTCGCATGTTGCTCTGGTTCAAAGAGCTAAATTGAGGCCTAATCATGTATATTTTCTGCATCCCTTTGTCTAATTTTTCGAAATCCGCATTTGTTTAATATAGTCCAGTTTGTAAATTTGAGTGACCATGATATGGGAACTGCAGGTATTGATGGTGCTTGGAGCTGCTGGGGGTGTTGGGCTTGCAGCTGTGCAAATAGGGAAGGCTTGTGGTGCTACTGTTATTGCTGTTGCTAGGTTTTGTTCTTTTTTCTCTCTTGAAGTCATTGCCTCTTCTATATGCCTAGTTAAGGTGATGTTATATCGATATTTCATCAATTGAGTTAGGTTTTGAAACTTTTCATAAAAGGACAAAACTATTTATTCATTTGTCGAAATTCTTTGTTTAAAAGTCCGACGAAATTCATCGCGAAATTCACTAATTTTCAAAATTCTCGAAATCTATATGCCTAGAGATTCACCGATTTTGGGGTTTGTCCTTCTCGCTATAAAATTATGCGATTGTCCTTCTCCCTATAAAAATATATTATTCTTAAAAAATTTTAGTTATACTAATTTTCCATATATTGAATTAGTTACTCATTTACAAACCTTGGGGATGTTTGGTAAAACTTAAGTGTTTGTTAGTTATTTACTTACAAGGGCAAAATAAGGTAAACGAACTCCACTCTTGGAACAAGGCCTTAAATAGACAATGGAGAATCAAATTAGACAAACCACCAACTCTAAACCCCTAAAAATTAGGAACCACTTCCTCTATCCACTACCACATGAAACTGCAACTATATAAACTCAAATTGACCAGGCCAACATAATACTATAAAGCTTATGAAGATCAATACATTATTCCTAACAGTTAGATGCATCACACCAGTTTATTGCGGCACCACACACATCACCATATAATATATACTTTAGACAGGTTGAATGTGTGTGGTAGCACAGTTAAGTGGTGCAACGTGTGGTGTATCTAACAATCCCCCGACACTTGATCTATATTCATGAAATGTAGGGGAGATGAGAAGATCCAGTTTTTGAAGTCTTTAGGCACTGATCATGTTATTGATTTGAACAAAGGGAATGTGACAGACAGTGTGAAAGGGTTCCTGAAGGCTAGAAAACTCAAAGGGGTTGATGTTTTATATGATCCGGTTGGCGGCAAGCTCACAAAAGAATCGTTGAAGTTGTTGAATTGGGGTGCAAATATTTTGATAATTGGATTTGCAAGTGGGGAAGTGCCTGTTATTCCATCAAACATTGCTCTTGTCAAGGTAAGCACAATTTTTGTCCCCTTATCATTAGTCTTTTTAGCACCATCTTTGTCCCATATTATAAGTCATTTTACACCCGAGTTTGTTGGTATGGTATTTTTATTTTTTTTTTATTTTTATTTTTATGATTTTCAGAATTGGACCATTCATGGTTTTTATTTGGGAAATTTCCGGAAAACTCAACCAGCTGCATTTGAAGATTCTATAAAGGAGCTACTATCATGGTTCTCTAATGGCTTAATCTCTGTCAATATTTCTCATATTTTCAATCTTTCAGAGGTGAGAATTCTTTCTTTTTCTTCAATTCTATATTTGTGGCACTACTGTGAGAATATACTCTTTTTCATAGTTGATTCTACGGCTGAGAATCGACTTTCTCACGGTCGGCTGTCACAATTGATTGCAGTACTAGAAAATCGATATTTAGTGAGAAGAAATCCGGTCATTAAAATTCACTTTCCTGTCATTAAACACTTCTAATGACGGAAATTTACCCTCGTCGCCCGTCCTTACTTCTTCTCTCTATATAAAGGTATATTGAGTGAGTGAAGGGTCCCATCATTATTGATGTTCCTCACTTAGTGACGGGTATTTTATTGAGTGATTGTTTTCGATAAGTGCCACACTAAAAACACCGTTGTGCCACTACAAACGTCGAGGTTCTAAAAGTAAAAGGAGTTGGTCAAATATACCTGGTGATATGTATTTGCAGGCACATCTAGCTTTTTCTGCCCTCAAAGATAGGAAAGCAATTGGCAAGATTATGATTGTTTTCAATGATGAACAAGTTAGAAGATCGAATCTTTAACGAGCTAAAACGTCACATAAGACAAACATGTTAGACGATCGAGTCTATCAACATCCGGATAAGATTGACACGATACATAGAAAATTAACATGGTCCGAGTATAAAGGTGACATACGCAAATCGAATGGAAGAAGACAGCAGCACGAGTGATGCCACAAAACCGAGAAAATTCTAAAATAGAGAATATGTATTAGGAATGATGTTCCTCACTTAGTGACGGGTATTTTATTGAGTGATTGTTTTCGATAAGTGCCACAGTAAAAACACCGTTGTGCCACTACAAACGTCGAGGATCTAAAAGTAAAAAGGAGTTGGTCAAATATACCTGGTGATATGTATTTGCAGGCACATCTAGCTTTTTCTGCCCTCAAAGATAGGAAAGCAATTGGCAAGATTATGATTGTTTTCAATGATGAACAAGTTAGAAGATCGAATCTTTAACGAGCTAAAACGTCACATAAGGGGGACAAACTTGTTAGACGATCGAGTCTATCGACATCCGGATAAGATTGACACGATACATAGAAAATTAACATGGTCCGAGTATAAAGATGACATACGCAAATCGAATGGAAGAAGACAGCAGCACGAGTGATGCCACAAAACCGAGAAAATTCTAAAATAGAGAATATGTATTAGGAAAGTAGTTGGATGAGTGATATAATGTATAAAAAATGGTGTCGTTTTATACATGTGACGTTAATTTAGATTGAATGTAATATTCTAGATACGATCCTAGTAAGGGTTAGATAGTTCCTACTTGATTTTTTTTTTTTTTTTTTTTTGGTGCCCTTGACGGGGTTCGAACACTGGTTTCCATATCAGATTATAGTCTAGCTCTCCACTAGAACGATGCACCTTGTGCGTTCCTACTTGATTTTTAAAAGTATATAAAACATATGTACGCATGAATTTTGCGGATATATTTTTCAATAATTCAATCTTGTAAATATTCCCCATCTTTCAACATGTGAGGACTTGTTTAAATGGCGGAGAAATACCACTTCGAGTTTAGGTTGTCTTCCTAACCTGAATTTGATGCAACCCCACATCCGAGCTGATTCACTCCATTTGAGGTTGCAATATTTCACCAAACAAAAGCAATCGTATGTTTCATGTCCATTCAATCTATATATTCATTAGTTTAAATTAATTTTTATTCATTTTCTCCAACAATTTTTTTTTAATAATAAAATTATATTTACTGCTTAACTTGGCATGTAACCGCCCTTCTTTCAGACCTGCCACGAAGGACGCCACTAGGAAGTTATTATCCAAATCCGCTATTTGGGATGATTCTCCATTGAATCTTTTGATGAACTGCAATACTGTTTCATCACTTTTCTGCTTGATGGTTAGCAAATATGTTCGGTTTCTCTGAAAAGGCCTTGCAACGATAAACGCATGCATGAATTTTCTGGTCAGAGTGGGGAAGTCTGGTATGGATCTGGGGCTCAACTTGTTGAACCAATCCCTTGCCTTTCCTGTTAGAAGAGTTGCGAATGCCCTGCATTTCATCTTCTCTGGGGCATTATACAAACTCATATGCTGGATGTATTGATGCATATGATCATATGGATCCTTAGTGCCATCATATGATTGAATCTTGGGGATCTTAAATCCTGGAGGACAAGGAAATGCATCAATGTCCTCGGTGAAGGGAGACACCATTCGAATTTCATCTTGTTTAGGTTTAAGGATAGCATCCAGCTCTGCTCTGGCGTTATCACCACCTGGGTGAGTAACAACTACCCTTATACTAGATTCTGCTTCATGCTTCTCTTTCTTAGCTGTATGACGAGGGGTAGGTGTTCTTGAAACATCACCATCCTGATTCCTAGCTTTCAGCACTTCTTAAAAAATGGCTTTGATCTCTTCTCCTTTCAGATTTGCTAAGTTTTTCACTAACATCTGCCTAATTGCATTTGGTGTGCTAGTTTGTCCTTCTTCCAATTGAATTTTCTTCCCCGTTTGTTCATTGTTGTCTTCCGGGTTCTCTTCCCTGGTTTGATTTTCAATTTCCGGTCGATTCTGCTGCTTTTTATTCTGATTTTTTGTCATTCTATCTGTAAAGATAACTCACTAACTAGAATCTACCCTCATTCTAGCGCCACATGATGTTGCCCAAAATTTGTAACCGGGTAATTAATTTATTCAAGTTAGGAAAATAATATAGAAACAGATAGAATTTTGTATGAACTTGGACTGAACTCTTTTGAGAGAGCTGCCTACGTATCCAATTCAAGTGCCGAATCGGAATCAAGTCCCCCTCGTAGTTCAGATTGCCTTTTATATCTCTAGATCATGGGAATAACTCCCTCTGCTGTAGTGGGGATTTATCAATTAATATTCTATCAACTATAAGACATGGGATCTACCCACGTTTATAAACAGTTATGCCGTTATTGACTCGGTCTTTGTCATGCTTCCGTCTAGAAAACTTTCTTGACAGAACATAGTGGAGTCCTGCTCATCCGACTATTCTGTCCCGAGGTTCGTTCTTACCAGACTCCGGTGAAATCATGTTCTACCAGTCCGTTTATCTTTATCGCGTCCTCTTTATAATGGGCTTGGCCCAGTTGTGAATAGCCCGGCCTGGTGGGCCTACATATCATCATTCGAAAATCTTCTTTTTCTTTCTATATCGAGCTACTTTATAAGAGGGTGTTAATTTTTCCTTTCTCTCCATATCAGAAATAGATCCCTTCGATCTAACATTGGAGCATTCTAAATCTAGATGCTTAAGCTCATTTTAGGGAACCTTTTGACTTCCTACACCTAAAGACAGCAACATCTCGAACGAATTGCTTATAGCCAAATCTTCAGAAAATGCTATCTTCCCACTGATCGGATGAGAGGAAGCAGCATTAAGTTTGGTATCCACCTCTCTCACCTTTGTTGAAGCACTTTGGGCAATCACTTCATTAGAATTCAAGGGCAAATTCAACATAGGAATGTCGGGGAGCTGCTGCTGAGGCTCGGGTGAGCTTGATTTTGTAATCTGTGAGTCCATGCTAACCTGGCCTTTACTTGTTGCAGCATCAAAATTTTGAGAGACCAATTACTTACTATTAATGTTGCTAAACCATCTCCAGAGTATTGGCTTGCTGAAACATCAAGTTTTTTAGGGCCATCACCTATGTTTGAATCCAATACCTTGTTGCCCAACTTCTTTAAAATATTCTGAGCACATGTTGCAAGGCCCATATGTGCCTGATCCGATTCTAGAATGTCAGCAACAGGCTTTGACTCCACTTGCCTTTCATTTTTCAGCTTTTTGTTCTGTCGCAAAACGGCAATCCTGAGAATGCATTTTGGCTCTGTGATCGACATTGATCGCATTTGCCTTCTTTTTTAATCAGCTGCGGGTTGATCCTGCTTGTTAGTGTCCATTTGAAAAACTAAAACATCAGGGCTATGCCCTTTCTGGGAAGAAGATGTCCACCGTTCCCTACTTGGGCCTTCGTCACACAACAGGGGACAAGATCCTACCATCACTTCCTTTCCTTTATCATGGTTCTTTGTTTCAACATTTGAGGTGCTAGCTTCAATATTCCTCTCCAAAGCAGTCTCTCCATCATGTATGATGCCCTCTGCAACAACAATGTTGACTTGATAGCCATATTGTGATGTATGCTCACTGTTTCCCTCAGTTCTTTGTTTAGGCATGAATTCTCTATGTATGTGTGCTTTTTTGTTTGTGTGTAAAAGTTTGCAGAATTTTTGGGTATTTAACTGTACAAGTGTGTTCCTCATGTCCTATGTGCCAGCAATATCTACAGTATGGTGGTAGTATGGTGGTAATTTATCCTCTACAAGAATTGACTGCCAAAAACCTCTCCCAGTTTGGATCAAACACGAGATGGCAACATTCCAAGTAAATCGAATTCCGCTTGCTCACTAGCAACTGAGGGCCTACGAAGGATCTCAGTGGCCGTATCAATTTTTAAAGGCTTGCTAAAGGAAGAAACCAAAGAGAAGATAAAATCATGATTTACTAGGTGAACTGGCAGTTTAGGCAAGTATATCCAAATTGGAACAATGGAAGACTCTCTATCAAAATGAAAACCTCGAGTCCACTTTAAAATCCTCATTGATTTACCACACCTTCCAGATTGGTTTGGAGAATAATCTCACATAGTCATCAGACAATTCGAATCGAAAAACATGTTTTTTATCAAATAAAATTTCTAGAATAACGCCATCAAAATTTTGAACAGAGAGAAATTTTCGAATCAATTCCATGTGAGGCTTTCCTTGAGAGAATTTACCGATTAAAGTATTTTCAAAATGAGCCGCAAGAGAGGCCGCAGTTTCCTTTGGAATAGTGATCGAAGGTTCCCCTTTGAATGTTCCAAGGATGAAAATCGCTGCAGATGAAGCTTGTCCAGAGAACGGAGAACACCGATGGCTTGTGGTTGGTGGAGGTTCAAATTGAGTTGATTCCGGCGGAGCAGCCATGATTCAGATATCGCCATTGAAATAGGGAAAAGATTTTAGGGATTTTGGATTTAGGGATTTCGCCATCGACCAAGCACTTTACCATGTTCAATTTATCGAATAATTTATCTTAAAATCCAATTAAATATTTTTTTTAAAGAGAAAAATCCTACTAGTTGATTATAAAGTACGAAGTCATATTAATTTCATAATCATTCTAAAATCTGTTATGTAAACTAGATTAAGCACTTAACATGGTAGGGAAAAAAAATCAACTGCCTAAAAAAGGGAGGGGGGGGGGGGGGGTACATTTCCGTGTTTTTGGTATCTTAGGGTAAGTCCAATCCATGGTACTAAGCCATGGGTATCAAAATCAAATTTTGATATCTTTGGACACTATTCATTTAGGTATCTAATATCCATCTCCAATGGGGGGTTCAAAATCACAGTATCAAATTTTTTTATTTTGTTTTTATTCAATATTTTGATGATTTGGTAATAATATACAATATTATTATTATACTACGTAATAATTTTTTGTGTAATTGTAATTATTTTGAAAAATTATATACAATGCTTATTGTGTATAAATCCATATTAAAATACCCGAAAATGAATATTAATTTACAAAAAATTATATACAATGCCTATGGAGTCCACCCAATCCAAGAAATCTTCAGCATTCAGTGAACCGTCGAAATTTGCTATCTCCATCTCAATTCGAAAATAGAAGAGAGAGAGCCGGTGAAACAGGAAGACTTTTATAAAACTTAGATAATTTTCAAACTTGTTACACTTATAACATAATTAATTGTATAGTACTTATGTGATATATCACAAAATAAATATTTTGAAATATATCAACACAAAATACTTAACATAGAGTGATAATAAAAGACAGTTTGGAAATTAAGTTGTTGGTAAAGTCGGAATTATCACAAACGTATTTGGAAGGGATATCTGACGGTGACTATGAATGATGTGATAGTGATATGAAGATTTGAGATAAATGTAAAGAACAAGCAACCGTCGACGAATTAGCAGAGGTTGTCTGCGATAGTGTATTAGATTGTCTTTTTCACAGTACAAAGTGTCGCTATTTATAGGGCTAAGAGATGGCGTTTGCAGGAGAATACAATTGAGATATAATTAACGCGATTGACCACGTTGCAAACTTGACGGCCGCAACGGGCTTCGTGACGCGATTGACCAAGCCCGTCCGTTGTTGGGTGGGCTTCATGACGGCCGCAGCAGACTATAAGTTTGTAACCGTTGAGCTTTAACTCTTTGTGCTTGGTTTAACGGGCTTGGTTCAAGTCGGTCGGACTGTGAGCAGAGGGGCGAGCAGGTCGGCCCCCAATGCTTCTTGCCGGCCCATAGAAAGGCTGGTTGAAGGTTTTGTTGTTCGACTCTCATTGTCCTGCCATTGATAGATATCATTAAGGCATAAGGTGAGCTATATTGAAAATCCTAGTCCCATTTTTTAATTAATCAAATTAAATTAAAAATAAGTCAACACAAAAAACCCATCTGCGAGCTGTAATGGAATACTTTTAGGGGAAACTTGAGATTGTATGCCCCAAAAGTAATCTATTTGATTACTATGCCCCGTATAGAATGTTTCCAAAAATATGCCTACAGCCTAGTTGCTTCACATATGCGTCGGAGTGTTTTGTTTTTTTTGTTTTTTTTTTCTCTTTCGCGTGGAAGTTATTGAGACAACCAAAAGAATTTGCAAAAAAAAAAATTCTATACAGGAGAATGGTCTGCAACTCTATGTATATACCTATATATTTTGCAAACCAAAAAAATAAAATAAATTAATGAACAAATATTAAAAATGATAAAATTCATGTATTAATTGACATTATTTTAGTGGATCGAATATAACGAGAAATTATAGATTCAGATCAATGTAGCACCTCTTATTTTATTTTAGGTCGTGTCAGACCTGACATTTTTTTTAAGTCCCCCGTGCAATTGTGTAAAAAGAGCCCGTGTAAATTTACACGGGCCTGATGAAAAATCCCACGTGCCCGTGGAATCCCCCTCACTAATATTTTTTTTTCCTTACTTTGCTTCAACAAAATCACACGCACCGTGGGATTTTTCACCGGGCCCGTGCAAATTTGCACGGGCTCTTTTTACACAATTGCACGGGGGATTTAAAAAAAATGTCAAGTTTGACACGACCTAAAATGAAATAAGAGGTGTTACATTGACCTGAATTCATAATTTTTCGAATATAACAAGAGAAAACACAATTTGTCATTCCACAGGACGATTGTGTCATTTTTTAGGAGGATTTTTTATGTTTTTTGTTTTTACTTTTGTTTTAATGGATTTGTTTGACAGTGAAATTAAAGTCGTTAAATGTGACAACGGTAATTTCGTCATTTCAGATGTCTTTTGTCATGTTTCACAATTTTCAATTTGCTTTTACTTTTTGACAATTTTTTCACTACTATTGTCTTTAATAACATTTAGCCCATAAAATAAAATAAAATAGCAAAATAGGATCATGTCATTTATTACATTTATATTGAATAAGTTTTTATCAGGATATGAATGAAAAAAAAAATCCATCAGGATAAAACAAAATTTTCCAAATTTTCGTCTTATTTTTTATGTAAGTCAATAAACAAGTGACTACTCCCTCCGTTCCAATTTATCTGAGGCAGTTGTCAAAAGCACACATATTAAGGAAATGAATTAATGAATTGACTTTAAGAATAAAATGACTAAAAAAACATTGGGTATAATTAATGTAACATTCTTTTTTATCTCTCATGCTGTTAAAAATAAGGGTAAAACAAGGAAAAATACAATAATATGGTGCATTGGAAATATAACTACATCAGATAATATAGAACAAATAATTTTGACAACTGCCTCAATTATTTCAGAACGGAAGAAGTATTATTTAGGGATGGGGATATTAAGTATTTTCTTATTCTCTCAGTAACTCCCACGCAAAAAAAAAAAAAAAAAAAAAAAAAAAAAATAAAAAAAAAACAAAATAAAACACTCCGACGCATATGTGAAGCAACTGGGCCTTTGGCATATTTTTGGAAACATTCTATACGAGGCATAGTAATCAAATAGATTACTTTTGGGGCATACAATCTCAAGTTTCCCTACTTTCAGGGGAAGTTATTGTGTGGTGAAGGATTTTGAGGTGAAGTGACGGGTGAAACGATCAGAACCACACATTTTAAATACAGAATAAAACTTTATGGTCTAGGGGCTGCCATACGGTGTCTCCACACAGTATAGAGACACCACATAATAACTTCTCCTTTTGAGGGGTGTGATTGGGAGTTGTCATTGTCATTGACATCGGGCTAGGGAGTTTTTAATTGTCTGTCTTATAAATATCTCTTCCTTTGCTGATTTTAGTTTTCATTCTCAATTTTTATTCAGTTGGCCACAGGCTCTATAATAAAAGAGAAGTTATAGACTTCATTGGTCTCAGCATGTTTTAAGAAAAAAAAAAGCATCAAAGCATCACGGGCTAACATTGCATAAGGTTGCAGAGATGTCAGAAAGGCTTTTTCAAACTTTGATAATTTTCAAACTTGTTACACTTATAACATGATTAATTGTAAAGTACTTATGTGATATATCACAAAATAAATATTTTGAAATATATCACCACAAAATACTCAACATAGAGTTGATAATAAAAGACAGTTCGGAAATTAAGCTGTTGATAACGTCGGAATTATCACAAACGTATTTGGAAGGCATGTCTGGCGGTGACTATGGATGATGTGTTATTGATATGAAGATTTGACATAAATGTAAAGAACAAGCAACCGTTGATGAATTATCAGAGGTTGTCTGCGATAGTATATTAGATACAGTAAAACCTCTATAAATTAATATTCTTTAAATTAATAACCTCTCTAAAATAATATTTTTCTCCGGTCCCGACTTAGGCCAGTTCAAAAAATGACCAATTTCAATAAGATAATAAGATAATTTTTAGAAAATCTCTGTATAGATATGCAGTCCCAATAATATCATAAATTAATAATTCTCCATAATCACAAAAATATATATGTTACAATTTTGTAAAATATGATTCTATTGTTGTCTGTTTTTTTCTTAAAGTTTAAATCTGCTTGAAGCTAATCTCTAATCTTCCTTATTGCATCCAAAAGTTCGGGTGTGGTGCTTTGAGCTGCATCAAAAAGTTGTTAAGTACATTTGATGCGTTGAGTGCTTCTTTACGTGTAACAGGTTCCAAAGGTGTTGTATCGTCTTCAACATCATCTTCAACATTGTATTTGTAACTAATATACATTGAATTAAATATAATACATAAATTAGTACAGTTCATTCTATTTAAATTTATATAATTAAAATTTAATTTTGTTTGATATAAAAAACTCTCTATAAATTAATAATTATTAATTTATCGATAAATTAATACCTCTTTAAATTAATAAAATTTTCCGGTCCCAACTATATTAATTTATAGAGGTTTTACTGTATTATCCTTTTCACGGTACAACGTGCCGCTATTTATAGGGCTAGTAGCAGATGGCGGTTGCAGGAGAATACAATTGAGATATAATTAACGTGACTGACCACGTGGCCGACGTGGCGGCCGCAGCGGTCTTCGTGACGCGATTGACCAAGCCCGTCCGTTGTTGGGTGGGTTTCGTGACGGCCGCAGTGGACTATAAGCTTGTAACGTTGAGCTTTAACTCTTTGTGCTTGATTTAACGGGCTTGGTCCGAGTCGGTTGGACCGTGAGCAAAGGGGCGAGCAGGTCGGCCCCCAATGCTTCTTGCTGGCCCGTAAAAGGGCTGGTTGAAGGTTTTGTTGTTCGACGCTCGTTGCCCCGCCATTGATAGATAACGTAAAGGCATAGGGCAAGCTTTATTGAAAATCCTTGTCCCATTTTTTAATTATAATTAAATTAAATCAATAATAGGTCAACACAAAAAACCCATCTGCGAGCTGTAATGGAGTACTTTTGGGGGATGGGATTGGGAGTTGTCATTGTCATCGAGCTAGGGGAGTTTTTAATTTGTCTGTGCTGAGTTTTTTTGTTTGGTTGTAGAATGATGAGTAAAAGGTTATTTTCAGAATTTGGAGGTAAAAGGTTGTCTTTTGTCTTGAAAGCTCGTGCTCAGATCCGTTGGTAAGCACCAATTTTGAATTTTTTTTCATCATCCCATTGGAGATAAAGACAGCAAAGGCTCTTGGTGGGATAGGGATATAGAGAGGAGATAGGTAAATCTTAACGTAAACGTATCTTTTAGACTCGACCGTCAGATTTTTGACAAGTGTACAAACAAATAAAATAGTATACACATGACATATATCTGACATTGAGTCTAATAGATAATCTCTGCATCAAAATTTTGGGTAAAGGTTTATTCAGTTGGACAGAGGCTCTAAAATAAAAGAGAAGTTGATTAGTAGCAAATTCTTCTCTAAAACCAAAGACAAGTTATATAGAGATTTGAAAGGTGACTCTATCATTTTCCCAAGAAAATACGCTTTACGCTAATAAATGGTTAAACCCTAACCACAAGAGTTCCGAGTGAAGATATTAATCAGATAACCTAGTAGCTCGGAGTCATGGACTTGCTATTATACCAAACACACTGAAAGAAGTCGTTCGTCCATTTACGGGATTCGAACTTCCACACCCCATGTCTAGGTCCACCTATCATTTTAAGGCACTCAAGCCCTTTACCAGTATGTCATTCATCTTTATGGTGTCCTTGTTCATTCTCCAATTTATTTATTTTTTATTTTAAAAAAAAATGAGTTTAACAAAATTCCATCCTTTAGCTGCACTTTGCTAGGAGTGTAAACGATTCGAATCATAAATAACGTTTACTTATCAAGTCGACAGCCCCTATGAACAAGTGGTGTTCAAACTTGACTCTAATTTGCTCAAGCAGGAGAAAAATTTATTAAGTTTTAATGATTCTCGAGTTTAGGTCGATCATGTTTGACAATATTTTGAGCACTTACAAGCTCGAAAAAAATGTTGAGTTTTAAAATACTCGAGTTCAACTCGTAAAAATCGACTCAAGATTGATTATATATATATATATATATACTTATCATATATTTATATCAACTATTTTTTGAAGAAATATATTTATATCATTGATCGTGTCATTTTGATTAAGATAATAGCATTTCTCTTTCACCAATTTGATGGGGAAAAACTGTTGGAGAAATTGAGGGAAAAAGAAAAAAATGATTTTAATCATTTTAAAATGATTTTGTAATCATTTTTTACAACCATTTTATTAGTCGGTTTCGATTACACTTTTGTATAATTTATCAAGAGTTTATGATGGCATTGAAATCTACGTGTAACGTAGATGATGAAAGATCTTCGAATCATTCAATTCGAATATCGGGTGAATGAGAAATTAAGGCTTGAAATTGGTTAGTTGAAAAAGTTGAAGTGTTGAAACCTGGAAGTTGAAGAGTACAACTTCCTTAATCCCATATTGGGAATTGTGCTAACCTTTTCTCAATATTTAAGTGGGAGGAGTTCAATTAATGGTATAAGCTCCAAGGAAAGGGAGAGAGTTCAGAATGATTTTAGTTAGACGACTTTCTGCTAAAGTTGCCACACACGCGCGCGCCGCCGCCCGCCCGTGCCCGAGACCGTTGAACTTGGGTAATTGGACGTGAGGCAATACTAATTTTTTGGATAAAGTTACATTGGACTTGTCAAATAATTATTCAACACATTCTGATGAGCTAATCAAGCTAAGTTTTGATTCGGTTCGGCTCGACTCAAAGGCTGAGTCTTCATCTGCTAACTGATGACTTTATTGCTGGGTTAGTGGGGTGCTTGCTTTATTACCTCAACTGATGGACATCAATACACCTCCTTCAAGGCTGATGGAGTTACCTGATGTTTTCTTTCCTATATAAAGGTCCTCTACTGCAATGGAAATAAAAACACAGAACTACAACACAAATATCATTCTTTCTGCATAACAAATAGTTGAAGAGTTTTTTTCTGAAGCACTGTCAGAGTTCGACGTTGTTCAGGAGTTGAAGTACATCACTCTTGAACATGTAAACTGAGTAATCTTGGAAGACAATTGCATAATCCGCGTGTACAAGCCGGAGTAAATTTGTCTTAAGGACAGAGTTCATCTCGTCTCGGTCCTTATATCCTTTCATGTTTAATTGCTCTTCTCTATTTCATTATTGTACTTGTAATATCCTTTCAGATTAATAAATAAATTGTTTTTTTTTTTTTTCTGATTGTTTACTTTATTTCGCATACAATACTACGGGTATAACGAAAACAACCAACATTGGAGAGAGACTTTAATAGCAATGATGTTTTGCTAGTGAAAAACACCACCGTTGAATTTGCTCTCTGATAAATGGTCATATTTTGATAAAGCGCAGACGTGAACATCACATTAAGTTGAATTATCCCATGAAAGATATACTAGTAGCACTAGCTACTACATTGTCAAGCTCCATGTTTTTTTTAGTTGGGTTTTTGTTACTCTATTTTTCACATTATCTCATTTGCCAGGAAATGGGTTTTTGTTATTTTTCACATTATGTTTCAAGAACTTGTGCTACCGGGACAAGGAGAGTGTTAGAGTTTGATTTTGGATTTTTGTGGGGAGTTGTCAATTTTTAGATTTTCGGTTTGATTATGATTGGAACTAGAACTGATGTGTCGGGTTGGAGGTGGCTCTGAGTATTAGGGGGGTTGCAGGATGTTGACAAGAGAGGTGGGGCACTGCGGGTGCTCTAAAGTATATCTGAACTCTTGAAGGCTCGTCACATCATTAGTGATTTAGGCCAATATGCTTTGTTAAAATATTATTATTGTTGTTCTTATTATTTTAGAAGAATAACTACTTTTATTATTGCATCATACCTCCCCTCTCATCTCACATCGACGTCGCAAAAAGTCTACTGAACATTTATCATTTAGATGAAAGAGGAGCCGTAACAAGGTTTTCGCAGGTGAATCTGTGGAAGGATCATTGATGATTCCTGTGAAGCAGACGACCCGATAACATGTTTAACGCACGGGCGTTTAGGATGAGGGGAACCACGAACCGATGCCTCGAGCACGGCGTCGACCACCAGTTTCTCGTCGTACAAGCAACCAACCACGGGCCCAGAAACGCGCCAAGGAAAATGAAAAAAAAAGGATGGTCTGCCGTACACGGTGTGCACAGGGCGCCTAAAGAGACAAAAATGACTCTCGGCAACGGATATCTCGGCTCTCACATCGAAGAAGAACACAACGAACTGCGATACTTATTGTGAAATACAGAATCCCGTGAACCATTGAGTCTTTGAACGCAAGTTGCGTCCAAAGCCATTAGGCTGAGGGCACGTCTGCCTAAGCATCACGCATCGGGTCGCCTCCCAACACCGTGGACGAAATCGTGCCGGTTACATTCAAGTACACTTATTCATGAACTATTCATATTCGACTCTTAAAAGAGTTTGAGGAAATGGTGGTAGACTGTTGTATCTTTTTCTATGCTAGATTTAAGAAGGCATATGTAGTATTTCCTTAATTTGTTTGAATTGTTATAGAAGAAATATGTTGTTTTGACTAGTATATTTAGTTTAGTTCTCACCGTAAATTGTTAGTACGAATAACTTCGCGTAACGTTCCGTTCCCGGATACCGAGTTCTTATCCGGAAATAAAACGTTCGGCACATATAATATTAAATAAATCCAATATTATACGTAAGTCTCTACCACGTCGTATCAAAATAAAGCAAACGGAAACCAAAACTACTCGGCAAAAGTCATAAAAGCTACTATGAATAGATTACAAACCGACTAAAGATGGAAAGTTATCCTTACAACAACGAAAAGAAACTTACAACATACGATGTCTCAAAGGAAGAACTTACAAACTTGTCTTACAAACATGAAATAAAGTACAAACGTGAAAAAGGAAACAAGATAACTCCATAGCAAGCATGTCGAACATCGTCCTCGAAGTCATCATTAAACCCTGGGTCAACCTGTTCGTCTTCTCACCCCCAAAGCATACAAAACAAACATGAATTTGAGATAAGTACAAAGGTACTTAGCAAGAGGAAGAAGCTATTGAATAATTAAGTTTTTCAACACAAGGTTCATCATTATTAATCAGGTTGTCTTTATGTGACCGACTCAAACTCTAGGGTTCACTTCATGCTCATCAACATGCCGTGACTAAGTGTTTCTAGCTTAGCTTGTTTTTGTTACATCAGCATTCAAGGTCACTACGCATGATGTATATCCACCACGAGATATAACTTTGCAACCTATCAGTGGATCACACCGATAACCACGAAAGTCTATTCTGGAAGACTCCGATAGTGTACACGTTCGGCGATGTCCTCCACACCTAGAGTCTATTCTGAAAGACTTATGACAATACAGGGTTTCACCCCTCCACGTGTCGTCTCACAATTGGTCCCCCGCACTAATTTGTCAACGTCAACTTACGGAGTTATTCACTTTTACTAGCCGCCACACATCGCGATATAGACTTGTGTGCCTTCCCAAGAATGGATTGATGTTTAATATTTTTACTAAACAAGTATGTAAGTTATTATGTTGATAACTAGCCACCTAAGTGTTTTCAAGCAAGGCTCCTCACAACTTCTAATCTCTCACTTAGGCCACTAAACACGGACAAGTCCTAGCACGTACACGGACATTGATGAATTCTAATTCATCAAAGCACAAGCCAATCTTAATCTTCCGACGGTCCTGAACTTCAACTCTTATGAAAATCCATCCGGTGCCGGAACTAAAGGCATCAGAAACTTAATCAAGGCTTGATCATGTTTTTTTAATGTTATTAGATCAAGAAACAACATTTAAAACCCAACTCGGGGCTTAAAACTGACTTACAACTGATCAATACACAAAACAGAGGTTTTGGCACGCTCCAAAACCCTTCTGAAACATTCAAGGTCTTCTGGTTCACTTTTGGCGCACGCGAAAAACCATAATCTGCCCTAAACAAGCCTTTCTCTACTCTTTACGAATTCTAACCAATTCTAACCATGTTCAACATCAAAATACTCAGAAAAACAGCAGCAAATCAAGTTCTAAACATGGCATAGCATAACATATCACAACTACAACACTTAAGCATGATTTCCATCCTCAAATCAACACCAAAACTCAACCCTAACGTCATACACCATAATTAAACAATAGGAAGAGCCTCTTACCTTAAAAAGCAAGCAATACCAAGCAAAACTTTTCCAGAAATTTGCAGCACTTGAGAAGACTTCAACTAAAACAAGTTTGATCACAATTAAACTTGGATTAATTGGTGATCAAAGCTTCTACCCAAACGAGACTACGAATTAAGAGTTTCAGACAACCAAAACTTAATGATCTCAAACTAGGGCAATACTAACCTTCCTCAAAACTTTAACTTTCTTGTACCAAAATGATCCTCTTGTCCCGCTGATTCCGAAACACCATTTGATTTTGAAAACCAGTGAGAAACTTGTGAGAATTTTGAAAGAATTCTCCTTATGTTTTTTTTTTTGTTTACTTTGAGAGACAAATTGCACGAACTTCTGATTTTCTCTCTTTTCTGACAACTCCCAGAACTAAATGGGAGGTTACTTGCAAGGAAATAACACCCAAGGAGTTCTATTTTTAATTAATGAATGCCATTATTCCTTTTCCCCTAATTATTTTCCCAAAATAATTATTTTTCTTTTATTCCCTTTTACTTAAAATCCATATTTAAATAAACATAATATACCGAATTTTACAAATTGACACGTCTATTTTTTCCTAAAATTCGGGATATCACACTTTGTAATTTTGTGTGTTTGAATAATAAACTAATGAAATTGAATGGTTGTATAATTTTAATGTTAAGAGCGGGGAAGCTGGAAATGAACTATTGTTTTAGTCATGGTGTATGACATGATGATGTCAGAATCAACTCGAACTATTGTTTTTGTTTAGTCATTTTTATATATTGAAAGGGCATGAATCTCGATTTCGGAACCCACACTTATCGAAAGACGGACTGAGGAAAAGAATCTCAAATCTTATCGAGGCGGGTTCGTCGATACCACCCCTAAGAATTTTCAATTCAGAAGGAGAGGGGATGTCTTGTGAAGAGTTCTTGGACGATTGAGACAACAGAGAAAGGAAAGAGATTGTTTGGGTGGACCATGAGACTTCGACGGTGAAGACTACCAGTGACGAATGGGCCACGCGTGCGTCATGTGGCGCTTTTTGACACACTGGCGCATAGCGGAATCTTCACCAGAGGACATTGAAGAATTTTCCAAGAGAAAAAAAAAAAAATAAAATAAAATTTTAGTATTAAAACTATGTAGTTTTGTTGTTAAAAAGTGTCATTTTATAGATAAAAATTGATGTTTTAGACACATTGTGTGCAATTGAATTTTTTTTTAGATAAAATATGTAGTTTTAGATTCCGGTGACCCCACTGGAATTTATTCCTGGATCCGCCACTGGTGAAAGGTCAACAGAATCAGTATCATGAGACTTTTGAATTTGGTACGAGGTAGACTTTTTAAAAAACAATAGGGAGTGCTAGCTTCCGGGATGAGACAGGCAACTTTTTGACCGGCAATAGACTGGAGGATTCCGGCGAGAAAGAACGGAGATCCGGCTGGAAATCCATTTCATCCATTTTAATCTCCTATGAGTTTTGATTTTCTGGTGGCTAAAGAATAACTTCACCAAAACGGGAATCTTTTTTTATTATTGAGAACAGCGTTTTTCTTTTTTTTTTCTTTTTTTTCTGTTGTTGAGGGGAACAGCATATTTTTAGTTGTTTTTCTTTATTTAAGGCAATTTAGCCTATTTTTTTCCTTCTTAAAAGAAGGTTATTCTGCTGTGGAGAGGCTTCAATGAGGAGATATACACGTGGCAATATCTGGACCACACAATTTCATCCTACGTAGGGAATATTCTTTTGAGGATAAAACTGTGTGGTCTAGATATTGCCACGTATACATCTCCTCATTGAAGTCTCTCCACAGCAGAATAACCCCTTAAAAGTTTGATTTGTATTAATTTCATTTTTCATCTAATTTTTTTTTTAATTTAATTTTTTTTATATATAAATCATTTTATAAGTTGTTTTTTTAAATCTTTTTTTTTTTTTTTTTTGAGTAGATAAATCTTTTTTCTTGAATTTTTGAAAATAGAATCAATATTGTGAATTAAAAATAGTTTCCTGTCGAAACACAATACACACCTTTGTTCTCACTTGAACTCGATCTCAGAACCTTCGGATTAATGACCACAACCTTTACCGTTAGACTGATGCCATTCGTTTCGATAAACAATGAAGAAAACTAAATAAAATTTGTCATTAGTAGGAAAAAAACATTGGTTCTTTAGAAAACGTGAAATGCTGATTTCATATTGTGTATTTAGTAATAACATGGAGTATGATAATTATAATAATTTATTTAAAAAGTTCAAAGAAAAATTACATTACATGAATAATAATATTCCGGTTCCAGACAATATCCTTACGCAAATTACAATTGTTTGTAAAGTAGTCCTTATCTTTTTCACTTATTTCATTTTCAGCCACCAATGTATAAGCAAGTAAATTCTTTTCTACCCCTCAAAAAAATATTCTTTTCTAGAAATATCCTAAAGTAAAAAAGAATTCTATTAAATCAAAAAAAATAAAATATCCATGTATTAATTGACATATAATCCAGTGAAATGGCAAAAATGACAAATTGTCATTCCACTAGACGATTATGCATTCTTACGTTTTTGTTGATTTTGCTTTTGTTTTAGTGAATTTGTTTGATAGTAGATTTGTTTGATATTAATAAGTTTTACTGAATTAGTTTTAATGGATTTGTTGGATAGTGGAATTGAAGTCGTTAAATATGACAATAGTTGTCTTTTTAGATATCTTTTGTCATTTTTCACTATTTTTCAACTTAGACTTCATTGATGTCTTGGTAGCTTTGCAGTCAAGCATATCAAATTCTTCAAGAAGAGAAAGCGCATATTTGCGTTGTGAAATGACAAGACCTGCTTTTGATCTTGAAATCTCCAGCCCAAGAAAAAATTTTAAGCTCTCCAAGATCTTTGATTTTGAACAGCCGGTGAAGATGTGACTTTAATTCTTCAATTAACCCCATGCTATTCCCTGTTAGGACAATGTCACCAAAATAGGACAATGTTATCAAGAAATCCTTGTGTTTTGAAGAACATACTATGATAATGTCTAGATTGAGTATATCCAAGGTCTTGCAATGCACTAATGAGTTTATGATCCACTGACGGCTGGCCTGCTTCAACCCGTAAATAGACTTTTTTAATCTGCAAACTTGTCTGGAACTAGTAGCATGAAAACCTGGAGGCAATCTCATATCAACTTCCTCAGCAAGATCCCCATGAAGGAATGCGTTGTTTACATCAAGTTGATGTAGAAACCATCCCTTTGAAACAACTAAAGCCAAAAGACTTCGAATTGAAGTGACCGTAGAAACCGGGGAGAACGTTTGAGTATACCCTTTCGCAATTAGCCTTGCTTTGTAGGGTTCCATAGTCCTATCTGAATTATATTTGACTTTATAAACCCATTAGCACCCTATGAGTTTCTTCCCCGGGGGTAAATCAACCACTTCTCAGATCTCTTTCTTTATAACTTCATGGCAAGCAGATGAAAGCACTGTTAGGTGTGATGCCCGAAAGACAATTTTGTAATTATTTTATTTAATAAATGAAATGATGTTATTATTCATATTTATTATTCTCATATTCACCGATGTGACAATAGTATTTACACTACAGAAAACCCTAAAGTATATCGTTTATGTAATCACCTAACTCAGTGTATGGGATATACACGGGAGGATTGAGTTAGTGAAGATGTACTTAAAATACAATTAGCCCGTAGTGAAGTTAATCGAGAGTATCGGGTCTCTCCTTTAACGTGCTATTAATGCGCCCAGAACACAATAGGTGTGATTGTCTTATCCGGACTTTCGGTTAAGAGAACCTAATGGGGCATTTATATATGATAGATATATCATATATAAGTTTGGACCGATTTGATTAGAGTTCACGATATAATTCCGTAATCGAGAAGTCTTATCGAATCAATGGATGATCATATTTATGGATATATCTTAATCTCGAGGTGATCACGATCCAACCGCTTGAATCGGTATGAAGTTTGACTTGACGGTTAAGGATTACACCGAGTCGTGGTCCGAATTACCCCATCTTGGCATTGTCTTTGGATTGAGTGAGTAGTACGTGTTATCACAGATATCGGAATCCATTCCTTCCATTTATGGAAGTAGATAGACGATTCCCTTATTTGTTAATCCTAGAAAGCGATCGATCGCGCGAGTTCATATTACATCGATTAGCTACCCGGTGAGTTGTATGAATTAATTGATCACTAGGGGTTAATGGTAAATAAGGATAAGAGGTTCTAAAAAAGGGTTAACGGTAACTTCCGATTTAGAATGAGCGATCTATGGAGGATTAATCCATATGTAATGATTGTATCAATGGACGCTTATTATTATTCTCGTGAGGAGATAAATATAATCTCATAATCGGAGGAGTGCGATCACGGGATTATGGTGGCATATTCTCGTGATTGATTTATCGAATATAATTATTACATTCGTAAGATAATTATTTATTTGATTTATCGGAGCACGCGATTATTAGTCCATGGTCCCGACGACGTGCCTCCTAATATAGCATAGCTATTCTCGGACGTCGAATCCTAATAATATTAATTTAGTTCTTGTTGGACTTTATTAAAGCGATATGTGAATTAATTGTTTAGTGGACTATTAAATTAATTGGGCTAAATAATTAAATACACGGAAAAGAGCATTTTTAAGTAATTTCGACTGAATTGGTGTGTTGACCAATTTTGACCCAAATTGGTCAAATATGCGTGGACTTTGAATTTGAAGGAAAAGGTGCGCATGTTATATTATTTAATTATTAAGGAATTAGTTTTCTTGGATAATTATTTAATGTGTGATTTATCTTTTATTTGTTAAATGATAAATCATGGAATATTAGATAATAATATGTTTTATCCTAATTTGTTTGGGATAATTATTTTATTTATCTTTTATTTGGAAAAAGGATTAATGTAATAATTATCTCTTAATTATTTAATCTTGGAGAGGACAAATGATTACTCTCTATATATAAGAGAGTTCTCCTAAGCCTTAACACACATGATATTTTCGACTTCTCCTCTTAGAGAGAAGAAGTGATAAAAATTCGCCAAGGGTATAAGGGAGAAATCTTGGAGATTTTTCCGGGTAGCATATCGGAGGGTTCGAGTCGAGAATTCCTTCCACGGGAATTGCTTGGATCACACGATCGGAAGAGCGTGGTGCTCTTCACATCTTCACATTCATCATTTGCGGTTCTTCAACTTGGATTTTGAGATCCAAGATGTATGATCTACAACCCCCTTGTAGATATAGATCTAGTTGTTTTATTACGTGTATTATATAGATCTAGATCCATAAATCGCTCCGTTGCGGATGGTATTACTAACGATGGTATCGATCGCCATGGTGATCTATATTTATACGTATAAAATATTAGATCACAGGAGTGGTAAAACATGTAGATTTTTGTCCCAATTTTTTTTAAAAAGGGGCGAAATTTTGTTTTTTTTTTTTATGATTATGAATGTCTTGGTTGAAGAGATGGATTGGGGTTGATCTTGATCGCTTTTCGTTAAATCTATTGTAGCTCCTTTGTTTAGTAACAATTGAGCATAGGAATTGTATTTATTTTATGTCAATTTTGAAATTATTATGTAAAAGGTAGTACCTTTTGTTTTAATTTTGATCCGGGTTCGAGGCATTTACGAAGATGATGTGTTGAAGATCGTGGTGTTGAAGATTATCGAAGGTAAAAGCGGGAGGAGGCTCGATTGTTTTATTTTATTTTTGGTCACAGCAATTTTTTCCATGCGGCAATTTTTTGTTCACGGCAATCTATTTTTTTTGACCTAAATTGTGCATGGCCGAAAGGCATGCAGTAACTTAAAAAAATAAAAAAATAAAAAAAATAAAAAAAAATTTATTTAATTTTTTAAGGATTTGACCTGATGCTGCCGCATTAATAAAAAATAAATAAATAAATTTTTTTTTGATGATTCTGCCGTGAAGAGAAGAAAAAAAAAATATATATGGAAATTTTTTTTATAAAACAATTTAATATAGATATATTTTAATATATTGGTATATTACGGCCTCCTCTCTCTCTCGGGTGTTCGTGGTTCGTGATTCGGCGGTTCGAGTTCAAGATTCGAAAATCAAGACTCGAAGACAACAAGATTGTAATTTATTTTTCCTAGGATAGATTAGATACGGGGGTACCAACAATCCATCTCGGTGTTTAAATTTTCCGTAATTTATTTTTTATGTGTTTGATCATAAAATAGATATAAAATCGGAATTGCCATGACATGCATCATATCATAAATCCACTCCTTGCATACATGTAGAATTTTAATTTTGGTAATTAAAATAGGCATGTATACAAACTCGTGTAATTAGTTGAAATTTAATTAATACGTGGTAATTAATTAATTTAGTAACTAATTAAAGATCCGAGGACGGGTTATGAAATCGTTAAGCCTTTCGGTGTGTGTTCTCGGTGAACCGCCTTAAAGCCCAAACGAGATCACGTTTTCAATTCGTAGTGTCTACGAGATTGAATGATGGTAAAAGAACAATAAATCTTGGATAAAAGCGGTTCGCTTATAGGTTGGGTGGTAAACCGAGCTAGGCTCGACCGACTTAACCCTCCTAGTGTGATGTATGCACGGGGTCCGGCAAGACTAAGCTACACCGAGAGGCGGAGGGGTGATTCCTTCTTATCTCAATGAGGCTATCTTGACCCGATTTCGTCCGGATTGTCACATATGTTCCAACGAATAGGGACGGGTAGGCTTGCCACGTTACCGACACCATTCGGAATCTTTGGTTTGATGAGCTTTTATGTTAACATCAAAAGACGTGGTTAGTTAACCCACCACCACTTCCAAATTATTGAGTGGGAGCGGGGAGGCGACAACCAACCCCATGGCCTCTCTTATAGATACAAGTAAGTGAGAGAAGGGTGACGCCGAGGCGCTTTGATTTCGTCCCCCCTAAGGATGGTGTTCACCCCTATCAACATTCATGGCTTGGTCTCCGAAAGGATAGGATTTTTTGGTACTCGTCGGGTCACCGACCTATCCTAAGACGGCATACTCGGGCGTACCTAAGAGATCCGATATAGTAGGTCACACTCATCATGGGTATTTTCTTGATAATATCTAGGCTAAAAAGGAAGGTAGTCAATGAATAAAGGGATGTTCGATTCTCGTGGGATGTTCGATTCTCACGGGTTATTCATTGATGAGATTGTCTCGATTTAACCGTCATCTCTTTGACCTACCCTAGCGGCACATGAGATGCGAGGTTAAAACCTTGGAATGGTAGAGTAGACTAAATTTTAGTTTACAATTCCTAAAATAAATATAGTAGTGTTAAACTTGAATTAATATATGTCATTTTATTTACTGAAGATTATATCCCTTACTAAATTGCTTAAAATTTATAATTGACTAGTATTGACTTCGTTAAAAAGTGGAAAGTAACTAGGACGTTGAACTAGTTAATCGATAATGCAATTAATTTTTGGAAGAGACATTTTTTTTCTCTTAAGCCTTTTAAAAACAAGTGACATATAGGTATGTCACTAGTGTCACTCGTGTCAAACGGGAGACATTCTTAGGTGATTTCGGACTTTGAAATTTTTCTAGTGAATTTTGAGTGTGTAGTAATTACACAAGAAATTTTCTAATTGAAAAATCGGAAAATCATGAAGTGTTACTAGTTGGACGATATTTGGAATCGATGAACTAGTGGGAGCTTTATGATTTGTTGTTTTTCTAGAACATTAGAAAAGTGTAACTGACTACACACGTAACCGTTCTAATTGAAAAACCGGAAAGTCATGGAATGTCGCTAGTTGGACGATATTTGGAATCGATGAACTAGTGGGAGTTCTATGATTTATTGATTTTCTCGGAAACATTGGAACTATATACGAAAGATTTTCTAATCGAAAAATAGGAAAATCATAAAAATAAAGCATTGCTCGTTAGGCGGTATTTGGAACCGATAAACTAGTGGGAGCTTTAATGTTATGATTTGTTGTTTTTCTAGTATATTAGAAAATCCGAGAAGTCCCAGTAGTGTCTACTCAAACGAACATTTGGTTCAAGACTATTTCCATTCACGGAAAGTCAAGAATGGGAGAATATGTCTAAAAGTGTTTATCATCTAAATCGAAAACTTTAAGGTGAACGAAAATTAATTAATCGAAAATCATAGGATAAGGGCGGTGATTTTGGATCACCAACCTATGAATCCTTGG
Source organism: Gentiana macrophylla (assembly GCA_026214975.1). NCBI lineage: Eukaryota > Viridiplantae > Streptophyta > Magnoliopsida > Gentianales > Gentianaceae > Gentiana > Gentiana macrophylla. The sequence continues at coordinate 92,548,624 of CM047816.1, forward strand.
TGATTTTCTCGAGCTAAGTTCTTTGGCGGAAGAAGGTAGCAAAGTGCATTTAACGATTAAAAGAGTAAACAACGGCGATTAATTTTAGCTAGAATAGTGGGAGTGATATAAGGAAATGAATCTCGGATTCAACCCTTGGATATCACGGAAGATTTTTTTTCTGCATTTAAGATTCGTTGGAGCGAATGGATTTACCTTCTATTCGATAATTTGTTTGTCGTATAGAAAGTGAATATACCATTTGTAAGTACGAATCCAAGACTCGGACTTTTGTTTGATAAAGTCAAAACCACTTACAATTCTTTGAAATATGTATATAAAACACATCTTAAGAACTATTAAAAGCAATTGGTTTCTATATTTAGATAAACGCTTCTTCATATTCCATAGTTAGTGCATAGTCCCTAAACGACAAGACACGAAGACTAGTTCGAGGTGATTCCTCTCTCGGTGCGGTTATATTGTCTCAAAGGTTCAATGACTAAGTTTCCTTTCAATTGGGAAAGGATAATGGATATAAAGAAGTAACATAGCTTGTTCATGACGACCTTCGAGTGCGATGAAAGATACAAGTTAGTAGGAGCTTCCGAGTAGTGACTTCTTGTCTGATAACTATTCAAATACTCCGGTAAGTTTATCCAAAATATTTTGAGGATTCTCTGTTTTCAACAGAGATAGAGTATTATATACTCGGAAATGGGCCATCACATAGTCCTGGGATCGATACTCGGCCTCGCCTCATAGTGAAATGTTTTCACTAAGGAGAAACCGTTGAATTGCTTTACATAGTTGTAGATGTGCTATAATACACTCGCTTCACTCAATAAAGATATTAGAAGCGAAATTTCGGTTTACATTGACATGTAAGGCCGAGAAGTCTACCTAGAATATGCTTTGGAATTTACGGATAAGGTGTGGATTCGGTTCACCCCACTTCCATAAATATAAGCATTTAGCACACGGTGCTTGAAGGTAGGTCCGAAATTTCACGAACACGTTCGGTCACCGACCAATCTATATATCTTGTAGCATTGAGAAAAAGGTGTGTTATAAGATTCTTGAAATCGGGAAGGGCGGTTATCTTTGTTGCGTCCTTTACGATAGAGTCCATGAACAACAAAACCTTGAACCTTGAAGTATGTTTACTCAAGGTAGTTACTAAGCGATTAAAATCGGACCACATCCAACATCGGTTGTTGGTGATAACACTAAATACTACTAAACTAGATCGTAATTTGATCCACCCGAGAATGTAGTGGGAGTATGGTTTATCCATTACCCGTTACGGGTTCTGCAGACTTTGTAGTCTAAGGATCGATCGATGACCTATGGCTCTTTTGTGAGCAGTATAGGATTCTAATAATAGAGGTTGGTTTACAAGCCATAACCCTCGTGAATGGAGTTTGGTACTCGAGAGTCTGTTTCATACTCTTGTAGAACCACCGAGTGTCTCAGGCCCAGTGGGAGTAATTGGATCTACACGGAAAAGAGTAGAATGAGTTCGGTATTGCATGATTTCGTTCAAAAGCAGAAAATAGGGGTGATTCCCTGAGACTTTTCTTGCCAAACAAATGGAGTCTGGATTCATTCGAAGCAGGAAGGGTATTGACTTATGAACTTATGACGGGATGGTATCAAGGCTTATGTCCTTTGTGGATAAAAAGCAAACCTCTCGGTCATTGGAAGTCATATATTTCTACAATATGTGGATTTGACGAGAATATTGATAAGTCTTTTTTAGACTGGATATCAATTTTAGTACATGAGTGAATATATAAATATATATTAGTGTTTGTGAAGGATAACACCGCACTGGTTGGAATCAACATGGGTGTGTTATCTCAAGTCGAATCGACAATACCACAATTCTCTCGCAATGAGAGATTTGGACAACATTCGAAGAGTTTGACTCGGTCGAATTCATTAGAATCGATCCTTCGGTTTCCCATCCATCTTATTGGTTAAGATGATGCATCTGTGTATGCAACATTCAACGAGGAAGTTCTACCATATGCCTCGGGGAATGACTCTCAAATCTTCGGATCAAGAGAAATGGGATAGATTCTCTTTCTAGTAAGAGATGGTCAGGTTATTGAACGTCAACTTTGATCGAATCATAGATTCGGCGGTTAACAAAGCAAGTTTAGTATGTCATTTAGTATCTTGAGAGAACGAGGAACAATATGCGGACATATTCATGTGTGAACTTGGATATGTGTGATACATTGATTTTGACTTTAAGTCGATTGAGGATGATCGTTAAGTCGATCTCGGGTTCGATGTTTACTCGGTACCACATGATTAGATGGACCGGTAACGTTTCGATTCTACGGATCGTCTCTAGCCGACAACCTGAATAATCATTAAGACCCATGACATTTAGATGTAGGTGCTCCCCGAGTCACTGACCTATCCTACGACGGCATACTCGGAGTGTACTTTGGAATCTGAAATGGTTATGACATGCTTAGTGGGTACTAGAATATGGGATGAGTCTCCATTGCTTTAGAGCAAGTGGGAGATGTAGTTTGTTGTATTTTAAATAATAGGGTGTGCTCTAAAACAATTAATCACATGCTTTCGTGCAAGTGGGAGATTGTTAGGTGTGATGCCCGAAAGACAATTTTGTAATTGTTTTATTTAATAAATGAAATGATGTTATTATTCATATTTATTATTCTCATATTCACCGATGTGACAATAGTATTTACACTACAGAAAACCCTAAAGTATATCGTTTATGTAATCACCTAACTCAGTGTATGGGATATACACGGGAGGATTGAGTTAGTGAAGATGTACTTAAAATACAATTAGCCCGTAGTGAAGTTAATCGAGAGTATCGGGTCTCTCCTTTAACGTGCTATTAATGCGCTCAGAACACAATAGGTGTGATTGTCTTATCCGGACTTTCGGTTAAGAGAACCTAATGGGGCATTTATATATGATAGATATATCATATAAGGCTGGACCGATTTGATTAGAGTTCACGATATAATTCCGTAATCGAGAAGTCTTATCGAATCAATGGATGATCATATTTATGGATATATCTTAATCTCGAGGTGATCACGACCAAGCGCTTGAATCGGTATGAAGTTTGACTTGACGGTTAAGGATTACACCGAGTCGTGGTCCGAATTACCCCATCTTGGCATTGTCTTTGGATTGAGTGAGTAGTCCGTGTTATCACGGATCGGAATCCATTTCTTCCATTTATGGAAGTAGATAAACGATTCCACTTATTTATTAATCCTAGAAGCGATCGATCGCGCGAGTTCATATTACACTCGATTAGCTACCGGTGAGTTGTATGAATTAATTGATCACTAGGGGTTAATGGTAAATAAGGATAAGAGGTTCTAAAAGGGTTAACGGTAACTTCCGATTTAGAATGAGCGATCTATGGAGGATTAATCCATATGTAATGATTGTATCAATGGACGCTTATTATTATTCTCGTGAGAGATAAATATAATCTCATAATCGGAGGAGTGCGATCACGGGATTATGGTGGCATATTCTGTGATTGATTTATCGAATATAATTATTCTCATTCGTAAGATAATTATTTATTTGATTTATCGGAGCCGCCGATTATTAGTCCATGGTCCCCGACGCGTGCTTCTCACAATATAGCATAGCTATTCTCGGACGTCGAATCCTAATAATATTAATTTAGTTCTTGTTGGACTTTATTAAAACGATATGTGAATTAATTGTTTAGTGGACTATTAAATTAGTTGGGCTAAATAATTAAATACACGGAAAGAGCATTTTTAAGTGACTTACCGAATTGGTGTGTTGACCAATTTTGACCCAAATGGGTCAAATATGCGTGGACTTTGAATTTGAAGGAAAAGGTGCGCATGTTATATTATTTAATTATTAAGGAATTAGTTTTCTTGGATAATTATTTAATGTGTGATTTATCTTTTATTTGTTAAATGATAAATCATGGAATATTAGATAATAATATGTTTTATCCTAATTTGTTTGGGATAATTATTTTATTTATCTTTTATTTGGAAAAAGGATTAATGTAATAATTATCTCTTAATTATTTAATCCTTGGAGGACAAGGATTACTCTCCTATATAAAGAGAGTTCTCCTAGCCTTAACACACATGATATTTTAGACTTCTCCTCTTAGAGAGAAGAAGTGATAAAATTCGCCAAGGGTATAAGGGAGAAATCTTGGAGATTTTTCCGGGTAGCATATCGGAGGGGTTCGAGTCGAGAATTCCTTCCACCGGGAATTGCTTGGATCACACGATCGGAAGACTGTGGTGCTCTTCACATCTTCACATTCATCCTTTGCGGTTCTTCAACTTGGATTTTGAGATCCAAGAGGTATGATCTACAACCCCCTTGTAGATATAGATCTAGTTGTTTTATTACGTGTATTATATAGATCTAGATCCATAAATCGCTTCCGTTGCGGATGGTATTACTAACAAGCACAACTTGACTATATGTTTGTGGCTCATGTATCTTATCAATGGCAGCCACAAAAGTGGAGCGAGGGACTGACAGTTGTTCATAAGTGAGTATATCATCCAAAATGTGAGGTGACATACGCTTTTGAGTTTGGACACACACAAAATCTTGTAGGTAAGCCGGTGGCCTTCTTGAATGGACTGGCCTTTGTTCTGGGAGAGCAAGAGAGTCTGGATCAGCTGGTTGAGCACCCAACACTTCATCTGAAGAGGGTGAAGTAGTGGGGGTATCAGTATAAGCAAGATTATCATCTGCAATAAAACCTATATCATCAAATTCATGTATCATTGGCAAAGATAGTGCATTTGTTATGATACCACCATTGGCTCTGTCATGAAAGGGAAATGTTAGTTCATGAAAAACCATATCTCTTGACAAGAAAATCTCCTAATCAATAAGTCAAGCAAAATAAAGCCTTTTGTTGTGTCTGTTGCCCCTGAATAGTATTCATGTGTTTAGTCCTTTACCTTGAAACTAGCTGTCAGCACACTGGCTTGATTCACACTGTGCTACCCTTTCCTCAATGTTCATCTGATGAAGTAGCTTGGTCAACTTTTGAATCCGCTAGGAGGTAAGATTGAACCCTACATTTGAAGTCGTATCACCATACGTCCTTGTATTTCCTTCACCCTCTACCAGATTAATCATTCTTTTGGGCTTCCAATCAGGAGGATACCCGTTCTTTTTGTAACATGTTTCTATGGTAATGTCCATTAAACCCACAATAAGAACACTGCACTTTCTTCCCAGTCCCATTCCTCTGATTTCCATCACACTTAGGCTGAGCTTTATCATTCCATGTTCCAGTTTAACCTCTGCCACCATTATACACCGCATTTAACTTGTTAGCAAATATCACTGTCTGACTATTTTGGGGATGGTTTAGCATTATATTCCATGGCTAGTGTTTTTAATGTACTTGTACTGTGGCTAAGTATCTAAGTCCGCATAAGCCGATAAGTAAGCAGAAGCCTCCGTTTCGTCTTGAGAGATAGTTGATTCACAACGGATCATCTTGTTGTCATAAAAGATTTGCAAAGGGAAATGAAAATGGGAGAGTTGAAAACTAGACACCTTCTGAGGTCCGACTTTGAAATGTGATGCACTTTTTTTGACATTAGGAAATCAAGCATTCCGTAGATTTTATGGATATACCTACGAAACATCCAGGATCCTTACACATTCCATGTCCCTTGTTATTTCCACGAAAAATCAACGTACTAAAGCAATTTTTATGGATTTATCCACGATAGTTTCACGTTTCCACAAGGCGGGTAATATCCACGAAAAATAGAACTTTTCGTGGATATATCACATATATGCTTAAATTTTGAACTGTTCGTAGACATGTATACGCACGAGCTAGCAAAACTACGGTCGACCACAATCAAATTGACAGACAAATGACACAAATTACTTAACCACCATTGATCGTGGTAGGACCTAAATCAGTCAATATATTTATATCATTGATCGTGTCGTTTTGGTTATAATCGTAGCATTTTTTTTCCACCAAAATAGTTTGTAACATCTCCTCCATACATTTCTTTGTCTTGTTCTCTGCGTCCTGGAGAGTATTTCCTTGAAAACCTGAGATATTATACTCCTTTTAATTCTAAAAGTTGATAAATCGTCATATTTTTTCATAAAGCACAGGCTTAAACTTCACATTAAGTTGAATCAACCCATGATTTTGCCGATTATAATTGTTGTGACTGGGCATTTGAAAGGGAGTGATGGTGACTTCTGAGTAGCTGTTGCTTGATCTTGATGCTTGGGTGTTGTCAGTCTATGTTTTGGCTTTTAGTGAGGGTTTTAAGGATAGGTTTCAGAGCTGCTACCCTTTCCTGTCCTGGGGTGAAAGGTTTTTTTGCTTTTTGTTTTGAACATAGGTTGACTAACTATCTTTTATCTTGATTTTTTTGTGGCTAGGAATGATGCTGGATTTTGGCGCCAAAAGGTTTGAATTTTGAATATTTTAATTGCTTGGAGGGAAGAGATCTGGGCTTCTGGGGAGAAATTTTTATTTTTTTATTTTTTTTATGGTAATCTGGGGTGATTTTGGACACGTTAACGCCTCTACAGGTTTGTAGGCTTCAATGTAGGCTTACAACAACAATGGACAACATGTCATTTTTTATTTACAACTAAAACTGAGCATGATTCTTTATTAAAAGGTAATGATGTTTAGTTGTTTACAATAATAAACAACAATTCAACAAACTATTTCCAAGTTCTAACATAAAATATCAATAAAATTATAACACCATTAAACCTTGAAAGGGGAAATATTAGGGGTCTACTATAGATCTTGTATAATGAGTACCCTACATTTATACCGTACCTGGCTATAGGCCAACAAAGCCACGACTTTCCGACAAATTATAAAATTTAGAGCCCACAATTTTATTTTTTTGGGTTCAATAAGTCTATTATTCTAAATAAGTATTATATCCATTAAGACCGTTTGATTTATTTCAGAATGCCTCATTTTGATAAATTAGCTTGGGGCCTTAAAACTCAGGGACGGCAATGCGTACACTTTGAGAATTGAGAGTACTTCCGCACCCATGATGGTACAATACAAGGTTTTTGATTTAAATTCTCAACCAAGTTGACGATAGATTATAAATGCGTGGACGAAGGTTTCGAAATAATTGATTAATTTCAACCCGTTTCAATAAAAGAGTTTCTTTATTGGGTTGTTGAGCAGTTAGCCGGAATTAGCATTATTCCGAGAGCCACGTACTCTAAATAACAGTAAAACATACCATGTTTTTATAGAATCGATCAATACTAGCTACTAGAGAATTATTGAAAATGATGCACTTTTCGGTACCTTGTTGAGTATGTGTAGTTTTTCATCGGTGGAAACACAACATAATTCCACTGAATGCAAACCGGCCGTCTTTCAATATTGGTGGTGCAAGTTTTCGACCTGGAATCCTTTTGGAGATAAGCATGTTAGAATACCGTACGTATGAAGAAGAAGATATTGACTAGTTCAAAATACATCATCAACGGACAAGTACGTAAACAGGTGGCTAACGGCAATTCCATCTTTAGAATGGAAAAAAATGGGTTATCGAGTCATCATCTCAAACAATGTCTTTCAGCCTGCAACTCTATTTAAGTTTGTTTGTTAAAGCTAAATGAATCAAATTCGAAGATATTAGATACTCGTTTATTAAACAAACAAACACAATCTTGTGAGAAAAATTATGTCGGCCGATTAATTGAGCCCGAATAATTTCTAATTGGTAATAATATCTAATATATAATAATATCTAATTGGTAATATGCTAATAATATCTAATTGGTTAATTAAAATTTTAATTAATTAACTTCGAAATTTTTAAATTGACTTAAATTAAATCGTCGTAAATTACTAATTTTCAAAATTCAACGATTTTTGGATTCATTCATCAAAATTCATTTCGAAATTCACCATTTGGGATTCACTATAAGAGCAATTAATGATTTATTCCATCATAAAAATTATGCGGTTCTGAAAAAACTATAAAAAATATATGTAGTTGTAGAGCTTAATAGAGAGAGATATCGTCGGCCCTTAACTAACATCATAGTAAAGCGGATGCTAATAATATCTAATTGGTTAATTAAAATGGTTATAATCCGAAACGATCGGCTTTGATTGACGGCCGAGATTAAAGCTAAACATTTGGTCATTCGATTTCGCTCTAATCTTATCTATATTTTTCCATCATAAAGGAATAAAAGAAACAACCTATACTATGTGTTATTTGTTCTGTTAATCGATCAACAACAATCATTATTTGAATAATTATGTCTATGTTTTTCATAGATCAGAATCAAGTAGTTAGTCGCTATGCCTTTTATGTCGACTGTTCAGTCAATGTAGTGTCTATGCCTTTTATGTCGATTTTTTTTTTTTTTTTTTTTTTTTAAGCTGCGTTATCATATTCCATACGGATTCAGGATTAAAGAAGAACAATACAAACTGTACAACTTTGCTAGTCTGCTTTTGATCTTTTAGCCGGCGGCAGAGATGTTGCGATGTCTACGGCATGCTAGGTACATTTCAAAGCAATCCAAGAATGTCTCATTGGAAAGCTGTTAAAAAAGTACTGTGATACTTAAAGGAACATGAATTACATGCTCACATACTGAAAATCAGGACACCCACAGGTGACTGGTTATTCAGACTCGGTTTTTGGAGGATAAACTGACACAGACTTTGTACTCTTGGCTAAGTGTATCTTCTAAACAGAGGTGCCGTATTACGGAAAAGCCAGAAATCATAGTTGACTTACTCATCCACCATGAAAGAAGAGTACATGGCATGTTATGAGGCTATAGTCTAGGGGACATGGATCCTCTAAGCATGACATGATATCTAAGGGATCAAAACACATGGACCTTAAATATCAATTACTGAAGCAAGCTGTTAGAAGATATTTGTTTGTCATTGAACACATATTGACAAATCTTATGGTTGCAAACATATTTACGAAAGGACTACCACCAAGACATAACATAGAGGCACTGAAAGCATAGGTCTTGACGATAGCTCCCAATTATCATGTTCTGCCAATTATTTTGTACTTACATTTGACATTTGTTGAGCTCTTAGTGTCACTCTTCTACATCATTATTGTTTTTATATTTTCCATTGTGTACACCTTACGAATGGATTTATTAAAACAGAAATTGTCTCTTGCAAAGACATAATGGGACCGTTTATGTAATCTCCGCTTATGGTCTAGTTAAGACGGTAGTCAATGTTGTGGTACATAGAAGGAAGCATGTTGCAGAATGATGTGTAACCGCTATGACTCCCATTGACAGCTAGATTAATAATGACACTTACGCTAACCAACTAAAGGAAGTGTTTAGCATATAAAGCGCGCCTTATGATCCATGAAAGGAAAACACTGATGAATGTTCCTATCGACCAAGTGGGAGAATGTAAGAAAAATTATGTCGGCCGATTAATTGAGCCTGAACAATTTCCTTCCCCGTATGTAGTTGTGGTCTTATAGGTAAGTTAGTTTTCCCCAGGAATATGCTAATAATATCTAATTGGTTAATTAAAAGAGTTTTAATCCGATTAAAACTCGGCTTTGATGGACGGCCGAGATTAAAGCTAAACATTAAGTCATTCGGATTTCGGCCCTCTCTCCACCTATAAAAGCAATGTTTTATTCCATCATAATACATACGAAAGAAACAAACGCATAACGGTTATAGGCAATCAGAGAGATATCGGAATCCTCATCAAGGCGGCAACAACATCATAGCAAAACGGAGACGTAGTCGAGTAACAATGGATGTAGGGAAACGATCCTGATGATTTCTTCCGCTGTTCAGGTACTCTGAATCTAATGTATATTTTGCAAATTTATCTTGTATGTCGGGCCGTGGGATGAATAACAATAAAATATTATAACAAATTAAATAATGTGAATAAAGTAGTGAAGTTTTTGCTATAAATATAATAAATAAATAAATAAATACAGTAGTAGAGTGAATACAACGGTGGACAATGACTCATTTTGGTAACTAGGCCTTACTTTTGTATGTTTGATAACATTTGCAGGTGAGAGAGCATGAATCATCGAACATCAGTGGATTCTTCCACACTGAGTTCGTCACTTATAAGTTTTAAAAAGACAGAGTATATTTCAATTGCGTCTTTTGACATAAGGGATACACATAAAGCATTGTATGTATTAGCTGTATATTCGTATATATTATTTAGATAATATATTTGTATTTATTAGGAATGTATCTAGCCTTAATTCTACCGTTACTGTACTTGTAAATCTCCTATATATATTGTAATACTGCTCAACTGTGAATAATTAATCAAATCATAATTTCAAATTACTCTGTTATGGTATCAGAGCCTCACGATCAAATTTTTTTTTCTTTCAACCTAAATTCTCAAATAGCAGCCGCCGGTCCCATCCTTCTCCTTCTTCATCCCATCGTCCCTCTCAAGGTCACCGGAAATAATGGCTGCCCCCACTGTTATCACCTTCAATACGGCTGCTCAAGCCACGATTAAACTCGATTCTACCAACTATTATGTCTGGCACATGCAAATCGAGTCTCTCCTTGTCGGAAACGGCCTCTTTGGATATGTTGATGGTACAAAAATTGCTCCGGCAGCCACCATCACCACCGCTGCTGGCCAGACCTCGCCCAATCCCGAATTTGTTACTCATACGCGCCAGGACAACCTCATTCGAAATCTGCGATTGCCTCTCTCACGCGACGACACCGCCACCTCTCCTCTACGGCACAAAAGCAATGCTCAGCGTGGAAGACCTCACCGATGTCTTTGCCACTCCATCTCGGGCCCGATTCGTAATCTCAAGGAAGCTATGCAATCCTATCAACGTGGTACAGCCCCTGTCCGTCAATACCTCTACGCCATGAAACACAAGAAGGATGAATTGGCTTTACTTGGGTCACCGATCGATCATGATGATTTTATCCATCTGATTCTGCGCAATATCGGCTCTGGAATACTCGGATATTGCCCGAGCCATCTCTCGCATTCGTGATACCTCCATCACCTTTGAGGAGCTCCATGAGAAACTCCTCAATTTCAGCCTACTACGCCGCCGCCGCCATCTCGGTCGGTCCGGCCATCGCTCATGTGCGCCTATCGGCCTCCATCTCATCCCCCTCCCGGCCAAGAAGCAGGTCTCGGTGACTCCAGGTCAACAGCCGGCCGGCACGCACACCAAATTGGAGAAATATAGGGCGGCTCAATCATTTAACCAGACTCGACTCGTCCATCTGGCCCAAATCAGCGTTCCCCATCAGGTCCCTCACGAACCACCAGCTCAGATCAGCGCCCTGGCTCGACTCGTCGTCCATTCCTCGGGAAATGCCAATTATGCTTTATTCAGGGTCACTTTGCGCAAAATTGTCCAACTTTTGGTAGTCAGCTTGGTCATATTTTTGGCTCGTCGGGTCCACGGTCTCCACAGCCTCGGGCAAATGTTGCGGCCCGGGCCCCCGATTCAGCTCAGTTTGATTCAAATGCTCCAAATTGGCTACTGGATAGTGGAGCATCGCATCATGTGACTTCGGATTTGCAGAATCTGTCCCTCCATGCTCGTCAGCATCGCAATCGATGACCTTACGGTTGGTGATGGTAAGGACCCGTCTATTACTCATCATCGCACTTCTTCAATTCCCTTAATCCCGTTAAATCTATTCCTTTACGTAATGTCCTCTGTGTCCCCAGCATGTCTCGTAATTTACTGTCTATCTCACAATTATGTAAAGCCAATAATTTATCTGTCGAATTCTTACCTTCTGAATTTGTTGTGAAGGACATTCAGACGACCAAGCCTATCCTTCGTGGTCCAGCTTAAAAATGGATTGTACATGAGTGGCCAAATCCTCTGTTGTCGCATTTGCTTCCAATAAAGCCTCCTCGCAAGAAGTGGCATCACCGGTTGGGTCATCCGGCTCATCCCATTTTATCGTCTGCATTTTAAACACTTATAATTTCTACCCCGATAATAATTCCTTTGCACATTGTTCGCGCTGCTTAGAGAGCAAAAATCATAAACTGCCTTTTGGCGAATCTACTTTACATTCATCTCGTCCTCTCGAGATCATTTTTAGTGATGTGTGGACATCACTGTTATTTCTGGCGATGGTTTCAAATATTTTGTCATTTTTTGTTGATCATTTTATGCGTTATATCCGGTTTTATCCACTCGCTTAAAAATCGATGTACAACCTACTTTTACCCGCTTTCGCTCCATTGTTGAAAAATACTTTGAAAATTCAATTAAAATAATTTATTCTGATAACGGTGGTGAATTTATATCTCTACGTGAATATTTTGCAACCAACGGTATTTCCTTTTTCACCACTCCGCCCTACCCCGAACACAATGGAATCTCTGAACGTCGTAATATGCATATTGTTGGCGGCTTAGCTCTTTTAGCTCATGCTTCCGCTCCCACCTCGTATTGGCCTTATGCCTTCTCCACTGCTGTCTACCTCATAAATCGCATGCCCACGCCCACTCTCAAAATGCATAGCCCCTATGAATCTATTTTCCAAAGTCCTCCAAATTACGCTAAACTCCGTATTTTTGGCTGTCTATGTTATCCCTGGTTACGTCCCTACACCAGTCACAAACTTCAACCTCGTTCTCGTCCTTGTGTCTTTCTTGGCTATGTCCTCAACCAGCATGCGTACTACTGCTACGACCTAGTCGAGTCTCGTATGTATATCTCGCGTCATGTCAAGTTTGTTGAGTCAGTTTTCCCGTTTAAATCCACTCCCTCGAGTTCCCCACCCATCTCCCCGCCTCTTGCCTCTGTATCGGATTGGCTACCTCCCTCTCCTATTCACCTTCCTATCACTACTCCACCTCCTACCCCACCTCATTCCCCGTCACCTCCTTCCACTCCTCCTCCCCCACCTCCCCCCCCGCCACCACCATCTCCACCTCCCCCTCCCTCACCACCTCCTCCTCCCTCACCACCTCCTCCTCCACCTCCCTCCACGTCCACTCATCCCATGCGTACTCGAGCTCGTGATCATATTCATAAACCCATTCAAAAGCTCAACCTTCACTCTCATCTTTCAAATTCTCTTGACACTGAACCCACCACTATCACCCAAGCCCTTAAAAACCCGAATTGGAGAACTGCCATGCAGGAGGAATATGATGCTCTCATTCGCAATGAGACGTGGTCCCTGGTTCCTCCCCGTCCTAATCAGAATGTCATCAGTTCTAAGTGGATTTTTCGTCTCAAGCGTCACCCAGATGGCACCATTGATCGTCACAAGGCTCGCCTTGTGGCTAAAGGGTTCACTCAACGCCCTGGTATTGACTACTATGAGACGTTTAGCCCGGTGGTTAAACCTACTACACTGCGTGTTGTTCTTACTCTGGCTCTATCTCAGGGGTGGTCTTTACGCCATCTAGATATCAACAACGCATTTTTACAGGGTCATCTGTCTGAGGATGTTTACTTGGCCCAGCCACCGGGGTTCATCAAAGATCGACGAGCTTCGACCATGTGTGTAAGTTACGAAAGGCTATTTATGGGTTGAAACAGGCTCCTCGGGCTTGGTATGTGTTAAGGGTGAATTTACACGTTTTATAAGTATATATTTTATGTCAATTTCCCCCATATCTGGATAATTTGCATAGAAAATGAGCGTTTAAATGGATTTATTGAGCAAGTAAGGTTTTAATGAGTTATTCGCAAAATTGGTTTATTTTGGTGTTTTAATCTTGATTTTATGATTATCTGGATGATATTACATTTTTGCGATGTTTTTATGTGCTATAGGTACATGTTTGAGGTTCAAAAGATGATCAAAAGTTGATAAAGTTCGAGCTAATTGATGACGAAGAGATAAAGATGGAAAAGATTGAAGATAAAGTTGAAGAAACCCAAATTCGATCACACGGTGAATCTGGCGTTTAGATCAAGCGTCGGATGGACGGCGTTTAAAGCAAATGGGACGGGCGTCCGAGGAGAAATTTTACATTCAGGAAGTTTGGGCCATTTGCTTGGGTATTTGGAGGGTGGGACGGGCGTTTGAGAAAGCTTCGGCCGATTCGAAGTTCATTGTAGTAAGCGGACGAGCGTCAGAAGACCAGACAGGCGTCCGACCGCCGATCAAGCACAACCGACTTAGTTTTGACCTAGCCGCCTTAGTTCATCTATATATAGCAGCTTGTACTAAACCCTAAAAACAACATCAGACGACCTACAGTCGACTTTCATAAATAAACAGCAGCAGTTTGTCTTTCTCTTTGGTTTCGAATGCAATCAAAACAATCTTTTGATTTCAAGGTTAATATGAGTAGCTAAACTCTTGGGTTGGACGAACGGGTGAAAGCGATTCAAGAGGCGTTACGGTTTTCTTATTTTTTGCGTTTTATTTCGACAAAGGTTAGATTTATATTGCGTTTATTTTGTGCTTGATATCGATAGATAAAGCCTGTGATGTTCGTTTGATGATAGTTGAATGATACCTAGATCACCGCAATAGTAATCAGATTAATCAATTTGTCTAGAAACGAAAGTTATCAAATTGTTGACCTAGATAATAGGTTCGAAAGAATTTATGCCTATCGTGCTTGAAGAATCAATCTTTGATAAAAGTTGATAAACAAATTATCTAAGATATTTGTAATTTGCGTTTAGTATAGGTTAATCTTGGCCTTAGTTGATTTGCATGCGTAGGAAATTAGAAGCCTTTGTGGTTATCTTGAATTGTGGATCCTCGTTAAATGCGCTTTTCTCCCCATTATTTGATAAACCTAAAATTATTAGTTTTGTGACACTTTTAGCCTAAACTTAAAAACACATTCAACCTCACGTTCCTCGTGGGATCGACCCGGCATAACCGCTTTACTACAAGCTTTGCACTCTGGGAGCGACTAACCGGATTTTTATTACTTGTCTTTTTGTTTCGTTTACAAAATCCACCACAAGTTTTTGGCGCCGTTGCCGGGGAACTTGGCACGGTTTTATGTGTTTTTAGCATAAGATTTAGGTAGATCATTCGCTGCTGTTTTAGTTAGGGTTTAAGGTTCTCCCTTAGTAGCCTCTTTCTCGCAAATTTCGCTTCGTTCTTGTTCTTCCGGTACCAAACGCAGCGCCTGGATCTTGGACGCCCGCCTTCTTCCGAAATTTTCGATCCAATTTTATTTTTATTCACTCAAACAGCGCCCATAATATTTGGACGCCCGTTCGTAGCTCACTTAAACGGACGGCGTTTGTGTCACTAAACGCCCGCCGTCATTTAATAATACTACCAGGCACGCTTCGCCCATAACCTTGGACGCCCGTGCATCTTCCTTCCTCGACTTTCTTCTTCTTTCTCTTTCTCTCCTTAGTTTGACTTCGTTATATGCAAACACGAAGTAAACAAGGACGATTAATTTTGAACTGAGCTTGAACGAGGCGTAGTTCGAGTAAACCGTAAACGGAAAGTTCCGAGCCCGTTCCGATTCCCGAAGAGGAAATCGAAGAGAGTTTGAGTGAAAACTCTTCGAAGATAATTTCTTATCCAACCTCTTCTTTGAGGAAGAAACTATCGATTCAATGGCTCAAGCCAACCGCACCTGGCGGACTATGCCACTCCCGGTGATGTTAATATTCATTCGGTTTGTAGTTATCCCTACCGATACTGACCCCGTTTGAGATAAGACCACCCTCATCCAGATGGTGCAACATGCATCAACTTTCTATGGGTATCAATCTGAGAACCCCTATACGCATCTTTATGTATTTCTGGGTATATGCGATACTACTCGCATTAAGGATGTCAGTCAAGACATCATTAAGCTGAAACTATTTCCATTCTCACTCCGTGGAGAAGCAATGGAATGGTTTAAATCTCTTCCTTCTGAATCTATCCAAACTTGGGCCCAGCTCGAAAGTCAATTTCTGGCCCAATATTTTCCTCCGTCTAAGACAGCTCAATGTCTTAACGAGATCTCAAACTTTCATCAACTGAGTGATGAATCTTTCTTTGAAGCATGGAAGCGTTTCAAAATTTTGTTGAACAAGTGCCCCCATCATGGAATGGATTTGCGGAGGAAGGTCCATATTTTTCTTGATGGTCTCAATGAGTCCACTAAAGGGATGGTCAACTCCTCATCCGGAGAGTCTTCTTGAAGAAAACCCCACAGCAAGGGTGGGAGTTATTTGAAGATATAGCTAGGTACAACTATGCACTACGTATCGCCGCCAACAGCGCTCCCGCCGCACCTAAAATCGAAGAAGTCAACAACCGAATCATGGTCAAATGATTGCGACCTGCGCAGCAGCTCAACTTTCTGCTTTGACCATGACTAAAAATCAAAATCAGCCCTCTCTCCAGCAGAATGCACAAGTATTCTCGTGTGATAATTGTTATCAGACTGGTCACATCAGTGACCATTGTCAATACACTCCTACCCCCGGCTTTCAAGCCAATGCTGCCCAACAAACGAGGCAGTATGATTCGGTGAACTGCTATACCTGTGGGCTTAGAGGTCACATTTCTGCAACATGCCCCTTGAATGGTGGACATGAGAGAAACAATTCTTACGGCCAGAAAAAGAGATTTTCAAACCGAATAACTCTCAAGGTCGAACTACAACGAATAGAAATTATGCTCAGAATCAAGGTTATGACCAAAACCGCACTCAAAATTCGGGACAGAATACCTCTCGCAATGCCTACTACCAGAACCCCAACTCGAGTCAAAGTTCAAATTCTCAACCAAAAACAAATCCAATCCGCCCACTAATCAAAACTCACAGCAAAAACCGCCTAATCAGACTCTCAACTTATGGTACCGCCCTACAAGAGAGAGTATGAAGAGCAACAGAGGACGGATGAAGAACTTAGAAAGACAGTTAGGGATACTATTTGAACAATTAGTTGCTGGACTCAAGGTCGACTACCTAGTTTTCTGAGAAAAAAAACCTAAAAGTGATCATGCAGCCCAAGTGAAGCAAGAACAAACCATCGTGCCGAGCTCGCACTCCATTACCCCCTATGGACAAGAGGAGTCAAATGCTATGAATCTGAGGTCCGGTACACAATTGCAACAACACCCTGGTTATAGACAGAACCAAGGAAACGAGTAAACCCTCCTACCCCTGATTCGGTAGGAGGGGAAGAATCGCAGATTCACGACTGGATAAAGAGAAAGATGAAAATGAGATTGAAGCGGAAAGAGATCTCAGGTGATTGAAAACCAAGATGATGAACCGGAGAAAGTCACTCAGGCGGGTGATCCCCTGACGAGTAAAAAGACAGAAAAGATAGTGAGGTGGAAGGATCTTGAGGACAAAGCTATAAGAGCTTCCTCGCCCAGGAAAGTATTCTCCGAAGAGGAACTGAATAAGCTCCCATTTCCGCCAAGAAAGCAAAACATTTCCTTATCTGAAGACAAAAAGTACGAGAAGGTACTCAACCTATTAAGAAACACCCAAGTAAATTTGCCTTTATCCGAGGTATTGGTTGAAATGCCTAAGTACGCCAAGTTTGTGAAGGATGTTGTTTCTTCAAAGAAGAAGTTGGGTGAAATGGAGAAAAAATTGGGAGAGGAATGCTCCGCTATTGCCGACGGAGGAATTCTAAAAGCGCAGAATGATCCCGGAAAATTTGTCTTAACTCGAAAATCAAGGATTTAAGCTTTCCAAATTCTCTGTGTGATTTAGGAGCATCCATCAGTTTGATGTCTCTTTCTGTCATGCAAGAGACTACACCTTGACCATCTATTGGAACCTACCCCATAAGTATCCAACTTGCAGATAGATCTTTCAAGAGAGCCGAAGGAGTGCTTAGAGACCTTACGGTCCAAGTAGACAAATTTACATTTCTGTGGATTGGTACGTCTTGGACACTAAAGAAGAAGATACCCCCCTCCTCCGGGGGACGACCTTTCCTATCTACTGCCAGAGCCACTATAGATTGTGATGCGAGGATTTGTCACCACGTGTTGGAGACGAGGAAGTACGCTACTGATGTAGTTAAAGCTCTCAGAGCACCTTCCGAAAATCCCTCGAGTTTTGTGATTGAGACGTCAGACGATTTCACTGAGACTACACTCTGGACGAGCTAGAGGTCGCTTATGGAGAAGAGCTTGTTGAAGAGGACAAGGTGCTCTCTGAAAGAACTCTTTCCCCCTCGGAAGAAGTCGATTTGCTTGAGGCAAGAGTTTTGACCCTATCGGTGAGGAAGATCTAAAACGAGGAGAAGCCAAAACCGGTTTAGAGGAACCTCACGAGGACCTTGTTCTAAAACCTCTACCTCAAAGATCTCAAGTATATCTTCTTGAGAGAAGGTAAGCACTTACCTCGATTATCTCTCTACACCTTTGTCGTGAGCCAGACGAAGAAAGTTTGAGTTAATTGACGTCTAAAGAAAAGCGAAAGCCTTTGGTTGGCGGTGTAGGTGATATAAGAGGAATATCTCCATACGTCTGTATGCATAAGATTAGAACCGAAGAAGGTGCAAAGAGTATAAGACAACCGCAGAGACGTTTAAACCCACACATGCAAGAAGTGGTGAAGAAAGAGATCATTAAAATTTGTTGGATATGGGGATCATTTATGCGATAGTGATAGCGATTAGGTGTCCCCACTCGGGTAGTACCTAAAAAGGAGGTATTACCATTGAAAAGAATGACAAAGGTGAAGAGGTATTTGTCGAGATTAGTCATCTGGTAGTGAGTCTCAGATAGACTATAGGAAGGTGAACGAGGTGACCTTAAAAGACCATTTCCTCTCCCTTCATAGACCAAATGTTGGAACGTTTGGCGGGCATGCTTTCTCTTGTTTTACGGACGGTTATTCGAGTTATTTCCAAATCCCTATTGATTGAAGAGATCAAGAGAAAACAACCTTCACCGCCTATGGTACTTTCGCTTATAAGCGAATGCCCTTTGACTTTGTAATGCACGGCTACATTTCAAAGATGTATGTTGGCTATCTTTGATGGACTTATAGAGAAATGCATGGAGGTATTCATGGACGACTTCTCGGTGTTTGGCACATCGTTCACGGACTGTCTTGAAAATCTAGACAAAGCACTGCAAAGGTGTGTGGAGAAGAACTTGATTCTCAATTGGGAGAAGTGCCATCTTATGGTGACCGAAGGGATTGTTTTAGGTCACAAGATCTCCGCTAAAGGCATAGAGGTTGATAAAGCTAAGGTAGAAACTATTGAAAAGATGAATTACCCCAGAAACACGAAGGAAGTAAGAAGTTTCCTTGGTCATGTGGGTTTCTATAGGAGATTTATAAAAGATTTTTCAAAAATATCGAAACCTTTATCAACTTTACTGAAAGATGACGTCACTTTCAATTTCGATAATGACTGTCAAAGTGCCTTCAAAGAGCTAAAAAAGCAGCGTTTGACCTCCGCCGCCTATCCTCGATCTCTCCGGATTGGAACATTCCATTTGAACTAATGTGTGATGCCTCCAACTACGCTGTGGTTTGTATTGGGGCAAAGGATTAATGGTAAGTTCCAACCTATTTCTACGCAAGTCATACCTTGAATCCGGCCCAAGCAAATTACACCACTACGGAAAAGGAATCGTTAGCGGTTGTGTTTTCCATGGATAAGTTCCATGACTATTTGCTTGGTGCCAAGGTGATTATATGGATCGATCATGCGGCTCTGCGTTACTTGATGAACAAGAAGGATGCTAAACCGAGACTGCTGAGATGGATTCTTACACTACAAGAATTCGATGTTCACATCAAGGACATACGGGGTAGTGAAAACACCGTAGCGGACCATATTTCGAGAGTTTTGCCAGTAGCTGAGGAAGACTCCCAGGACATTGATCTTTATTACCCTTCGAGGCGTTATGAACATGGATGTCCACACTCCCGATCCTCCTGGTATGCTTCGATTGTTAATTATCTTCACTCCGCTATCTCAACCTCGAATTCTCTTACCAGGAGAAGAAGAAGTTCTTCTCTGATCTAAAGTACTATGTCTGGGAGGAACCATATCTTTTCAAGATCTGCAAAGATGGGTTGCTTCGCCGGTGTGTCCCTGAATCGAGCAACGGGATATTATTGAGCAATGTCACAGTGGTCCCACTGGTGGCCATTTCAATCCGTGGAAAACCGTTGCCAAAATTTTTCAATGTGGTTTTTCTTGGCCCCTGAATTTTTAAAGATCTGAAGCCTTTCGCAAAAGCTGCGATAGGTGTGCCGAGAACCGGTACTTTGACCGAGGCGGTATGATATGCCGCTTCAACCCATATTGGAATGTGAAGTGTTTGACGTATGGGGCATAGACTTTATGGGACCATTTCCATCTTCATGCGGAAATAAATACATTCTAGTCTGTGTAGACTACGATCTAAATGGGTAGAAGTCGTCGCGACTCCACTAAATGATCATAAAACGGTAATGAAATTTACGAAGAGGAACATTTTCACGAGGTTTGGTGCCTAGAGCTCGATCGATGAAGGTTCGTGACTTCATTAATAAACCCCTGGATAGCCTCGTTAGCTAAGTATGGTGTTAAGCATAAGAGTGGCACACCATATCACCCTATGACCGTTGGGCAAGTTGAGCGTAGTAATCGAGTATAAAGAAAATCCTCGAGAAACGGTCAACTCCCATCGAAAGGATTGGAGTCGAGAAGGTGGATGATGTCTTGTGGGCTTACGGGACCGCATACAAAACCCTATGGGTACATCACCATACCAAATGGTTTATGGAAAGCCCTGTCATTTGCCAGTGGAGTTAGAGCATAGAGCTTATTAGGCAACTAAGTTCCTAAACTTCGACTCCCAAGCTTGCGGAGAACGTAGGCTCCAGCAGATACATGAATTGGACAAGTTCAGGCTCCAAGCTTATGAGAGTTCACGGATAAGCAAGGAAAGGATGAAATTCCTTCATGATAAAAAGATCAAGAAAAGGGAGTTTCATGCAGGCGAGCTGGTATTGTTATACAATTCCAGTCGCATCTTTCCCGGGAAAGCTAAGGACGCGTTGGTCCAGTCCATTTGAGGTCCTGTCTGTCTTTCCTAGCGGCGTTTTGGAACTTAAGGGGATTGGTGATCAGCCTTTCAAGGTCAATGGTCAACGATGCAAACACTACATTGGCCAACCGGAAGGAATCACCCGAGGTAGTTAAATTCCTTGATTTGTTAAGTTGTATCGCTCGTGAGTCGATGATCGCGATGAGTTCTCCTGAGACCTATTCTCGATGATAATATTGAATCACCGGTGAAGTTTTTGCGGAAGTCGGGACATGGAACAATATTGGAAGGAAGTGGATTTGAAGAAGCATAAAGCACGGAAGAGATCCCCGGTCAGACAGGAAGATCAAGCAGCCTGGGAAAAATGGTTGGGTCGAATCCGAGTCCTTCTTGCTTTTGTAGACCTAATTTTGTTAAGAATTTCATTCTTTGAGATGACCGGCAAAAAGCCAAAGTGGCCCGACCCGGTTAGACTGAATTGAATGTCGAGCTAACGACATAAACCAAAAAAGCGCCAGCAGGGGCATCCTAGATATCAAATCTTGTTTTGATTTTCCCTTAGTTCTTTTTGCTTTCGGATGTTATTTTAGTTAGTTTTACTAAGCTTTTATGTTTCTATCTGTCAGTAGTTGCTTTCTAGTTATGGATCGTTACGGAGTTCGCCTCGAGGAGTTTCCACTCATTAGTCGGATACCGCGATCACGGTAGATGATGGACCGGAGGCACTATAATTCTTCATGTAGATTTTGATATTAGTACTGTGTTAAGACCATCACGCACGTTATCATTGTTCCACCTTGTTCGGGAGGCAGCGATTTCACGACTGAGGAGTTGCAGGAAGCCATAGGACGTCCTTACACGATACTTAATGATCCTATGCTGACGGATTTGGCACTGGTGCTGCGGACTGAGCATTTAAGAGGTGCTGAGGTAGCTGGTGAGGATTGGAGTTTGCAGGATGAGTACGATTTCCCTCCGGCTATCGACATGCTTCGACGTCTCATTCGCTTAGTGGATTGGGACGAGATCTACGCAGATTAGTGTTTCATTAGTTAGTTTTGCTTTCGTCGAGCCCCGACGTAAAATGGAAGCGCTTGGTGGGAGGCAACCCACTGTTTTATTTTTGTCTGTTTTATTTTCAAATTCTCTCATGATTTTCCATATTGTACCTTTGAATTTTAAATTATCAATAATAAAGGTTTCGCGTTTAGTTGTTTTTTAGTTGTTTTATATGACAATTTTGCATTTTTCTCGACTGGACGCTCGTCTAGTGTTTCTAGACGCCCGTCCGGACCTCGTTTTCATGGACGCCCGTCCAAGTTATAGGACGCCCGTCTGGAAACAAGCTTTTCAATCCTGTTTGCATTTTTTTCATTCAGACGTTCGTCCAAGTTCTGGAACGGCCGTCCGGATAATTCCCTCCAATCCAGTATTCAAATCAAGCCCTAGGACGAGCGTCTGGAACTTTGGACGCCCGCCCGATTCATCACATCTCGACGACTGCACGCCCGTTCGCAGAGTCGGACGAGCGTCCACCTTCTATCTATATATACCCCCCTCATGCCATGAACCCTCACTTTTCAGGCTTCACACTTGAAAAACCAACTTTTCTCCTCCTTTTGACCTAAATCATTCGATTCTACACCAAATTGAGCGATTCAAAGTGCTTTAGAAACGCTCTTAACGGCCTCTTTCGATTTCCTCTTCCAAATCTCCCCACATTCCATATATTTGGAGAATCGGTCACTTGTCCAGTCCGACTTTTTTTCAAGGAAAAATCGGATTTTTAGGGTCGGCTTTGCGTTGTTTGGGCTTCTCCAAGGCATCATCCTCATCTGCTCTCTATCAATCGTAAGTTTTTAACAACTTTTCTCGTTTTAATTCACGTTTCTGTGAGTTCAATCTTCGAGTCGGCTCATTTTCTTGAATTATCGACTATTGTTGATTTTCTTTCGTTTTTGTTGATTCTTTTCTCATTCTCTCTGCTGTGATGGTGGTGGTGTGTTTGTGCTGTGGGTGGTTTGGCCGGTTTGCTTGAAATCCCGATTTGGATGATAAACGGGTACCCTTTGTTGTGCCTTGGGATGGTTTAGTGTTTGTGGACTTTAAGGTTTAAATCATGGTGAGGGCAAAGGAGGTACAAAAACGGTTCGGTAAGGATGTGGCTAGGGAGAGAGGTAAAAAGCGTAAGGGATCGGACCATCCCATAGTTGATCCAAATAGAGGCGTCGTGATTCGAGAGCCATCCTCTAGGGCTTCACAAATGAGTTAGGACTGATTTGAGGGACGAGACTACTTCCGGATCCGAAACTAATGACGATGAACCTTTGATTAGGGACGACTAGGGTACCTCCCGGTGCAAAGATCTTAGAAATTTGAACATACGGTGGAGACAACTGTACTGCACGAGGCCGAGACCGAACCGAGGGTGAACCGCCTCGAAAGAAAGTGAGACCGGTGTGCCTATTCCTATGCCTCGTCGGTTTGTCAACTCTCAAGCACATGAGGCCTATACCAAACATTACTTTGCGAGAAACATGTTGGTTGAAGCGAGCGGTGTTGAAAACGAAAGTGGCCCCTCTTTTGTAAAAGTGTTGGAAGATAGGAAATGGGAGGAATTGATGAAGATCCCGACTACCCCGGTGAATGATTCGTTGGTTAGGGAGTTTTACGCTAATTTTTTGAAACCGACTTGAAATCGGGGTTGTGTTGGTTCGAGGTGTTAAGGTTCCCATTTCCCACAAGTTTTTAATGCAAAATATGGGTTGGCGGCGTTTGAAGGGTTGGATTATAAGGAGGAAATTAAGAGAAGGCGGGATTCGGGACGGGATCCTTGGAGGAATTGAGATTGTGATTTGTCCCGATGTGGCTTGGACGCTCAGACCGGGTGGTGATCGTAAGGAGATTGTTACTACGGCGTGGTCTGAAGATTGGAGAGTCTATTGCCGTTTCATCCAGAGTCGTTTATTGCCGAAGAATAATTTGACACACTTCCACATTGGCGACCTTGGAATGTTGTATGCTTTGGTTTTCAAGTTGAATGTCGATGTTGGCCAAGCAATTTATGATGAGTTGGTGTTCAGTCAGAAGAACTACAAGCGGAGTTTGATTGTCCCACATTTGATTCATCAGATATGCAAGGATGCCGGAGTGCCGGAGTATACGCAGGATCATAGGCCTAAGAACCCGAGAGGTATTCAGAGAGAGAAAGCTCCGTCTACGGTTGAGTCTGAGGCTGTTCCCGTTACTGAGCCTGGTTCCACTTCGACAACACCTCGAGCCTCAGTTCTTTCTGGATTATCTTCTTCCGAGATTACTCGGCATAGTATGGCTCATAGTTTGAGGGCGATGTTGAGTGACATCCGGGATGGCCAAGATAATATTTTGTCGGTTTTGGAGTGTATCGTTGATGGACGGCAACCGAGGGATCGGCGGGTATTCAATGCAAGTAATATGGATTATGTCTTCTCCGAGCGAGATAGGCGGGTGATAGCCGAGGTGGTCAAGATGGAGGAGAAGCCCGAGTCGTCGACGATGAGGAAGATGAGCCTCCAGAGGTAGACCGCCATTTGCATCTACTACTGTGACTGAGCCTACACAGATAAAGATCTACGGTGGTGTCCCTTCCATGATCCTTCTCCGGTTGATGCTCCGATTCCGCCTGAGTGATGTTGAGATTTTTATGCATTCTCTGTTTGATGTATTTCTTTCTTTTCTCCGACTTCGATCCGGTTGTCACGATGACTATTACTACTTTCCTTTGGATGCTTCTATGATTTCTGTACTTTCTATTTTTCGCTCATCATTTACTATCGTAGGGGTGTGTTTTGTTAAATAATGTGTTTATAGCACCACGTCCTTGGATTGCGATTTCGTTGGTATTATGATCATTTTTGGTTGACACTTGTTGTTCTATCTCTTGCATTCGTTCCTTTCACATTATTACGTTATTGTACCCCGCTTTCCCCGAGATTCGTTGTTTTGTCGAGTAGTGCGGATCTAGTCTTGGTTGAGTTCGGTTTGGACGTTTTTCTTTCTTCCGACGCTTTGCGAGTGTTGTTTCTTTCATGCTCCGGCCCGACCGACATCTCGATTTTCTACGCGTGGCATACCTAAGTTTCTTATCCTTTTTTTTTTACGCACAACATGCGGACATGTTGCATTTTTAAGTGTGGGGGAAGGGGATAGTTCGATTTGAATAAATTATGTACACGTTGTTTTAGTACGTTAGATTGTGGTTTTATGCGAAATGAGCGTAAATTTTTCAAAATTTTCCGACACCCTTGTTTTTGTTTTGTCCCGAGTAGTCAATACATGTTAATGTTCTTTGTTTTCGATAGTCATCTATGCTATATATCATATGTTTGGTAAGTTAGTTGTTTCACCTGACACTACTTTTCACGTGCCATAGTGAATGATGAGCTGTTTCATAAAGCTATACCCCGTTTTGGACTAGTAGTTTTTGATTTTCTTATAAGTCATGTGCTTAGTGCTACGTATGTACCTTGAGATTTATGGTAGTTTGTATTTAGTTCCGAAGTATGAGATACTGTGAATATCTAGAAGTTTGAATGTGATAAGTAACACGTAACTAATGTTGTTAATGAGAAGTTGAAAAAGTTAAATGAATCTAAGGGTGTGTCGAAAGCTAGTCAATGATTTGAGTGCGGTAGGGTTTACCTCGTAAGTCCTATACCACTATGATGACTAAAAGCTCACGACAGTTAGGAAAAGCTGCCTTATGATTGGAGTAAGGTAGGGTATTATCTCGAAATGTCCTATTCTGCTATGAGGGCAAAAGCTTATCCTAATGTGTGTTTGAAGTGAAAGAGTTAAATCAACTAATGAAGTGTTATGAAATGTATATAAGGCTTAGTTTTCGTTAATCTTATCCCCAGTATAAACTGATAGATATGATGTAGGGATTATCCTCTGAGTATTTCAGAAAGGCCCTAGATTCATTCGAACATATTTTTCGGGATATGTCACGTTTGTAGGGTGCACCTTATGAGTGTCATTTATTGCTAGTCCACGAGGGGGTATTAGCTAGTTTTGCTTTGAGTTCCTCAAGTTTGGATTTAGTGGAAGTTTTCTATGGCTATGCACACACACGATGGTGAACTTCTAATTTATTGACTATGTGGTATATGTGTTGAGGTGTCTATACTCTTTCCGAGCCTTTATCTTGTTTTGTTTTGCTCGGGACAAGCAAAAGCTAAGTGTGGGGGAGTTGTTAAGGGTGAATTTACACGTTTTATAAGTATATATTTTATGTCAATTTCCCCCATATCTGGATAATTTGCATAGAAAATGAGCGTTTAAATGGATTTATTGAGCAAGTAAGGTTTTAATGAGTTATTCGCAAAATTGGTTTATTTTGGTGTTTTAATCTTGATTTTATGATTATCTGGATGATATTACATTTTTGCGATGTTTTTATGTGCTATAGGTACATGTTTGAGGTTCAAAAGATGATCAAAAGTTGATAAAGTTCGAGCTAATTGATGACGAAGAGATAAAGATGGAAAAGATTGAAGATAAAGTTGAAGAAACCCAAATTCGATCACAGCTGAACTGGCGTCTAGACTGGCGTCCGTATGGACGAGCGTTTAAAGCAGTGGACGGGCGTCCAGGAGGAAATTTTACATTCGGGAAGTTTGGGACGCTGGCCGACGGGCAGGCGTTTGAAAGCTCACCGATTCAAGTTCATTAGAGCGGACGAGCGTCCCAGAAGACCAGACGGGCGTCCGACCGCCGATCAAGCACAACCGACTTAGTTTTGACCTAGCCGCCTTAGTTCATCTATATATAGCGACTTGTACTAAACCCTAAAAACAACATCAGGCGACTACGATCGACTTTCATAAATAAACAAAGCAGTAGCTTTGTCTTTCTCTTTGGTTTGAATGCAATCAAAACAATCTTTTGATTTCAAGGTTAATATGAGTAGCTAAACTCTTGGGTTGAATAACGGGTGAAAGCGATTCAAGAGGCGTTTCGGTTTTTCTTATTTTTCTGCGTTTTATTTCGACAAAGGTTAGATTTATATTGCGTTTATTTTGTGCTTGATATCGATAGATAAAGCCTGTGATGTTCGTTTGATGATAGTTGAATGATACCTAGATCACCGCAATAGTAATCAGATTAATCAATTTGTCTAGAAACGAAAGTTATCAAATTGTTGACCTAGATAATAGGTTCGAAAGAATTTATGCCTATCGTGCTTGAAGAATCAATCTTTGATAAAGTTGATAAACAAATTATCTAAGATATTAGTAATTTGCGTTTAGTATAAAGTTAATCTTGGCCTTAGTTGATTTGCATGCGTAGGAAATTAGAAGCCTTTGTGGTTATCTTGAATTGTGGATCCTCGTTCGTCCGCTTTTCTCCCCATTATTTGATAAACCTAAAATTATTAGTTTTGTGACACTTTTAGCCTAAACTTAAAAACACATTCAACCTCACGTTCCTCGTGGGATCGACCCGGCATAACCGCTTTACTACAAGCTTTGCACTTGGAGCGACTAACCGGATTTTTATTACTTGTCTTTTGTTTCGTTTACAAAATCCACCACAGTATGAGAGAGCTTAAGGGGTTCCTCCTTTCTAGTCACTTCAGGAATGCTACTGCTGATTCATCGCTTTTCATCTACAATACCGGTACTACTATTATTTATCTCTTGGTATATGTGGATGACATTATTATTACAGGGAATGACACTAAGGCTCTTGAGACGTTCATATCTTTGTTGGGTCGTCGGTTTGCTCTCAAGGATCTTGGTGCCCTCTCTTATTTTTTAGGCATCGAGATTATACACAATGATCACGGGTGTATTTTATCTCAGAAGCGATATGCCGTTGAGCTCCTTGCTCGCCTTCACATGGATCAGGCTAATCCGGTCACTACTCCGCTGCCAGCTGATTTGTCTGGTCTTACTGCTCAGTCTGGTTCTCCACTTGATGATGCGTCTGAGTATCGTATGGTTATTGGCAGCTTGCAGTATCTTTTGTTTACCCGTCCGGATCTTGCCTTTTCGGTGAATAAACTCTCCCAGTTCATGCATGCCCCTACAGATCTTCATTGGACTTATGCTAAGCGCATGCTTCGTTATTTGGCAGGGACAGTTGAGTTAGGCCTACAGATTTATCGTGACTCCCCTCCCGTTCTTCATGCCTTCTCTGATGCTGATTGGGGTGGCTCTCACGATGATTATGCTTCCACCGGGGCTTACGTTGTCTATCTTGGCAGGAATGCCGTCTCTTGGAGCTCCAAGAAGCAGTCTATTATTGCCAGGTCTTCTACTGAGGCTGAGTACCGTTCTGTCGCCTCTACCACTGCGGAGCTCATGTGGGTTACTTTTTTGTTACGTGATCTTGGTTTTCCCCGACCTGGTGCTCCGGTTGTCTATTGTGACAATTTGGGCACTACGCAGTTCTGTCACAACCCAGTTTTTCACTCACGGATGAAACACGTTGCCATAGATTATCACTTCATACGTGATCAGGTGCAACGGGGTTCCTTACGGGTTGCTCATGTTAGTGCTCAGGATCAACTTGCTGATTGTCTCACCAAGTCGCTCCCTCGCTTGGCCTTTGTTCAACAGCGCAGCAAGTTGGGTCTCGTCCCTCGTCCAACTTGAGGGGTGGTATTAGCTGTATATTCGTATATATTATTTAGATAATATATTTGTATTTATTAGGAATGATATCTAATTTTTAATTCTACCAATATCTTGTACTTGTAAATCTCCTATATATATTGTAATACTGCTCAACTGTGAATAATTAATCAAATCATAATTTCAAATTACTCTGTTAGTATGAACTTTTTATTTCATCAGCATGAATAAAAGACTTGTTTATTAAAAGAAAAATGATAATTTTTATAATAATTGATTTTCACTAAAATAGTAATTTTGAAAATAATTATTCAATCACATGTTAGGTCATACGGAAAAAAACCTACATATGTTCCTCGTCATTTGTTTACATTTTTTTTTAATATTATATTTAACAAAAAAAGGATATTTAAAATAAAAAATAATGAAAATACTATAAAGGGGAAAAAAATTTATAAGGGAAATTAGGGATAATGACACAATCTGAATATTTTTAAGAATATGACAAATTACATATTTTTATATAGGGAGAATGACAATCGCGATAATTTTATAAATAAAAGGATAAATAAGTGAATCCCAGAAAATCAATGAATCTCCCAAATAATCGAAATCGGTGAATTTACGACAAATGAATCCCGAAAATCAGTGAATTTTAAAATTAGTGAATTAAATAAGTAATTTCGACATAATGAATAAATAGTTTTGTCCTTTATGCAAAAGTTTCAAAAGACTGTCCTTCTACTCAATTGATGAAATATTTATGTCGTTCTCCCTCGTTCTCCCAAAATAATATCTCAAACAAAATCAATCTCAACCACACAAAGGTGGAGAGAAGCACTGCCAAATGAAAAAAAAAGACCTACCGTTGATAAAGTTTAAATTAGGGGCCAAAATGTAATTTAAAAAACAAGCAGGGATTAAAAACATAATATTACTTATTATATTATATATATATATATATATATATATATATTCTCATTTCATTTCCAATTCACCAAACACCTGCTTCAATTCCCGCTTCCAGTCTTCTTCCTCCTCAAATTTAAATTTTACTCTCTGAAAGGACATATATTCCGATTTCCACTTCAAACACTCACTTCTCTTTAGTCACAGTTTCTTGTTGCAGCTCTCTCCTCAAAGTCTCCGCAAAACTATACTCAATTTAAAGGTATGAGCTTTTCTTCAAAACAAAAAAAATTGAGCTTAGAGCTTAATTAACGATTGTTCTTCATGCTTTTAACCATTCAAAGATCACATTTTTGTTTCATTTCCATATGGATCTGCAAAAGCAAATGTTAAAAATTATATATTTTTTTCTTAATTTCTTATTTGACACTCCTCTAAATCGTGGAGCTCGGTTTAAATTATTTTACATTTTGACTCATGTTATATATAATGTAATCACAGAACGAAAGACACATGCATCACACACTTGGCATAAATAAGAAAAAAACACTCAAAGATTTTATTTTTGTTACATTTCCATATGGATCTGTAAAAAAATGTGTATTTCTTAGAATAATAACCTTAAAAAATATGTGGAACACTCAAAGATTACATTTTTGTTACATTTCCACATGGATGTGCAAAAGGAAATGTTTTAAAGCTTCCATTACAATATTATATTTTTTTTGTTTTTATTTTTTTATTGTCTTTCTTAGAATAACCTTAGAATGCAAAAGGAAATGACTGTAACGGGTTCTTGACACATGCAAGAAGTTAAAGCAAGAAGGAAATGTTTTAAAGCTTCCATTACCAGATTACATGTTTTGTTTGTTTGTTTGTTTGTTTGTTTGCTGTCTTTCTTAAAATAACCCTAAAACGCAAAACGTTTATTTTCGAATTATATTAAGTGGAGGGTACGTTATGATTAATCCAACTCACACTTAAACACTCCTAGTGTGTGAGAGAGGGAATAAAAAATAGGTTTCGAACCGGTAATCATTGGGTCATTAATAATGCTTCTAACAATTGTATTAAATGAACAATTTAACTGAAAATTGTTTAAAACAATATACATAAGCAGTTTTTAATATTATTTTATATTATTATTAAAGCTGATATATTATTAAATTCTTGTTTGAATTGTTACCGTATCTTTGAGCATTGTGGAGAACATGTGGCTTGTTCCTTTTTTGATTTTTTGTTGACCTTTATTTCATTTCCATATTCAGACACATATGCCTTGGTAAATTGATGATGAATGTATAGAGGCAACTCTTTTTTTTTTTGTGTGTTGTGTGGTAAACATAGAAAGCATTGTTGCAACTACTGCAACAAATATTTCTTGATTTAATTAACAATCATTTAATCAAGATCTTTTGCTAATCAAGTATCTTCATCTATGTTTATTAATACTACTGACTCATACTATTGTTTGTATGTAATGTGAGCAAAATAGTGTGTTGTTTATTAACTAGCAAGCCAATATTTCTCAAGTGAAACTTACAAACATAAACAGAGTTTACAAAGATTACTTGGTGCATATAGCGACCCAAAGCCAAGTCTATCGGGTGAAGTGTTTGTTTGAGGTTAAACATGGAAACTCTGTCAGTGTGAAATTACATGATTTATTATTCAAAAGGATGCACATTCTCCCATGTCTATTACCTACACGCTATTTACAATATAATGGGATACATTATTTAGTAGTACATGAAATTTAATTCTTAAAATGCTTAATGTTTGTGGTGCTTTAAATGCATGTGATTATGAGTGATTAACGAGTACAATTCGTTGGAAAGACATCAACAAATTTAGCACAACTATGGAGGAGAGAAAGACGGATATGATAAGAGAGAAAATAGATATGATCGGGAGAGAAAAGCCGTGAATGTAACATATCTGTCTATATTCAATTTGTGTATGAGAAATCATCATCTCTAAAACTAGGGGTTTATAATTTGCACTCCACCGGTTTTACTGATATACCATACATACCTGTGCACCAGATCAATATCACAGAATCAATCTTTGAAAAGTCGAATCTTGAGTTAAGAATCGATTTTTTAAAGATCGTTTTGATGTGGTGCAAATGTAGTGTGGTGTATTGGTAAATCGCGCGCAGTGACACAAATAAATGCACCTTTAAACTAACTTAATTCAGGTTACTAACTTTCTCATTATTTTGACAATTTTGAAAATTAATAAAACCCTTCATTTTTTTGGGGGTCTTCTTTTAAATTTTTCTCGGTATGTGTTTTGGATTGCGATTATTATTAATTGTTGCTAAGTTGATGATATTCAACCCATGTGCTTTAGCAAACTTTTTATTTCGTGTAAAAAATGTTTAATTGATTGAGTTAATTTATTGGTAAACATTTTATTCTTTGTAAAAATAATATTTGATTGTTTGTATTTTGTAGGATGTGAGAGCAAAAGTTTTTGATTTGGCGCTAACATCCACCATTTTATACACTCAACAACAAATACAGCTGATGCAACCGCAGACGACGCTCTATTTATGTTTAGGTATTGTATAAGTAAATGTGGGTTCTAAAGCCACCCACCTTTATTATTGACACCTATTTTTTAATTATTTTTTTTATTAACAGAACGTCAGTGGTATTAATGTTGATATTGAACATTAATATCAGTGTCATTGAAGTTGCTATTCAAAAACGAAAGTCGATGGACTGACGTTTCTAAGTTGTGACACTTTTATAACGTAAACATCGGTGCCACTAACTTTTGTTTTTAAACACCATCACTGACGTTGGTTTTCACTGTCTATTATTATTAATATTATTATTATTAGATGGGGTCCCTATTATAAATAAGGTGGGAACACAGATGCGAAGGCGCCGAGGTGATTATGAAAGTAACAAAAAGTTAATTGCTGAACATAAGGTAATAAAACAAAAGAGTAGGTCAGTAGGTCATCAAATTTTGTAATAAAAAGTAGCATTAATTATCCTTCCTAACATGTGAATTTCTACAGAAGTTTCAAAACCTTAGAGATATTGGACAACTCACCTATAAGCAAGAGATAAGTCCGGGCACCGATTTAATGAATCACATTTCCGTTGGTCTCAAAGCCTATGTAGATGATATGAAAGAGCGTAGTTGTTGTTCTTGGGAAGGTCTCAGGGTAAATAATTTACTACATTATTATTTGTCTTTATAAGTTTAGTATATATATTTTATAATTTTTTTAGATCCAATTTATTATTATTTCTTTTGTTTTAATTAGGTTGTTTTTTCAGATACAAAAGAACCTGGTGAGGCAGACCACAAGATCATTCAATTTATAAATGAGGATATCCCGATGGGCAATGAGTACTCCCATGCGATTTGCATGGAGGTATATATGTTATTTAATTTGTATATGTTTTATGTATATTAAATTCTCAATTTATTAATATTTATTTTTATATGAAATATAATCAGGACAATGATATAGTTGGCTTGTGCCTCCTAACCAACCGTAGAGATATGTGCGTATACAATCGTACGGGAACATTAAAAGCCGACAACATTGGTCAAACATATGAAAACAAGTCCGAATCAACCAAGGTTTGTGCATTATGGTTAAGAGGAGTGATTGTGTCACAACAAATTTCACAACATGTACACTTTTAAACCATTGTTTATGACACAAATATCTCATTATGGTTAAAATATTTCTTAAATGCAGCTTGTGATATAACTCATAAGTGGGGCCGGCCGTTGAAAACAATAATGATACTTATAGAGATTTGATGGTGCAACGCTTGTACCGAGTGACATAAATTAGAACACCTTATTTTTACAATTTTTTTTTCCACATAATATACTTGTACGACTTTATTATTTTTGTTTTGTTGTAGTTAACCATTTTTGTTTTTGTATCAGGGGAAAACGGAGGATCGAGGCATTTATGAGGTTATTTTAATAAAAAGACTAATGGTTTTACTTGGTCTAGTTTTTCTTTATTTGTTCTAATAGTAACATTTTTTTTGCAGATCACTCAAATATCTTCCGTGAGGGAGGTAATATTAGATGTAATGAAGATTGATAATGATGACGGTGTGGGGGGATTTGAAATTCATTTCACTTTTTGAGGGCGATGACTGTTTGCCTAATATATAGGGCATCCGGCCAGTTTAAGGTTATCATTCTGTAATTTTCTTCCTGTGCAATAGTACATCTTTCATTTTGTCATATATTAAAATAAATAAATAATAACTTAATCCAAAACCATTATTATTATTATTGATTCAGGTATTTGAAAAGATGGTGGAGTGTTATGAGGGGAATAAAGGAAAATATTTAACAGATTTTGATGAGGTATATATTTGTTGCTGTTTTTGGGATTAGAATTTGTTAAAATCTTACTTTAAGTAATAATTTATTCTCATGTTGTTTTAGGTTAATTACGATAACCTTTCAGAACTTATTGGAAAGGTCGGAGAAGGAGAGCTTGAAATGCTTTTGAATTTGGTGATGACATCAACTGTCTCTTTTTAATTTATTTACTATTTAATTTTTTTTTTTCCATATAGTCTTTATAACTTAAGCATATTAGTTTGTTCATTTTCACTTAATTGTTGAATCGTACTTTCGAGACTCAAAGAAACACGACTGATGTGGCTCTAGCTCTTGGTGTTTTTGCGATTGTTTTAGTCGTGCGGTGGCTCTTGAAAATCAGGAAAACATAAGAGCATCAGCTCGATCGAGTTAGAGATGAAAGAGATACCTAATTTGACTATGAGATTTATTATTATTGTATAACCGATATGTGTAATTGTAATGCTTGTCATGTGTCATTGTATATATTTTAACGTGGATTATCTACATCGATCTTCAGAAGAAGGGAGGTCTTGCAAGGATGGAAAAATGCAAAAATGATCATTATTCTGCCATCCAAAAGAAAACTGCCGTAAGTTCTTCTATATCGCGAGAATCATTAATGAAATGTTTTTCTATTCAGATTCGTTTATACATGCAAAAGTCAACCGAAACTTTATAAATTTATTTTAATTTTGTAGGTGGAAAGATATTGTAAGTCTATAAGATGCACTTGGGAGATATTGTCTACGGGAGCTACCGAATCGAATTGGTAATATGACTTATGTATAGCATTTTTATTTTATTTTATGTATACTTACTCTTGTGTTTCTATCTCTTTGCTTCTCTTTTACGTCCAATATATATATATATATATATGTATGTATGTATGTATGTATGTGGGAGATCTAGTATCCATATTTACAGATGCGAGTTTCCCACTAATAAAGCCTACTGCTGTAGACCGGTAATCCAGTGTCATTTGTATGAGAAAACAAAATATGTTTTGCGTTTTCCTATTGTCTATCTTCGTCCGTTATTCTATAAAACTCTGATTATCCTAAGGAGAATAGGCATACAAGATTGAGAGAAATTGAAAGATCAGTTGCGTTTTCTTATTATCTCATATTGAAAGATCGAGAGAAATTGCATTATGGACTTAGTGATTAGGGTTAACCATTTCAAGTAAAGTGAAGACGGCATGTCTAAGTGGTTACCGGATCAATTATACATGGCTCAAGTAGTGTTATACGACCCGCAGTTGTGAGGTGTTACAGTTGGTATGTGTTGTAATCAAAACAACCAACTGATCTCCCGTTCAAACAAATGGTGTGCAAATCTTTTCAGCTATAACCTTCTCTTAGAAAAAATATCAATTTACCTCGATATGTTTGGTCCATTCATGAAATCCGGTGTTAGAGACAATGTGAATAGCTGCTTAATGGTGACAATAAAGTGGAGTAGGCAAGCATGTAGGAAGCTTTATTTCCTTTGAGAAATGTTGTATCCAAGTCAATTAACTTGTAGTGTGAGCCATGACTATACTACTCTAGTGGGCTTCTGCACATGATCTAACCACAAAATATCCTATATTTTGGTTCTTGCCTTTCGGGTTTCCTCGACAATTTGTTTCTCTCTAAATATGATTCAAATCATTCTTATCACTCTAGATTTTGAATTCAAAAAAGAGTTAATCTTCGTCTCCATTTTAATTTTTTCTCTTGCTAATATTTTATAAGAGAAATGGAACGCAATTTTACCCGTTTTGATTTTTTAGGCACGACTTTGCTACTATAGCTCCCTTTATTTCGGATATGGTGGGGAAAGATTATAAAGAATGGTGGGAGAAAAAACCGGCTGGGGAATGTATAGAGCCGTTAACGCACCTTCTCCTTGTCCTTCCTTATGACTGGTGTGACTCACAGACTCCATTTTTTCTTCTTCAGATGAATTTTTATGTCTTCGATTTTTTTCCCTTCATATATTCAAAGTCAATTCACTCTTAATGCAGCCTGGATCTACAACCACACATTTTGCCAGAGCAGTATAGGAATTTTAGAAACGAGCCTGAAATACGCAAATTATTTGGTATGATTTTTGTTTTGTTTTTTTTTTTTGTTTGTATTTATGGATACAATTCTTTTGATGAGCCTTCTAAAAAATAAGATTTTTTCAGGAGAAGTTGAGGTGGGGGGAGGAGCAAAACCTAAGGTATGACTAAAAAAAAAGTATTATTTAGCAGGTCGATATAACGGTTTCTGATTTTCTTGTTTTCATATAAAGTTGAGGGTGAAGCGAAGGTTAAGATATGATTAAAAAAAGAATTATTTAGTAGGTCGAAATAAAGGTTTTTTCTGCATTTGTTGTTTTCATATTAGGTTGATGTGGGAAGCATTCTTGCGCGCATCAAAGAAAGAGGACTTTCTTCATCGCTCACAGAAAAAGACATCGAAAGGAACTCAACCACATGTGCCTGGGTCCATGAAGTTAGGTAAGTCACCTTTTCCAACCTTATGATGGGAATAGAGTAATTTCAAGGAATACATGATGTTTGTAACCTACGGTTACTATAAACTGAAAAAATGCGATATGTTAATTAATGTTTATAGTAGAAATTATATGATTTTGAATTTCAAAACGACCAATTGAACTTGATGCTAACTTTATTGTTCATTTAAACGTCGTCTAATGGGATAATAACTACTTGGAAGATATATGGTTTTGAACTATTTCCCATGGGATGGATGGTGAGGAGGTAGCCTCTAGACACACACACACACACACATATATATATATATATATGAGATGAAGCCTATTTTTTTCGCCACGATAACCTCTGATCTTTTTATTGGAGTGTAAGATATATAGCATTCTTTCTGTTCAAGGAAAAACCTAGTTAGTTGTTTAAGTCATACTTTAGTTTTTCATTCCAATACATGGGAGATCATACTCTTTGCTTAGCACCCGGTTTTTCCCACACGGGTTTTCCGGACTAAGGTTTTAAGGAGGTGATAAACATGTATTGAAGACACATTTTTCTTTTGGTGGTAAGGCCAGGGGTTGGCCGTGTAAAACTTTAGTTCATCATTAATAAATTTTCTTAGGTTTAAAAATAAAAAAAATAAAAAAACATTGTTTGTGGAGGTTTATTTGAACATGCAACAATCCATTTGATTTTTTCTGTGACATTTCTTTCGGATGGTAAAGTCCCTCCATCGAATAGCTAGTCATTATTTCTTACTTCTGTATGTTACATCATCATCTATGGACTAGGGCTCATTTCGGTAACTATATATGTCTTAGTTTTGTATGGTATGTTTGGCAATATTTTGCAGGTGGGAGCCAATGAATCGCATTCCCGACACAAAAGAAAAGTGGCTGGAAAGAATTTTAAAGATGTGTGAAAAAAAAGATTGCTAGACGAATGATAGGAAGCCTTTTGCTTCAGCTTGCTTTTGCCGAACCCAGGAAAATTATATCCTCTATTTTTTCTCCCTAGTTTTCGTCGATCAGATCAAATCGGAAGCCAATAATGAGTAATGAATCAGAATCATCATCAGATTCAAAAGCTGGAAAGAAGGAATTTTCGACTGCTATATATTTTGGAGAGGAAGAAGGCAGCAAAACGGATGACAAACTCGGTGGTTGCTCTCCATATATACTACAAGGCTACAACTATGGAGAAGCTCCAGATTCTGCGGGGCGAGTTAAAATATAGCTTGTATTGTGTAAGGATATAATTGTGTCTTTTGTGGTGGTGATGTAATAGCAAATCTAAGTTAGAATTTATTCTCTTTTCAGTTAGATCTGTTTTGGTGACTAGACAGACACCTTATATATATCCTTTGTACGTATATATAAGAAATGCTGCTGTGTATAACTCTGCTGAACAATGAAGATGAATTCTGATCGGGGTCGAACAGGTTATAATAAAATACTCGACCACCATAAACCAATACTAGCAAGAGGACTAGGCCCATCGTAGTATAGCTATAGTGAATCAATGTCGATTCCACAGGGAATCAATTGTGGATCATCTTATATACAAACAATTAATTAAACATGTCAAGGACATAGAGGCGGTCTACGACCAACATAAGACAAGAAAGGTAAAGACACGACTCAACACAACGTAATTAACCTCCCCAATTATAGTCTTTATCGTTTGGACCTAGATAATTTATATAATAAACTGAACTTATTAACTGTCAATCCGTTTTTATCTATCTTAGATTGGCTACGGGAGTCATCCTCTTAAATTTGACTTAGCACCGGTTAGGTTGCTAGATCACTGTGCTACATTACGTGACTTCACCTTTTGGGTATCCATCTCATATAACTTGCACGCTTACGACTCTAAGGATGCCGATATTAATCGTACACCTCGTCCAGGCAACATTCCTATGGTTAGGCGTACTTCCTAAACGATCGCATCAGTCTCTGTCCTATTAACAATTACCTGCACGGTTTCATGTTAATCTACGATTTACGTATAACTAGGTGAGCTCAATTCCCAAATACAAAACCTACCTAGATCTCATTTGAAAGTCCCGAAGATCATTCATGAGCCAACCCAGAGCCCTATATTGGTATTTCCTAATCATACGCTAATTAAAACAGACGAGCAACGTAGCCGTAGCCATACCTACTGAGATGATAAATTCTATTAAGTTAACCTAACCATAAAGACGTGGCTATTTAACGGATAAAACAGGGCTCGGTCGACCGAATAGGTGGGCTCGGTCGACCGAGTGAACTCATTCGGTCACCCGAATCAATTTAAATCCCAGATTACATCCCGAACATATCTCTCAGGCGTTTCATCATACATACAGATTAAACGAAGAATTGTGACAATATTCATATAAATTAACGTAGATACACATTAATTAAACAATACAGATTCATGAATAAATACTAAGTCTATGACGTATGTTATGGGATCCCCATAGACAAGGTGTCGCCACATCCCTAACGTCATAGCCTAGATCTACATCATCTAGCTATGAATTAACTAACTCAAACAATAAAGCATAATTGGGAGGGATTAATTACTTAAAAGAAAGAAAGCAGAAAATAAAGGCTTACATAATGCAAATTTTAATTGTTTGAAACACCCTCAATAAACTACATTGAATCAAGATATGAATAGAGTGATTTTATTGAATGATATTCTAAGGTATATGTTGGTATGATTTACAATTTCTCGTAGCTGCTTGCTTATATAGAGGTTTTTGCCGACTTAGGGTGGTTCTAGAAGGTAAGCACGACATAAGCCGGAAACCGACCCAAACCTAAGGCTCGGTCAACCAAGAGTCGCACTCGGTCGATCGAAGCTATAAAGCTCGGTCGACCGAACCTAAGTTTGCATGTTTAACACGTTTTCTTCGTCTAGCTTGTTCCCATCGCACGCTTGCATGTTGATCCGATTAATCTTCCACTTAATGCTCCGATTTTCTTCCTTCCTTATCTTGAGATAATTGATTGAATGACATTAATCCTCTCGATTTGTTGTGATCTGCAAAATCAATAATTATCGCACAATAAATCGGCTTTAAATAATGAAAACGGCTAAATACCAAATATCATATTAATAATCACTTAACATTAAATAATAAATATAAACATGTGATTTAATAAAAAATATATATTATTAATCTCGATTTAAGGTCAATGTTGATGACATTTACGGGTATAATTTGACCGTCATCCACTACCCCACACTTAGACTTTGATCGTCCCGAACAAAGCATCAATAAGTCATTTCCCAAGACAATATTTTCTATGGTCAAATCATACTTACACAAGAAACTCAAGTCAACTCATACTAGTCATGCTCATAAGATATCCATTATTCACTACTGACTATGAATCGAAGTGATGTGTGCATGTGCATTTAGTTTTATATATTCGTGGCAAGATCGAGTTTATGCAGGACTTCAGTAATCTCAACCTACCAACCTCAAAGATTCATACTTCTTATGCCTCGCAATGGTTAGAGCACTAGAGCAATAAGCAAGAGCGTATCTATAGGGATTTTGGACTTGGAGACCGAGTACTACTCAAAGCCTCTTAAAGAGTTGAATATTTTTTCAATTCTTCATATTTTTCAAATACTACTAATCTCAAGGAAGAAAACTTTTTAGAGGATCCCCCTATCTTAGATCATGTATAGCATCGAATATTACCACAAGCGCGGGGCTACTTTGGTAATGTTACTACAAGCCCAGTGTCTAACATTTTGCTAAAACACAGGTACGTCTCAAGCTTATTACTCCGCTTTAATGGTTAAAATATAAGAATGCATCACAGATAGATATTGACACTAAGTTTACATAACCAATCATCTATGCAATGTACACATAATTTCTTGATTATTATGATTTTGCTGGTATACTCGATTCACAAAGTTGAGTAATTGAATAATAAATAACTACTCGCAACAACCAAAGATGAATATCCTTAAATTTACTTAGCATAAGTATAAAATGATCACGTATTTACGTTAGCCTTGGTTCATTTCCTATCAATTCTTGGCTAGAACTCACAATTCTAAGGGTACGAGATAAATAATATGGTATTTATTCAAATTTTCAATTTTTCTACCGTTTCATTCAAATTTCAATCATAACATAACATAGCTAAGTCTCCTACCCCCCACTTAAACATGGCATTGTCCTCAATGACAAAAATAAATGAGAATTTAAGAAAAAGACTTAGCTCTGGAAAACGGCTCTCAAGTAATGGAACAATATCGGAGTAAATGTCAGCACGTCGTGGAGAGATAGACACATCCTGTATAAGCAAACAAACTCCACGAAACCGTAAAATACCATGTCTATGGAAGTTATAAAATAATGTGGCAGTAATTGGGTATGAATACCGAAAAACAGTTTAAGCCACTTTATTGTATACAACCAAAGACAAGGGAAACCAAAAAGAAAAATACTAAATAGAAAGAAAAATAAACAAGCAACTAAAGATGGTGGTCTTCATCTACAACCTCCACCGCCTAAATATTCTCAAAACCGGGTGGAGAAGACAAAGATCAAAAAGCATTACCCGACGTGGGAAAACACGAGGTTGACTAGATCAACCTTGTATGCAATGTAGTAAAAGAGACACTTCGTAAGGTATAACAAATACAATGTGACCTAGTGGCTAAAGATAAAATCAAATACTTAACGTAGAAACTTCCCGCTTGCATTGGATATCAACAACTTAGGAAGATGTAGCTACTCCTCGAAGTTACTAATAACCCAATGTATCACGTAAAAGTCATAACCGTCATCAACAAGGTCTGATCGGTGTGATAGTTCAGAACAAAACTTATCATCTAGAAATGCCGGAATAGACGGAAAAAATGTGAAATTTAAATCTTCCGGTAGAAAGATAAGTTGTACTTGGATCGAACCACAAACCTTTAAAATCTAGCTAGGGTCAGAGCTACACCTACCCCAACTAGGATCATGAAAATCAAAATGATAAAAGATAATCATTAAGGCTTAGCAATATTCAAATTCCGCAACACACAGGTATTTTGTAAACAAAATGGAGGTTGAGAGTATGATGGGTTTAGAAAAAGATACACATAAGGAAGGGAAGAAAAGATAAAGGGTGGGTAAGAATTTGTGTTTATGGGTGGGTTGAAAATGGTTAAGGCATTGAGATTGGGTGGGAGAGTGAAACAGATGGAAAGAAAGAGAGGCGATGAAAGAATGGTTAGAACTGTGAATTTTCGGGGCAGATTGGTGAGAGGATCGAAAAGTTTGAAGGTGAAAAATTGCAGAATGAATTGCACATCACTTTGGATTTTCACTTGGATCACCATTCTAAAAGATTTTGGAAGTTGACCAAAATTGTTCTTGTTCGCACCAATCATTCTCTGTTACATTTTCAATAATTCTCAAGCTCTCTTAATGCTTCCATCTTAAGATTCATTGCTAAATTTCCTTTTCTTTAGCAATTTCTTGACTCTCCTACGGAACTCTATTTCACGTGGCCTATATTGAGTAAAAAAGTTTTGCACATCCTTAGCCCAATGGCCATCGAAACACGGCAAAATAAAAAACCTCAACATATGTCATGTTACTCTTATTGGACTCAAAGAAAACAAAACCTAAAACCTAAAAAACTTGATCGGGGTCGATCAGGTTATAATAAAATACTCGACCACCATAAACCAATACCAGCAAGAGGACTAGGCCCATCGTAGTATAGCTATAGTGAATCAAGGTCGATCCCACAGGGAACCAATTGTGGATCATTTTATATACAAACAATTAATTAAACATGTCAAGGACATAGAGGCGGTCTACGACCAACATAAGACAAGAAAGGTAAAGACACGACTCAACACAACGTAATTAACCTCCCCAATTATAGTCTTTATCGTTTGGACCTAGATAATTTATATAATAAACTGAACTTATTAACTGTCAATCCGTTTGTATCTATCTTAGATTGGCTACGGGAGTCATCCTCTTAAATTTGACTTAGCACCGGTTAGGTTGCTAGATCAATGTGTTACATTACGTGACTTCACCTTTTGGGTATCCATCTCATATAACTTGCACGCTTACGACTCTAAGGATGCCGATATTAATCGTACACCTCGTCCAGGCAACATTCCTATGGTTAGGCGTACTTCCTAAACGATCGCATCAGTCTCTGTCCTATTAACAATTACCTGCACGGTTTCATGTTAATCTACGATTTACGTATAACTAGGTGAGCTCAATTCCCAAATACAAAACCTACCTAGATCTCGCTAAAAGTCCCGAAAGATCATTCATGAGCCAACCTAGGAGCCCTATATTGGTATTTCCTAATCATACGCTAATTAAAACAGACGAGCAACGTAGCCGTAGCCATACCTACTGAGATGATAAATTCTATTAAGTTAACCTAACCATAAAGACGTGGCTATTTAACGGATAAAACAGGGCTCGGTCGACCGAATAGGTGGGCTCGGTCGACCGAGTGAACTCATTCGGTCACCCGAATCAATTTCGTCCCCAGATTACATCCCTGAACATATCTCTCAGTGTTTCATCATAAATAACAGATTAAACAGTAATTCGCACAGTATTCATATAAACTAACATAGATACACATTAATTAAACAATACAGATTCATGAATAAAT
The DNA here is from genome assembly GCA_026214975.1 of Gentiana macrophylla. Taxonomy (NCBI): domain Eukaryota; kingdom Viridiplantae; phylum Streptophyta; class Magnoliopsida; order Gentianales; family Gentianaceae; genus Gentiana; species Gentiana macrophylla. Next base: position 92,591,652 of record CM047816.1, read on the forward strand.
ACTAAGTCTATGACGTAGGTTATGGGATCCCCATAGACAAGGTGTCGCCACATCCCTAACGTCATGGCCTAGATCTACATCATCTAGCTATGAATTAACTAACGCAAACAATAAAGCATAATTGGGAGGGATTAATTACTTAAAAGAAAGAAACAGAAAATAAAGGCTTACATAATGCGCAAATTTTAAATTGTTGGAAACACCCTCAATAAACTACATTGAATCAAGATATGAATAGAGTGATTTTATTGAATGATATTCTAAGGTATATGTTGGTATGATTTACAATTTCTCGTAGCTGCTTGCTTATATAGAGGTTTTTGCCGACTTAGGGTGGTTCTAGAAGGTAAACACGATATAAGCCGGAAACCGACCCAAACCTAAGGCTCGGTCAACCGAAGAGCGCACTCGGTCGGATCAAGCTATAGGCTCGGTCGACCGAACCTAAGTTTGCATGTTTAACACGTTTTCTTCGTCTAGCTTGTTCCCCACTGCACGCTTGCATGTTGATCCGATTAATCTTCCACTTAATGCTCCGATTTTCTTCCTTCCTTATCTTGAGATAATTGATTGAATGACATTAATCCTCTCGATTTGTTGTGATCTGCAAAATCAATAATTATCGCACAATAAATCGGCTTTAAATAATGAAAACGGCTAAATACCAAATATCATATTAATAATCACTTAACATTAAATAATAAATATAAACATGTGATTTAATATGAAATATATATTATTAATCTCGATTTAAGGTCAATGTTGATGACATTTACGGGTATAATTTGACCGTCATCAAATTCCACATTTCATTCTCTGTAGTTTTCTTATTGGGACTTGGGAGACACTGTTTTGATTGATGGAAAGAAGGGAATAGACACCGTCGGTCGTCAGTGGAGATACTATATACTTACGATGATATTGTACATGGTTTAATTTGGCCAGAGGATCTGCACCATGCGTTCTCTTCTTCCTTTGAGCTTTTGACTCTATTGCCCACTCAGAGAGGAATTAAGCAGTGTTGGAGATGCAACAGGTAAGGTCGTGCAGCTGACCGACCACCTAACCGCGTTGTAATGTTGGCGACATGTCAGCTAATTTAATTAAGAAGACTGTATGTATTCATAATCGGTGCAACTAACATGCCTGACATTTTCGACCCTGCACTTCTCCGTCCAGACCGGCTTAATTGATCAGTTAATATATGTATATATCCCTCGGCCTGATGAAGAATATTCTTGCCTCCATATATATTTTTTCAAGGCAACCACCAGTCTCCAAAGATATATGTTGATTTTGAGAGCTCTTGCAAAGTATACACACACAAGATGTTTGTATTTGTATGGCTGACAGAAAATATTTACTTACTGCCTTATTCATTGTTCTTGGTGCTACTTATAGATATACTAGTATTTCTGCGCTCGCTCGCTGATGACCGCGAAAAGTTTCTTTTCTTTTTTTCTTTTTTTTTTAGAAAATAAGTTTCTATTCTTTTAGCATTGGTCTTAGGTTTCTGAATTATTATAACGTTTGCTTTGTCACTTTGAGATTTTCACACACACTGCATTGATTACAACATTGGTATTTATTGACACAATTCCCTAAACCCTGGCCGCCATAAGATCTTTGTCGGGACTGTCATAAATACCTCAGATGTGGACCCCAGCTTCAGCTATTATCCACCAGATGAAACTCAGCATCAAACCGACTCTCCCAAACTTGTAACCAAGCTCAGATGTAGAACTCAGTTGTACTCAACAAAACTCAGCAGACAAAACTGACTGCTGACTTCATAAGACATTCAGTTGCACTTCACCGACTGACTTTCACAGAACTGAATACCCTTACTCAGCTGACCATCATTCTCAGCTCAGTTTCACAGATTAGTTCCACATGTTTATAAATTAGTTTAGAGATCAAGTCACTTAACTGACAAATCTCCACCTTGACTTAAACTCTCAGTCACAGTTAATCAGATTGCATAATCAGATGTACTTGTACCAGATGCATTCGTCAATGTCAGGATGTACTTGTACCAGATTTCTCCACAAAATCCACTCAGCTGATCTGCCCTAAGCTGAGTATCCAGATTTCAGTTTATAAGTTTTGAATATTCAGCAAGTCCAGACACAACTGAAACTTGCTCTGCTGAACTGGTTTAGTGAACATATCAGCAGGATTCTCCTTGGTGCTAATTTTCTTCACTACAACCCTCTTCTCATTTCTAAGAAAATGATACCTCACATCAATATGTTCGGTTCTCTCATGATGAACCTGATCCATAGCTAGACAAATTACACTCAAACTGCCACAATAAATCTCAGCTTGATCTTGATGTAGCCCCAAATCACTGACTAGTCCCTTCAACCAGATACTCTCCTTAGCTGCTTCAGTAAGAGCCAGTAGTTGATAAAGCCACTGTGTCCTGAAGAGTTGCTTTCCAGCTGACAACTGAATTCCCTTATGTGAAAACATAACTTGTCATTGATTTTCTACGGTCCACGTCACCTGCATAATCAGCATCACAGTATCCTGTGATCAGTTCTTGAGTATCACCTGCATAAATAAGACCAACATCAACAGTACCCCTAAGGTACCTGAATATTCTTTTCACATCTTTCTAGTGTTCCTTTTCAAGTTGAGCCATTAACCTGCTGACAACACTGACTGTCTGAGCCAGATCAGGCCTAGTGTACACCATGGCATACATCAGACTACCAACTGCACTAGCATAGGGAACTTTTGACATGTACTCCTTTTCCTATGTTGATTCTGAAGCAAAAATTGACAAATGAACATTTGATGTCATAGGAGTATCTATTGGCTTTGCAGTAGACATGCCAAATCTGGCCAAAATCTTCTGTATATAGCCATGCTAAGGTAAAAACAGTTTCTTCTGACTTTTATCTCTCCACATCTCCATCCCCAAGATTTTCTTGGCTACACCCAAATCCTTTATTTCAAACTCAGCACTGAGAAGGTCTTTAAGATACTGAACATCAGACTTCTTTCTTGCCGCTATCAGCATGTCATTCACATATAACACAAGATAGATGTATAATCTATCTTTCAACTGACTGTTGTAAACACAACAATCATAAGGACTTCTGCTATAACCAAGTTGGGTCATATAATTGTCAAACATTTTATACCACTGTCTAGGAGCCTGCTTTAGTCCATACAAGGACTTCTTCAACTTACACACAAAATCTTCCTTGCCAGGAACTTGGAATCCATCTGGTTGAGTCATGTATATCTCTTTATCTACCTCACCATATAGAAAAGTTTTCTTCACATCTAATTGCTCAAGTTCAAAATCCTGCTGAGCCACCATTGCTAGTAACACTCTGATTGAAGTATGTCCGACTACTGGTGAGAATATCTCATCAATGTTCACCCCTTCTTTCTGACTGAACCCTCTTGAAACCAAACGTGCCTTATACTGTTTATTTGAGTTGATTATGGTATTGATCATCAATCTAATGATAATTATATTTATTGTAGTGTTTGATGATGACTATAAGCATTCCAATATCAATATGATGTTTATTTAATGTAATTACAGTGTTCAATGATAATTATTATTTATTAACATCAATATGATGTTCATTTTGGTTAATTTATGGTGTTTAATATGATGTTCATTATGGTTTTTGATAACAATTAGCCCGTAGTAAAAAAAAAAAACAATTAGCCCCGTTATTAAATTTTCACAAAAAGAATTATTCTAAATTAAAATTATTTTTTACAATATACTACCACTCTAATAACTCCAGTTGTATAAATATTTATCGGACCCATTCTTGTAAAAACAATCATATAGTATTGTGGTAAATTGTGTTAGTTTTTAATAGTAGAGATCTGGAATCAAGACTCATTAGTTACAATATTTTTTACCTGGCATGTCAATAAGGAAAAAAGAAAGAGAAAAACGAAGGAAAAAAAAAGAAAAGAAAATGTCAAGAAGGGAAAATAAAATCAGGAAAAAAAAAAGAAAGAGAAAATCGAAAAATACAAATACAAATAAAAATAGGAAAAAAAAGAAAGAGAAAATCGAAAAAAAAAAACATTAATGGAGGTTAAACTTGTCTTTGACCAAGTTTTTAGATTTTTCCTTTTTTTAATAATTCTTTGAAGCTTATTTGAGTAAAAAAAAGTTTGAAAATTGATCATATAAGCCATTATCCCCAAATATTTTTGGATCCGTCCATTCACCACTTGAATAAATTTTACTTTTAAGGAAAATATTTTTGGAACTGTCCATTCAGGGTGCGTTTGGATTGCTGGAATACAATGGAATGTAATGAAACCGATTTCATTCATATGTTTGGCATGCAATGAAATAAAATATGCAAGATTGTGTTAGATGTGACATATAACACGGTGGATGATGAGCGTGTATGATAACGAGTGTAGTAAGCGGGGGTGGGTGGTGGAGGATGATGTGAGGTGTGCGATAGTAGTGGTTGTGGTGGTGGTGGTGGTTGTGGTGTGCGATAGTGGTGGTTGAGGTGGTGGTGATTGTGGTGTGTTGTGGTGGTGATGGTGGTGGTTGTGGTGTGCGATACCATTGGTTGTTATAGCGGCGGCGGTGGTGGTGGTGTTGGGTTGTGATGGTTGTGGGTTGGGCTATGATGGGGGATAGTGACGAGTTGTGCTTAGGGTGGTGACAGGGTAGGCGGCGGTGGTGGAGGGTGGTGGTGGTGGATTGCGGTGGAATGGGCAGGTGCCACGGGAGGTTGCGGGCGGGCAGGCGGTGGTGGTAGATTTTTTATCACTAGGTTATGTTTACATTTCATTCCCTCAAACCATTCCATCCATTTTTTAATGGAATGAAAATGGTAAAAAATCATTCTAATGAATGAAAACTCATTTCAATCTCTCGCAACCAAACACGTCAAAATGATGAAATGGAATGAAAAAAACATTACATTACGTTCTATTCATGTAATTCAAACGTACCGTGACAGCGTCTATCCGGTTTTTCTTTTTGGTACCAAAAAAAAAAAAAAAAAAAAAAAAAAAAAAAAAAAAAAAAACCTTATATAAATCAAAGTCTAAGACAATTAATTGTTTTAATCTATCTCCCTCAACCATATTAATCTCCCGCTACCAATTCCTTGTTCCGTTGGTAGGTGAGGAGAAACAACTGTATGGCACGATACCTTACACGGCTCACGGCTTCTGGGAACGAAGCAGTTATGGAATGAATCATCTGCAATATGTAGAGGGAGAGGGAGAGGGAGATGGAGAGGGAGAATTTTGAAGCCGAGTTCTCTGATGGTTTTTTGCGGAGAATTTTGAGGAGAGACAGCCGTCGTTCTCGAGGCAGAAGCTTACGATATGGTTTAATTATGACATTGTTAAAGGACAATGCAGTGACGAGATATGGGTATGGTTTGTGCCATTGTTCTTTATTAGTATTATATTATTGTTATGGAATAGAGATATGATTAATTTTAATTGTGTTTCTCTCTCTGGGGATGGCAGAAATACTTAAAGGAACGCTTGATGCCTGGGGAACTTATTGTGTGGTGTCTCCACACGGTGCGGAGACATCGCACAGTAGTAGCGCTCCACATCATGTGATTTTATTCTCAGATTTAAAGCGTGTGGTTCGATCGTTTAAATCATCCGTCACTTCATCCTCAAATTCCCTCACCACACAATAACTTCCCCTGATGCCTGCTGTAGTTGATCGGTGTTATTTTAGGAAATTTAATGTGGAGAGAGCCGGTGCATGTGTTATCGCTAAAGCATCACCTCGTTGTATCAAGTACGTAGTACCTTTCTTTTTTTTGAGATTTTTTTTTATTTTTAATTTATACCGAATTTCAAGTTAGACCTTTTTGATTTTTTTTTTTTGAAGGGACCTTTATGATTATTCTCCTAGTGTATCGCTTTTGTGTTTGGTTGTGTTAGGGAACTGGTTGGTTTGGGCTGTTTAAAGAGTTTGATCGGTTTGCTTACTGACGACGACGATGTAACCATTAAACATTATTGCTTCGAAGTGGTTGACACTATTTTGAGCCTCGGGGATATGGACCGGAGCAAGAACGAATATGCTAAGATGATTGATGACCTTACCAATGAGTGGGGTGTATTCATTGTCAGCTATGCAAGCACGTACGAAGACCTTGCAGATCAAGGATCAGGCATCGTGAAGAGGTATCGTCCTGATAAGTACCCAGAGTGGCTTAAATTAATGGCAAGGATATTTAGGTGGTTGGGTGAGTTGAATGGGACAATAATATAATATTAGTAAGTGAGCCGAGCCGCGCTTGTTTTTAATGCATGTCAATAAATGTGTAGTTGTTAGGCCTAGGAGTAGTAGTATTCTCGATAAGGAGGAAGTTTTGGGACAATGGGAACGAGTTAGAAGATCGAAACTTTAACGAGCTAATTAAAACATCACTTAAGGTGGACAAGCTGGGTTGGACGATCGAGTCTATCGACATCCGGGTAAAATTGACACGATACATAGAAGATTAACATGGTCCGAGTATAAAGATGACATAAGCAAATCGAATGGAAGACGTACAGCAGCAGCACGAGTGATGTCACGAACACTGAGAAAATTCTAAAACAGAGAATGTCTATAGGAAACTATTCGTTGGATGAGTGATATAATGTAAAATGGAAATAAAGAAAGTGTCTTTATACATGTGACGTTTATTTAGATTAAATGTAATGTTCTAGTTACGAATTACGATCATGATTAGTCCCTAATAAGGGTTACATAATTCCTATTTGGTTTTTATGATCGAAACTAGGGTCGTAAACGAATCGAGCTAGACATGAATTAATCTTATTTGGCTTGTAATGATTCGCTTTGTTTTGTTTTTTTAGTTCGAGCTCGAGTCATGCTACTCGACCGATCTCGAGCTTTGAAATAAACAAAATAAAATAACCTATTTATTATATTTTAAATATTTGTTGTTAACCAGCAAAGCCGAGTCGAATATATATTTAAATTTGATTTGTTTATGCCAAAAGTGTACGATATGAATTGTTGAGAGACCTCCCGTGTTGTTGTTGTTTTTTTTTTTTTTTTTTTTTTTTTCCGTATACGATAGGTTACACACCCTTAATTATGCCCCGAGTCGAATATATGCTATTTAAATTTGATTTGTTTATGCCAAAAGTGTACGATATGAATTGTTGAGAGACCTCCGGTGTTTTTTCTTTTTTTTTTCCCAATACGAAAGGTTACACACCCTTAATGATGCCCCGAGTCGAATATATGCTATTTAAATTTGATTTGTTTATGCCAAAAGTGTACGATATGAATTGTTGAGAGACCTCCAGGGTTTTTTTTTTTTTTTTTTTTTTTTCATTTCGTATACGATAGGTTACATGTAACGTCCCGCTCCCGGATACCAAGCCCTTATCCGGAAGAGAAACGTTCGGCGCGTATAGCATTAAATAAATCTAATATTATACGCAAGCCTCTACGTCGTCGTATCAAATAAAAGCAAACGGAAGCTAAAAAGACTCGGGTAAAAACATAAAAGCTACTATGAATAGAAATTAACCATGCTAAAGATGGATACTTAAGATTACAACGATTAAAAACCCAAAGACTTATACAATACGATGCCTTAAAAGTAGAAGTACAACAAATCTAAGAGAAGAAATACAACCAGTCTAATACAACCTTTACAAAGAAAATAATCTAGAAGCTTTGTCAAGACTTTAAGTCTTCAAAAGCCGTCATCTACACTTGATCAACATGTTCGTCTTCTCACCCCACAATGCATACAAAAGAAAATGCAAAGGATGTAAGTACATAGTACTTAGTAAAAATAAGAAGCTATGACACCAATTATAATTTATAAAGAAAAGATATTTAATCGTTTAGTTATTTATGTGTGACCGACTCAATCTGGGGTTCATTCCATGTCCATCAACATGAATTGACTAAACGTTTCTACTTAACTAATTATCTATGTTACAACCGCACTCAAGGGCACTACGCATATCCAAACTGGGGATATTCTTGGCAACATATTAGTGGATCACACCAATATCCACGAAGTCTAGAAAAGGTAGACTCGATAAGACGCACATCTCGGTCGGGTCCTCCGTGTACTTAGGGTTTTGTTGACTCACGGAGTTCTTCCACCTTCGAGAGGTAGGCATACATCGCGATATGAGTGGTGCCTATCCAAGAGAGACATGTTGTTTAATCTTTTACTAGTCAAGTACATAGTTATTAGGGTGATTAACTAGCCACCTAAGTGTTTTCAATTAATCTCCCTCACATTAACTACTCTCTTCCTAGACCACTAGACACGGACAAGGCCTAGCAATTACACAGACATTGATGAATACTAATTCATCAAAGCACAAGCCTATCATGCTCTTCCGACGGATCCGAACTTCAACTCCCTTTAAGAGTACATTCAGTGTTTTAACTGAACGAATCAGAAGCTCAATTCAGGCTTGTTTAGGTTTAAACAATGTTAACATATCATGAATAAGGAATTTAAAATAGAGAAAACACGATTATAAGGCCAAAACCAATCTGAAATGCTAAAATAGTAAAAACAAGGTAAAACTGCCCAAACGCCCGTCCGACATCCTATGGACGCCCGTCCGTACCCAAATGCCTGTCCACTAAACCTCAAACGCCCGTCTGCCAAAAACAGCTACATCCTGAATCAAAAATCTAACCTCAGACGCCCGTCTGCCTATTGCAAACGCCCGTCTGGGCTACTAGGGTCTCAGACGCCCGTCTGCCTAATGCAGACGCCCGTCTGCCTGGGTTTTTTCCGAAACGCTAAAATCATCACAACTCGATTTCTGAATCGTTTCTAACCTAATTAACATCGAATTAAACATAGAAAATTATATCTAATCATATCATAACATCGATGATCATTGATCAACGAAAAGACACATCTTTCTATCATCTAAACACCTTAAAACTTGATCTAAACCTTATAAACGATAATTGGAATCATAGGAAGAGCCTCTTACCTTAATTTCCAGCGAAACCGCAAGCAAAACGCCAAGCAGCTGCAACAACTGTTGATCCTCAACCCCAAAACCTATGTGATCAACCAGAAACCCTAAAATCCTATTTCTTTGCAGAAAACCGAAACTGAAAAAGCCTGTAAAACTGAAGATTACATGGGTTTACTGCTGTGAAACTATTTTTAGATTATTCTACGCTTCAAGACGATTGTTTCGACTACTCATGGCTGCGAAACAGAGCTACGGATCACAAGATACGAATTTTCAAGAATCGAACTCTACGAATACCGAAAAAAAGAAATTAAAGCGAAAACTTACGAAATAGAGAGATGTTATTTTCTAAAGTTGCGTCTCCTCGCGCTGATCACTTTTCTCTCCTACGGCATCTTGAACCGATGAACGGATTGATCACACGGTCCTTCCTTTTAATTCGTCTCTTCTTCTGCGTTGGTGCTATGTTGCCGCCATTGCTCTCTCTTTTTTTTCCCAGAAATATGCGTGCGTAACTTATGAGAAATAATTGGGATTATTTCTTTTTATAGCCATTTAATTAAACCCATTAATTAAATAACTAAATCCTTTTAATTAAATCATTTTTAATTAAATAAATAGGATAAATAATTATTAGGTCATAGTAAATACACCCAATGACTATTTTACCCTTTTATGAAAAGTCGGGATGTTACATTACACACCCTTAATTATATTATTTACTAAACTAGTAATTTTGCTCAAGTGGTTGGTGATTGATCACACCGTAATTAGTGTTATTATCGCGAATTATGCTCAATTAACTAAAGATAGTTCGATTATGGTATGAAATCCATGTCGCATGTTTAGTGCTTGTTCCTTGGTTATAAATTCTGCATCTATACATTTATCCCGTGAATATGGTACTATTTTGTCTCGTTTTTCGTGCTTTTCAGGTATGCCTTATTCGGGAGCTGAGAGGATGGATCCGGGTGATAAAAAGTCATTGGGCCGAAGTCAAGGAAGTCAATGAGAAATCTGCTGGACCTGAAGAGAAGGCAATCAGGCCCGCAATTGGGGAACCCCTAGCCGCAATTGCGGCACCTTAGAGAACACGAAATCAGAGCTGCCGTAAATTGTATTATGTCGGTTAGGGTTAGGAGAACTAGGTCGATTTACGAGATCTATAAATAGCCTTTATCAGTTTCATTATATGTGTGCAAAACTATCATACTCAATTTATCAATCGATCTATGAAATAAAAGGTTCTTAAGTTTATTTTGAGTTCGTTTCTTTGGTTTTCTTCTCCAAGACATCATCTAGCTTGAGTTGATCAAGCTAGATCCGTCATTGATAAATGTATAAAGTTTTGAACGTTCCTTTATATTTTTATCATGGTAGACTGGTTAGATTAATGCGATGTAATTAATCTGCATGTTTAAACAACCCGTAATTAACCAGAATTAATCAGAACGGAACGATGATATTCCAGAATTAGGAACCACGCTCCCGCAGTTGCGATGGTCTTTTTTTGTGGAGATTTTTAAGGAGAGAAGGCCGCCGCGACACTTCCCTCTAGGAAGAAACTTACTATATGGTTTATGCCATGTTCAAGGACAACGCAATGACGATATATGGGTATGGTTTGTGCCATTGTTCTTTATTAGTATTACTAGTTGGCGAGACCGTGCTCAGCACGGTTTTGCCCTTACGTTGGTTTTTTCCGGAGGTTTTATTTGGTTGTATTAGTGTTAGGAGAAATTAATGAAGTTGTTGATTTTATGCAATATAGCAGTGGTAGGTGTTAATTCTCATGACAATCAAATAAATGGATGGAACAAAAAAAAAAAACCATTGAAAAGGAACCAAATTACATCTAATTAAAACTGGGCATATGGCGATTGTAAAACTACGTGATTATCAAGAACTACGTGATTCAATTATTATTACCATGGAGTAATCAGTCCAACAACACCAATGGGTTCCCGTAGCACATGACAATTCATTGTATCCATTGGAATTGAAATAGGAGTCTTTTGATTTTTGTCCAAAGCTTCAGCAAGCTCTGCATTGTACTCAAAACATCCCGCAACATCATCCTATAGGCCAAAGCATGAAATCATCTCATTATTCACAGCACAAAAATGATGATCCTGAAATCAGAAGAAAAAAAAATTAATTCAAACCTACAATGTCCCAGGCTGCTTCCTCCAAAGGTTTCCCAGAATCAAGTGATTCAAGTCTTGCTAGTTCAGATTTCCTCTCCGTTACCTCAAGAAAAACAGATGGATTTGGCATCAGATATGTCGATCAAAGCCTTCCGTCCCCAATTTCTCATGTATAATCCATTGTTGTATGAAATTGGTCCCTAATCAATATTTTGGTATCATATTTGTCCCCAACCAATTAAAAATGACAAGTACTGACCCTTATAGTATGTTTTTAACACAACAGTACATAATTCTTGATCCCAGAGTTTAACATAATAAAAACGTAAAAAACAAACTTCAAATGATCGCCAAATATGCAATCAAGGTTGGTAACATATTGCGGTCAAAGTTCGATTTGGGACGGGATTTTGAAGGCCTATTTTTATGCCGTTTGTTGCAGTGAGCTCCTGGAAATAAGAGCTATACATTGGTGTGATCAAATAAGTTTTAGTACCTATAAAGTAGTTCTCAGATCTTCAACTTAAATATGTACACATTCTGAACAACGTTCTTTTCTTTTTGCACTACAATGCATAGGTTGGAAAAGTTTCTCCTATTATTAACTAAAAGAACTGTTAGAGAAACACACAAAACACCTACTATAGCAGCAATGGCACGCAAATATTTAGCACGAACTGCCCCAGGAGCGGTGGCCCAGCTGCTCGTATTGCTTGTCATGGCTCTCCTCGCAGCTGCCACCGTGATTTAGACATCTTCAGGTGTAGCTGCTGGGTTAGTCCCTGTCAAGATATCAACAATACACTTAAACAAACATCAATGGACACTAAGATCAAAGACCTTGTCAATTAAACAAAGAGACAACAAAGCAAACAGCATCTTCAGTAGCACAACATCAAATTTACCATTCTCATAACCATAGTGATAATCGACTTTTTCATACACGATTTTATAGTTGAGAATCGACTTTCCACTGGGTGAAAAATCGACGTAGTGCCACTAAAGTGGTCCCACTAAATACGCCTCAATTCGACTGGGTGAAAGTCGATTATTAGATCTAGAATCGACCTACGTTATGGTGTTGTGGTACAGTAAAAACACCGTGTTGCCACTAAATACGTCCTAAAACAGAGAATATTTTCAAAGAAGTAAAACAAAACTTTCGAACAGAGAAAGGGGGAAAAAGCTTCATCTGATAATCTATTTACCAAATCATGAATTGCACACTCAGTAGAAGTCACTATGTATTATTCACATTAACTCAAATCTCACACACAGCTACAATCAACCTCGGATTATCAGATTTTCCAGATTAATCAGATAATTTCTAAAATCAAACCTATCTATGTTTCAAAATACCACAGAACAAAGTTACCTCACGATTAGCTTTCTTGGTTTCTCGAACCTTCTCTTTGACAAATTCCTGACACAAAAAAGGTAAAGCATTATAGATATTGAGATATATGTGTCGAGAATCTATAACGAGATCAAGAAACAAGTGCCCAGAACCAATGAAAATCTACCTTGAAGGCCTCGACGGTAACTTATCTATCCTCTTTAATCCTCTCATCTGCAAACTCCTAGAAAAATGTTGCAACACAACTTATGATTCTCCCAAACAGCACTTGAAATATCTTAAACCTATCATCAGTTACTTTTAGATCATTACTTTCTTTGATACGGAATCGACTCCCTTGTAAACACATAAGATACAACAACTACTATGGAATCTACTATAAAGTTTAAGCAGAAGATGTATAAATAAACTCACTCACAAGGTAAGCAATATGTAAATTTCCTGACCCGGTCTTCATTCAAATGTCTCAAACCAGCCCTGTGACGAGCCATTTCAGAAAAAAGTGAGGCACAAAATTCAGTCTCATCTTGAGAATAAGAGTACAAAAAAGAAAAATGAAAACAGTGATGCACAGACCTTCACTGTGTACAGCCAGCCCAATACGTAAATATTAGATTTAAGTCTTTCAACTTGAGATTGCCTGCAACATGAAGCAGAAGAAGGTGACCTCATAAGGCTCCTGGCTCGTCATAAAGAAGGTGTCAAAACCAAATACTTGATCCCTTAGAACATCAATCGTTTCCCTGGGTATTCGTGTTGATTCATCAAATTGCTGTGGCTGTGTATAGGGCAAATGTAATCAACTTAAAAGCATGCCAATAACTGACACTCTGACAGTAAAAACATTATTAGTATAATTTATCAAGGCCTATCACCTTCACACCTGGTAGAGGCGAGCCACTTGCAACCTGAATGTCGATATCGGCCTGTGTTAATCAAAAAGGAAATAACAATTAGTATAACTTGTTTTCTGCACAAAATCTTACTCCAACTCATAAAAATCCACTTTGAGCTCCTCCCTGAAATGGAAGACATGACTTGAAACCCGAGGACAACAAATTGGCAAACACCAAACACTAAATCGAAGGCCACTAACATTATAAACTCTGAAATATCAATTAAGGGTACAAAAACAATCTAATTCGCAATCTTTCAGATGATCAAGAATCATGAGTAGTGAAGTGAGAATAAACCGCAAGAGGATCCTGGTAGTACCTCCTCGGCTCCCACTCGTGCGTTTGTTTCCACACTATTTTGGATTTCATGTTTGTTGATTCAGTTATTCCCTCCTCAGTGAGTTGCTCCTTTTCCTAGAAAGCAGAATCTAAAGCTACAAACTTGCTGGAACAAGAATGGATAAGCAAGGAAACCACAACAGAAACAAGCAAACGAAACAATGAGCATCAGATTGTACCTTAAAATCGATGGATAGCCTGAAACAAATAACAAAACCACCACGAAACAAACCTGCAGAATCCAAAAAAACGAAAATTAACAAGGCTGGATACAAAAACAACGACAGCAACATTTCAAACCATGGAAAATTAGAGCAAATTGTTGAAGAAGATGGGCTCTCACCGAACTCTGAATTCAACAACGATGGAAGTGGGAAATGCTCCATCACCGATAATAGAAGGCCAAGCAGCAAATTGAAGCAAAAGCCAAGCAATAGAAGGCCACCGATACTCCGCTTCATCCGCCGCCACCGCCACCTACCCGATTTTGTAGGCGACAACTCCACAAACCCGATTTGCAGGCGAGAACTCCACAAATGCTCCATCACCGACTGAAAAGCTCCTATTTATAATCAAGGTTGATGAGGGCGGTGGGAAAAAGTGTTAGTGGCTTTCGTCGTTCGTCGTACTAAAGGTTTGAAGAATATAGTGGATGAAGTGAAGGCGGTGACAAAAATTTGAGTAGATAAATAAACGTGGAAGACGCTCGTTGGAGGCGGAGGCGGAGGCGGAGACGGAGGCGAGCGGCGGTGATTGCCCTTCTATGACAGGAGAAGGGAGGAGAGGACGGGAGATGGAAGACAGATAAAGCATCAGCTGTATAATAAGTGCATTGAACGTGGAAACAAAAGATGTTACACCTGTTTTGCTAGTGACACGCGTCGCTTTCTCAGAATTTGAAAAAAGGAAAAAAGGACAAAGAAAAAAAAGGAAACGACGGACGACGAAAAGAAAAGATGCACATTTATAAGTAAGAACAAGGTTGATTATTGTTTTTATGGAATAGAGATATAATTGGTTTAAATTGTGTTTCTCTGTCGTGATGGCAGAAATACTTAGAGGAACACTTGATGCATGTTGTAGTTGATCGGTGTTTTGTTTGTAACATTAATGTGATGAGAGCCGGTGCATGTGTTATTTCCAAGTTTACAGCTAAAGCCTAAAGCATCACCTCGCTGTATCAAATACGTACGTAGTACCCTTTTTTTTAAATAATTTATATACCGAATCTCAAGTTTGATCTTTTTGATTTTTGATTCTCCTTGTGTATCGCTTTTGTGTTTGGGGTTTGATTGTTAGGGAACTGGTTGATTTGGGCTGTTTAAAGACTTTGTTCGGTTTGCTTACTAAGAACGATCTAGCCATTAAAGATTGTTGTTTCGAAGCGGTTGAGACTATTTTGAGCCTTGGGGATGCGGACCCGAGCAAGAACGAATATGCTAAGATGATTGATGACCTTTCCAAGGAGCAGCGTCATACCGTCGAGTGGCATGTGTTTTTGGTCGACTATCCCAGCACCTACCCCGACCTTGCAGATATAGGATCACGCATAGTGAAGAAGTATCGTCCTGACAAGTACCCAGAGTGGCAAAAATGGCAAGAATATTTTGGTGGTTTGGGTGTGTTGGTGAGCCAAATGTTTTTAATGCATGTTAATATGTGTAGTTGCTAGGTTCGATACTGCGGCGCAGCATATTTTTGGGTTTAAGTAAGTAAATTGGGCGCTTTTAGTTGAGTTTTTTTTAAAAACTTACTTATCGTGTTTTTAAGATCAGTAAATACAAAATTCAATTTATTGATAAGCAAAACACGCATGTCTACAAAGTAGTTTTTCTAAAGATATTTAAACAAAACCAAATTAAATACATTATACACAAACAAAATGATATATAAAATAATATATTGTTTTTAATTTCTATAGTTTTTCCAAACAAAAAATTAATAAAACTTGTTTGTATTTCTAATTTTTTTTGGGCCAAGTAAATATTTTTATTGGGACCTTTTGTTATATATTTTTTTCATAAATATTTTTTATAATCGCTTGCATACGAGTTGCCAAACGAAATAATGTTATCGCAACGAGACGGGGTTCGACCTACACCAATACATGTATCAGTTCATGAAGGGATATGCATTTTCGGATTTTCAGATACATGCATTTTCGAACTGATATGTACTTACCCTTTCGTGTGAGGGTTGCATGCTTTAATCCGGTAAACAGTGACAATCCTACCCTTTCATGCAAGGAGTACCTCCATTCGTTTATGGGGTACTTGCATCCTATGAAAGGCACAAGTATGCAGACGAAAATTCATAAGTTCTGACAGCATCATCAGAAAAACTTTGAGTGTCCTCGGGTTTGATTCAAACAATTCACTGTTTGAATCAAACACCTACGTTGTATCTTGAGAGAGATTTTCGTTTGATCCCTTAGTGACAATTCGTGTGGGACGAAACATTTCTTAAAAGATAACGTTTTGCGTGCCTTGGAGTCTTCTACAATTTCTGTCAAATTCTTATTCATCAAAATTTTCAAACACCTTTATCGATTGGATTTTTAAAAAAAAAATTGGGCATTTATCAAAAAAAAAAACATAATATATTATGTTGGATCGGATTGAATCTACACAGAAATTTTTTTCTTTTAGCGAAACATGTACCGTTGGGCCCTCCCGGCACCGTTAGGCTTAAGACGGGCGTCTTTCCGGCCTCACATGATGACCTGCTCTGCCTAGTACGTAGTAGTATTCTCCATAAGGAAGTTTGGGACTATGGGAACGATTTTCCGTGTTACTCGGGCTGCCCTCAAAACCGTGAAAATTCTAAAATAGAGAATAGTTATAGGAAAGTATTCGTTTATGAATCAATTGAGTTCAGGTCATGGTTTGAGCTTGCGTTTTCTTATTCATATCAAGTTTGAGCTTTGTTTATATCGACTCGATTCTTCTCAATTTACTTATTGCACTATTCAACTCTACACAAAACGATAAAGTAGTGATCTTTGTTATTGTCTACGATTTTATTCTCCTTATCGTCCATAAGTGATAAATGAAAATCTCATTAAAAAATTGGTTTGTTTAGTTTACGAGTTTGTTTGTGATCGTTTATTTAATAGACGAACAAACCATTATGTTCAAACTTGGTTCGTTTGATTAACGAGAGTATTCGTAATCGTTTGTTTGATAATGAAGTTTGACTCGTTTAAAAGACAAATTGTTTGAGCTCATGTTTGAGTTTGAGGTTGATTGTGATTTTGCCTTTAAGCTCAAATTCAGCTCAGTAAGATATGAAACATCATGTCCAAATGTATAAATAAAGAATTATAAAGCAATATTTTAAATATTATTCTCTAAGAAATATTCAATAAAATTATTCTATAGTGACTTATCATATTATGTTGGTAATTTAAGTGTTACCATGTTCATTTATGTAATCGGGGTTTGGTATAAATATGGGTGAACTCGGAATGCTATAATATGAGTTTGGAGGTACGGAGTGTACACTCATATAAGTATCTACGAGTTTACGGATTTAAATGATCAAGTATAGTTCGGGAAAATCACTTAAAGGACTGAAAATCCACTTAAAGGACCAAAATTCAGAATTTGGAGAAGCAGATAGTTATCCGTACGGATAAGAATCTAACCGTACGGATGATAGCTATCCGTACGGATAAGAATCTATCCGTACGGATGAAAGGCTGAAACGGTGAAAACTTTGATACTGTGATATATCCGTCCGGATGATAACTTCATCTCTGCACGGACGCGGTCCAAAATTCGAAATGGTGTGTCTTTTTGATCCTTTTCAACTGTTTATGTATATAACTTATTTCCAAATGTTGCATACATAAGAGGTCGGTTTTTCCATCAATATATAAAATCTTTTTGAGTGCTTTAAACATATAGAAAAGAGAAGCACATTCATCTTTGAAAGTAAAAACACCTTAAACTATCTCCAAGAGTAATCTTCATCTTTTGTGCCTAAATTTGAAGGAAAGCGTAGTCTTGTCTCACAAAAGTATTTGTGTCACCCTAGGCATTGAGTAGGGCAAATAACTTTTGTAGGAAAGTGTTTACATGATTCTACGTTCATATCAAGCAAACCATTTTCTGCGTTTTTAGTTTTCTGCATGGTTTTGACATTGTTGTTGTTTTCCAAACCTCAATCTCTCTAACAATCTACAAAAGTTATTAGTTTAACAATGTCAAGTGTCAAGGAGATGATTTGCAAATTTTGGGAAGTTGGAAAAGTTCGATGGAGTCAATTTTGAAGATGGCGAGAGAAAGATGCATTTACGTTGACAACTTTGAAGGTGGTGTATGTACTAAGTACACCGATGCCGGAAGTGTTGGAGGACGGACCTCTGGAAGAGTTGAGGAAGAAGAACAAGTGGGAGAATGATGACTACATTTGTAGAGGCCACATTCTAAACGGTATGTCTGATGCTCTGTTCGATATTTACCAAAATGTTGAATCTACCAAAGAACTTTGGGATTCTTTAGAATCAAAATACATGGATGAAGATGCATCTAGTAAAAATTTCTTGGTTGGTAACTTCATGAAATATAACATGGTTGATTCACGTTCGGTAATGGAACAAGAAATGAACTTCTTCGCATTTTGGGTCAATTTTGACATAAAATGGAAATGGATGAGTCTATTTCTGTTTCTAGTATAATTGATAAATTGCCACCCTCTTGGAAATATTTTAAACATTTTCTGAAACATAAGAAAGAAGAATTATCTCTGGTTGAACTTGGTAGCCACTTGCGTATAGAGGAATCTCTAAGGGCGCAAGAGAACGGTAAACCAAGGGTAAAGAGGTGATGGATTCGACTTCCATAAATATGGTGGAAACCGGGGAAAGTTCTCAAAAGAACCAGAAGAAAAGAAAAGGGCAATCATCTAAAAACAACGGCAAAGATGCCAACAAGAAACCGAAAGGTGCTTGTTGGGTTTGAGGGAAAGTTGGGCATTTTAAGGGTGATTGTCGATTTGGTAAAAAATCGAAAGGGCCAAACAACAGTTCGGGGCAAGGGTCTAAGGACCAAGGTGCTCCTAAACATCAAGGTCATAATATTGTTTGTGGATTTAATTCGGATATGAATTATGTACCACTGATTTCTGAGGCATTTTATGTGCAGGATGATGATGTTGCTTGGTGGATTGACTCGGGTGCGACAAGGCATGTCTGCAAGGATCAACGTTGGTTTAAAGATTATGAAACATTAACGCTGGATCCATGCTTTTATGGGAAACGAGTCAAAGGCCGCCATCCGTGGAAGAGGGCTGTTGTTTTACCTTTTAGTTCTGGCAAATTTGTAACTTTAAAACATGTACTATTTGTTCCGGGGATCCGGAAAAACTTAGTTTCAGGAAGTTTGTTATGTAAAGATGGTTTTAAACAAGTCTTTGAGTCTGACAAATACATTTTAAGTAAGTGTGGTGTATTTATGGGATTTGGTTATCTTTGTAATGGTATGTTTATGCTTAACATTCAGCATGATGTTGTGAATATTGTTTGTATGAATCATGAAGTTAATGTTTCTGTTTTATGGCATGCTCGGTTAGGACATGTTCATTACAAACGTATGTTATTAATGTCTAAACATGATTTAATTCCATCTTTTGATATGAATGTAAATAAATGTGATACATGTATGTTGAACAAAATTGTTAGACAGCCTTTTCATGGTGTTGAAAGGTCGTCTTCAATTTTGGATCTTGTCCATAGTGATCTATGTGACTTTTGTGCTACACCTTCTTTTGGCAACAAAAGATATGTAGTGACTTTTATAGATGATTGCACTCGGTTCTGTTATGTGTTTTTACTTCATTCTAAAGATGAGGCAATCGATAAATTCAAAATCTATAAAAGTGAAGTTGAGTTGCAATTAACCTCTAAAATTAAAAAGTTGCGCACCGATCGAGGTGGTGAATACTTTGATCCAACCTTTTCGGGTCATGTGGGATTATACATGAGGTTACGGCACCTTACACGCCACAAAGAAAGCGGTATAGTGGAAAGGAAAAACCGTACATTTTAAAGAGATGGTTAATTCCATGCTATCTTACTCAGGTTTGAGTGAGGGATTTTGGGAGAAGCCATGTTAACGGCTTGTTATTTCTTTGAATAGAGTTCTAATAAAAGGAATCCTATTACCCCATATGAACTTTGGTTCAAAAAGAAGCCAAACTTGAGTTATCTACGAGTTTGGGGATGTAGGGCTGTTGTAAGGCTCACCATGCCTAAGATTAAAACCTTGGGTGAGAGAGGCATTGATTGTATATTCATTGGATATGCTATGCATTCCAAGGCTTATAGGTTCTATGTTATAGAGCCTAATGATTGATTGCTATTCATTCTGTGATTGAATCAAGAGATGCTATCTTTGATGAAAATCGGTTTTCGTCTATACAAAGACCGAAGGATATAACTCCTATTAATGTTGGAGTGGAGAACAATAATGATGTCAGTTCTCAAGATGAGCCTTTGGAGCTTCGTAGAAGCAAAAGGGCTAGGAAAGCAAAATCTTTTGGATCCGACTATCAAACTTATTTGGTAGAAGGAACAAGAGATGAAGTAGGATTCCAATATTCATATTGTTATAATATTGATGAGGATCCTAAGACGTTTAAGGAGGCTATGGAGTCTCGAGACGTGTCATTGTGGAAAGAAGCCGTCAATGATGAGATGGATTCCATAATGGGAAACAACACGTGGATCCTTGTGGATCTTCCACGTGGTTGCAAACCTTTGGGTTGCAAGTTATTAGGATCAAGCGTTTACCGTTGTACTAAAACCAATTGGTGTTAGTAAAGGCGCAACTTTATTTCCTTTAACACGCCCCCTCAAGTGTGGGCCTCTAACAAGGCTGTGCCATCAAGGCACACAAAGACAAGACCAAACCAGGTCAACAAACAAATAGGCCCAACACTTGCACAATATAACTGAGGGAGCCAGGGTTTGATCCCATGACCTCCCGCTCCGATACCATATTAGGATCAAGCGCTTACCGTTGTACTAAAACCAATTGGTGTTAATAAAGGCGCAACTATATTTCCTTATATCACTTTTAACACACCCCCTCAAGTGTGGGCCGATAACAAGCCCGGGCCAACATAGCACACAAAGGCATGTAAAGGGCACATAAGGCCAACAAAGAGGCCCAACACTTGCACAATATTTGGGGAAACAATGCTGGTAGCAAGGATTGAGTCTCTGATACCATATTAGGATCAAGCGCTTACCGTTGTACTAAAACCAATTGGTGTTAATAAAGGCGCAACTATATTTCTTTAGGCATTCAAGAGTGTGGGCAATCTGTCCCAACACCCCCCCCTCAAGTGTTGGCAATCTGGCCAATACTTGCACAATTTTTTCATTCAAGAGTGTGGACAATTTGTCCCAACACCCCCCAAGTGTGGGCAATCTGTCCCAACACTTGCATAATTTTTTTTTAAAATAATGTTCCAACCAGGGTTCGATCCTGTAACCTCTGTCTCTGATACCATATTAGGATCAAGCGTTTACCGTTGTACTAAAACCAATTGGTGTTAGTAAAGGCGCAACTTTATTTCCTTTAACACAAGTGGATCTTTAAAAGAAAGATGAAAGTTGACGGCACTGTCGACAGGTATAAAGCCAGATTGGTAATTCAAGGCTTTAGACAGAAGGAAGGTATTGATTATTTTTGGCACCTATGCACCGGTTGCTAGAATCTCCACAATAAGATTGTTGATTGCATTGGCAGCAATTAACAATCTGGTAATCCATCAAATGGATGTTAAGACGGCGTTCTTAAATGGAGATTTGGAAGAAGAAATTTATATGAAACAACCAGAAGGTTTTGTTTTGCCAGGAAATGAGCATAAGGTTTGTAAGCTTGTTAAATCATTGTATGGTCTTAAACAAGCACCTAAACAATGGCATCATAAATTTGATGAAGTTATCTTGTCTCGTGGATTTATGATTAATCAATCAGACAAGTGTATATATAGCAAATTTGACAATACCGGTAATGGTGTGATAATTTGCTTATATGTTGATGACATGTTAATCTTTGGAACCAACCAAGATCAAGTTGACCTTTGCAAAGCATTTTTGTCATCAAGTTTTTCTATGAAAGACATAGGGGAGGCGGATGTGATTCTAGGAATCAAGATAAAACGGAGTGACAAAGGGTTCTCTTTGACACAATCTCATTACATTGAGAAAGTGTTGAAGAAGTTCAATTGTAAAAACTCCACTCCGGCTAATACTCCCATGGATCCTAATGAGAAACTCATGCCTAATAAGGGTAATCCGATATCACAACTTGAGTATTCTCGGGTAATAGGATGTTTGATGTATGCTATGACTAGCACACGTCCGGATATTGCTTATGCGGTTGGAAAGCTAAGCAGGTTTACGAGTAATCCGAGTAGTCATCATTGGCGTGCGGTAACTCGTGTGCTAAGGTATCTTAAGTTGACCAAGGATTTTGGCTTGACTTATGTGGGACATCCTTCGGTAATAGAAGGATACTCATATGCTAGTTGGATATCCAATGTAGAGGATCATTATTCTACTAGTGGTTGGGTGTTTTTACTTGGAGGAGGTGTCATTTCATGGGCTTCCAAAAAGCAAACATGTATTACTAGCTCGACTATGGAGTCCGAGTTTGTTGCCTTAGCTTGCGACCGAAAAGAGGTGAGTGGCTTAGAATTTGATTTATGAAATTCCATTGTGGCCGAAACCAATATCACCCATTTCTATCCATTGTGATAGTGCTTCTACCTTGTCTAAAGCTTATAGTCAAGTGTATAATGGTAAGTCGCGACACCTGGGCGTTAGACATAGCGCGGTTCGTGAGTTGATCACTCACGGGGTGATTTCGGTTGTGTTTGTGAAATCTCAACATAACTTAGCTGATCACTTAACAAAAGGATTGGCTAGAGACTTGGTACAAAAGTTTGTTATCGGGATGGGTTTACAACTCATTTGAATCTTGGTGATAGGATACCCAATTCCCTTCTAATACAATGTTAGAGGCAGAATTCAATGTGGAAGGCCTATTATCTAGATTTGAGCACATGATATTATCCCGAGGTATGTGCTATTACCTGTAAGTTAAGGATGAAGGGATTCTTCATAATGAGTCTTTGACAAAGTGCTATTGCAGGTGCACGATTATATAAAGCCTCACCTATATGAGTATGAAGTTTGGCCGCTTCAAGAAAGTTTGAGAGTTGGCTTTCTATATGCTCATGAATGGATATGGACACAAGGCATGAATAATTAGTGTCAAGAATAAGCTTTTGGAGTTATATTAACTCACGTGTGTATGTTATCTACATGTATTCAAAAGCGTGTAAAGGGTTCAATGCTTAGACACACCCTAATACTCGAATATTTGAAATGTGTAATTTTACTAAGTGATAATTCAATCTTCGTGACATTATCATTGATGCATGAATTGCTATGTTTTGATCTGTTATTCAACTAAACCAAGGATTACACTTAAATGGGGGAGGATTGTTGGTAATTTAAGTGTTACCATGTTCATTTATGTAATCGGGGTTTGGTACAAAGATGGGTGAACTCGGAATGCTATAATATGAGTTTGGAGGTATGGAGTGTACACTCATATAAGTATCTACGAGTTTACGGATTTAAATGATCAAGTATAGTTCGGGAAAATCACTTAAAGGATCGAAAATCCACTTAAAGGACCAAAATTCAGAATTTGGAGAAGCAGATAGTTATCCGTCACGGATAAGAATCTATCTGCATGAGATGAAAGGCTGAAACGGTGAAAACTTTGATATTGTGATATATCCGTCCGGATGATAACTTCATCCGCACGGACGCGTCCAAATTACGAAATGGTGTGTCTTTTCAGTCCTTTTCAACTGTTTATGTATATAACTTATTTCCAAATGTTGCATACATAAGAGGTCGGTTTTTCCATCAATATATAAGATCTTTTTGAGTGCTTTAAACATATAGAAAATAGAAGCACATTCATTTTTGAAAGTAAAAACACCTTAAGCTATCTCCAAGAGTAATCTTCATCTTTTGTGCCTAAATTTGAAGGGAAAACGTAGTCTTATCTCACAAAAGTATTTGTGTCACCCTAGGCATTCAGTAAGGGGCAAATAACTTTTGTAGGAAAGTGTTTACATGATTCTACGTTCATATCAAGCAAACTATTTTCTGCGTTTTTAGTTTTCCTGCGGTTTTGACATTGTTGTTGTTTTCCAAATCTCAATCTCTCTAACATATTATATGTTGAGTTGTGTTATACACAAGGGCGGATCTACGTTGTTCAAAGTGGGTCACGTGACCCCGTCGAAATCCAATATTTTTTTTGTTAAAAATGTCGTTTTGTCATTAAAAATACAATTTTAGGGCTTCGATAACTCCTCTGGAATTGTTTTTGCATAAAAATGTAGCTTTGGACTTCGATGACACAACTGGAACAAATTCTTGGATCCGGCCCTGAAATCAGAACTCCGACGAAACTACTGAAACAAATTTATGGATCCCCTAATTATACATTGACGTGCATATAAGACATTGACTTATATATAAGCGGGTTATTGAACATAGTCGAATGTTAACGAGTCAAACTTGTATTTGTTCGTTATTCGTTTAATTTTTTTTTGGAGGATCGTTTAGTATTTTTTTTCCATGGATACGAAAAAAACACATGCACACACACTTTTGTTTCCCCCGAGACTCGAATCCGAAACCTGGGCTAATACATGATCGTTTAGTATTTTTTGAGGAACCAAAGTAATTTACTAATCAATATCCGTCAAACAGGCGATCAAAACGTCACCCGGGGGCGAGGTGCCCCAAAGTGTCCGAGAAGAAACTAACAATCCATGTCGTGCCAATAGATGCGCCGGGACATTCTCCACACGCCGAATAAAAGAAAAAGAAACAGACTCAATACCAGACAAAACCACCAAACAATCCTGAAGTAGGCAACCCTGAGCGGTGAGGTCCTCCCCTGGTCGACAAAAGCGCGCTATGCACGCCAAGCAATCACTCTCAACATCCAACCGGCGAATCCCTAAGTGTTGTGCCTCTGCCAAACCCAAAGAAATTGCTTTAAGATCCATATACTCCACCGGATCACCAGGATTGAAGTGGTACGAGAAGGAGTGCAAGACAAATCCTTGTGAGTCCCGGAAGATTACCCCAACGTCCGCAGCTTTCTCGGTAACTGACGCATCCACATTGCACTTTACCCAACCTGGCTGCGGTTTCGACCATCACTCCGGCAAATGTTTGCCCAGATCTTGGGACTGATAACTTTCCATTGCCGCTACATACTCAACTGATGCTACCAAAGACCGCGCGCTTCCACAGAAATATAGACCGGCTGATCATCAAAGACCGCCGAACAACAGGCCTTCCAAATTTCCCATATAAGCCACACGAACCTGGCTGCTTCCTGAAGGCCATGCTCAATTATCAGACACGTAAAAAACTCCGCAAAGGATGCAGAGCGAAGACGCTGTAGAGCACCACCAAACGGCGACGCTTGCCAAACTCTGACAGCCAACTCACACTCGAAGAGAACATGTCGTAGTGTTTCCAATGTTTCCCCACATGCCAGGCAAAGACAATCACCTAAGTTTCTCCTATGCAGACCCTGACCGATTGCAAGACAATCATGTAAACAACGCCACAAAAATACGATCGTTTAGTATTAGTATTTGATCAGCCCAAAACTTCCATAGTGTAATCAGCCAACAGAAAATGGAAGCTCTAGTCTGCAAAAAGCTCGGCGACCCGACGGTGCCGTTGAACTCGCCGGAAGACTCTCCTCTTACTCTTTCAACGACCTATCCGATACCGGACCTTCAATCCCCTACCTCAGTAAGAGTTCGAGTCAAAGCCACTAGCTTGAATTTCGCTAACTACCTCCAAATTCTAGGCAAGTATCAGGAGAAAGCTACTTTGCCCTTCATTCCAGGATCTGATTACTCCGGCGTCATTGATGCCGTCGGTTCTAAGGTCACCAAGTTCAGAGTAGGCGATCCTGTTTGTTCTTTGGCGGCTGTTGGTACTTTCGCCGAATTCGTTGTTGCTGATGAAAATGAGCTGTTAGTTTTTTGATTTCTCTTTGTGTTTTGTTTTTAGTGACTATAGGTGAAGTTGAATTTAGTAGATTTTCATCGATTGAAGCTCACGAATTTCACACACATACACAGAGGAGCTCACGATCACTAGCTTTTTTCTTGGAGTGTTGATGCTAGATTTTTGGATAAGATATTTTAACCAATTTTATTGATTTCCTGTTCTAATCTGGGTAAGATTTTGATCACTAATCAAAAGAATGCTAGCGATTCTGCAATACTGAAACAGTAGAATTACATAGGCCGCACGATACACTGTTACGGATAGGAAACGGTATTGAGGGCATATGTGTGTAAATATTGAAGATATAGAGATAATAGACTATATAATTAAACTATAAGGACCATATAAAAAGTTAACACGTGAAATAAACAATTTTGGTTTTCTTTGTTTCTGGTTGTTTTCCACAATTTACACAGTTTTTCATTCATTGTATAGCAGTATTTACTCAATTTTGATCATGGTTCTTCATTTCATTTCACATCTGATGTATCTGCATCGGATACGTATATCAGATACAGAAAATGCTGCCAAACAGAAGTAAATGTGCATTGCAGCTGACAGCTCTATTGTCTTCTGAGTTTCAGCATTTCCGGAAATATGTTTTATTTAATTTGAAGTTCTTTGGGATAAATGATAGGTTTCGAGTTCCGGATGGGTGTGATCTTGTGGCTGCTGGTGCACTCCCTGTAGCTTATGGTACTTCACATGTTGCTCTAGTTCATAGAGCTCAATTGAAGCCTAATCAAGTAATCATTCTGCATTTATTTCTCCAATTTGTTTAAAATCCTGGTTGATAATCCAGTTTGTGAATGCGAGTGACGGTGATATGGGTACCGCAGGTATTGATGGTGCTTGGAGCTGCTGGAGGTGTTGGTCTTGCAGCTGTGCAAATAGGGAAGGCTTGCGGTGCCACTGTTATTGCTGTTGCTAGGTTTTGTTCTTTTGCTCTGTACAAATTATTGCTTCTAATGCTATAATCATGTGCCTGGTTAAGTTGATGCCATACAAGGGGTTCAGATCCTATGCACTGTGCTGTGAGGTTTAAATCACCAAAATGGCGTCGATTTGTTGCTTTTAATTACGTTTCTTACTTTGGACCAAAACGATGTTGTTTTGATGATATACAGCTCACAGCGCGCTGATGTGACTGCAGAGGATCCAGACCCTTATACAATAATGGAGCCAATATTTATTGTTAGATGAGCTAAATCTTTTTATAATATTACTTTACATCCAAAATGTCACTTTGTGCCAATAAGAACAGGATCATTCAGAAGAGTTAGGCTGAGTTAAGATTGGTTGTGTGCTTGAGTGGACATGATAGTTTGCACAAAATTTCAGATAAGCGAATTATTAAAATAATTTTGGGCTTGGTGGGCTTAGCATCCTGTAGTCCAATGAATAACTCCGGCCTTGATCATATATAGAATTACATTTCATTTGTAAACCTTGGGAATGTGTTCAAGACTTGATCTTTATTCTTGAAATGTAGAGGAGATGAGAAGATCCAGTTTTTGAAGTCTTTGGGCACTGATCATGTTGTTGATTTGAACAAAGGGAATGTGACTGACAGTGTGAAAGCGTTCTTAAAGGCAAGAAAACTGAAAGGGGTTGATGTTTTATATGACCCAGTTGGCGGCAAGCTAACAAAAGAATCTTTGAAGTTGTTGAATTGGGGAGCAAACATTTTGATTATCGGATTTGCTAGTGGGGAAGTGCCTGTTATCCCAGCCAATATTGCTCTTGTTAAGGTATTACTTGTATATTGTTTTTCTTTTATGTTCATGGTCAAGATGCCTTATCATGTTTGTTCATCAACAAAATTATTGCTTTAATTTATGGTTAAACTGTTCTTGTCTTTCTAAGGAGTGTGTCTTTAGTGGCACCACACCAATCATATTGTTGTGGTACCACAATGCGAATCAATTTTTCCACAGTTGATTCTACAGGTGAGAATCGACTTAGCCGAGCGATCGTCACAATCGACCGGCTATTGGTCTAGTTGCTTTCAAGGCACTGCTTTAAGTCATGATCTTTCTTTTGTAGGGGAAGTCATGATCTTATCTTGCAAGAAATGAAAGGACTGATTTACCCTTTAGAGTATGATGAGATTATGTATAGTATATCTATTAGCTACTGTATTAGGATTAGTAGATGGGCCATTAATAAACGATTAATGGGCGGATCAAAATTTCATTGTGTAGTAAAATGCTTTGTGTAATCTTTATAACACAAACACAACAGGTTAATGAGCTAATCAAAATCTGACTCAATAGTTTGACTCAAAAATGGTACGTGGTATGAGAAATGCCCCAGATGTCTACGGTTCAATTCATCCTAGGAGGTCGAATATCAGATTTTCTGGTTCCTCCATCGTGCCATATCGAATGTCCAAGTAAGAATTAAACTCTATGGGCACTCAGAGGTCGACTCCGAATATAGTTAGGCGGGTGGTGGTTCCAGATACTAGAGTGTCCAATAGACCTATTAAGAAAAGCTGATAAAAAATCTCACCGTCGCACTGTGTAGTAAAATTTCTCTTAACTGTTTTTTTTTTCCTCCATCAGTGTCGTCCTGAATATCGCGTGGACCCCGTATAAATGAGATGCCGCTATGCATCAGACTGCCATTTATTATTGCTATGTGGCTGACTTCTTCCTTTGATATTTATGCAGAACTGGACAATCCATGGTCTCTACTGGGGAAGTTATCGGATACATAGACCACCTGTACTTGAAGATTCTCTTAAGGAGCTACTGTCCTGGTTGTCAAGTGGCTTGATTTCCATCAACATTTCTCATTCTTACCGTCTTTCGCAGGTAAATAACATATACTACTACTTTTTTCTGGGGCCTTTAATGGCATTTACATAAAACTTAATGTGGCACCACAACATTCAGCATTTTCAAAGTCGAATATATGATCTACAATGAATCAGCTTTTGAAAGGTTGATTATCACGATAAACCTTCAAAAGGTCGAAGAATTACGGTTTATAATCAAAACCCTTCAAAAGGTCGTATGTGTGTGATGTCGCAATAAGTTTGAATTGATGTGATGCCACTAATAATTAGCCTCTTTTATTTTTCGTGAGCAATCTCTGCAGGAAGCTCTTTGCCTAACAAAGAGGATATGGTAGTTTTATTTGATGATTTGTCTTAGACTTAGAATCATTCACCTGGAATGCACACTCCCCTTGTGGATTTTCGGGTTTTTATTAAAAAATTCACTTTGTCCCCTAAATGTCGTTTTGGAATTTGTTTTCACTGCATGAGTACACAAACGAATACTTGGTCGTATAATATTTGTTTGTTGATATATATGTATATATATTTGCAGGCACATCTAGCCTTTTCTGCACTTAAAGATAGGAAAGCGATTGGGAAGGTGATGATTGTTTTTGATGATCAAGGTGTAAGAAGACCTAAGCTTTAAATAGCACAAAATAAACGAAATCGGATATGCGGATTTGAAGATATGACGTAAACTTTCACTCCACTCTAAAACGGGAGGAGTAGACCACCATTTGTACACTTGTCGCTCATCCAACGGTACAATGTAATTCGAGAATCTACATACAAGAATTTCCTAGTCTCAATGTAGACTAGACAAGCTAATAATAATTTAAATAATATGACATTTATCTGCAATTACAACATTTTCCATCACAAAAGGTCTTTCTTTTGCATCCTACTGTATACTTTTTGTGTTCAATAATGTCGTTCGTGTAAAACTGCATCTTAAGTTCAGACATTTCTGATTTTATGTGAAAAAACTTAGAACAATACATTTCCCTTTTTTTAATTTCATCTCATTTGTGTGTTCTCCATTTCTAATCCAATTTTGGGATGAATTTCGAAATTTTGAGATGAAGTATCGAATCATCTGGCTCGAATTATTCGATCAGGATGACGGCGCTTTTCGAACATATACTTTTTAGACCACGTAATCAACTGTAAGAAGAATAGGCATTGTGGGAGTGGTATCATACCAGATCACGGCCGTAAGTGAATCGGACTACTCATGAGCTATTTGTATATGACTCAGAAAGGAATATGACTCAATTCAGTTGTTCTCAAGTTTGAACTCAAGACGAGCTACTCAAACAATTAACCGAGCAGATCTCGAGCTTCAAAATACAGTTAATCGAGTCGAGTATCCTGCAAGTTATTAACTTGCAGTATTAATATATACCTAACGTTATTATTAAGTACTTTTCTTATATAAATCATTAATTATTAGGCAATTCGAGCTCAATCTTCTCATATTTCATAAAAAACAATGAATTCCAAAATTAAATTGTGTTCACGAGAGCCGAGTCAAGGTATATCGGGTGTTTGACAAGTCGAGTTTGATTCTGCCTTTTAATAACTCAATCAAGCTCGAGCTCAAGCCCGAGTATTTTAATCGAGTCAAGCTCAAGCCTTGGAGAGTATCGACTCTGCTCGGCTCGATTACACTATCGGATATTCATATCTTTTCATTAAACAAAACAGAACAAAACATTTTAAACAAAGACTTGCAAGTCCTCTTATGATTGCCGTTTTAATGATATGAACTTGTACTAGATTCATAAAGTCAAATGTATTGCAACAAAGTATAATAATATGGCAGCACTTTTAATGAAATTACCAACAAGAGATAGCAAGCAATGTATCCTAAGTAACTACATCAGAGCAATAAAAACATATACAGTGATTATTATTAGTACTTATGTACATTAAAATTAAAAGACATAAATAACATATTGAAATATAGGCATAAAAATGATTGCTCAGTGCAAAAACCAACCAATATGAGGGAGGTTTATCTTCTTGTTTTATCTTGGCCGGCTTTCGGTTTTCAAGAACCGGAAATATTCCAACTGTGTCATGTCCCCTCCGTTCACCGGATCAAAACTGCACCTGTAAAAACTGCAGGTAGGGGCGCGATTTTGAAAAATATAAGAGGGTCATTCATTCATTTTTTTGTAGTACCCCACATAATACTCGAGGAAACTTGAAAAAAAAAAATTTATATGTCAGAAAAGTAGAGAATGTGTAAAAGTAAAACTATATTCCGTTTTGATAACATTACATTTGTATGCTTTCGTAACAATTGGCACCCTTTTTCGTATTCCTACAACATGAGCATTATTCATACCATTGACCTTTTTTTGTAGTGTCGGTATGAAATGGTAAGAAAACATGCAGTTATTAAATGTTAAGAAAACGGGGCATATTAGATCATACCTTCCATCAACCCCAACAGTGATAACAGTATTTTGAGTACTGAATGCTGCAATGAAGTGTGTATTTTCTGGTAAGCGGAACTGTGCAAATGACCACTCTGAGCTAAAATATTTAGGCAAAACCCCTGAAGAATAAAGAAAAAAAAAATAGTTATTAGCATTATTACATGTTCAGTAACCTACAACTTCGATTTTCAGACAACTTAGCTGCTACTACTGATTTCTTTTCCACACGATGGAAAAAGAATATCAGATACTACATACAAATATGTTATATAGAAACATATAATAAACTTCTGTTATAAAAGTACAAGTCCTCTTTCCATCAAATGACTCACAACTCAGGTCAATCCCACCATATATACTCTGAGACAAGTATTCAACTATTCATAGCAATGGTAATCTAATTTTAAGCATCATTCATTTTCAATCCAGATTATAAAAAGATAAATGACATTAAAGCCCTTTAACTATTATGATGGTAAACTTTCAACCCCTTAAATTACTTTTTTTTAAACAAATGTACTCTTAGTGAAATATTTTGGTAACAAATTTTGGTCCCTCACTGGCATGTATTGCTTATATTATGGGGTATTAAAACTCACCTTTGATCGTTTTTTTCTTCTTCTTTTTTTCAGGAAAGGGGTGGACACCCTTATTTCATGTTTCTATTGCAAGGATTTACCACTCCTCATACCCGTAAAAATTGCCATAAGGATCATCATCTTTTATCACACTAACGTGTAGCTCTTATTTCCAGGGGTTCAAGTGCACAACATAACAAACAGCATAAGAAATAAACTTCAAAATCCTTGCCTAGAGTCAAATTTGACCGAAATAAGAGATGACTGCAAAATTGCCGAGGACTTCCAAATCCGTATTGTTGCAATAAACTCCTAAGCTATGTTGAGGTGTAAACAAATAAATGGTTTTTTTCATACCATTGGGACCAATACATATCATTATTAACATCAGTCAATGTGTTAACAAATAAATTTGATTAGGTGGCAGTTTTGAAACATAAACATTGATTAGGGATCGATTTGTTAAAAAGAATTAAGGAACCAAAAGGTTGCAGTCATGATAGTTAAGGGCTCCCGGTGTCTTTTACCCTTGTAAATAAAACTACTGAGCAATAACAGAAAGTGTAGAGGAATTTTTCTAACCTTTCATGAAAGATAAAGATGAGCCAGGGTTGGACCCAATATTAGGAGAAAAGAGAGCATCAAGAGAAGTAGAAGAGTTCTGGTGACCCAATACTGGACTTTTAGCAGCATCTAGATTAATCGCGGGATCTTCCCCTATCACACGTACTCTGAGACTGAATATATGCACGGTACCTTTCTCACTAGCAACGGCTAACCATTGAACATTTGGAGAGAGGGCTATGCTATAAATATCAGCTTTATCGGCTCCTCTGCGTACCTAATGGGAAGTGCAAACTGTCACATGAGAACATTGTACTATGAAAGACATTCTCAATTAGGTTGTTGCACTCCATGAAAACGACCAATTTGATCAAACATGAAGTTAGCTCCGGGAAACATATATAGGAATGAGAGGTTTATCTCATTTCCATTGTTTAGCATCATTCTAAAAAACTTGTAGTAAAAGCTGCACTTCTAAGTGGAACATAACACATCAGGTTTGAGTGCATATAAATAATAAATCAAATTTAACAATAACCCAGGACTTAATCCCATAGAGATGACAAGCCCTACTCCTCTCAATTCAATGGATGAATTACCTCTCAAAGGTTTTGAATCAGATCAATATCTGAATTCTGAAATGAATTCGCTGTATTATCCTACAAAGTGCCATGCTCTTTAATTCATTCAGACTCGGCGGCATCTTCTAAGATATATGAAGGCTCAAGCTTTCAGCATGCAGATAACAATAACAATAACAATTTCATCTGTTATGGCTGCAGGATGAGTCTTGATGCAATAGGCAGGTTTGTTTTTTTACTTCAAATCGATAAGTAAATGACTTAATTGCAGCGATTCAATTAATTAGACAATGAATTTGCTGTTTATTTGAAAAAACAGTATCAAACTGTATTCCATGCCCAAAAAGATAAAAGAGAGCCGGAGGGGTGGGGGAAAAGGGGGCTATATTATCGTTGGACAGTGAAAGGTGTTGATAATATTTTTCTCTTATTTCTCTTACTATGAAGACATTCTTTAAAAAGAATATTTAGGGCAATTCATAAAACAAAATAGACAGGAAACATGGCCTCAACAACTCAAGTAAATTGACAGGTTGTACAATTACCTCTTGTAGCAGGGTTCCATCCATTGTATTGAATATTCTAACCAGAGTGCCTCGAGTGCTAGCAGTTGCAAGAAGCAACCCGTCCATGGTCAAAGTTAAGCATGATATGTATGAATCATGAGCTTTGATTAATTTTGTCATGTTAAGGCCAAAATGTTCAACTCGAACTTGCCCACGTCGAAGACCTGGACAAGCCAGCACAAATGTATTTAAATGGTGAGAAAGGCAACAAAGGCCCTTAGGATTGGCCAAAGTCTCTATCTCATGGAGAAGCTTCAGATCCATAAAGCTGTATACATAGATCTTATGCTCGAGAACAATCACCACATTATCTCTTCTCAATTTTACAGCACGGACCTCTGATCTAAATGAAAATTCACCAATGCACCGACTCTGGTGATCATCCCAGATAATGACTTTATTGGGAGGATACTGAGTATTTGATTTACCACCAACAAGGGCTAAGACATTACAGCGAAAGAGCATCTCAACGATTCTGAATCCCCCGCTTTTGAAATCACGTCTGAAGGTTTCCTTGAAAGGATCACAATTGTATATACGAAATCCATGACTAGTTCCAGCAGCAATGCAGCCATAGTCCTGATTCCATGATACGGAAAGCAGCTCTGTTTCATCGCTTCCATTTGCTTCTGATTGGGGTTGGCCAAAAGGACCAGAGACCCCAATCATCAAGGGGGTACGGAAACCAGAACCTGATGGAGATATTTCCCGCGATGTTGAAAAAGATGAATTCATGGAAGGAGCAGTCCCCAGCATGTAAGCAACTAAACCCTTCCATAAATGAAGATAGCCAAAATAAAAATAAGTTAGTACTAATGGAGACCACATAAACAACAGCATGAATAAATGGTTTTATCCCAGACAAATTAAAGCAAAAAGGAACCCAAACATGGTGAAGATACGTAATTCCATTAAAGGGTCACATGTACTCAAAATAAAGAACCAATAGCTAGGCACTACAGTTATCGAAGTTTTCCACAAGCTAGCAAGTCAATCAAAGTAAATGAACTGAAATACCATCAGCATTTATATAGCGTAGGGATATCATTCATACACATCTACTATGGTCCTCCCTCTTCTTCAACTATGTTCAAAGGATGACAACCAAATGAAGCACCACTTGCCCAAGGAAAAATCCCATTTAAGAATATCACTAACCTTAAAACACAACCTCATGCATTATACTTATCATGCTAACAATTAAGAGGTGGTAACTCATCTACAAATACTAAATGAAAATTTCATCTGAATCCTAAAACTTTTGCTAGATTGTGCCTAATCAAAATTACTACATTCAAGATAAAACAAATGATAAAACAGAAAACCTAAATACTTACGAAGCTTCAAAAGAAAGAAGTCGTGAAAGTAAAAATAGTGTATACTTACGAAACTTCAGAAGACATGGAAATTTGTGAGTCTCTGGAACCTCCCATCCAGCAGTGAATAGGGAGCGATAAGGAAATCAATTGTTTCTGTTGAGCAAATCAAAGTTCCATTAGCATTCATATGATTGAGCCATCATACAAAACTGATTATGGAAAACAATGATTATGTCATAATCTGTACAACAAAAGACTAAAATCATTTCCAATGCCTCCAAAGATAACCTCGTCGCTTGAAATTCCAAAATCCCTTAATGTCAAATGTATCAATGAAAGAAGTAGCTAGCGCCAGAGCAAGAGATGCTGCAATTCTGTTGATTTATCTTAATACTGAAATTAAAGGCGGGCCCTATTTCTTTTACAAAATTATGGCCAACTAATCATAACTTAGCTCACTAGGCAGATCAATAGGAGTCAGAGGAATAAGAAACCTAAATTCAAACTGCTTCAAAAGGAAGGAGTGAAATCAATATACTTATGAAGATTCAAAAGACAAGTAAAGTTGGAAACTTTTATGATTTCCCATCCTGCAGCAAACTAGAATCATCAATTATTTCGATATACAAAAGCTGCATTATACTTTCGATATTCATTACTACTCCCACAGGGTATTGTAGCAGTTGAAATTCCAAATTCATCAATGGAAGAAGTAGCTAGTGTCAGAGCAAGAGATTCTGCAATTGTGTCGATTGAACTTCATAATGAAATTAAAGTTCAGTCTGTTTAGCTGTCAAGAGCAGGTAATCTATCAACACGAACATCTGAACACTCATTAATACACAATTTCATTTGCGAAATTGAAGCCGAATAATCACAACTTAAGCTCACTAAAAAGATCAGCAGAATGCACATAAAAATAAAAATAAAAAACCTAAATTCAACTGCTAAGCAATATACTTACGAATCCTCAGAAGACAATAAAAATTGGCAACTTCCATAATTCCCCATCCTGCATCAAACCAAAACAATGAAATTAATTCAATATACAAAAGCTGCATTATACTTCCGATTGACCTGCAAGGAGAAACTGATGAGCAAAAACAACAAAGCAATAGAAAAAGAAAAAAAAAAATCAATTCTCAACGAAATTATGCTCTGAATCTATGATCGTACATGCATTTCGCACAAGATCAGCACACCGCGACAAAGAATTCACCTCCAGGTCGCCGGCGAACGTCCGGTTCTCGTGACAGCTAACAGGTGCCGATCATTTGACAGCAACAAGACAAATGTATTTGTAAAATGGACGTTTATTGATGCTGATTGAACTCAAACACGCTTTTAGAAACGAGAAATAAAGAGGCACAATGAAAATGGGAGCTACTAACTACTAAGGTTATCTACGATAATACTCTCTATCAGACTCCCCATTTATCTTATTTTTCGTTCCAGATTTACTTTTTCAACACCCTATAAAACAATCAACTCCAATAAGATTTCTATACAATTCTGATTCCTCAACTATTTTTTTCACATCTCAACCAATTAATTTAACTACTAACACATTTTCCATTTTTTTAATACAAAAATCGGAATAAAATATTTTATACTTGCAAAATGAGATTTTAATATCGTATCATTTATCGAAAAAATGTCAGATGATTTAAACAACCAATTATGGGATTATTAAATGTCCTCTCGATAAATGTCATATCGCTTTTATTAGAGAGAGATTATTAAAGTGGTTAAAATTGAGTTTAGTATAGTTGAAAAAGATTATGATAAATAGATGGAGAGAAAAGTGAATTGTGTGGTTAAAAATGTGGCACTATTCACTTTAACCGACTCCCTTATTTAAGGGAGACACTTAATTTGAATAAGGGATGGGGAATTAACAAGGGTTCAACTGTGAGCTTAAATTTTATGTGCCTCCCTTATAGCACACTTAGGGAGCCTGAAAAGCAGCCCATTGTGGACAGCCTAATCGCCCCCCTATCCCTTCACCCTCCCCAATTATTATTATTTTTTTTATTTATCAATCTTCTTTGTTTTAATTTTTTTCTTGCATTCTTTTTTTTGATAAATTATTTTTTTAATAAATTATATGTTTTTGAAATATATTCAATTTAATCTATCAAATGAGTCCAATATTGAATATGAAATGTTGTATTAAAAATAATTTTACCGGATCCAATATAATTCTTTTTATTAATATTATTTTTGTCATTTATCTTTTTTATCGGTTATCCTTCATTCTCTTACACGTATATGATATATATCTTTTTTAAGTTCATATAATTGAGTCATGTATGTTGAATCCGTCAAAGTAATTCTATGTTTCTCTGAAAATTATGTACATAAAAATAATAGATAAACGCATAAATTAATCATCAAAACAATGTAGTAATTGATGGGTCTTGTTGTTTCATCATAGTAAGAATTTCTCGAGGAGCAGTGCTATTGGACATGTCACGCACTAATTGTTTCTGGGTTGCGGTCAACCTTGAAGGATACTCAAATCCCTCTAAGCTTTCAGCTGCTTCGTGGTTATGAAAATCATCAACAACCTTCAAACCCCACTTCACACCGTGTGGTGGTTGTGCTACACCTCGAAGCTTAAATGGGCAACCACGTTGATGATACGGGGATTCACTCATCCACGTGGAGTTATCTGATTGGTCCGGCTGGCATGTGGAAAAGTCTATGTTAATTATGTACATCGGATCGAATACGAGACTCACCAGTGAAGACTATAACCACTGGCATATTTTGCAAGTGTCCTACCTCGATAGCCCACGTCGGTATGCATCAAGTCGAGACCAAGACTTCCTGTCCAGACACCAGGGCTCACCGTCCAGCAGGTTACTTGGGCAAGGGGGCAAGGCCCATTCAAGGGTATTTATGTCAATAGACCAAACCGCCCTAAGTTTAGGGCAGAGGACGGACATGTGCCTATAAATACATCATTCCAGGAACTACGTAAGGCTTGATTCCTGGACATTCACACAGGATACGTAGGCAGTCCAAGATACATTCTTGGACTCAGCCATAAAACACCAAAAACACCATCTTTTACACAGTTACAACCGTTCGATCCCTTTACAGCTCATCCTTAGATTACACGTGGCCCTGATTTACCGGTGGTGCATTATTCAGCTTCATCACACGTTTATACGTTCTAGTATCCCTACTCATTGTATGCCCTTCGCGTGGTGGTTTATACAATCCTCCTTTTCCACAAATAAGAGTGCATCTCGGCATTTTATTTCCATTTTTACTGCACGATTTATCTATGACAATCACAAAACCATTTTCATTACCAACTCTCCGAGCCCAATCTAGCATGGCATATCTACTTTCAAATATCTATAGAAAAATCGAAATATAAGAACAATATTATACTATCTAAAATGAAAATAAGAAGAATTGAAGATAAGAAGGGGTAGAATTGAAGATAAGAAGAATCTGAATGAGTAGTTGTGAATAAAAATGATATAGAAATGTGTGGTAAGAATTGAAGATAAATAAAATCTGAATGAGTGGTTGTGAATGAATAAAAATGATAGAGAAATGTGACTATCAATACTACACTCGTTTTATTGATTTTATTTACTAAATTTCAATAACATAAAAAAGTACGTGTTCAAAATTTATACAAAATTTTCAATTATAAAATAAAAACAACAAAATACAAATTATGTTTAAAAAAAAGTTTTAAAAAAAATTTGTTAAAAGAAAGAAAGAAAAAAAAAAAGAAAAAAAAGAAAAAAAAACAATGATGGGACGGGGTTGATTAGTAGTCCTCATGAAAATACACAACCAATTAACACAACTCTGATTTACACCACCATTGGTTTTTGTGATTGTCGTTGATGCAACTACGACTACGAGTCTTAAATATTTCCAAACGCTTTTCATTTTAGTTCCTCACTCTTACCGGCATAGCTAAGCGAGCTGAGATAGTAGCTCGAGATCGGTTCAAGTTCGAACAATGATTATGATAATTCTAAACTCGAATTTGATCCGAATTCATCATTAAATGAACCACAAACAATCAATAGAATACTTGGCATCACTAAGCGAGTTGAGATAGTATCTCGGGATCCGTTCGAGTTCGAACAATGATTACAATAACTTTAAACATAATAATTTTAAACTCAAATTTGATCCGACTTTAACATTAAACGAACCACGCACAAGTGATACAATACTTGATTCAACTCATCTCGAGGCTTGATGATGCTGGAGGATTTTTGGGAATTATTCCGATTTACGTTATTTAAGACATTATTTTAAATATTATTAGGAAGTTAAATAAGATCTTGTTTGAATTTGAATATTGGCAATATTGGCACATGGAAGAAACAAGGGAGCTTGATTTACGTCCGATTAATGCCAGTAATAATTGCGGTTGATTTTATATTAGGTAATGTTTATTTTGTTCAGCTATAAAGTCCGGCTTGTGGACTTAGGGCCTGTTTGTTATATTAAAAGAATTAAATACTTATTCTGAATATATTAAGATGTGGTTACGTTAAGATTGTTTGACAACAATTTAAGGCACCACTTAATCAAATAAGATGCTCTGAATTTATATTAAAAAAAATTAAGCGATGGAATGACTACTAACTAAACATTTTTTTTTACGAAACCAACGAATTATTTCTTCCTACTCTAGTATGTTAATATAGATATAGCTATTAGTCACACTATAGACGTAATTAAGTATTAACAAAAAATTACCAGATTGCATGATAAAAGGTGTATTCACATTGTAGCATATCTTTCATTCTGTTTTTTCATATGAAAAAACATGTAAGGGTGAAATTATAAATATATTATGTCTAAATTTAACAAACAGTGTAATGTATTTAACTTTTTCATTTATTGAATATTTCGAATTTTATTATTTTTAATCCAACCATTTATGAATTATTTATTATAGTACAATTACACTATAATAAAACACAAAATTTGACGGTATACTATGTGAAAAAAATCATTTGCTCAACATATCTTTTTTGAAAAACATCGAAGGATAAACTGTATGCATGACTTATTATAAAAATAATTGTACGCTTAAGTGTATTAGAATTTCAGATAATATTATCAAACACTCTAAATAGTTTTAGCACTTAACCGATTCAGTTACTTAATGTATTCAGACTTCAGTATTCATATTTCAGACTTCAGGTTTTAAATTTCAGATTTAACAAACGACCTCTTAGTAAAGGGAGCTGAATTTGATATAATAATATAAAATATTTCAGAGCTTTTTCTCTATTTCTATGGTTTTATTCTCTTGCGTTCTTCCCTGCGTTATTCTCTGATACACCTCTGGCGTCACTTGAGCACATATTTATATGAAATCAAGAACACACTTGACGATGCTGGATTTCGTCTAATAATTATTCAGACCGTTTAATCTAGGGTAATATGAACGAGTGATGTCTTTTTGGTGATTTTTAGACTGAGTTTGAGAGTTATTTCTCTCAAGTTGCCTACGTATCCTGTCATGTTTCAGGAATCAAGTCTTCCGTAGTTCCTTAGGGTTGTTTATATAGGGGATGATTTTATCCCTTTCCTTGTCCTGCAAGGAATTGTATTTATTATTAATAATATTATTTATTATTTCCCCTAAGGATTAACACGTATAAATCCCTATAATTTAAGGATAATTATGGATATATCTACTGTCAATATTGCAGCCATTATGACTTATGATTCTTTCCTTATTTATGTGTAGTTATCCCACACGTGGAATAACAGCCGGGTTGTACTGAGCGTCCTGCGCTCAGCCCCCAAGACCGATATGGCCGAACTGGTCAGCTCCTCTTCGCCAAGCCATAGCCGACCTGCGGTGGCTGGAGGAGGAGTTTCTGCCGATCCCCACCTAGGGTTAGGGACCTGCCCTTAGGTATGTCTGTGGGGCTCCTGGCCTTTAATGCCTTACTTTTAGAGGCTACTCATCTATTATACGACTTAAGAGGATGACACGTGGCGTAGTTTGGGTCGGGCATCATCATAAGCCCCCAAGATCTGGCTGAACCACTCGTTGTGAGGTCGGATCTGTTAGAGGTGTTGGTCGGCCCCTGTCATCTAGACTTGTATAATTTTACAATGGTCTTCTCTGCCAGGTGGCATAGTTATTGTTATGCCGCTGTCATCCGTGCCCACGTCTTCTGAAGTGGACCGGTTTTTGAGAACGCTGTTGCAACTCCTTATTTAGTGCCTTATGTGGCTGTTGCTTCAACGGCTCCTGCCGAGCTGCCCCAGGTCAATGCTTCTGACGAGTCTGACCTGCGGAGCTCGGTTTGAGTTCATCTGCAAACTTACTTTGTCCCGCAACCGTACTGAGCCTGGCCTGCAAAGCTCTGAAATTTGGATCCGACCTGCGGATTATTACTCGAGTCCGTCCTGCGGACTGATTTTATGACGAGTCCGATCTGTGGAGCTCGGTTTTGAGTTCGTCTACGAACTAAGGAATTATGGTCTACAACATTTTACGAAGGCTGAGCTAGAGAGCTCATACTTTTTTTATTGTCTTTTATCTTGACAATTTGTGCCCTTTAGGCACTTGTTGGCGTTCGGCCTTTTATTCCTTTGCTTTTCATTGTATGATTTTTTATCATCTTCATAACTTATGGTCCTTTTGTTAGGAAATCACTAGTTTAACGCAGCGGAATTTAAAATTTGATTTCCTTTTCTAGATCGTTCTTCGTTTAATGCAATAAACACGTTAAGTAGTTTGACGGTTATACCTCAGATGATCTATAAGATCGTCACTTTGACCGCCAACGGAGAGTAGTTCAATGCGCAAGCCGTCCACGCGTCCGGCCTCTATCACTAATCGACACGAACCCCTCGCCGGAATCCTCCTTGGATTGCTATCGGAAAAACTCCGGCTGCTAGACCGGACCTTTTCTTCCCTCACAAACTCACTGTGGAAGGCTCTCTATTTTACACAAGAATTATGAACTCTTGCAATTGTGTTGTACAAAAGAGCTTGACACCCACCTCCTATATATAGTAGAAGCCTAGAAGGTGGCGCCCCTAATGGTGTGTAGGAGAAGAAAACCTTTTTCCAATAAAATAAGGAAAATCAACTAGATTGATTTATCTCTTTAATTATAATTTATTTTGCCAATATCATATATTGATTATAATTATCTTATTACCATAAATCTATTTTTCAAAATCAATTAATATCTTATATTAATATTATGGCAATCTTATTAATTAAAGTGCACAATCTAAGTGTATCTTATACACTTAAAAGTGGCGCCCCATATGCCAATAAATTGGCTTCCGGAATATTCTTTAATTAATCTAATTTATATATAATTAATATCTTGTATTTTATTTATTCATAATAAATAAATACCACCATATTAATTTACCACTATAACCTTTATAGTCTAGAGATAAACTTTCCTTATTTGGTTATCAACTATAACCGCATTTTAATCCGACTCGATGTTCATATGTGTGTGACCCGATAGACTTCCGAATATGTTGGCCGTAGACACAAAGTGCAATTTACTAAAATGCCCTTCATGCCTAACGATCACGGGATAGCGTCTAGCAACACACCGTGACCCCCAATCATCGGAAAAGTCAAAAGCAATGACTACTACCTTTCATGTGAAGCAGTTACCGTGTAACTTACAATCCTATCGCTATAATAATATCCATACGATCGTATCTCGAGTGTCAATACATTAACGATCGTATCTTATAATCTGGATATCATGCTCTCTCGGAATAACACATTTACTCCCACTTTGCAAAGATTCTCGAGAGCTAGACATTCCTTATAAGAAGGCCATTTCGGATATTCGATCCCAATCATAGGATACGCGATTCCCGGACGACCAATCATGTATACTCCGCATGCTTCAATATCATACCCAATCACTACCGCATGATCGCCCCGTGGTTAGGAGAAATCTCAATAGTGTCAAAGCATGACAATCCACACCGTGATGCCATGAAGACTCCGGTCAAAAGGATAATTACACAACCACCACATAGTGTGACACTTAATGTAAGTGGAGCTGGTCGGTCCTAACGTCGCATTCTCTAATACACGTCCACGCATACGGTCAAGTGTCCCTACACTTCGATAGACGAGATCTATCCCTATCTTCTAAAAGATATAAGACATCCAATACGTCTTTAGTCGATTATACTATCAATGTCCCATTTGATAATATATAAGACTAGAGACATTTAAGTACCAACCTTGTTATAGTGATTAGAT
Source organism: Gentiana macrophylla (assembly GCA_026214975.1). Classification (NCBI taxonomy): domain Eukaryota; kingdom Viridiplantae; phylum Streptophyta; class Magnoliopsida; order Gentianales; family Gentianaceae; genus Gentiana; species Gentiana macrophylla. The sequence continues at coordinate 92,634,612 of CM047816.1, forward strand.
ATCTCATCAACCATAATCACTATCATGGTTTCTCTATCACAGATCGATACTAGGGACGTTACTATATATATACAACAAACAATATGAAGATAAACAATATATAATAACATAAGTGCTTTTATTAATCATAATAAAGTTATTACATGAACTAAATAGACTGTAAATGACCCGACCCGGTCGGATCCGGTCCAACCCGATTGGGTTTAGGACACCTTTCCAACACCTTTGCCCCCTGAAGGACATCACTTACAAGGCTTGCTTTGTATGTGTTGTGCTTTGGTGTTAGTTCTGATCGTCTGTCCTGCAGACTTAGAAGGTTTGAATATTTCAAACTTTTTGAGTCTATCAGTTTTGATCGTCTGACCAGCAAACTTAGAGAGTTTGAATATTCCAAACTGTCTAAGTATTTCAGAGCTGATCGTCTGAGTCGTATATTAATATGGCTTTTTAGGTTTTTCTTGGTTGTATTTCAACGCAGTTCTTTAGGTCTGTCTTGCAGACTATTTGAGTTTGATTTTGCAAACTTCTCTGTGACCGACCTGCAGCTCAGTCCGTTGAGTCTGTCCTGCAGACTTTTTCTAAGACCGACCTGCGGTTCAGTTCGTACTTGCTTTCTTTTTTCGTACTAACCCATGTATGCCTTCATCAGGTCATCAGAGCTGGGAAGGAGATTCTGAACAGGCTGGACAGTTTCTCCACTCAAAAGGTTTACTTGGCACGACGGATCACTGACTTTTATGCCGGTCGTAAAAATACAAGGACCAGCTTCTGTCCAAGGATGCCCAGATTGTTGATCTGGTGAAGATAATGCAAGCTCAGCAAGCTGAGTTTAAGGAGCTGCGCACTGCTAGCGCTAAACGGGAGGAGGCCCTGGCCAATCTCCACGCTGATCATGATGGACTTGGGGCCGAGATGCCTGCTCAGATCGCCCAAGCCATTCATAAATACAAGAGCTATGTTCACTTCACTGGGGCCTTGAAGGTTTTACTTGGCTCCATCTTAAGCTAAGGGTATACCCTTAGCATGAATCAGGCTAAAGAGCAATGCCCTCAGTTGATCATTGAGAATCTTCAACATGGGAGGCTTTGCGAGCCAGGATGTAGTCAAATCTGTAAGGCTAGGCTTAAGGAGTTTCTAGTTGGTGAAGATCTGGCTGCGAAGTATGGTCGCAGACCTGCTGCCCAGCAAGCTAGTGCGTCTTCAACTCGGCCCTTCGATATGCCCTCTGATCAACATCAGCAATAGGATTCTACTGCCAATTCTTAAGATCGGGCCTTTATTATTTTGTTGAAAGACTTTGCAATATTTTCCAACTTTTGTTATTTTTTGTTCTTGACAATTTGTGCCTTTTTGGCACTTGTTCAGTAATATTTTCTTCTTTGGCGTTCAACCCTTCTTTGCCATTACTTTGGCTTTTGGTTTTGTTTTAAGCCTAGCTTAGGTCCTTACCCCCTCGGCACGTCATTTACAAAGCTCGCTTTTGAATGATGTACTTGATGTATCTTATTGATAAATCATCCGCATACTTGGGAAGTTTGATTACTTCAACTTTCTAAGTATTTAAAGAAAGCGCTGATCGTCTGTTCTGCAGACTTGATATGCTTGGATTTCCAAGTTTTCAGAATCCGACCTACGGATCAGTTCGTTGAGTTTGTCCTTTGCAAAGTTTCTTCTAAGGCCGACCTGTGGTTCAGTTTATTTTCTTAGTCCGACCTGCGGATCAGTTCATTTAAGTTTGTCCTTTGCTAACTTTTTCTGAGACCAACCTGCGGTTCAGTTCTTCTCTGAGTCCGACCTGCGGATCAGTTTGTGGGGTCTATCCTGTAGACTTATAGTTTGTCCTTTGAAAACTTTTTCTGAGACCGACCTGTGGTTCAATTCATTTTCTGAGTCCGACCTGCGGATCAGTTCATTTAAGTTTGTCATTTGCAAACTTTGGCTGAGACCGACCTGCGGTTCAGTTCATTTTCTGAGTCCGACCTGCGGATCAGTTCATGGGGTCTGTCCTGCAAACTTATAGTTTGTCTATTGCAAACTTTTTATGAGACCGACCTGCGGTTCAGTTCAATTTCTGAGTCCGACATACGGATCAGTTCATTTAAGTTTGTCCTTTGCAAACTTTGGCTGAGACCGACCTACTTTTCAGTTCATTTTCTGAGTCCGACTTGCGGATCAGTTCATTTAAGATTGTCCTTTGCAAACTTTTTCTGAGACCGACCTGCGGTTCAGTTCATTTTCTGAGTTCGACCTGCGGATCAGTTCATTTAAGTTTGTCCTTTGCAAACTTTTTCTGAGATCGACCTGCGGTTCAGTTCTTCTCTGAGTCCGACCTGCGGATCAGTTCGTTGGGTCTGTCCTGCAGACTTATAGTTTGTCCTTTGCAAACTTTTTCTGAGACCGACCTGCGGTTCAGTTCTTCTCTGAGTCCGACCTGCGGATCAGTTTGTTGGGTCTGTCCTGTAGACTTATAAATTTTTTTGCCGAGTAGTGCCAGTTTTGTCTGACTTCTCGGACTTTATTTGAGCGAGCTGGGTAGGGTGAGTTCCAAAATAAGATAGCTCGACCCACCAGTTCGGTAGGGTGAGTTCCAAAATAAGATAGCTCGACCCGCCAGTTCGGTAGGGTGAGTTCCAAAATAAAATAGCTCGACCCGCCATGTTCGGTCTTATAGAAGATACACTCAAGGTGAGCTCCAAATATGATGCCGAGTCGATGTCAGCCTTAGGGCAAGAGGATTCTGTAGAGCTCGAATGCCGGTGCTCGATATCTCGAGTCTGGAGAGCTAAAGAGCTTGGGTCGATCCTTGGAGTTCGAGAACTCGCTTCGTGGATAGCTAGATACGGTAGATAATTCGCAGATTTCTTGGGCGCCACAGCAGTGTCTTTCCGGTGATAATCAAACCTCGAAACGGACTCCGATCGGCACGGAATTTGGAGGGATCGTTCCTCCCTCACTATTCTTCAATGTGAACGGTGAAATATTTGTTCCAACGGTTGAAACTCCGGCAATAAGCCTCAGATTTGACTGTGTTTTTGGTGGCTGCTGCGTTTTGGTGATACAGAAGCTACTTTCCGGCTTCGATCGGGCATCTAAACGGGCTCCGATCGTCACGAAATTTGGAGAGCTTTTTTGACCCTCTATATTCTTCAATCTGAATGGTGGAATTCTTGTTTCAATGGTTCAATTTCCGGCAATCAACCACCGATCGGACTGCGTTTTTGGCATGTTTTTGCCATTAAATTGATCACGAACCACCTCCTTGGTCCATCACCGAAAGAAGGCCCTCCTTCTAGTGCCAATGGTGCTTCTCGGCCTCGGCAACATATTTGGAGCTCTCTCGAGCAAAACTTTTATAAGACCGAGCTCGGCTCGGCATCATCTTTTATAAGACCGAGCTCGGCCTCGGCATCATATTTGGAGCTCAACTTGAGCGAATGTTTATAAAACCGCAGGTCGGCTCGGCCTCATATTTATAGGTCAACTTGAGCGCATCTTTAATAAGACCGAGCTCGCCTCGGTATTATATTCGGAGCTCGAAGGCAATCTTATGTAAATCCGCTTGCCATCTAAGCATGGTACCAACAGACTACGCCAAATAAGGAAACGATACAATGTGTCAAAGGCAGTGCAATCGACTACGAGAAGGGAAAGTCTGCAAGTCGGATCCCTCAGTATAGCCAAAAGCAAAACAAGCCTAATAGGCAAAAAATGCTAAGGCAAAAGCACGGTTCTCAAGGTCGGACCAAACGTCCCAGCCAAGAGCCAAACGAGCCTACGAGGCGAAAAAGGCCAAGGCAAAGGGACGGCTCGCAAAGTCGGGCCAAACGCCCAGCCAAAGGCCAAACAAGCCTAAGAGGCGAAAAAGGCCAAGGCAAAGGCATGGTTCGCAAGGTCGGACCAAACGTCCCAGCCAAGAGCCAAACGAGCCTACGAGGCGAAAAAGGCCAAGGCAAAGGGACGGCTCGCAAAGTCGGGCCAAACGCCCAGCCAAAGGCCAAACAAGCCTAAGAGGCGAAAAAGGCCAAGGAAAAGGTACGGTTCGCAAAGTCGGACCACGTCAAGAGAATCGATAAATCTATGGCAAAACTAGTATGTGAGACAAAAAATGCTAAGGTGATCAAGTTGATCTCAAATTAAACTCGACTCACAAGTGCAATAAGAACCAAAGGTTCATAATACACTTGGGGGGCAACACGACATCGATAAAGCAAGCAGCAAGCAGCAAGCAGAGTCAGAGGCTCGACAAGCGAAGAGCTAAAAGACATCAAAACGTGAAAGCAGCAGTTAGAGCTAGAGGCTCGACAAGCGAAGAGCTAAAAGACATCGAGATATAAAAGATGAATAATAAAAAGAAGAAAAGCAAAATACTGCAAAAATTGAAGCAAAATAAAGCTAGGCATCATATTTGGAACTCTCCTAGCCGAGCGTGGCGGGACGAGCCTTCTTGCTTTGGGAACTCTCCCCACGGAGGGTTGAGCTATCATATTTTGGAACTCTCCTAGCCGAGCATGGCGGGACGAGCCTTCTTACTTCGGAAACTACCCCCATGGTTATTGCGACTTTGTGACTAGTATCTTGCGTATCTCGAGGATCTACTCCACAAAGGATCTACTCAACGGTCTACGAGGGCCCGCAAGTCGGACGCCTTCAGTGCCGACAGCCAACATTTATAAGTCCTAATAGGACGAAAACGCAATGGCATCGAAGTCCGAATCGATAGCGATGTAATCTAACTCCTAAGGGAGAGGATTTACTAGGTCATCGAGGTCGGGCAACATGATCATTTCGATCGACAGCCACTGAAGCTAAAAGTTCCATAGAACCAAAAAGCTAAGGCATCGAGTGCGGATCATGTCCAAATCTCTCGGTAGTCATGTGTCATGAGTCATGAACGAAAAAGAAACACCACGACACCGAGATCCGAGCGGCGATTCACGTATTACGATCTTTTAGACAGTAATTACCAGGACATCGTAGCCGGAAATATATATCGACAGCCGAAAGGGCATCGATTTCGACAAACGAAAGGAGACAGCTAGGGGCATCTCTTCTACTATGCAACAACAAAGAAATGTCCAAAAAATTCTAAGGCATGGAAGACAAGTTACATATGATCGACAAACGGAACTACTGAAAGTATAACGAAGATGATGAATCTGCATTATACTTCGGGGGCAACAACGAGTCGACATTGAATAAGTGTTAAGGCACGCATGTCGATGACCGGACTCGGGGCTACGACAATCGACTCTCAGGCAGTGTAGGACGATGAAAAATTGAGCAAATAAAAAAGCGAGCAAAGAAGTGAGCATCGACATGCAACAACAGGGTTTGACATCAAATGCTTGTAAAAATTTCGGCAAAAATAACAAAAAAGCCTAGTCACGAAGACTGGCCAAATAGTTATAGCATTGCTGTTAAGGGTGAATTTATACGATTTATAACGCTATATTCTATGATATTTTCCCCCGTAATTGTACTAAATTGCATAAGAAACGAGTGTTTAACGGAAATATTGAGTAAATGAGGTTTTAAATAAGTTGTTCGCAATATTGGATAATTTTGGTGCTTTAATTATGATTTTTATGGTTATTTGGACATTATTACACTTTGCGTTGTTTTTATGTGTTAAAGATACATGTTGGAGGCTTTAAAGATGATCAACAGTTGATTAAGTTCGAGCTAATTGATGATAAAAGAGATAATGAAGGAATGACTTAGAGAAAAAAAAGATAAAGTTCAAGAAATCAAAATTCGATCAAGCTGGACGAGCGTCCAGGTCCCGTCCAGAGTGGACGGGCGTTTGATAAAGCAGACGGGCGTCCTGAGGAGTGATTTTGATACAGAGAGTTTGGACGCCATCTGAACAGGCGTCTGAAGTAGTCCAGATTTATCTGGACGGGCGTTCACCAGAGCGGACGAGCGTCTGTCGACCGACTTTAGTGAAACCGACTTCAAAATCTATATATAGCAGCTGTTTTCTCCACCTATGGGATACAAGATACACATTATTCGAAACCCTAAACCTAGGGGCGGCTTTAGGCTGCGTTTTTTTCTTCTTTTATTCCGATTTTATGCACTTTAGATCTAGATTAAATTAGCTATTTTCTTATGCAATCTTGCTTTTTCGCGAATTTGAGTTGCCGAGGATGTTCAGAGCTAAAAGCTTCATCAAACGAGTATTGTGAAGCCATCCAACAATTGTTGATTTCGTTTTCATCGATTATCTTTGTGAGTTTTTAGTACAAAGTTGTTTCTTTATTCATGTTTATTATGTTTAATTGCTCTTATATCGGAAGATATGCAAGTGTTGATTGTTTATTATTGATGGAAATCTCTATAAACCTTAGATCACCATGAATAGGAATAGTATTTGAATCTATCTCAACGGAAGTTAATAGGTTTAATTGCTAGATTATAAACATAAAGTTTACACCTTTGGTTAGAAAACGCGTTAATGTTGCATCGGAAGATAATGGATTAATAGATGAACTTTCTAAGAAATTAGGGTTCATATTTAGACAAGGTGAATCACAACTTAGTTAAAAACCACAATATAATCGAGATAGGGAATCAATGCTTGTTGGATAGGTGGATCAATCCTCGTTTGTTCGTTAAACATTTAATTCAAATCCTTCAAAACTTGAATTTGTTTAGTTAGTTTACCTTTATTTGCATCTTAGTTTAGTTTAGTTAAAGGTTCGCAACCCGTATTCTTCCTAGCTTTGGATTACATCCTCTGTCTAGCTTTATTTTCAGTTTTGCTCTGTTTTATTCGCTGTTTAGTTTAGTTTCGTGACATAGTTTAGGTTAGACAAAAACTAGGGTTAGCAATCGCCAGTTCCCCGTAAGATCGACCCGGCATTAACCATTATTACTACGATCCTTATACTTGAGGTTAACCGGATTATTACTTGTTTGTTTTGTGTTAATAAAATCCGTGACAAGTTTTTGGCGCCGTTGCCGGGGAACCGGACGGTTGCCTAGTTTTTGTTTTTTGTTTTTCTGTTTTATGTGTTTTAAATCCCTGTTTTAGATAGGTTTTTAGTTAGAATTTTAGGGTTTTAGGTTTAGTTTACTAAGGGTTAGGGTTTAAGGTTTCGCTCCTTCTTTTGTGATTAGTTCTCCCCTCTATCTCTTCTCTCTGTTCTTTAGTTTCGTTTCTGCTACTTTTCTGCAACTTTTCTGCTCTGTTCTCGTTTTTCCTTTTCCAAACGGGCGTCTGGACCATTGGACACCCGTCTGTCTCAAATATTTTAACTCTGAACCGTTTTTACCCAGTTGGACGAGCGTCCATATAATTTGGACGCCCGTCCAGTTTTTCAATCCTTCAGACGAGCGTTTGGACCTCCAAACGCCCGTCCAGACCAAATTTCTATCAGACGCCCGTCCAAAACTTTGGACGTCCGCCTGGTCCTCTTGTCTTCAATAACTCGCTTTTTTTCTTCTTTTCTTTTCATAGGCTTTTAATTCTAGTTTAAGCTTTTAAATTTTCTTTAGTTTTTAGGTTCAACATCTTGAGTTGGGTTTCAGTTTATGCAAACTCGAAGTCAGAAAGGACCACTACTCTTTTCACCTGACCTCGAGCGGACCATAGTCCGACCCAACAGGCGAAGACTTCGTTTTGCCGATCCTTCTGGCAAGGAAAGTTCAACCGATCAAGAAATTGAACAAAACCTAATAAAGGACATCGAAGATCTCGTAATAATGGCCGCCGAGGATAGACGGACGTTGGCAGACTACGCCATGCCTGGTGCAATAACTGTCAACCCGGCTATCGTCTTACTAGCCATTACTGCACAAACTTTCGAACTCAAGCCGGGACTTATCCAGATGATGCAGCATGCATCGATTTTTCATGGCTATCAATCAGAGAATCCGCATACCCACTTACATACATTCTTAGAGATATGCGGCACTACACGCATCCAAGGAGTTAGTGAGGATGCAATCAAGCTGAAACTTTTTCCATTTTCTCTCAAGGAGAAGCGAAGGAGTGGTATACTTCTCTTCCCTCCGAATCAATCACCAAAATTTGAACTCAAAAGGAGTTCTTGAGTTAATACTTTCCACCTTCAAAGACAGCCCAGTGTTTAAATGAAATATTCACTTTCTATCAGAAAGAGAATGAATCCTTTTTTCGATTGCTGGAAAAGATTTAAATCTCTGCTGAGGAAGTGCCCCCACCACGGCTTGCCACTGCAAAGGCAAGTCAACACATTCTTTAGTGGATTGACCGAGCTTACAAAAGGCATGGTCAATAGCTCATCTGGTGGGGCATTTTTGAAGAAAACACCTGAAGAGGGATGGGCATTGTTCGAGGACATTGCTAAGTATAACTATGCTCCATCCTATCAAGCTATTCAAGCACCTCCTCCTCCTAAGGTTGAGGAGGTAAACATGCAAAGTTTGATCGCCATGTTGCAGAGGCAGATGGCAGCATCTCAAGTTTCAAATCCGATAAATCAAACTCCTTCTTTTCCACAGAACCCTCGTGTTTGCATCGAAAAAAAATTGCCGCCGACCGCCATATGAATGACCAGTGTCAATTTAATCCCCCTGCACCTTATCAAGTGAATGATGTTCATGACTATGGACAGTATAATCAAGTCACATGTCAGAACTGTGACAATATGGGGCACACATCTAAATTCTGTCCTATGAACGGACAGAATGCTGAAGTGAATGCGTTTTATGGCCAGAACAACCAAAGGTCTAATCAAGTTTCTGGCCAGCAAAATTTCCAAAACCATGGGTTTAATCAATCTTCTGGTTCCAATTCTAATTCGAATTTCAATACGAATCAAAGTTTCAATAGAAACCTCGGTTTTGCTCGTAACCAAAGCTCGAATTCTTCCAATTCTACTCAAAGGTTCAACGCACTGGCCTTCTAATTCCAATTCTAATTTTCAAAATCGGCCCACCAAAGAATACTCGCATAAAATTTTCCAAACTCCCAAGGCCCTTCAAGCTCGTGAGACCTCAAGGTGAATGGAACTCATTCAGAGAGGAGCAAAACAAGAATATTCAGCTCCTTATGAGTACAAATAAGAACCTTGAGAGGCAAATAGAGGGTATTGGTGGTGAGCGATTAGCTTCAAGACCCCAGGCATCTACCCAGTTTCATTGAAAAGAATCAAGAGGCGGTCATGTTGCTCAGCCGATATAAGCAACGACCAATGTAATCGACCTCATGCCAAAGAATGCAATATGGTAGAGAGGAGGCGAAGACGATGAATCTAAGCGGTACTCAAGTTAGTGGTCCTTCCCACCGTGGAAACCACTAACCCCTCCCCGCCATGCAAGGCGGGAGGGAAGCCGAGCACCTATACTCCCTCTGTTGCAAGAAAAAGACTCAGGTGGTGATCCCCGAGAGGTGAAAAAGTTGGAGACCCTCAAGTGGCTGATCCTCGAGGACTGAAAAAAACAGCGAAAGTCGTGAGGGTGATCCTCGACAACAAAGAAATCTGAAAAGCTGCATTCGATGGAAAGATCTGGAATATAAAGTCGTAAGTGCATCCTCAAAGAAAGTCTTTTTCGAGAGTGACCTTTAAGCTTCCATTTCCACCGAGAAAGAGCAACATTTCCTTGAGTGAGGACAAAAAGTACGGAAAGTCTTTGAACCTTTTGAAAAATACTCAGAGTAAATCTTCCATTATCCGAGGTCTTGGTCGAGATGCCTAAGTATACAAAATTCATCAAGGATGTTGTGTCTTGAAAAAAAGAAGTTAGCTTGAGGCATGGAAAGGCAAATTGGTGAGGATTGCTCCATGATTAATTATGAAGACTTACCAATTAAAAGAGGTGACCCTGGCAAGTTCAGTACTTACGGTTTTAATGGGAGGTCTAGTCTTCCCCAATTCTTTGTGTGATCTAGGTGCCTCTATAAGTCTTATGCCAATGTCTCGTATGCAAGCATTTCGGTTTACAAAGCCTTCTAGAACCCACTACTATGAGTTTACAATTCGATAGATCTTCTAAGAAAGCTTCAGGATCCCGAAAGACGTTTTAGTTCAGATTGATAGATTTACCTTCCCGATCGATTGGTATGTTTTAGATATGGAGAAAGATGAAAACGCCCCCGATTCTTGGAAGACCCTTCTTATCTACTGCCTAGAGCCCTCATCGATTGTGATGGTGGGCAAGTGACTATCCGAGTTGGTGATCAAGGGTGAGTTACAATGTCTTAAAGTCCATTCAAGTACCCTCCGCCCAAAACGGCTTTTCCATTGATTATATGATGGATGATTTCACCGATTATATGGATCACAACAAGTCATGGTGTAGAAAGGTTTGAATATGAGTGATTGGTTGATAATCTAAATACTCATGGTATGGTCAATCTAGATCAATTAGCAGCTGATTTTGAGGAAGAATTGTTGAGAGGAGAAGTTGAGGCGGTGTGACCACTAAGTAAGCTCAGTGATGTTGAGTTGAACGGTGGAGATCTTAAGTCAAGTTTGGAAGACCCCCTCTGCTGATTTGGTTCTGAAGCCGTTGCCCAAACATCTAAAGTATGTGTTTTTAAGAGAAGGCGACAAGCTTCCGTTAATCATATCCGCCAAGCTGTCTCGTATAGAAGAGATGAAATTGATCAACGTCTTGAAAAAGAATGAGAAAGCCTTTGGATGGCAAGTAGGAGATATCAGAGGGATATCTCCGGACATCTGTATGCATAAGATCAAGACTACTAAGGGTGCTAAATGTGTTAGAAACTGACCTGGAGAGGAGGCTCAACCTCATATGCAAGAAGTCGTTAAAAAGGAAATCATTAAGCTTCTGGACATGGGAATCATTTATGCCATCGCTGATAGTGAATGGGTTTCCCCAACTCAAGTAGTTCCCAAGAAAGTGTTGAAATAGTGTCCTAAACCCAATCGGGTTGGACCGGATCCGACCGGGTCGGATCATTTCTACTATTTCTTTGTGTTTATACATATATTAAATGGCTTTTATGTTGTCATATATATGTTCTTTTAAAGAACCAATTATGAATTGTTATATGATAACGTCCTTAGTATTAAACTGTGATAGAGAAACCATGATAGGCGATTATGGTTGATGAGATCTTTAATCACTTTAATAAGTTTGATACTTAAATGTCTCTAGGCTGATGTACTATTAAACAGGACATTGATAGTATAAACAGACTAGCACGTATTAGATGTCTTCTCGTCTTTTAGTAGGCGAGGGATAGATCTCGTCTATCGAAGTGTAGAGACACTTGACCGTGACGTGGACGTGTATTAGAGAACGCGACGTTTAATCGACCCACTTACACGGATAAGTGTCACACTATGTGGCGGTTGTGTAATTATCCTTTGGACCGAGTCTTCATGGCATCATGGTGTGGATTGTCATGCTTTGACACTATTGAGGTTTCCACAGCCACGGGCGATCATGCGGTAGTGATTGGGTATGATTTTTGAAGCATCGCGAGTATACATGATTGGTCGTCCGGGAATCGCGATCTCTATGATTGGGATCGAATATCCGAAATGGCCTTCTTATAAGGAATGTCTTACTCTCATGAATCTTTGCAAAGTGGGAGTAAATGAGTTACTTCGAGAGAGCTTGATATCCAGATTATAAGATACGGTCGTTAATGTTTGATACTCGACGCACGCGACCGTATGGATATTATTACAAATGATAGGATTGTAAGTTACACGTAATCAAGCTGTTTCACATGAAAGGTAGTAGTCATTGCATTTGACTCTTCCGATGATTGGGGGTCACGGTGTGTTGCTAGACGCTATCCCGTGATCGTTAGGCATGAAGGGCATTTTCGTAATTTGCACTTTGTGTCTACGGCCAACATATTCGGAAGCTTATCGGGTCTCACACATAAGAACATCTAGCCGGATTAAAATGTGGTTATAGTTGATAACCAAATAAGGAAAGAATTTATCTCGAGACTATAAATGTTATAGTGGTAAATTAATATGGTGGTATTTATTTATTATGAATAAATTAAATACAAGATATTAATAGTATTATATTAATTAAAAAATATTCCGGAAGCCAATTTGTTGGTCAAAGGGGCGCCACATTGAAGTGTATAAGATACACTTGGATTGTGCAATTTAATTAATAATATTACCAAATATTATATATATATATATATATATATATAGATAATACTTATGTGTGCGTGTGTGCAAAAGTGTTTGGCACTATGCATGCGCATGTATGTAATGTATATATATAATTGGATTTATTTTGTGTAATAATATATATGTGATATATACACATGTGTAAATTGATTTATGGTAATAAAATAAAGATAGTCAATATTAGATATTGACAATATCTTGGGAATATTCAATATAAGATATTGACAATATCCTAGATTTATTTAATATAAGATATTATAATAAATGAGATAAATCAATCAATTATATTTTCCTTATTTTGTTGGAAAAAGGTTTTCTTCTCCTCCACTCAAGAAGATGGCGCCACCTACACTATAAATAAGAGGTGGGTGTCAAGCTCTCTTTTCAGACAACACAATTCCAAGAGCTAATAGTTTTTGTAAAAAATAGAGCATCCTATATAGAGAGTTGGAGAGAGGGAAAAGGCCGGTCTAAGCAACCGGAGTTTTCCAATAGCAATCCATGATGGGATTCCGCGGTCGTTCGTGTGGATGGCGGTAGAGGCCGAACACTGGGCGGCTCTATGCATGTAACTACTCTCCCAGACGGTCAAAGCATCGATCTTTTAGATCAACCAAGGTAACCACCGTCTACTAACTCGTTTGTTTATTGCTTAAACGAAGTCGATCCTGGTTAAAAGGAAATAAAATTTTAAATTCATTGCGTTCCCGCGTAGATTTCTAACAAAGTGGTATCGAGCAAGGTTTGGGCTTAAGCAATAAACATGTTATTTTGCGTAGTTAATTTTATCGTTTTAAATCACGTAATTAAAAGATGAAAGATTTTAGATTCGCAAAACGATACACTAAAAGAATAAAAAAAAGGGATTGGGTGGTGCTCGCCGATTGGCGCGGCGTGGTCGCCATGGTCTATTTCTTTTTGTTTTGTGTATTTTGTGTTTCTATGTGGTTCATGGTTGTGATTGGTAATTCGTTTTGTTTAGTTGTGTCATATAGCTAACTAATGGTTCAAATAGTTTGGTTTATCGTTGGGCTGCGTGGCATTAAAATAATAATGGCCTTTCCAAACTTTGTTTGGAATAGGCCAAGCCTTTCCAAATATTTGATTTGGAATAGGCTTAGCTTGCAGCCACTTCCAAAATTTTGATTTTGGAAAGTGTGCTGTGCCTAAACCAAAATTATTTGGCCTTTCCAAATATTTGATTTGGAATAAGCCAAGCCATTTTCAAATATTTGATTTGTAAAAAGCTTAGCTTGCAGCCACTTCCAAAATTTTGATTTTGGAAAGTACAAAGCTAAAGCCAAAATTGGTTTAGAAACCAAAAACATCCGCGCGATTACGATTCAAATTGAAAGAAAAAAAGAGAAATAATTTTAATTTTGATTTTTGGAATAGTTCTAATTTATTAAAATTAAAATTAAAATCGTTTAAAATTAATCGTTAATTTTATTTCGATTAAATCATTTAATTAATTAAATGTTAATTAGTTAATTGATTGGATAAAATTATTTAATAGATAAAATGTTAATTGATTAATTAAGACGCAAGTAGTTAAATTTTAATTTTATCTTTTTCATAAGATTTTATTGTATGGATTAGATATAGTAGATATAATATGATTATATGGACCCGATTGATCATGGACTTAACCGATAGGATAGATATGAATGATTTAATTTTTTCGTTGGTTTAAAAATTGTCCCAGCCGTTATGAAGAACGTGACCAAGTTTATTTTTCGCATTTATCCCATTCCGTTGACTCCCCGTGTGCGGCGGGTGGATTTATTTTATTAGATAGAATTAAATGTAACAAGAATGGAGGAGTGTAGAAGATGGAGACCAAAGAAAGAAGAATAAAGATCCCATTGGATAATGGCGCATTAAAGATCCTATTGGCGGTTGCCTACCCTTAGATTGTGACCGCGGTTTAAATCGGTTTGTATTCGAAACCGCACTCAGAAAAGTCCATGATCATACCGGTTACTTTACGCATTTATTTATTTTGTGTTTGTATTTATTTTATATGATACGATAGATGCATGACTAGGCACGATCTAGATAAATGTGTAGGATTTGTATCTATAGAGATAGATATATTTGATGAGACCATGATTAAAATTAATTAAGTGAATTAATTTACGAAAATACTTCCACAACAAAAATCAAGTCGAAATATTGTCTCCCAATATTATAACGACGGTGAAGAGCCTGTGTTCGGATCCAACTAATCGACCACCGCCGGGAGTTGACCTACCTCGGGTATATCGTCGTTATTGAGATATGATCGTATGAGATCTCGTGAATATTGGGTTATGACTTGACTAGAGTCTTTCGGTGATTGGCCACCGTCAGGCCGCCTCGACTTTAGAGACAAAGGGTTGACTAACACATAGTGATGTGTATCGCCAAAGAGTTGACTAGTCAACCACTGAGAATCACATAGAGATGTGAATGGTAAAGAGTTACCTACCTATCGAAATTATCTTGGTTGATCGACCACCGCCGGGAATCAAGGTAACTAGATGGGATCTCAGCCACTAAAGAATTTTGAAAAATTCTTGAAAGTCAATTGGAAGTAGTTGACTAGTGGGAGCAAAATCATAAACCAAAAGACCATTTTTGATTTTGCGTGTATAAACAACAACACTCTTTTATTTTCATTTTATGTTGTAGTTTTAGCAAACTTTATATTTATGTTATTCTCGATTAGTAAAACCAAACTATGACTGTTACCTTTTGAGAAACGTTCTCAAATATGGTTAAGTAATATTAATCCTTTTAAAATAAGCAATGACATGAGCAATCCCGTTATAGTAGTTAGAGACAAGGAGACTACATATCTGATGCAGTAATCCAAGACTTTAATTATTAAAGAAAAACGGAAGCTCGTGATAGTGGATACGATCCAATATAATCATTCGGTCATACGATGACGAGTTATTCAAACGTTGGATAAGAATGACTAGACCGAATTTTGGAAATGATATTTTCAAAATTGTAAGATTTAAGTATCGACTTAATTCTATCATTGCTTAAAGGTTAATTAAATAGTTAATGTTTTAAATACGATTTAAAAGGTTAAATAAACTATTTAAATAAACATTAGATTTTCTTTATGAAAGGAAATCAAAGACATAGCTCTTGTGATTTTTCTTAAGTCTTATGAAGACTACACTAAAAAATATTTACAAGTGCCTGAAGGATTAAAAAGGAAATTTAGGGCATGTGCTTAAATATAGAACTTATTGAAGTTTCTATTATAGGCAAGTGAGTTGAGATAAATCTATCTAAGTTCAAGTCAACTCTTAGATATATGATATCTTGCAAGTGTGATTAAATTAGAAAGATTAAATACAGATATGGAAGGTGAAGCAAACGTTGTAACACTTACCATATTCTGGATCTAGTAAACTAATAAGGGAACTAAATAAATGTTATTATGTTCCGGTTCTTATGAAGAACATGCTTTCAGTTATTTGTTAGGATTTAGTAGACATATTCAATTGTAAAGAATAAATGTTATTCCGATAAAGTTGGAAGGTCACTGAATCTAACATACTAGATTGATGTCACTATATAGTTGATATATGTGATGAGATCTCAACTAAATATTTGTATGGCTGTTATCCTTAATATTTGTGGTTGTTCTAGACATAATCTCTCTGGGAGGGAAGCGTGTAATTAAACGTCATTCTGATGATGTTGAACCATATGATTATGAATCATGTGGGTAATACGTATCTTACCTAAAGATGACTAAAATACCCTTTTATGAAAAGGTTGTAAAATCTAGAAAAATTGTCTGAAGCCTAAACATACCGATGTTTGTTGGCTTATGACAATTAATGCCACAAATAATTGTTCGTTAAATCTCTATGACTATTTTTAGAAATAGTCAAGTGTACTCAGTGAAGTGCATAACTCGGAAGCCCGAAAAGTTTGAGCTAGTACGAATATGAGATTGATGAGCTACTTAGGAATTAATCTTCAATTGGATTGAAGTAATTACTACCTGGAGGGTGTTTCAGAAGTTGTCTGAAAAGGAATAAGATTCTCCCTTGAAGGATACCATCTTTGGGATACGCAATTAGATTGTGTTCCCAAAATGGAAATAACACTTTATATGATAAAGGTGTGACGCAAGCCATGCGATGTATCCCTTACCCGTTTCGGGATAGCGCCCTTATACTTAACTTAGTTCCAAAGAATAAAGGTTGAATAAATTCCATATTAGATATGGAAGAGGATAATGTCGAATCTATCTTAACCGATGATTTGAAGTTTTCATAGGCAAAGTCAGAAAGGCTTGGAGCTTAGTACGACATATGCAACTTTGTGGAATATCTTAGCAAGTACGCTAGATATTATTTACTTGTCCGCGGAGCAAAATGTTTGTCTCCAAACATGCTATCTTCTAGAGGAAGTGTTTCTTCCAAAATAAACAGTGGGAGTGAATCAGATCTCAAAAGAGTTTGAGAACCACAAAGATATATTCAACCATGGGAACGTGAGCAGACACCACATAACGATGAGGTGTAGAACATTGCTCAGTGCACACAAAAGTTCTGTAAGTCTGTGGATAACCTCAAGCCCAAAAGGGCTACTGGTATTTTCATCTTGAAGAATGAATGTCTCACGACTTGTGAAAGAATGTTTGAAAGGCAAGATTGAGAGATATGGCTAGGAGCCATAATATCTGAATTAGGTTCATCAGTGACAACCAGGTTGTGAACCTAGTATGTCTTACCTAGAGGGAATGTCCCAGTAAGGCTGAGCCAGTTCTATTCAGACTATGCTTGTTGTAACTTCGTATCATGGCTATATGATAGTGTTGAAGACGTTGGGCAAACAGCTCGATGTTCATAGACGATAACATGATATGTAAGCCCACGAGATCCATTTATGGACTCAAACAAGTTTCTCTAGACGATTTCTTTGTTTGATAATCAAAAGAGTTTGATTTAGTCAAAAGAAGGATATGCCCAATGTGCAAGATGGACAGTGGGAGTGTGTTATGATTTTTTGAGCATGGTATTAGATATCTATCTCGAGAATTATCACCCCATGTCACAGTCAATTAATGTTTGGTAGTTCAAGGTCTTTGTGAAAGCACTTGGATTAGCAGTTCTTATTTTAGAAATAAGAATCTATAGCGATAGATTTAACTGCTGTTAGATTATAGCTTACCTAAATAGATGTGATGCTAAAAGAAGTTTAGCATAGATCGCGAGATCTGTCTATGTTAGGACGTTGGTCCTAAAGATGAGGTGAAAGATGATGTTTATGGAAGGTTTCCTTCGCTAATGCGATAGGAACCATCATAAAAAGTAATGCCAGATGTTCATAGTCCATGAATAGTCATGAGCAAGTATGAAAGTAAATCTAGTGAATGTCGAGAATATCCTTAAACAAGTTAAGGAAGAGTTCCTAGTTTATCGAAACTTGGAATTAAATAAACGTAGATGTACAGACATATATCCTGAGTCTTATGAAGGCGAGTGGGAGCTACTGTCTGGGTTTGCAATCACCTTGATTAAGTGATACAGTGAGCTGGAAATGTTCTAGCATATGGGTCACTGTAAATTCTACAACGAGGCCAAAACACAGTAGTGCCTTAGAGGCTAGCAATGAGGGGCGATACATGGATCTAGAAGGTTCATTCTCGAACCTTGTACGGTTCTTCCACATTTTCTATATAGTTGATATAGTAAGTGGATTCATTGCTTGAAGCAAGGACCGTGGTCTCGTCGAGAGATTCGTGTGTGTGTTGAGGCGGTTCCTTTGACTTGGTCATTTGGAACGTGATATGAAGATAGTCTCGAGTCCCCACGGATAACGATCCATTTATGGCTAGGGTCAGTTAAGTAGTATTGCATGAGATTCTTGTGTTTCAACTTGGTCTTGTGTGTGCGAGTGATTGGTTTTAGGCCAAGTGGGAGATTGTTGAAATAGTGTCCTAAACCCAATTGGGTTGGACCGGATCCGACCGGGTCGGATCATTTCTACTATTTCTTTGTGTTTATACATATATTAAATGGCTTTTATGTTGTCATATATATGTTCTTTTAAAGAACCAATTATGAATTGTTATATGATAACGTCATTAGTATTAAACTGTGATAGAGAAACCATGATAGGCGATTATGGTTGATGAGATCTTTAATCACTTTAATAAGTTTGATACTTAAATGTCTCTAGGCGATGTACTATTAAAACAGGACATTGATAGTATAAATAGACTAGCACGTATTAGATGTCTTCTCTCTTTTAGTAAGGTGGATAGATCTCGTCTATCGAAGTGTAAAGACACTTGGGTATGCGTGGGCGTGTATTGAGAATGCGCGACGTTGGGATCGACCCACTTACACGGATAAGTGTCACACTATTTGGCGGTTGTGTAATTATCCTTTGGACCGAGTCTTCATGGCATCACGGTGTGGATTGTCATGCTTTGATACTATTGAGGTTTCCACAGCCACGGGCGATCATGCGGTAGTGATTGGGTATGATATTGAAGCATCGCGGAGTATACATGATTGGTCGTCCGGGAATCGCGATATCTATGATTGGGATCGAATATCCGAAATGGCCTTCTTATAAGGAATGTCTTACTCTCGTGAATCTTTGCAAAGTGGGAGTAAATGAGTTACTTCGAGAGAGCTTGATATCCAGATTATAAGATACGGTCGTTAATGTTTGACACTCGACGTACGACCGTATGAATATTATTACAAATGATAGGATTGTAAGTTACACACGGTAATCGTTTCACATGAAAGGTAGTAGTCATTGCATTTGACTCTTCCGATGATTGGGGTCACGGTGTGTTGCTAGACGCTATCCCGTGATCGTTAGGCATGAAGGGCATTTTTGTAATTTGCACTTTGTGTCTACGGCCAACATATTCGAAGCCTATCGGGTCACACACATAAGAACATCTAGCCGGATTAAAATGTGGTTATAGTTGATAACCAAATAAGGAAAGAATTTATCTCGAGACTATAAATGTTATAGTGGTAAATTAATATGGTGGTATTTATTTATTATGAATAAATTAAATACAAGATATTAATAGTATTATATTAATTAAAGAATATTCGGAAGCCAATTTGTTGGTCAAAAGGGCGCGCACATTGAAGTGTATAAGATACACTTGGATTGTGCAATTTAATTAATAGTATTACCAAATATTAATATTAGATATTAATATATATATATATATATATATATATATATATATATATATATATATATATATAGATAATACTTATGTGTGCGTGTGTGCAAAAGTGTTTGGCACTATGCATGCGCATGTATGTAATGTATATATATAAATGGATTTATTTTGTGTAATAATATATATGTGATATATACACATGTGTAAATTGATTTATGGTAATAAAATAAAGATAGTCAATATTAGATATCGACAATATCTTGGGAATATTCAATATAAGATATTGACAATATCCTAGATTTATTTAATATAAGATATTATAATAAATGAGATAAATCAATCAATTATATTTTCCTTATTTTGTTGGAAAAATGTTTTCTTCTCCTCCACTCAAGAAGATGGCGCCACCTACACTATAAATAAGAGGTGGGTGTCAAGCTCTTTTGTACAACACAATTCCAAGAGCTAATAGTTTTTATGTAAAATAGAGAGCATCCTATAGAGAGTTGGAGAGAGGGGAAAAAGGCCGGTCTAGCAACCGGAGTTTTCCAATAGCAATCCATGATGGGATTCCGGCGGGCTGTTCGTGTGGACTGGCGGTAGAGGCCGAACACTTGGGCGGCTCTATGCAGAACTACTCTCCTTAGACGGTCAAAGCATCGATCTTTTAGATCAACCAAGGTAACCACCGTCTACTAACTCGTTTGTTTATTGCTTAAACGAAGTCGATCCTGGTTAAAAGGAAATAAAATTTTAAATTCCGCTGCGTTCCCGCGTAGATTTCCTAACAGAAAGGAGGAATTACGATTGAGAAGAATGAGAAGGGAGAGGAAATAGCATTGAGACTTGTTACTGGTTACAGAGTCTGCATCGATTATAGAAAGCTCAATGAGGTAACCATGAAGGATCACTTCCCCCTTCCATTCATTGACCAGATGCTTGAGCGTCTGGCGGGGCACGCATTCTACTGCTTTCTGGACGGTTATTCAGGATATTTCCAGATACCCATTGATCCAGCTGACCAAGAGAAAACCACTTTCACCTGCCCTTATGGTACATTTGCTTACAGGCGAATGCCATTTGGTCTCTGCAATGCCCCAGCTACATTTCAGAGATATATGCTGGCCATCTTTGACGGGCTGGTAGAGAAGTGTATGGAGATCTTTATGGACGATTTTTCGGTTTTTGGTCAGTCTTTTGATGATTGCCTTGACAACCTTGATCAAGCGTTGTCCAGATGCGTGGAAAAGAACTTAGTGCTAAATTGGGAAAAATGCCATTTCATGGTAGATGAAGGAATAGTTTTTGGCCACAAAATCTCAGCCAAGGGTATAGAAGTTGACAGGGCAAAAGTAGAAGCTATCGAGAAGATGAGCTATCCCAAGAATGTGCGTGAAGTGAGAGGTTTTCTTGGACATGTCGGTTTTCTCTGAAGATTCATTCAAGATTTCTCCAAGATTGCCAGCCCCCTGTCTACTTTACTTAAGGAGGACGTTGAGTTCAATTTTGATGAGAGCTGCAAGCAAGCGTTTGAGGAGCTCAAAAGTCGTTTAATATCCGCTCCAATTCTTATATCGCCTTGTGGAACTTACCTTTTGAGCTTACGTATGCGCAGCGTCAAACTACGCTGTTAGTGCGATCTTAGGACAAAGGCTTAACGGGAAATTCCAGCCTATCTATTACGCTAGTCACACGTTGAACCCTCTCAATTAATTAACTACACGACCCGAAAAGGAATTATTGGCGTAGTTTTGCTATGGACAAGTTTCGTGAGTTACTTGTTAGGAGCTCAAGTGATTGTGTGGGTGACCACGCCGCTTATGCGTATATCGATGACTAAGAAAGAAGCTAAACCGCGCTTACTACGTTGGATACCGACCTACAAGAGTTTGATGTCCGGATTAAAGACAAGAAGGGTAGTGAAAACGAGTGGGTGATCACGTGTCTAGAATGTTAAGTGAGGAAAAGGATGACCCGGATGATATAGATCTTTACTTTCCTCTAGAAAACATTATGCTCATCGACGGTTGTCCTCCTGATGTTCCATGGTATTCTTCCATTGTCAATTACCTTCATGCCCGTTATCTCGATCCAGAAATGTCTTATCAGGAGAAGAAAAAGTTCTTCTCGATTTGAAATCTTCGTTTGGGATGAACCTTATCTTTTAAGATCTCAGTAAAGATGGTTTGCTTAGGAGATGTGTTCCGAATGAAAGCGGTAGCGATATTATTGAGCAATGCCACAGTGGACCCACTGGAGGTCACTTTGGTCCGTGCAAAACCGTTGCTAAGATTTTCCAATCCGGTTTCTATTGGCCTACGATCTTTAAAGATACAGAAGCTTTCTGTAAAGCTTGTGATAGGTGTCAAAGAACCGGTACTCTGACAAGGCGTTTTGACATGCCTTTGAAACCCATCCTAGAATGCGAAGTCTTTGATGTGTGGGGTATCGATTTTATGGGACCATTCCCATCATCCTGTGGTAACAAATACATCTTAGTCTGCGTGGATTACGTGTCAAAATGGGTGGAGGCTCAAGCCACTCCTCACAATGATCATAAGACAGTCATGAAATTTCTAAAGAAAAACATCTTCGTGAGGTTTGGATGTCCACGTGCCTTGGTCAGTGATGAAGGGACACACTTCTGCAACCGACCCCTCGAGAAAGTCCTTGAAAAGTATGGTGTTCGTCACAAGACTGGAACACCATATCACCCGATGACTAGTGGTCAGGTTGAAAGGAGCAACCAAAGTATTAAGAAGATCCTGGAAAAAACGGTTAACAATCATCGGAAGGACTGGAGTTTGAAGTTGGATGATGTACTATGGGCATACAGAACCGCCTATAAGACTCCTATGGGTACATCTCCATATCAAATGGTTTATGGTAAGCCATGTCATCTGCCAGT
Organism: Gentiana macrophylla; assembly: GCA_026214975.1. Classification (NCBI taxonomy): domain Eukaryota; kingdom Viridiplantae; phylum Streptophyta; class Magnoliopsida; order Gentianales; family Gentianaceae; genus Gentiana; species Gentiana macrophylla. The sequence continues at coordinate 92,656,813 of CM047816.1, forward strand.
AGAGTTAGAGCATCGAGCTTATTGGGCTATAAAGTTTCTGAACTTTGATTCCCAATCTCTGTGGAAAACATCGATCGCAAACAATTGCATGAGTTGGGACGAATTTAGACTCTGTGCCTACGAAAGTGCCAGGATTAGTAAAGATAAGATGAAGCTACTCCATGATGCTAAGATTAAGAAGAGAGAATTCCAAGTCGGCGAACAAGTTCTTCTATACAATTCTAGGTTACATTTGTTTCCTGGAAAGTTGAGGACACGTTGGTCTGGTCCCTTCGAGATTCTCCAAATCATTCCTGGAGGCGTTCTAGAACTTCATGGTTATAGCGGTAAACCGTTTCGAGTGAATGGTCAAAGGTGCAAGCACTATATTGGTGAGCCTAAAGAGAAACCTTTGATTATCCGTTTCCTCGATATCCTCGGGTGTGGTGGTGCGGAAGTCGAAGAATTCGACGAGTTTTCACCCGACTGCTTTTTAGAAGGATGGCGGTAGTGGTCAAATGAAGAAGTTCTAGGTGGTAGTTGGGATATGGAAGAGTTTGAGAGGGCGTCGGTTGAAGTATCATCGAAGGCTCGAGAGAATGAAGAAGTCAACCATGTGGAAATTTAAGCGTGTTTGGAAAGCTATTAAAGGTTTTACCCCATGTGTTGAGGTGTTGTTTTATGATCGGACTCATCGACCAAAGTCTAGACGAGGTAGTGGCTGGCAGAAAGGTTAAATGGCCTGATCCAGGCTGAGCTTAAATGGTGTCGAGATAACGACATTAACCAAAAGCGCCACTAAGAGGCATCCTAGATATCGTTAGTTTTAGTCGTTTTTGCTTTGTGCTTTTGTAGTTTTGTATTTCGGTTTTAGTATTTAAGTTTAGCTTACTAAGTTTTGCTTTTGTGTATATCATCGATTAGTTGTGCTTTCTAGATATGGATTTGGAGTTCTACCGAGGAGTTACCTTTCCTTAGGAGGATCCCACTAATCACTTTGTAGATGATGGACCGGGAGGGACTATCGTTTTGCACGTAGACTTTGACATTAGTACCCGCATCAATACTGTCACCTATGTTCTCATTGTTCCCCGCTGTTCGGGAGGTGGAGACATCACTACTGAGGAGTTACAGGAGGCTCTAGGACGTCCGTACACGATCCTCAATGATCCTATGCTGACAGATTTAGCGCTAGTGCTGCGAGCTGAACATTTTCGAGGTGTTGATGTAGCTGGTGAGGATTGGGGTTTGCAAGATGAGTATGACTTCCCTCCGGCGATTGACATGCTCCGCCTCATCTCATTCGAGTGATAGATTGGTCGGCCATTTATGATGACTAGCGTTCTTAGTTTGTTTCGTCGAGCAAACGACGTAAAACAAAAGCGCCAGTGGGAGGCAACCTTTGTTTTCTATTTTTTTCTAGTAATTTTATGTACTTCGTTGATTTTCATTTGTATTTTTGACGTTTTATTTGAGTTTAATGAGAAAATGCAAGTTTGGATTTAAATTGTATGAAATTTTATATTTTTTGCATTTTTCTGTATTGGACGCCCGTCCAGAAGCTTGGACGCCCATCCGCCATGACCAATTATTGACGGCGCCCACTAAGCCTGACGCGCCGCCTCGATATACTCCTCCAATCTGTATTTGATTTAGCAGTTTGACGAAGCGTCGAATATCGGGACGCTGCCCGATTCATCAATTTCCAGTGGACGCCCGTCCGGTTATGTGGACGCCCGTCCAGCCTCTGCCTATATATACTCCCCCAACGCATGAACCTTCATTTTTCAGTATTTCAAACCGCAAAAACCGTTTCCTCTCCCTCCTTTTGACCTAAAATCTTCAATTCCAAACCATTTCGAGCGATTCAAAGTGCTACAGGCCGCTTTTGATCCCATCTCTTCGATTTTCATAACTAAATTCCCCAACACACCATCTTTTTGGAGAATCAGGGCCCTTTGCAGTCCGACTTTTTGGAGAAAAAATTCGATTTTGGGAGATAATTTTGTGTTGTTTGGACTACTCTTCACCTCAATCAGCATCTCCTCACCTTGTTTGGTAAGTTAGTAACAACTTTTCTCGTTTTTGTTCACGTTTTTCTGAGTTCGATCTTTGGGTCGGCTCGTTCACTTGAATACAACCTTATTTGTTTTCTTTCTTTCATTTTGTTCTTGATTTTTGCTGGTTGGTGCTGTGATGATGATGTGGGTGATGAATGGGTTGGTTATTGATAATGGATGGTTGTGGTTTGTGGTATGGTTAATTTGAAATCCCGATTTGGATGTTAAACGGGTATCTTGTTTTGTTTTGGGATCGTTGTGGTTTAGTCTAGGATTGCATAATGGTTCGTAAGAAGGAAATAGTGAAGAGGCATGGTAAGGAAGTGGCTAGGGAGGCCGGAAAGAAACGCAAGGAGTTCGATCCTACTTTAGTTGATCCTAACCGGGGTGTGAGTATCCAAGAACAACCTCATAGAGCCACCCAAACTAGGACTACTTTGAGGGATGAACCAACCTCGGAGTCTGAGACGGACGATGATATCCCTTTGGTAAGGATGCCTCGAGCCCAGAAAGGTGGAGGTTCGTCTAGGGTTGAGGAGGCTATGGATGTTCCTCGGGGAGAGGAACCTGTTGAAACTAGGGCTGCTCCATCTAGGAAGAAAGCCAAAACCGTACCCCCTATGCCTATGCCTCGAAGATTCGTGAACCCTAAGGCCCACGATGCGTACACCAAGCACTATTTCTCGAGGACTATGTTGATAGAAAGGGCTACATTGGAAGCTAAGGTCGATCCAGGATTTGTCAAATTATTGAAGGACAGGAAATGGGAAGCCTTGATGTCTATCCCGACTACCCCGGTAAATGGCTCCCTCGTTCGGGAATTTTACGCTAACTGCTCGGAAACCGACTTGGAAACGGGAGTAGTTGTGGTTAGAGGGGTGCCAGTTCCTTTTAGGCCAGATGTGATCAATCAGAAGTATGGGTTGGCAGCTTTCGAGGGTCGCGATTACAAGGAGAAGATTGTACATCGACAGAGTTTGGGGCAGGATCCCTTGGAGGAGTTGAGATTGCGAGTTTGCCCGGATGTAGCCTGTACATTGAGGCCGGGAAGAGACTGGAAGGAGTTGGTTACCACGACCTGGACGGAGGACTGGAAAGTCCAGTGTCGATTCATTCAGAGTCGGTTGTTGCCTAAGAACAACCTGACACATTTTCATATTGGTGACCTAGGCATGCTGTATGCATTGACGTTTGGCCTGAATGTGGATGTGGGACAAGCTTTATACGATGAGATTTCTATCAACCAGAAGGTTTATACGCGGAGCTTGATCGTCCCTCACCTGATTCACGGTTTGTGTATTGACGCCGGTGTGCCTGAGTTTGGAGCCGATCATAAGCCGAAGAACCCGAGGCCTATACAGAGAGAGAAGGGTAAGTCTTCGGGTCAGACTGAGACTGAGGCTGAGGTAGCACGTGATCCTGGTTCGTCATCAGCACCGCCTCGATCATCCTCGCTTCCTACTTTATCTCCCTCAGTCCGGATGAGGTTGAGTATGGCCAACAGTGTTCGAAACTGGTTGAAGGATATTCGGACTTCTCAGAACAACATTTTGACGATTCTACAGTGTATCAGTGAGGATAGGCAGCCACGGGACGTCAGAGTCTTCGATCCGAGCGTTATTGATTACCATTATTCTGACGAGATTGAGCAGGCCATTGCAGATGTTATTCACGAGTCAGAGTCGTCTGATGAGGAGCAACCTGATGCCCCTGAGAGTGATATACCTCCGGCTGATGATTCTCCGGCTCCGGGGCAGTCATGATTTTATTTGTCTATTTTTGGCTTTTTGATTTGCCCTAGATACTGTGATTGTATATTTCTGCTAATTTTGATTCCGTGATTCATTGTATTTCGTATTTAGCTACAATTTCTTATTTCCGATGGATCATGTAAGCCATAAGGCATCAGTACTTTCGTTTCATACTTTGTTTCACCTTTTGGATGTATTTAATGCTTTATCTTTTGGTATTACTCGTTTTCTCTTTTCATTATGGTCTAATTCCCCGTTTTCCCCAAGATGTTTCCGTGTTTGTCAAGTCGTGCAGGTATCATTCTACCGGTTTTGTCGAACTACATTGTAAGATTACGAGTTCTGAGTGTCACTATGTAGGCTCCGGCCTGACCAACGAGTCGTGTATCGGTTGAAATCAGCTAAGTCTTTGACCTTTTCTTTCCATTCTGCACAACATGAGGACATGTTGATCTTTAAGTGTGTGTGTGGGGGAATGGTTCGATATGTATCTATACATTGCTTACATTCGTTATGTTTCTATGCAAAATGAGCTAAAAATGAGCGTCCCGAGTAAGGCAATATTTTGATCGAAATTTTTCGACATTTTGCTTTTGTTTTGTCGAGTAGGCAATTCAATTTAATGTTCGTTATTTTTATAGTCATCCAAGCTATATATCATATGTTTGATAAGTTAGTTGTTTCACCCGATATCTATTTTTCACGAGCCATAGTGAATGATGAGCTATAATATAAAGTTATACCCCTGTTGATTAGTGAATTTTGTTATCTTATAAGTCATGTGCTTAGTGCTACGTATATATCTTGCGATTTATGATAGTTTGTATTTAGATCCGGAGTATGTTATACTGTGAATATCTTAGGTTTGAATGTGATAAGTAACACGTAGCTTATTGTCAAATGAAAAAGTTGAATTATATATGAATAAATTGGGTGTGTCGAAAGCTAGTCGATGATTTGAGTGCGATAGGGTATACCACGTATGTCCTATACCACTATGATGACTAAAAGCTCACGACAGTCGGAAAAAGCTGCCTTATGATTTGAGTAAGGTAGGGTATATCTCGAATATCCTATTTCATATGACAGGCAATAGCTCATTCTGATGTGTGTTTAAAGTGAAAGTGATTAAATCAACTAAAGAATTGATATGAAATGAATATAAGACTAAGTTATCGTCTATCTTATCCCCAGTAGAAACTGATAGATATCTTTGTAGGATTATCCTCTCGAGTATTTTGTAAAGGCCCCTAGATATGCTCTATCATCTTTTTCGGGATATGTCACGTTTGTAGGGTACACCTTATGAGTGTCATTTATCGCTAGTCTACGAGGGAGTGTTAGCTAGTTTTGCTTTGAGTTTCTCAAGTTTGGATCTAGTGGAAGTTTTCTATGGCTTTGCACACACACACTGGTGAACCTCTGATTTATTGATCTATGTCTTAGATGTCTGTTTTCGTTTCGAGCCCTAATTTTCGTTTTGTTTTGCTCGGGACGAGCAAAAGCTTAAGTGTGGGGGAGTTGTTAAGGGTGAATTTATACGATATATAATGCTATATTCTATGATATTTTTCCCCGTAATTGTACTTAATTGCATAAGAAACGAGTGTTTAACGGAAATATTGAGTAAATGAGGTTTTAAATAAGTTGTTCGCAATATTGGTTAATTTTGGTGCTTTAATTATGATTTTTATGGTTATTTGGACATTATTACACTTTGCGTTGTTTTTATGTGTTATAGATACATGTTGGAGGCTTTAAAGATGATCAACAGTTGATTAAGTTCGAGCTAATTGATGATAAAAGAGATAATGAAGGAATGACTTAGAGAAAAAAAAGATAAAGTTCAAGAAATCAAAATTCGATCAAAGTTGGACGGCGTCGAGTCCCGTCAGAAGTGGACGGGCGTTTGATAAAGCAAACGGGGCGCCCGAGGAGTGATTTTGATACAGAGAGTTTGGACGCCATCTGAACGGGCGTCTGAAGTAGTCCAGATTTATCTGGACGGGCGTTCACCAGAGCGGACGAGCGTCCGTCGACCGACTTTAGTGAAACCGACTTCAAAATCTATATATAGCAGCTGTTTTCTCCACCTATGGGATACAAGATACACATTATTCGAAACCCTAAACCTAAGGGCGGCTTTAGGCTGCGTTTTTTTCTTCTTTTATTCCGATTTTATGCACTTTAGATCTAGATTAAATTAGCTATTTTCTTGCAATCGCTTCGCGAATTTGAGTTCTTGAGGATGTTCAGAGCTAAAAGCTTCATCAAACGAGTATTGTGAAGCCATCCAACAATTGTTGATTTCGTTTTCATCGATTATACTGTGAGTTTTTAGTAAAGGTTGTTTCTTTATTCATGTTTATTATGTTTAATTGCTCTTATGTCGGAAGATATGCAAGTGTTGATTGTTTATTATTGATGGAAATCTCTATAACCTTAGATCACCATGAATAGGAATAGTATTTGAATCTATCTCAACGGAAGTTAATAGGTTTAATTGCTAGATTATAAACATAAAGTTTACACCTTTGGTTAGAAAACGCGTTAATCTTGCATCGAAAGATAATGGATTAATAGATGAACTTTCTAAGGAATTAGGGTTCATATTTAGACGAGGTGAATCACAACTTAGTTAAAAACCACAATATAATCGAGATAGGGAATCAATGCTTGTTGGATAGGTGGATCAATCCTCGTTTGTTCGTTAAACATTTAATTCAAATCCTTCAAAACTTGAATTTGTTTAGTTAGTTTACCTTTATTTGCATCTTAGTTTAGTTTAGTTAAAGGTTCGCAACCCGTATTCTTCCTAGCTTTGGATTACATCCTCTGTCTAGCTTTATTTTCAGTTTTGCTCTGTTTTATTCGCTGTTTAGTTTAGTTTCGTGACATAGTTTAGGTTAGACAAAAACTAGGGTTAGCAATCGCCTTGATTCCTCGTAAGATCGACCCGGCATTAACCACTATTACTACGATCCTTATACTTGAGGTTAACCGGATTATTACTTGTTTGTTTTGTGTTAATAAAATCCGTGACAATTGCAAAGATGCGAATTCAGAAGTTTTAAAATCAGAACAAATTTAAGTTCAAATTACATAATATCATTAGGCAGTCAGGTTTGTCGGAATTATCAGTCGGTGGCGGCAGATCAGCAGATTCAGCAACGGCATCGGTTGCAGCAGATCAGCAGATGCACTGCAGACAGCGAGAGTACACAGGCCGGACAACGTTCCCAATAAAATACAAATATGATCCAAACCTAAGGTTCTCATGATACTTGGGGAGCAGATATCGACATATATGCATCGACATGAGAGAAGTTGATGTGCGAATAAGGCCAAAGGCCGCAATAAAGCAAGATAGTCTATATCAAAGACAAAAGAAAAGAAGGAAAAATGTGACAATTTTTCAAGGAAAAAATAAGCCAAGTCCAAATGACCGGCTAAATGTTTATACAGATGGAAGCCAACGACAACGTTTGGTTAAAAAGGGCAAAGCCTAAGAAGAAGCATCATCTTTGGCGCTAAGGCAAATTCTCAAGACTGTTAGACTGACATTCGAGATCCACATGCCGTACTCCAAAGTCAGGGCAAGTCAAAATCTTCAGAGAAGTCGACCTCGACAGAGACAGTCCCAACTGCAGACATCTCAACATTCCTTCGACAGCTACGGCATCGAAGCCAATTTCAACCAAGACAGTCCCAAGTTGGACATCTCATCATTCCTTCGACAGCCACGGCATCGAAGTCGATGTCAACTTAGCCACACATTATAAGTCCAAGGGACAAATAATGCTGTCTCGGATTTTATAACAAGTAATAAAAATAAATCCGGTTTACCCCAAGTGCAGGGATCGTAGTATAGAGGTTAATACCAGAGTCGAGTCCACAGGGAATCGAGGTTGTTTACCTAGTTTTTATCTAACTAACCTAAAGATGTCACAACTACTATTACTAAAATTATAAGAAAATAAAAACGATTAACACTTAACAAAATAAAAAAGAAAATAACAAAAGTAAACTGGACAGAAGATTAGAAATCTAAAGCCAGGAAATATAATTGCGAACAAGATTAACTAAACTAATTCTATTCTATAACCTAAACATGCAATAAAAATATAAACTTGCTATGCAAAATAAGCACAAACGATTTTAATCAATGGATTTAAAAACGAACAAGCAATGATCCACCAATTCTACAACACTCAATTTCTTCTCTAGATTATCTAGTGATGATTTAACAAAAGTTGTGATTCACCTATCGTAGGTATGAATCTCTAATCTCTTAGATAATTCGTTTATTAATCTCTTTCGTCTATCGATACAAAAAGATTAACTCTTTAATAACAAAGGTGTGAAATTTCTCAATCTCTTAACCTAGATTTCAATCTAACAACTATCGTTACTTAGATTAAAGATCTAATCTTGACTATGGTGATCTAGGTTTAACAATGAACTCTCATCAACTATTAAAATCAAGCATGCAAAACATCCATCGATAAAATTGCATAATAACAATGAATTAAACATAGAAAAGATACAACTTTTATTAAAAACTCACAAGATAATCCAAAGAGAAATCAAGATGTTGCTAGAATTGGCTTCACAAAGCTTGTTCCAATGAGCTCTAGCCTCTATTCATCGTTTGATTACTTGAATTTGCTACTAGAAAGTACATATAATTGGAGAAATTTATCTAGGAAATCAAAAGCATAAAAGTTGTATATAAAGGGTGGAGAACACGGAAAAATCGCCCTAAAGGTTTTGTGGCGCCTAATGTTAATTCCGTTCCTTTAGGGTTGAAAAACGCGCCTATTTATAGAGTTTTAAGTCGGTTTTACGCTGGAGTCGGCGTATGGACGCTCGTCCAGAGTCTCGAACGCCCGTCCATTCTACATAAAATCTTCGAGTCGGGCCGAGTCTGTCAGACGCCCATCCTATGTAAATTTGGACGCTCGTTCGGCAAAAATCTCAATACTCTGAATCCACTATTTCTTCCTGGACGCCCGTTCGATTCCTCAAACGCCCGTCCATCTGGACGGAGCTTCAGACGCTCGTTCAGTTTACTTCAAATCCGGTTTTCATCTCTATCTTTATCCGACTTCATCTTTATCCTTTTTTCTTCTATGTAAATCCTCACTTGAACATCTTTTAAACCAAATTCGTGTATCCACAAGATATCAAAAACATTGCAAAGTGTAAAACCATTCAAATCGATAGAAAATTAACAATAAAATCTCATAATTCAACCAACTTCGCGATTAAACCATTCCAAACATCACTTGCTTAATAAATCAAATAAATGTTCACTTTCTATGCAAAACATCAGAGTATAGAGGAAAATTGTTACGAAATAGAACGATATAAATCATAGAAAATCACCCTAAACAACTCCCCCACACTTAGCTTTTGCTCGTCCCGAGCGAAACAAAACAAGATCAAGGCTTGGAAAAAAAGATAGACATTTCAGCAAGAATAAAGCATATTTAATAAATTAGAGGTTCACCTCTGTGTGTGTGCAAAGCCATAGCAAACTTCCACTAAGTCCAAACCTGAAATCTATTCAAAGCAACTAGCAAATACCCCATTTAAACTAGAAATAAATGATACTTATAACATGCACCCTACTAAACGTAACGTATCCCGAAAATGATGATAGAATACATTTAGGACCTTTTCTGACATACTCAGAGGATAATACCTACAACATATCTGTCGGTTTATACTGGGGATAAGGTAGGCGATAACTAAGTCTTATATCAATTCATACCAATACCTTTCGTAAGTTGATTTAATTAACATTCACATTTATACGCACATCAGAATGAGCTATTGCCCGTCATAGTAAAATAGGACATTCGAGATATGACCTACCGTACTCAAATCATCAAGCAGCTTCTTCTGACTGTCGTGAGCTTTTGGTCATCATAGTGGTATAGGACATTCGAGATATGACCTACCTCACTCAAATCATCGACCAGCTTCCGACACACCCAATTAATTCATTTTTTCTTTTTTTAAAAAAAACTTTTTAAAGCACAATAGTCACGTTTCGCTTATCACAATCAAACCTAAGATATTCACAGTATGTCATACTCCGGCTCTAAACACAAACTATTATAATTCTCACGATACGTACATTAGCACTAAGCACAAGATACTTATAAGATAATCAAAAATTACTAATCCAAATGGGTATAGCTTTATATTTTAGCTCATCATTTAATATGGCTCGTGAAATGTATGTCGGGTGAAACATCTAACCTACTAAACATACAATATACAACATAAATGTCTATAAAAACCGAACAAAAATATGCATTCGCTCAACCGGGACAAAACAAAAATTTGAAAAATTTAGCTCTTTTCAGCATAGAATAGCAATATAAGCAAAAAGATACACATAACCATTCCCCTCCCCCACACTTAAACGACAACATGTCCTCAGGTTGTGCAGAATTAAAAAGAAACAAAGTACTTAGCTGATTTGAATAGATACTCGAACCGTTGGTTAGGCAGGAGCATGAAGAAACCAACGTTCGTAAACTCAAAGATTATCCGTTTCAACATGATTCCAATACTAGCTCGACAAAATAGCTAAAAATATGCATGCACTACTCGATAAACATGGGAAAATCTCGGGGGAAAACGGGGATTATATCACATCGCAGAATAAAGATAAAGATAAGGATAAGGTGAAATCGAATCAAACTACAATTCATGCACGACACGGAATAATAGAAACCATAGGAATGTCAACGGTACGCCGTATGGCTTACAAGATTCATCAATAAAGATGAGCAACGGAAACCGACAGTAGCTCCAAGAAAAATACATATGAATCAAGTAAGGGAAAGAAAAAAATATAGTAGCAAAATACAGTCAAATTCCAGGGATAAAAATACAAAATAGAATCAACATCAGAAAGTCAAGTCTGCCCTGGTGCCGAAGAATCACCAGCAGGAGGCGCTCCATCCGTAGGAGTATCGTAGAAGGTCCGATGTCTGTGGTGTAGTAGTCCTCCTCTTTGTGTCAACTCGCTCCTCCATCGAAGACGACTCATCATGAAGAACATCTCGCAATAGCCTCGCTTCGATCTCGTCGGAAAAACGTAATCCATAGTGCTTGTGTTGTAGCATCTCTCGGTCCTCGGAGGACGGTCCTCACTCATACACCGTAGGATAGTCAAGATATTGTTCTGTGACGTTCTGATGTCCTCCATCCAGTTCCTTAGACTATTTGCCATACTCAAACGCATCTGAACTGATGGAGATAAAGAAGGAAGGGAAGATACTTTGAGGCGGTGCATCGAAGATGATCCGGGCTCGTGTGTCGCCTCGGACTCATCACCCGCTGAAGATTTCACTTTCTCTCGCTGCAAGTACCTCGGATTTTTAGGTTTGTGATCAGTTTTGTACTCGGTAACCTCAACATCTAGACTGAGACTATGGATCAAATGGGGGCAAATCGGACATCGAGAATAGACTTTCTGATTCAACGCTATCTCATCAAAAATCGCCTGTCCAACATCAACATTTAACTTAAAGTTCAAGGCGTAGAGCATCCCAAGATCGCCAATGTGAAAATGTGTCAGGTTGTTCTTAGGCAACAACCTGTTCTGTATAAATCTACACTGGACTTTCCAATCCTCCGTCCAAGAAGTAGTAACCAATTCTTTCCTATCACCTCCCGGTCTAAATGTCCACGGCACCTCCGGGCACACTTTCAGTCTAAGCTCCTCCAAAGGGTCCTCACCCGCATCCTACTTCGCTTTAATTGCTTCCTTATAATCCAACCCCTCAAATGGTGCTAACTTGTATTTCTCATTGATAAGCTTCGGTGTAAACGGCACCTTAACTCCTCGAACCATAACTACCCCAGTATCCAGATCCGTTTCAGAACAGTTCGCATAAAACTCACGAACTAGGGTAGCATTGACAGGGGTTCTCATCAGTGCACCCCACTTTCTATCCGTTAACATCTTAACAAAAGATTGATCTACTTTAGTCTCAAGAATGGCTCTTTCAATCAACATAGTTCTCGTCAGATAATGCTTATTGTATACGTCTAGGGCCTTGGGGTTAATGAACCTCCGAGCAAATGGAATAGGGACAGGGGGTCGAACATTCTGTCTAACAGGTTCCCTTCTCTCAGTTGCTTCCTCAGTCGTAGGCCTAGGTGTTTCTTCAGTCCTTTCAACCCTAGGTAATCTCACTAAGGGTACCTCATCATCATTGTCTGACTCAGATTCATCTCTTAACGGCACCCTAGATTGACCTTGAGCAGCCCTAGGAAGATGTTCTCTAATCTCAATACCCCGTGTGGGAAGTACCAAGGTTGGATCTACAACCTTTTTCTTCTTACTCGGTTCTGTTCCTATCCCCTTACCATGTCGTTTCTGAACCTCTTTACGTACCATTGCTATACAACCTAGACAAACAACAACCCCAAACCACAATGCAAACAAAACCACCCGTTTATCGTCCAAACGGGATTTCCCAATAATTCAACAACCAACACCAAACCACACCAAAACCATCATGCAACCATCCACCATCAACCATCACCACCCCAGATCACCAACAAAACAAGAAGAAGAAAAAAAAACTAATAAGATAGCATTCATGTGAAAAAAAAAGTCGATTCGGAGATCGAATTAAAAAAAATGAATTAATCTAAGAAAAGGTTATAAATTCTTACCAGGTGTAATGAGAGGGTGATGAAAATGATAACTGGGAGCCCTAACAATGCAAAATCGACCCCAAAGTTCGTATTTTTCTCCAAAAAAAGTCGCACAAGCTAGGTCACTGAATCAGATTAATGGCCGTTTGTTGTTGGATTTGGTTTGAATAATCGACGAGAAGGGTTTGAGAGGTGTTTGCAGAGCCTTAAATCGCCAAAAATGGTTTAGAAACAAAGATTTGAGAGCAAAGGGGGCGCAAGAGTCGGGTTTTTCACTTTGAAATTTCTGGTGCCAATGAAATTTTGGGAGCAGGGGATATATATAGAAGCAAGGCGGACGGGCGTTCAAGAAAACGGACGAGCGTTCGGCTGGAAATCCTATGAACTGGACGGGCGTTCAGTGAGACAGACGCCCGTCCCACTTTTCAAAAGAATACAGAGTTTGAGGGAAATTTCTGAACGGGGGTCCAAAAAAATGGACGCACGTCCAATGAAAACACAGGCAGACGGGCGTCTCATATGATGGACGGGCGTCCTAGATCAAAATTAAGCAAAAACATAGAATTTTCATACATTTTTATTCAAACCCTTATTGCCTCATAAAAATCAAACAAAAACTTCAAATACATAAAAACTAGAAGATAGTGGGTTGCCTTCCACCGAGCGCTTTTGTTTAACGTCGTTTGCTCGACAAAACACCTAACGAAGCTAGTTGATCGGGGTCAATCAGGTTATAATATACTCGACCACCATAAACCAGTACTAGCAAGAGGACTAGGCCCATCGTAGTATAGCTATAGTGAATCAAGGTCGATCCCACAGGTAACCAATTGTGGATCATCTTATATACAAACAATTAATTAAACATGTCAAGGACATAGAGGCGGTCTACGACCAACATAAAACAAGAAAAGTAAAGACATGACTCGACACAACGTAATTAACCTCCCCAATTATAGTCTTTATTGTTTGGACCTAGATAATTTATATAATAAACTAAACTTATTAACTGTCAATCCATTTGTATCTATCTTAGATTGGCTACGGGAGTCATCCTCTTTAACTTGACTTAGCACCGGTAAGTCACTAAATCACTGTGATATTGTTACGTGACTTCGCCTTTTAGTGCCTCCATCTCATATAACTCACACACGCTACGACTCTAAGGATGCCGATATTAATCGTACACCTCGCTCTAGGCAACATTCCTCGTGGTTAGGCGTATTTCTAAACGATCGCATGAGTCTCGTCCTATTAACAATTACCTGACGGTCTCATGTTAATCTACGATTTACGTATAACTAGGTGAGCTCAATTCCCAAATACAAAACCTACCTAGATCTCATTTGAAAGTCCCGGAAGATCATTCATGAGCCAACCTAGGAGCCCTATATTGGTATTTCCTAATCATACACTAATTAAAATAGACGAGCAACGTAGCCGTAGCCATACCTACTGAGATGATAAATTCTATTAAGTTAACCTAACCATAAAGACATGGCTATTTAACGGATAAAATAGGGCTCGGTCGACCGAATAGATGGGCTCGGTCGACCGAGTGAACTCATTCGGTCACCCGAATCAATTTCGTCCCCAGATTACATCCCTGAACGTATCTCTCGTTTAATCATCATCATGAGCAATTAATTAAACAAGAATTCGTAAAGCATTCATATAAACTAACTTAGATACACATTAATTAAACAATGCAGATTCATGGATAGAAACTAAGTGTATGGCGTAGGTTATGGGATCCTCTCAGACAAGGAGTCGCCACATCCCTAACGTCATAGCCTAGATCTACATCATCTAGCTATGATTAACTAACTCAAACAATAAAGCATAATTGGGAGGGATTAATTACTTAAAAGAAAGAAACAGAAAATAAGAGCTTACATATTTGCAGCCCTTAAATTGCTGGAAACACCCTCAATAAACTACATTGAATCAAGATATGAATAGAGTGATTTTATTGAATGATATTCTAAGGTATCTTTTTGGTGTGTCTTTACAATTTCTCGTAGCTGCTGCTTATATAGGAGTTTCTGCCGACTTATGAAGGATCTAGAAGGTAAATACGAAAAAATCCGAAAAGTGACCGAGCTGACACACTCGGTCAACCGAAGCACCCCACTCGGTCGACCAAAGCTATAGGCTCGGTCGACCGAACCTACTTTTGCACACGTTAATCGTTTTTCCCGCTATCTTGCTCCCCACTGCACGCTTGCGTGTTGATCTGATTAATCTTTCATTTAATGCTCCGATTTCCTTCCCTCCTTATCTTGAGATAATTGATTGAATGACACTAATCTTCTCGATTTGTCGTGAACTACAAAATCAGCATTTATCGCACAGTAAATCGGATAAAAACGAGTAAATACCAATTTACATTATATAAATCACATAACATTAAATATTAAATATAAACGTGTGATTTAATATAAAATGCGTATTATTAATCTCGATTTAAGGTCAATGTTGATGACTTTTACGGGTATAATTTGACCGTCATCAACTACCCCCCACTTAGACTTTGATCGTCCCGAACAAAGCATCAATAAGTCATTCCCCAAGACAACATTTTCTATGGTCAAATCATACTTACACAAGAAACTCAAGTCAACTCATACTAGTCATGCTCATAAGATATCCATTATTCACTACTGACTATGAATCGAAGTGATGTGTGCATGTGCATTTAGTTTTATATATTCGTAGCAAGATTAGAGTTTATGCCAACTTCGTAATCTCAACCTACCAACCTCAGCATTCATACTTCTCAAGCCTTTAAATTTTTGAAGCACTAGAGCAATAGGCAAGAGCGTATCTATAGGGTGTTTGGACTTGGAGACCGAGTACTACTCAAAGCCTCTTAAAGAGTTGAATATTCTTTTCATATCTTCATATTTTTCAAATACTACCAATCTCAAGGAAGAAAACTTTTTAGAGTATCCCCCCTATCTTAGATCATGCATAGCATCGAATATTACCACAAGCGCGGGGCTACTTTGGTAATGTTACTACAAGCCCAGTGTTTTAACGCATTGTCAAACACAGGTACGTCTCAAGCTTATTACTCCGCTTTAATGGCTAAAATATAAGAATGCATCAGCAGATAGATATTGACACTAAGTTCACATAACCAATCATCTATGCAATGTACACATAATTTCTTCAGTTATTATGATTTACGCGGTATTCTCGATTCACAGATTGAGTAATTGAATAATAAATAACTACTTGCAAAAACGGGCATGAATATCCTTAAATTTACTTAACATAAGTATAAAATGATCACGTACTCATGAAACTTGGTTCCTTTCCTATCAATTCTTAGCTAGGAACTCACAATTCTAAGGGTACGAGATAAATAATATGGTATGTATTCAAATTTTCAATTTTTCAATCATGTGCCGTTTCATTCAATTTTCAATTATAACATAACATGGCTAAGTCTCCTACCCCCCACTTAAACATGGCATTGTCCTCAATGACAAAAATAAATGAGAAGTTAAGAAAAAGACTTAGCTTTGGAAACGGCTCTCAAGTAGATCTGAGAACATCGGAGTAATCCTCAAAGACGTCGTGGAGAGACAGACACATCTGCATAAGCAAACAAACTCCACTTAAATCAGAAATACCATGTCTATGGAAGTTATAAAATAATGTGGCAAGAATGAGGTATAAATACCTAAAAGCAGTTTAAGCCACTTTATTTTATACAACCAATGACAAGGAAACCAAAAGAAAAATACTAAATAGAAAGAAAAATAAACAAGCAACTAAAGATGGTGGTCTTCATCTAAAAACCGGGTGGATAAGACAAAGATCAAAAAGCATAACCCCATGTGGGAAAACACGAGGTGGACTGGCTCACTATGTATGGTCCAGTATAAAAGAGAAACTTGGTAAAGTAGAACAGATGCAATGCGACCTATTGGCTAAAGATAAAATTGAATACTTAGCGCAGAAACGTCTCGCGTGCATTGGATATCAACAACTTAGGGAGATGTAGCTACTCCTCGAAATTACGAATAACCCAATGTATCACGTAAAATTCATAACCGTCATCAACAAGGTCGGATCGGTGTGATAGTTCAGAACAAAGCTTATCATCTAGAAATGCCGGAATAGACGGAAAAAATGTGAAATTTAAAACTTCCGGTAGACAGATAAGTTGTACTATTGATCGAACCAAAAACCTTTAAAAACTAGCTAGGGTCAGAGCTAGACTTACCCCAACTAGTATCATGAAAATCAAAATGATAAAAGATAATCATTAAAGCTTAGCAATATTTCAAATTCCGCAACACATAGGTATTGTGTAAACAAAATGGAGGTTGAGAGTAAGATGGGTTTAGAAAAAGATACACATAAGGTTGGGAAGAAAAGATAAAGGGTGGGTAAGAAATTGTGTTCTTGGGATTGAGAATTGTTTAAAGGAATGGGATTGGGTGGGAGAGTGAAACGGATGGAAAGAAAGAGAGGCGATGAAAGAATGGTTAGAAATGTGAACTTCCGGGGCAGATTGGTGAGAGGATCGAAAAGTTTGAAGGTGAAAAAGTGTAAAGGGAAAGATAAGGATAATTGCAGAATGAATTGCACATCACTTTGGATTTTCACTTGGATCACCATTCTAAAAAGTTTTATAATTTGACCAAAGTTGTTCTTGTTCGCACCAATCATTCTCTGTTACATTTTCAATAATTCTCAAGCTCTCTTAATGCTTCCATCTTAAGGTTGTTTGCTAAATTTCCTTTTCTTTAGCAATTTCTCGACTCTCCTAAGAAACTCTAATTCACGTGGCCTATATTGAGTAAAAAAGTTTTGCACATCCTTAGCCCAATGGCCATCGGAACACGGCAAAATAAAAAAAACTCAACATATGTCACGTTACTCTTATTTGACTCAAAGAAAACAGAAAACCTAAAATCCTAAAAGGAAATCCTAAGGGTTTTAAAGAAGTAGTTCTGAGTTTAAAGTCCTCAGCTCGACTTTCCAAAAAAATTATCCTTGTCAATTATCATTCTTGGATCACGAGATATTGACCCTTCTGAGCACTATAAGAGGTGGGCTTGTTGCTTTTGCGGATTAATACCCTTCCCTTGGTTGTGAGACCTAGGAAACGACATTTATCCATACCATTTATCCAAAGCTCTTACCTCGGCTCTCGTTTTAGGAATTAGTGAATTCTAAGAAACTCGGTTAAAATTACGGTTTTGGCCTTGACAATAAGAAACAATGAATCTAAGTACTCCGAATAAGGTCGGTTATGTAGGCAAGCCTACGCCCCGCCTTATTCGTTGGAACATATGTGATGATTCAGGCCAATCCGTCAAGATTAAGCCCGTTTAGCCCGAAGGCTTATCGGCTATGCTAAGTCTTGTTGAATCATTTGTAACGTACATCACACGTGGAGGGGAGTCGATTGAGCGAAGCTCGGTTAAACTCGCTTGACCATGGTTTGACCATTTCCGAACCAATGTACTAAGAGTCTCCGATTTCTAAATTGTCACCCAAAGCGTAATCTCGTTTCTGTTTAAGGTGGGTTCACCGAGAAGCCATCACCATAAAACTCAACGAAAACAGAAGATTGTGTTCTCTCAAAACTCAACGTCTTCTTTAGATTGTGAATGATTAAACTACACAATTTGTTGCTCCCCTGGCCAGTAGAAGTAATCTCATGCATAGGACAAAGAGATTTTAACAGAACTACGAGGAACTCTTTATTCACTGCTTCCTTTCAACGACTACATGTTTCCTTACACCCTCTAGATGAGACAGATTTGGGGCAGAACCTTCCACACTAATAGAAATAATCTTACAAACCACTCCGGGCCAAGATTCATACTAAGGTTTATGTATAGGCTAACTTATGCTCAAAAAACCAAAAGGTAGTAAAACATAAGCAAAAAAGGTAGTACCTTGCCTTCAACATTGTACCACGAAGAATTCGAAACTTTTAATATTTATTTTCTCGGAGCCAACTTATGCTTTAAAGGTATTGCTTCCATCGCTTTTCCCATCTTAGATTCGTAGCTCCACATGTTTCTTTGGGTTATTTTTCGGCGCCCGCTAAAAAATTATCGACTCGAATATTGCTTTCCTGGTTTCGCAAGCGGAAGAAAAACAAAAACAAACAGACCGTAGACTGATTTTTAACATGGTTTCCCATGCTGCTATCAGACCTACGGATTAAACATACGGGGATAAACAGACACGCGAAATTCCAGACTCGAAAACACAAATCAGAAACCGTGTAAACAGAATAGAACAAGAACAAAACAAAACAAAACAAAACAAAAATTCTAAATTCTCGGTCGACCGAATGAGGTCTCTCGGTCGACCGAATAATTTTTTTTATTTTTTTTTTTTATTATAAATTTTTTAGAATCTGGAATTTTCAGACAGAGCAGACCACCAGAGGGACTCAAAACGTAAATACAGACTCTAAAAAAAAAACTTGACATGAATAAGAAAATTATTTATATATAAAATTGACCGTTGGTTCCCCGGCAACGGCGCCAAAAACTTGATCGGGGTCAATCAGGTTATAATATACTCGACCACCATAAACCAGTACTAGCAAGAGGACTAGGCCCATCGTAGTATAGCTATAGTGAATCAAGGTCGATCCCACAGGGAACCAATTGTGGATCATCTTATATACAAACAATTAATTAAACATGTCAAGGACATAGAGGCGGTCTACGACCAACATAAAACAAGAAAGGTAAAGACACGACTCGACACAACGTAATTAACCTCCCCAATTATAGTCTTTATCGTTTGGACCTGGGATAATTTATATAATAAACCGAACTTATTAATCTGTCAATCCATTTGTATCTATCTTAGATTGGCTACGGGAGTCATCCTCTTTAACTTGACTTAGCACCGGTAAGTCACTAAATCACCGTGATATTGTTACGTGACTTCGCGCTTTTAGTGCCTCCATCTCATATAACTCACACGCTTACGACTAAGGATGCCGATATTAATCGTACACCTCGTCTGAGGCAACATTCCCGTGGTTAGGCGTATTTCCTAAACGATCGCATGAGTCTCTCGTCCTATTAACAATTACCGTGACGGTCTCATGTTAATCTACGATTTACGTATAACTAGGTGAGCTCAATTCCCAAATACAAAACCTACCTAGATCTCATTGAAAGTCCCGGAAGATCATTCATGAGCCAACCTAGAGCCCTATATTGGTATTTCCTAATCATACGCTAATTAAAACAGACGAGCAGCGTAGCCGTAGCCATACCTACTGAGATGATAAATTCTATTAAGTTAACCTAACCATAAAGACATGGCTATTTAACGGATAAAATAGGGCTCAGTCGACCGAATAGGTGGGCTCGGTCGACCGAGTGAACTCATTCGGTCACCCGAATCAATTTCATCCCCCAGATTACATCCCCGAACGTATCTCTCGGCGTTTCATCATACGTAATGCATTAAACAAGAATTGTAAAGCATTCATATAAACTAACTTAGATACACATTAATTAAACAATGCAGATTCATGGATAGAAACTAAGTGTATGACGTAGGTTATGGGATCCTCATAGACAAGGAGTCGCCACATCCCTAACGTCATAGCCTAGATCTACATCATCTAGCTATGATTAACTAACTCAAACAATAAAGCATAATTGGGAGGGATTAATTACTTAAAAGAAAGAAACAGAAAATAAGAGCTTACATATTTGCAGCCCTTAAATTGCTGGAAACACCCTCAATAAACTACATTGAATCAAGATATGAATAGAGTGATTTTATTGAATGATATTCTAAGGTATCTTTTTGGTGTGTCTTTACAATTTCTCGTAGCTGCTGCTTATATAGGAGTTTCTGCCGACTTATGAAGGATCTAGAAGGTAAATACGAAAAAATCCGAAAAGTGACCGAGCTGACACACTCGGTCAACCGAAGCACCCCACTCGGTTGACCGAAGCTATAGGCTCGGTCGACCGAACCTACTTTTGCACACGTTAATCGTTTTTCCCGTCTATCTTGCTCCCCACTGCACGCTTGCGTGTTGATCTGATTAATCTTTCATTTAATGCTCCGATTTCCTTCCTTCCTTATCTTGAGATAATTGATTGAATGACACTAATCTTCTCGATTTGTCGTGATCTACAAAATCAGCATTTATCGCACAGTAAATCGGATAAAAGCGAGTAAATACCAATTTACATAATATAAATCACATAACATTAAATATTAAATATAAACGTGTGATTTAATATAAAATGCGTATTATTAATCTCGATTTAAGGTCAATGTTGATGACTTTTACGGGTATAATTTGACCGTCATCACTAGTCATCATAAATATCAGCCCAATCCACAATCCGGATCAGACGACGGAGCATGTCAATCACGGGAGGAAAATCGTATTCATCCTGTAGGGCCCAGTCCTCTCCAGCAACATCCACTCCTCGGAAATGTTCAGCACGCAGCACTAGCAACAAGTCGGTCAGCATCGGATCATTGAGGATTGTATACGGTCTTCCTAAAGCACTCTGCAGGTCCTCGGTACTAAACTCTCCACCTCCCAAAGCTTGGGGTTCAATGATAACGTAGGTATCAGTCCTGAGGCGAGTGATAATATCATAATCTACGTCCAGAACGATCGTCCCTCCAGGTCCGTCATCTAAGGTGATAAGGTGGATCCTACTAATGAAAGGGAACTCATGCGGCAGAACTCCGTAATCCTTTTTTTTTTTTAAAACGCAAAGCTGAACTGAAGGAGAGTCAACAATTACCCTAATTAGACTTAAACTAAACAAATAAATCAAAGAAAAGAGTAAACAAAAGTAACTAATACAAATAAGGATATCTAGGATACCCCCTAGTGGCGCTTTTGGTTTGTGTCGTTAGCTCGACAATCTCTCAATTTAGCCTGGATCAGGCCATTTAACCATATAATGCTTGCACCTTTGACCATTCACTCTGAACGGCTGGTCACCATGACCTCTTAGTTCTAAAACACCTCCAGGAATGATTTGCAGAATTTCAAAGGGGCCGGACCAACATGTCCTCAACTTTCCAGGGAACAAATGTAACCTGGAATTGTACAATAGAACTTGCTCCCCAACTTGAAATTCTCGCTTCTTAATTTTGGCATCATGAAGGAGTTTCATCTTATCTTTACTTATCCTGGCACTCTCGTAGGCTTGGAGTCTAACTCATCTAACTCATGCAACTGCTGCAGTCGGTGTTCACCACATGAATGGGTATCGAAGTTTAAGAACTTAGTGGCCCAATATGCTCTATGCTCCAACTCAACTGGCAGGTGGCATGTTTTTCCATATACCATCTGATAGGGTGATGTTGTTAGGAAATCACTAGTTTAACGCAGCGGAATTTAAAATTTGATTTCCTTTTCTAGATCGTTCTTCGTTTAATGCAATAAACACGTTAAGTAGTTTGACGGTTATACCTTGGATGATCTACAAGATCGTCGCTTTGACCGCCAACGGAGAGTAGTTCAATGCGCAAGCCGCCCACGCGCGTCCGGCCTCTATCGCTAATCCACACGAACCCCTCGCCGGAATCCTCCTTGGATTGCTATCAGAAAAACTCCGGCTGCTAGACCGGATCTTTTCTTCCCTCACAAACTCACTATGGAGAGCTCTCTATTTTACACAAGAATTATGAACTCTTGCAATTGTGATGTACAAAAGAGCTTGACACCCACTTCCTTTTTATAGAGGAGGTGGCGCCCCAAGTTGAGTAGAAGAGAAGAAAACTTTTTTCTAATAAAATAAGGAAAATCAACTAGATTGATTTATCTCTTTAATTATAATTTATTTTGTCAATATCATATATTGATTGTAATTATCTTATTACCATAAATCTATTTTTTAAAATCAATTAATATCATATATTAATATTATGGCAATCTTTATTAATTAAAATGCACAATCCAAGTGTATCTTATACACACAAAAGTGGCGCCCCATTAGTCAACAAATTGACTTCCGGAATATTCTTTAATTAATCTAATTTGTATATAATTAATATCTTGTATTTTATTTATTCATAATAAATAAATACCACCATATTAATTTACCACTATAACCTTTATAGTCTAGAGATAAACTTTCCTTATTTGGTTATCAACTATAACCGCATTTTAATCCGACTCGATGTTCATATGTGTGTGACCCGATAGGCTTCGAATATGTTGGTCGTAGACACAAAGTGCAATTTACTAAAATGCCCTTCATACCTAACGATCACGGGATAGCGTCTAGCAACACACCGTGACCCCAATTATCGGAAGAGTCAAAAGCAATGACTACTACCTTTCATGTGAAGCGATTTATCGTGTAACTTACAATCCTATCGCTATAATAATATCCATACGATCGATCTCGAGTGTCAATACATTGACGATCGTATCTTATAATCTGGACATCATGCTCTCTCGAATAACACATTTACTCCCACTTTGCAAAGATTCTCGAGAGCTAGACATTCCTTATAAGAAGGCCATTTCGGATATTCAATCCCAATCATAGGATACGCGATTCCCGGACGACCAATCATGTATACTCCGCATGCTTCAATATCATACCCAATCACTACCGCATGATCGCCCGTGGTTAGGAGAAATCTCAATAGTGTCAAAGCATGACAATCCACACCGTGATGCCATGAAGACTCGGTCAAAAGGATAATTACACAACCGCCACATAGTGTGACACTTAATGTAAGTGGGTCACCTAACGACGCATTCTCTAATACACGCCCACGCATACCCAAGTGTCTCTACACTTCGATAGAGCGAGATCTATCCCTACCTTCTAAAAGATAGAAGACATCCAATACGTGCTAGTCCGATTATACTAACAATGTCCCATTTGATAATATGTAAGACTAGAGACATTTAAGTACCAACCTTGTTATAGTGATTAGAGATCTCATCAACCATAATCACTATCATGGTTTCTCTATCATGATTGATACTAGGGACGTTACTATATATATACAACAAATAATATGAAGACAAACAATATATAATAACATAAGTGCTTTTATTAATCATAATAAAGTTATTACATGAACTAAATAGATCGTAAATGACCCGACCGGTCGGATCCGGTCCAACCCGATTGGGTTTAGGACACCTTTCCAACAATCTCCCACTTGGCCTAAAGCCAATCACCCATATGCCTAAGCCCGTGCAAGTGAACATGTTTCTCATGCTTAGCTTGAGACAATGCCTTGGTTAACGGATCGGCTATGTTATCATCCGTGTGGACTTTTCTATCTTTACATCTCCTCTATCAACTATCTCTCTAATCAAGTGATAGCGCCATAGCACATGTTTGGATTTCGATGAGACCTTGGTTCCTTTGATCGAGATATCGCCTCCATTATTATCACAAGATGAGGCATTGGACCTTCAATGGAGGAACCACACCAAGTTCGATGAATGAACTTCTTCATCCAAACTGCTTCCTTTGCCGCCTCCGAGGCTGCTATGTATTCGGCTTCCGTTGTAGAGTCCGCAGTAGTCTCCCGCTTGGAACTCTTTCAGCTCACTGCTCCGCCGTTAAGCGTAAAAACAAATCCAGATTGTGACTTAAAGTCATCCTTGTCAGTTTGGAAACTGGCATCTGTGTAACCTCGTAATACTAAATCATCATTCCCGAAAACCAGGAACATATCCCTAGTACGCCTCAAGTACTTAAGGATATTCTTGATGACAATCCAGTGACCATCACCTGGATTGGTGGTACCTACTAGTCATACTAAGAGGGTACGAGAAATGCGGTCTTGTGCATAACATGGCATACATGATAGACCCGATTGCGAAGCATAAGGGACTTTACTCATTTGTGCCCTTTCCCCTCTGTCTTAGGACTCATTCCTTCGACTGTGTGTAGACCCTTGTGACATGGGCAAGCAATCCTTTCTTGATGCTCCATGTCGAATCTCTTCAAAGATCTTGTCTATGTAGGTGGATTGCGCGGACCAAGCAACCTCTTAGATCTATCTCTATAGATCTTTATTCCTGAATATAATTTGCCTCACCAAGTCCTTCATTGAGAATTTCTTGGATAACCAAGCTTTGACTGATTGTAACATAGGCACATCATTCCCATGAGCAAATATGTCATCCACATAAAGCACTAGGAACACAATGGCACTCCCACTAACCTTCTTGTAAACACAGGGCTCATCTTCGTTCTTGATGAAATCAAACTGTTTGATAATCTCATCAAAGCGAAGATTCCAACTCGAAGCTTGCTTTAATCCATAAATGGATCTTTGCGGTTTACACACCATCCTGGCGTCATTGGTTGTGTGAAACCTCAGTCGTGTGTCATATACACTTCCTCAGGCATGAGTTCCCGTTAAGGAAAGTGTTTTCACATCCATCCGCGATTTCGTAATCATGGTATCTTTGCAATAGCGAGCAAAATTCTAATGGATTTTAACATGGCAACAAAGTAGAAGGTTTCATCATAGTCAACTCCTTGTCTTTGCTTATAACCTTTTGCCACCAACCTAGCCTTGTAGGTGGTCACGTTATCGTCCATGTCGGTCTTTCTCTTAAAGACCCATTTACACCCTATGGGAACTATTCCTCAGCGGATCAACTAAGTTCCAAACTTGGTTGTCCTTCATGGATTCCATTTCGTAATTCATGGCTTCTAGCCATTTCTCTTTGTCATGCCTTAATAGCACTTCCTCATAAGTTCTAGGGTCCTCATCTTCCATGAGATACACGCCAAAGTGTACCTTTTGGGTTGGTGGATCTTCGAGGTGCTATTGTGTTCACGGTAGAGGTGGGCGCCACATTTGTATGTGGTGTCTCCTCTACTTCCATCAACGGACTGTTATCCGTAAGTGGTTCTCGAATTTCTTCAAGATCAATCTTACTCCCACTGACCCTATCCAGAATAAACTCTTTCTCCGAGAAAGTGGCGATCCCGGCAACAAACACCTTTTGTTCCTCAGGGTGGTAAAATTGGTACCCTTTGGTTTCCTAGGATAACCCACAAACAGACATTTGTCGATCTAGGTTCAGATTTGTCGAGGCATGGTTCGTTTCACATAAACCTGGACATCCCCAAGGTTTCATGTAACCTAGTGTTGGTTTCTTCCTTTGAACACTTTATAGGAGTGGACTCAACCGTCTTTGATGGAACTCGGTTCGAGTGTATAGGATGCGGTTTCTAGAGCATACCCCCAAAACGATTTTGAAAGAACTGCATAGCTCATCATGGAACGTACCATGTCTAACAAAGTACGATTCCTCCTCTCAGATATGCCATTCATTTGAGGCGTCCCTGGAGGGGTCCATTCAGGTAGAATCCCATTCTCCTTTAAATAACTTTGAAACTCTCCATCTAGGTATTCTCCACCTCGATCGGATCGAAGTGTTTTGATTTCTTTACCCAATTGTTTCTCCACTTCACTTCTGAATTCTTTGAACTTTTCGAAGGCTTCAGACTTATACTTCATTAAGTATATATAACCATAGCGAGAATGGTCATCAGTGAAAGTGATAAAATAAGAGTATCCTCCTTTGGCTTGAATCGACATTGGGCCACACACATCAGTATGTATAAGCTCAAGCAATTCATTGGATCTTATCCCTTTGCCACTAAAAGGTGACTTTGTCATCTTGCCAAGTAAACAAGCTTCGCATGTATCAAACGATTCGTAATCGAATTGATCCAACATTCCATCTTTATGGAGTTTGGAAATGCGATTCTTATTTATATGGCCAAGTCTACAATGCCATAAGTAGGATTCATTCAAGTCATTTGTTTTGGCTTTCTTGTTATTTATATTAAGTACGTCAACATTCATATCTAATATGTAGAGACCATTGCTAAGTATGCCAGTACCATAAAAGATTCCATCACGTGAAAAAGAACAACATTTATTCTCAAACGTAAAAGAAAATCCATCAACATCTAATGCAGAAATAGAAATAATGCTCTTCGTAAGAGCGGGAACAAAATAATGATTATTGAGTTCTAGTACTAGCCCCAATCGGGCAATGAAAGAAAATAAACTCCTACGGCCGGTAGCAAAGAACACTTGCTCCATTTCCAACGCGTAGGTCCACCTCTCCTTTCCTCAGATCTCTAGTTCTTCTTAGTGCCTGCATATTCAGTACAAATATGAGAACCACAAACGAGATCTAATACCCAAGTGGTTAGACTTAGAAGAAGTAATGTTGATCTCAATCATAAATATACGAAGTCGAAGCATCGAATGCTTCTTCTTGGTACTCAAGAAGCCCCTGCAGTTTCTCCTCTAATGTCCGGTCTCACCGCAATGGAAGCAAGCATCCTTGGATTTGTCTTTTGCTATCTTAGGCGTTGGCTTAGGTGCACCTTCGCCTTCTTGGACTTTTTCGGGCTTTGCTTTTATGCCCTTGCTTGAAGTGACCAAAGAACACTTGCTTTCCCTTCCCTACAAGGCCCTCGGTGAGTTTTCAACATGTTCAATAACTCCGCTGAGGAGCAATCTATCTTGTTCATGTGATAGTTCATCACAAACTGCGAGAATGAGTCGGTAGAGATTGCGAGAATCAAGTCAATACTCAACTCTCATTCCAACTTCAGGGCCCGACTTCCCAAGCCTCTCTATGTACCCGATCATTTTAAGCACATGTGACCCCACAAATATTCCAGATGCCATCTTTACGGCTAACAGGGGCTTTGGAAACCTCTTACTCTTAGGGGGGGGCTGAGAAGCGTAAAGTTCCTTCAGGTGGACCATGATAGAGTAGGCGTCCATAGACTCATCTTTGTTTTCGATTCAGGTGTCATAGAAGCAAGCATGATACATGTAGCATCAGTACTGTCAGAACAATGCTTGTTGTACTTCTCGACAACATCTGCAGCCGAACCCTCAGCGGGCTTTTCCGGTAGGGCCTCGTCCAAGACATAGCCAATCTTCTCGTGCCTCAAAACGATTTTGAGGTTTCTTTCCCAATCGAGAAAATTAGTTTCGTCAAGCTTGTTTTCGATGATAAAACGCGAGTTCAATTTGTTTGACATTTTCTACAACAATAAATAAAGATAGAATAAGTAAAAGCTCATGTATAAAAAACCTAAATTTGCACTAAGAAATTTATAAGGTTTTACTCCCACTAGCCAACTATTCCCTATTGGCTTTCAAGAATTTAATTAATTCTTTAGTGGTCGAGACCCCATCTAGTTGCCTTAATCGACGGTGGTCGATCAATCTCGGCAATTTCGAAGGTAGGTACTCTACCGGTCGATCGCATCGCGACTCCAGAGTGGTCGACTAGTCAACTCTTTGACGCCTCACATCTCTATGTGATAGTCAACCCCTTGTCTCTAAAGTCGACGGCCTCGACGGTGGCCAATCACCGAAAGACTTTAGTCGAGTCATAACCCAATATTCATGAGATCTCGTGGACGATCATATCTCAATAATAACGATATACCCGTGGTAGGTCAACTCCCGACGGTGGTCGATCGATTGGATCCGAACAAAGGCTCTTCACCGTCATTATAATATTGGGAGACAATTTTGGCTCGATTTTTGGCGTGGGAATAATTTTAAATTAATTCACTTAATTAATTTGGTTTAATTATGGTCTCATCTACTATGTGCATATTACTACGATATCATATAAAGTAAAACATACACAACATTCCGCGCATAAAATAACCGGTATGATCATGGACTTTTCTAGAGTGCGGTTTGAATACAAACCGACGAAACCGCTGGTCACAAACTAAGGGTATCTCGCAACCGCCAATAGGATCTTTATTCTTTGACGCCAATGGGTTCTTTATCTCTCCTTGGTCTTGAACTTCTTGCTCCATTCTTATTACATAATAAATAATTACACCCGCCGCACACTTGGGGGAGCTCAGGGAATGGGATAAATACAAAAAGTAAACTAGGTCACGTTCTTCATATACTTCAGGACAATTTTTTAAAAACCAACATAAAGAAAACATTCCCATCTATCCTATTGGTCGAGTTCATGATCAATCGGGGTCCATATAATCACATTATATCTACACATCTAATCCATACAATTTTATCTTATGAAAAAGATTAAATTCTAATTTTAACTACTACTACTCATGCGTCTTTATTTTATCACGTCAAATAATAAAATAACTTTTAATTAATTATATGACTTAATCGAAAATTAAAATTAACATTTAATTTTAAATAGATTTCAATTTTAATTAAATTTGAACTATTCAAAATATAAAATTAAAATTATAAAGTCTCCTATTTGTTTCCTTTCCAAAACTAAATTTAGCTTAGGCCTGGCCACTTTCCAAAATCAAAATTTTGGAAGTGGCCTAGGCCTAGGCCTTTTACAAATCAAATATTTGAAAATGGCCTAGGCCTATTCCAAATCAAATATTTGGAAAGGCCAAATTATTTTAGTCTAGGCCTGGCCACTTTCCAAAATCAAAATTTTGGAAGTGGCCTAGGCCTAGGCCTTTTACAAATCAAATATTTGAAAAAGGGCCTAGGCCTATTCCAAATCAAAATTTGGAAAGGCCAAATAATTTTGGTTTAGATTAGCCACTTTCCAAAATCAAAATTTTGGAAGTGCGCAGGCCAAGCGCTTTACAAATCAAATATTTGAAAGGGCACAGCCTATTCCAAATCAAAATTTGGAAAGGCCAACATGCCATATGGTTTCCCAATGGTCCAAACTATTTGAACCATTGGTTGGCCATATGACACAACTAAACAAACGAGATATCTATGCACAATAAAATATCACAAAACGAAAAGGGTTGATCTCCCCCATTGGAAGAGGAGAGCCGACGGACGGCAACCCTAGGGTTACCGCCGCCGCCGCAGCCGCCGCAGAGGGAGGGGGGCGCCGCCAGTCGGCCGACCCCCCATGAACCCTATTTTTTTTTTGTTTCAACGTTTCGTGATTTAAATCTTGCATCTATTGATTAAATACTACGCAATTAAATTATGCTTATTGCTCAAGCACGAAGTCTGTCTCTGATACCACTATTAGGAAATCACTAGTTTAACGCAGCGGAATTTAAAATTTGATTTCCTTTTCTAGATCGTTCTTCGTTTAATGCAATAAACACGTTAAGTAGTTTGACGGTAATACCTTGGATGATCTACAAGATCGTCGCTTTGACCGCCAACGGAGAGTAGTTCAATGCGCAAGCCGTCCATGCGTCCGGCCTCTATCGCTAATCCACACGAACCCCTCGCCGGAATACTCCTTGGATTGCTATCAGAAAAACTCCGGCTGCTAGACCGGACCTTTTCTTCCCTCACAAACTCACTATAGAGAGCTCTCTATTTTACACAAGAATTATGAACTTTTGCAATTGTGATGTACAAAAGAGCTTGACACCCACTTCCTTTTTATAGAGGAGGTGGCGCCCCAAGTTGAGTAGAAGAGAAGAAAACATTTTTCTAATAAAATAAGGAAAATCAACTAGATTGATTTATCTCTTTAATTATAATTTATTTTATCAATATCATATATTGATTGTAATTATCTTATTACCATAAATCTATTTTTCAAAATCAATTAATATCATATATTAATATTATGGCAATCTTTATTAATTAAAGTGCACAATCCAAGTGTATCTTATACACACAAAAGTGGCGCCCCATTAGTCAACAAATTGACTTCCGGAATATTCTTTAATTAATCTAATTTGTATATAATTAATATCTTGTATTTTATTTATTCATAATAAATAAATACCACCATATTAATTTACCACTATAACCTTTATAGTCTGAGATAAACTTTCCTTATTTGGTTATCAACTATAACCGCATTTTAATCCGACTCGATGTTCATATGTGTGTGACCCGATAGGCTTCGAATATGTTGGCCGTAGACACAAAGTGCAATTTACTAAAATGCCCTTCATACCTAACGATCACGGGATAGCGTCAGCAACACACCGTGACCCCAATTATCGGAAGAGTCAAAAGCAATGACTACTACCTTTCATGTGAAGCAGTTACCGTGTAACTTACAATCCTATCGCTATAATAATATCCATACGATCGTATCTCGAGTGTCAATACATTGACGATCGTATCTTATAATCTGGACATCATGCTCTCTCGGAATAACACATTTACTCCCACTTTGTAAAGATTCTCGAGAGCTAGACATTCCTTATAAGAAGGCCATTTCGGATATTCAATCCCAATCATAGGATACGCGATTCCCGGACGACCAATCATGTATACTCCGCATGCTTCAATATCATACACAATCACTACCGCATGATCGCCCCGTGGTTAGGAGAAATCTCAATAGTGTCAAAGCATGACAATCCACACCGTGATGCCATGAAGACTCCGGTCAAAAGGATAATTACACAACCGCCACATAGTGTGACACTTAATGTAAGTGGGTCAGTCTAACGTACGCATTCTCTAATACACGTCCACGCATACCCAAGTGTCTCTACACTTCGATGAGCGAGATCTATCCCTACCTTCTAAAAGATAGAAGACATCCAATACGTGCTAGTCCGATTATACTAACAATGTCCCATTTGATAATATGTAAGACTAGAGACATTTAAGTACCAACCTTGTTATAGTGATTAGAGATCTCATCAACCATAATCACTATCATGGTTTCTCTATCATGATTGATACTAGGGACGTTACTATATATATATACAACAAATAATATGAAGACAAACAATATATAATAACATAAGTGCTTTTATTAATCATAATAAAGTTATTACATGAACTAAATAGACTGTAAATGACCCGACCCGGTCGGATCCGGTCCAACCCGATTGGGTTTAGGACACCTTTCCAACAGATGTACCCATGGGGGTTTTGTAGGCAGTTCGATATGCCCATAGTACATCATCCAACTTAAGACTCCAGTCCTTTCTGTGACTGTTTACTACTTTCTCCAGGATCTTCTTCAAGCTCTGATTGCTTCGTTCAACCAGACCACTAGTCATAGGGTGATATGGTGTGCCGATTTTGTGCCGAACTCCATATTTCTCAAGTACTTTCTCTAGTGGTCGGTTGCAGAAGTGTGTTCCCTCATCGCTTATCAAGGCACGTGGGCACCCAAATCTTACAAAGATGTTTTTCTTTAGAAAATTCTTGACCGTTTTATGATCATTGCGAGAAGTGGCTTGGGCCTCCACCCATTTCGATACATAATCGACATAGACTAAGATATATTTATTTCCACAGAAGGATGGGAATGGGCCCATAAAATCAATCCCCCATACATCGAAGACTTCACATTCTAGAATGGGTTTCAACGGCATGTCAAAACGCCTTGTTAAAGCTCCGGTTCGTTGGCACCTATTACAAGCTTTGCAGAAAGCTTCTGAATCCTTGAAGATCGTGGGCCAATAGAAACTAGACTGAAAGATCTTGGCAACGGTTTTCCAAGGACCAAAGTGACCGCCAGTGGGCCCACTGTGGCATTGTTCAATAATATCACGTTGCTCAGATTCAGGAACACATCTCCTTAACAATCCGTCTTTACAAATTTTGAAGAGGTAAGGTTCATCCCATACAAATGTTTTCAAGTCAGAGAAGAATTTCTTCCTCTCCTGATATGAAAATTCCGGATTTAGATATTGGGAATGCAGGTAGTTGACGATGGAAGAATACCATGGAACATCTGGGGCGCAATCGTCTATAAGCGTAACATTTTCAAGAGGAAATTAAAGGTCTATATCGTTAGGTTCTTGTTCTTCCTCATTCAACATCCTTGAAACATGATCGCTACTACGTTTTCACTGACCTTTTTGTCCTTAATCTGAACGTCAAACTCTTGCAGGATCAGTATCCAACGTAGTAAGCGCGGTTTAGCATCTTTCTTTGTCATTACGATATCGCAAAGCAAAGATGATCATCCACACAAGAATCGCGCAGACCCAACAAGTAACTCTTTAAATTTGTCCATAGCGAAGACTACGGCCAATAATTCCTTTTCAGTTGTGGTATAGTTTACTTGAGTAGGGTTTAGTGTGTGACTGGCGTAAGATATGGGCTGGAACTTTCCCTTTATTCATTGTCCTAAGACTGCACCAACAGCGTAGTTGGATGCATCACACATAAGCTCGAAGGGTAGATTCCAGTCAGGAGAGATAAGAATTGGTGCAGAAATCAACTGACTTTTAAGCTCCTCAAACGCTTGCTTGCAACTATCATCAAAATTAAAAACAACATCTTCTTTGAGTAGGGTAGATAGGGGCTTGGCTATCTTGGAAAAGTCTTTAATGAATCTCTATAAAACCGAGCGTGTCCAAGAAAACCTCTCACTTCACGCACATTTTCGGGCAAACTCATCTTCTCTATAGCCTCCACTTTTGCCCTATCTACTTCCATACCTTTGGCTGAGATCTTGTGGCCAAGAACAATTCCTTCATCTACCATAAAATGACACTTTTCCCAATTTAGGACTAAGTTCTTTTCCACACGTGAGGATAAAACACTGGTCAAGATTATCAAGACAATCATCGAAGGATTGACCAAAGGCGAAAAATCATCCATGAATATCTCCATAAACTTTTCAACCAAATTTATCAAAGATTTCCGGCATACACCTTTGGAATGTAGGTGGGGCATTGCAGAGACCAAATGGCATTCGCACTGTAGCGAATGTACCATAGAAGGCGGTGAAAGTTGTCTTTTCTTGGTCGATTGGATCTATGGGTATCACGGAAATATCCCGAATATCCATCCAGAAACAAGAGAATGCATGTCCGCCAGACGCTCTAGCATCCGGTCAATGAAAGGAAGGGAAATGATCTTTCATTGTAACCTCATTGAGTTTTTCGTAGTCGATCTGGACTCATAACCCGTTACTAGCCTCAATGTTATTTCTTCACCCTTTTCATTCTTCTCGATAGTAATTCCTCCTTTCTTAGGAACTACTTGAGTAGGGGACACCCATTCACCTGGCAAAGCAATTGCATAAATAATACCCATGTCCAAAAGCTTGATAATCTCCTTCTTAACTACTTCTTGCATGTGAGGTTGAGCCTCTCCAGGCGCCTAACACACTTGGCACCCTCTTCAGTTTTAATCTTGTGCATGCATAAGTCAGGAGATATCCCTCTGATGTCTCCCACTTGCCAACCAAAAGCTTTCTCATTCTTTCTCAAAATGTTTAACAGTTTCATCTCTTCCAACCGGGATAGCTTGGCAGAAATAATCAATGGAAGCTTGTCACCTTCTCTCAAGAAAACATATTTCAGATGCTTAGGTAACGGATTTAGTACCAGATCTGCAGGGGGTTCTTCTAAACTCGATTTCAGATCTCCACTTTTCAACTCAACATCACTGAGTTTACTTAGTGGTCCCACTGCTAAAGCTTCTCCTTTCAACGAAACTTTATTAAACTCAGCTTCTAATTGTTCTAGATTCACCCAACCATGATTATTCAAATTTTCAACTAATCGCTCATATTCAGTCTCAACAGCCATGACTTGCTTTTCCATGTAATCATTAAAGTCATCTGACATATCCTTAATGGAGAAGCCGGTTTGATAATCAGAGGGTCTCTGAATAGCTTTGGAGACACTGTAGCTCACCTCCTGATCACCGACTCGTATGGTCACTTTCCCACCTTCACAGTCAATGAGGGCTCTGGCTGTAGAAAGAAAAGTTCTTCCAAGTATCAAGGGGACATTCTCATCATTTTCTATGTCTAGGACGTACCAGTCAACCGGAAAAGTAAATCTATCAATTTGAACTAATACGTCCTTTAGTATCCCCATGACTTTCTTGGAAGATCTATCGGCAATTGTAGGTTCATGGTCGTGGGTTCTAAAAGATCATTCAATCCAAATTTGTTTACATCTGAGACAATGGCATCGAGACTTATGGATGCACCTGAGTCACATAAAGAGTTTGGGAAGACTAGGCCTCCCATCGACAATGTGAGCACAAATTTCCCAGGGTCACCCATCTTGATTGGTAGATCTTCATAACTTATCACAGAGCAATCCTCACCAATCAACCGATCCATGTCTTCTAACTTCTTCTTAGAAGAAACAACATCCTTGATGAACTTAGTGTACTTAGGCATCTCAACCAAAACATCGAGATAATGGAAGATTAACTTTGAGTATTTTTCGGAAGATTAAGCACTTTTTCATATTTCTTGTCCTCATGCAAGGAGATGTTGCTTTTTCTAGGTGGAAATGGTAGTTTCTTTAAATCACTCTCAGAAAAGACATTCTTCGAGGATGAACTGACAGCTTTATCCTCCAAATCTTTCCACCTCACCACTTTCTCACTACTTTTACTAGTCGGGATCCGCCACACGACTCTCACTTGATTCTTCATTTCTCGGGATCACCACACGAGTACTCTCTTCTGAAAAGGGAACATGGGTGCTCGATTTCCCTCTGCCTCATCATCTGGCGAGGAGGGGTTAGTGGTTTCACGGTTCGGGGACCACTAAGTTGAGTACCAGATCCGAGATTCATGGCACCGCCTCTTCTTTACCATAGGGAATTGAAGGAACTAGGTCAATGCACTGGCCATGATTCAAATCGGTCTGAGCTACCTGACCACCCTTAGGATTTTTCTCCGTAAAACTGGGCAACTGCCCTGAGGGTCTGGAAGCTAGTTGGCCAGCCATTTGCCCGATCTGCCTCTCAAGACTCTTTATTGTGCTCTGAAGGGATTGGATATTATTATTCTGATCCTCCAGTTTAGCTTCAAGATCATTAGAGTGAGAGGGGCCTTGAGAGTTCTGAAAGTTTTGCAGGATGGTTTGGCTGGAATGATTCTGAAACGCAGGATTGGAATTGTTTGGCCAATATTGATTGAACCTCTGATTTGTATTGGAAAAATTCGTGTTCAGGTTCTGATTGAAGCTTGGGTTTCGATTGAAATTTTGATTCTGGTTAAAATTCAAATTTTGATTGAGATTTTGATTCTGATGGAAACCCTGGTTTTGAAGATTGCTTTGGCCAGAGAACTGATTGTTAAATCTCTGGTTTTGGCCAAGGAAAGCATTAACTTGACGATTCTGTCCATTCATAGGATGTATGCGAGAGGTGTGCCCACATTATCACATGCCTGGCATGTGATCGAATTATCTTGCCCCCGATTCGGACGGCATTGACTTGATTGGTCGAAGGGAAATAAATTGACTTTGGCCAACCATATGGCCGATTTGACAACAATTTTCACAATCTGAACTTGAGAGTTCTGCGGAAATGATAGATTCGATTCGTAGGATTTAGAGACCTTGTAAGAGCGACCCACTTTGTTGCGGCATGGCAATTTGATTTTGATTGTTCACCTCCTCGATCCTAGGAGGAGGAGGTGCTGAATAGCTTGAGAGGAGGGGCATAATTATATTTGGCAATATCCTCGAATGATGCCCACCCCTCTGCGCAGCGTTTTCCTCAGAATGCCCCACTGAGAAGAACTATTGACCATACCCTTAGTGAGCTCGGTCAATCCACTTTGAAAAATGTGTTGACTTGCCTCTGCAAGTCCAAACCGTGGTGAGGAATTTACGAAGAAGAGCATTGAATCTCTTCCATGCATCAAAGAACGATTCGCTTTCCTTTTGATAAAAGTGAAAATTTCACTTAAGCACTTTCAATTTGTCTTGGATGGTGGGAAATATTGACTTAGGAACTCTTTTCGAGTTCGGCCCTGTGTGGGATCGATTCGGCAGCGAGAGAGTTGTACCACTCTTTTGCCTCCCCTTTCAAGGAAAACGGGAATAACTTCAACTTTATCGCATCCTCACTTACACCTTGAATGCGTGTCGTACCACATATCTCCAAAAATGTGTACGTGAGTATGAGATTTTGATTGAAAACCATGGAAGATTGATGCATGTTGCATCATTTGGATGAGCCAGTTTGAGTTTGAAGGTTGGTGCATTTATGGCGGGTAGAACGATGGCGGGTTGACTTTGACTTCACCAGGCATGGCGTAGTCAGCCAACATACGTCTATCTTCTGCAGCCATAATGACTATGTCTTCGATCTCCTCAGCTAAACGTTCCTCAAGGTCTTGATCGGCCTTATTTGAAAGAACCGCAGGACGGATTCTCTGCCTGTTTGGTCGGACTATGGTCCGCTCGAGGTCGGGGGTATAGAGTAGTGGCCCCTTTTGACTTCGAGTTTGCATAAACCGAAACCAAAATCAAGTTGTCTAAACTAAAAAAAACTAAAATTTAAAACCTATGAAAAGAAAATAAAAACAGGAGGACAGACGGGCGTCCAATTAATCCGGACGGGCGTCTGCCTGAAGAACTAGACGGCCGTTTGGGGCAAGCCAAGACGCCGGCTTGATTTCCTCCAAACGGTACCGAGTTGGCTCTTTTTAGATGGACGGGCGTCCACTTACTCCGGACGCCCGTTTGGAAACCCGATCTAAAAAGTAAAGCAGTAAAACTTAGTAAAAACTAGACAACCGTACCGAGTCCCCAGAAACGGCGCCAAAAACTTGTCTCGGATTTTATCTAATGAAAAAAAATAAACAAGTAATACAAATAAATCCGGTTTACCCCAAGTGCAGGGATCGTAGTATAGAGGTTAATACCGGAGTCGAGTCCACAGGGAATCGAGGTTGTTTACCTAGTTTTTATCTAACTAACCTAAAAATGTCACAACTACTATTACTAAAATTATAAGAAAATAAAAACGATTAACACTTAACAAAATAAAAACGAAAATAACAAAAGTAAACTGGACAGAAGATTAGAAATCTAAAGCCAGGAAATATAATTGCGAAGAAGATTAACTAAACTAATTCTATTCTATAACCTAAACATGCAATAAAAATATAAACTTGCTATGCAAAATAAGCACAAACGATTTTAATCAATGAATTTAAAAACGAACAAGCAATGATCCACCAATTCTACAACACTCAATTTCTTCTCTAGATTATCTAGTGATGATTTAACAAAAGTTGTGATTCACCTATCGTAGGTATGAATCTCTAATCTCTTAGATATTTCGTTTAT
The DNA here is from genome assembly GCA_026214975.1 of Gentiana macrophylla. Taxonomy (NCBI): domain Eukaryota; kingdom Viridiplantae; phylum Streptophyta; class Magnoliopsida; order Gentianales; family Gentianaceae; genus Gentiana; species Gentiana macrophylla. The sequence goes on from CM047816.1 coordinate 92,694,282, forward strand.
TAATCTCTTTCGTCTATCGATACAAAAAGATTAACTCTTTAATAACAAAGGTGTGAAATTTCTCAATCTCTTAACCTAGATTTCAATCTAACAACTATCGTTACTTAGATTAAAGATTTAATCTTGACTATGGTGATCTAGGTTTAACAATGAACTCTCATCAACTATTAAAATCAAGCATGCAAAACATCCATCGATAAAATTGCATAATAACAATGAATTAAACATAGAAAAGATACAACTTTTATTAAAAACTCACAAGATAATCCAAAGAGAAATCAAGATGTTGCTAGAATTGGCTTCACAAAGCTTGTTCCAATGAGCTCTAGCCTCTATTCATCATTTGATTACTTGAATTTGCTACTAGAAAGTACATATAATTGGAGAAATTTATCTAGGAAATCAAAAGCATAAAAGTTGTATATAAAGGGTGGAGAACACAGAAAAATCGCCCCTAAGGGTTTTGTGGCCGCCTAATGTTAATTCCGTTCCTTTAGGGTTGAAAAAAACGCGCCTATTTATAGAGTTTTAAGTCGGTTTCTGCTAGGTCGGCGTATGGACGCTCGTCCAGAGTCTCGAACGCCCGTCCATTCTACATAAAATCTTCGAGTCGGGCCGAGTCATGTCAGACGCCCGTCCTATGTAAATTTGGACGCTCGTTCGGCAAAAATCTCAATACTCTGAATCCACTATTTCTTCCTGGACGCCCGTTCGATTCCTCAAACGCCCGTCCATCTGGACGGAGCTTCAGACGCTCGTTCAGTTTACTTCAAATCCGGTTTTCATCTCTATCTTTATACGACTTCATCTTTATCCTTTTTTCTTCCATGTAAATCCTCACTTGAACATCTTTTAAACCAAATTCGTGTATCTACAAGATATCAAAAACATTGCAAAGTGTAAAACCATTCAAATCGATAGAAAATCAACAATAAAATCTCATAATTCAACCAACTTCGCGATTAAACCATTCCAAACATCACTTGCTTAATAAATCAAATAAACGTTCACTTTCTATGCAAAACATCAGAGTATAGAGGAAAATTGTTACGAAATAGAACGATATAAATCATAGAAAATCACCCTAAACAAATGCTAAGGCAAAAAAGTCTGCAAAGCAGACATGGTAAGTCCGTATGTCGGACTCCACGGGAAGTAAGTCCGCAGGGCAGATTTAAGTTCAGAGCATTGGATGACAGTGGCCGAGATACACCTATGACAGATCAGACCAGACCTCAAGAGCTCAGATAGATCTGGGGGGCTTATGACGATACCGAATATCGCACCTCCACGTGGCGTCACGAGATAGTCCTCCTGAAACGAGAATAAGTGATAGCCCAAGGGTCGAGTTACGAGTTGAGACATCGACAACCGACGTGATCAGAGAACCGAGACGATGGACCCATCTTGATACCGCAAGTCGGAAAGCTCGGGGTGCGGACAAAGTCCACTCTAAATACGCAGGCCCATCATCCATGTGGTTACTTGCATAAGTGGGTAAAACTCATATAAGCTGGTAAAAGCCCAAAGGGCTAATACTGTATTTTACCCAAACCAACATGGTTTAGGGTTAGGGTAGTGAACTCCCTATAAATATACACTTCCAGGAACTACGTGTGACTTGATTCCTGGACAATTACAGGATACGTAGGCAACCTGAGAGAGACTCTCAGGCTCAGTCTAAAATCACCCCAAAATCATCCTTGATTCGATCATCCCTAGATTAAATTGACCCGAAATTATATATGACAAAATCCAACATCGTCAACACTCAAAAAGTTGTAAGTTTTTAAACTTGATTTAAAATTTTCTCGAATCTCGTTTTAAACTCAGATTAGAAATACTCATACTCGTAATCGAAATCAATTTTTTAAAATATATTTTACTTGCTTAATGCATTACCTGACTTGTTCTCAAATATTTTTTTTCTGGCAATTAGACTAAAATTTTATAATCTTTAAAAGGTAAAATAAAATTATTTTATCAACTTTGATTTTTTTTAAAGGTGGGATTAAGCTATTGCGATCTTTTGAATTCAAGATAACTAAGTAAATGTCTTTTCACGAAATAAATGTCTTAATAAACATATTTTTCTTCAATCAATTTTACCATTTAAATTATTATTTTTTATAAAAAAAAGACGAGCCATTTGATTGAATCAAACGTGGGATCAACCCCCACACTATTGAGTGATTTTATGGTGCAACGGTTGTAGGAAGGTTATGCAAGGTAAGATCTTTAGAGCCCATTCATTTTAACTCTCTTTCACATAATACACTTTTGGCGTGTGTGAGAGGTTAGAAATGAAAGGTGCCAGAAAGATGCCACTTAAGACAACCTTCATACAACTGGACTGATTCCATAAAAATTTTCCACACTATTACAATAGAGAAGACTAGTACAACCAAACTAAACATTAATCAATCAATTATCTTTTTGTTTCATTACACAATACCTAAGATCTTAGTCATTGTAGTAGAGAGAAGAAAAAAAGGTATTGATGACTTATCAAAATCATGAGATAATTTGTGAAAGATTTTTGTTAGAATAATTACAAATTAGTTTAAAACAAGTGATTTTAGCACTTATATGTAACAAGTCTACAATTTTTGCAAGAAAAACAATATTGTACAAGTTGATTTAGTACTCTCTTTTATCTATTATCCAGACTATAAATAGTATAGGAATTGAATTAGCGATAAAGATCATTCCACTTTCAAGAGTTAACCAGAGTTCAATTCACCTCCCCTGCCACTCAATATAATCTCTCCTTCACATTTCCTTGATTTTTCAACATAAAAACACAAAAAGTTATATCGATCATATTGTTTGTCATATTGTCTTACCCTTACGATGGAAAGACAACTATTTTATATTGCCGCAAATTATGTTGTAGAGGATGCAGTCGGATTAATGTTGGAATTGAATAATTTTTTTATTCCATTTCATTATTTTGATGTGCTTGGATGCAAGAAAATAAAATGAAATTTCACTCCATTTGAATGAAATTTTTATCATTTTCATTTCGAAAATAGATGGAATGAACGGAATAATTGGATGGAATGAAATATAAAACATAACGTAGTGATAAAAGAGAACCACCACTACCCATCCGTCACTTCCGTGCCACCAGCCCGCACCGGCCACCGCAATCCACCACCGCCACCCAACCACTACCGTCGCCTGCCTTGTCACCACCATCCTCCATCACAACCCAACCCACAACCCTGCGCCCCACCACCGCTTCATGTTACTGTAGTATGTAATATCATCGGATGGATCAAGATCCACCCGATTACGCAGCGGAATAGTATAGATCTAGATCTAGTCAACCAAAATACATAAAATAAATAGAACTAACCTACGAGGGGGTTAGAATGCTTACTAGTTTATGGTGAATAAACTCCAAGAACAATCTTCAATCCAAGATCCAAGCTAGATGAGAAGCCACAGTCTTCCAACGTGTGTCTCCAAACACCACCAGGTGGATGGTGTTTCAAGCCGCCAGACCTCCTCGATATGCTACCTTAGAAAAACCCGAAGTTTTTCAAGCCGAAAAATCCAAGCTAATTTACTTCACAAAATGGCGTGTTATTCATTGTGTCAAAAGGCTTGAGAAAACTCTCTTTATATAGGAGAGTAATCATTGTCCTCCAAAGATTTAATAATTAAGAGATAATTATTAGATTAATCCTTATTCCAAATAAAAGATAAATAAAATAATTATCCCAAACAAATTAGGATAAATCATATTATTATCTAATATTCCATGAATTATCATTTAACAAATAAAAGATAAATCACACATTAAATAATTATCCAAGAAAACTAATTCCTTGATAATTAATTAATAATAAATGCGCCCCACCCTTAGTAAATAAAGTCCATGCGCATTTTTTTGACACATTGGGCCGAGTCCACAAAAAATTTCTTTTCCGTGTATTTAATTATCTAGCCCAACTAATCAATTAATCCACATATCAATTAAATAGTCCAATCCAACTATTCAATTATAATTGAGGTGAAACGACGAGAAAACATATATGCTATATTAGGAGCCACGTCGTGGACCATGGACCCATATTCAGTAGCTACAATAAATTAAATAATATTATCCGTCAGACCGAACAATAATATTCAATCTATTAATTCAGGGATTACACCACCATAAACCCGAAACTGAACTCTGTTGAATATAGATATAAACTTACACTCAACTATGAGTCATAAGGTGTCCACTGATATAATCATTACATACGGATAAATCCTCCATAGACTGTTCACTTCGATTCGGGATATCTCCGTAAACCCTTCTCGAAGCATATTATCCTTATTTACCATTAACCCCCTAGTGATCAATTAGTTCATAACCAATATGATATGAACTGGGCCCATCGATCAGTTTCTAGGGTTAACAAATAAGGGAACCGTCTGTCTACTTCCCGAGGGAAGGAATGGATTCCATATCTGTTATAGCACAGACTACTCACTCATCCCAGAATAGAGCCAACGAGAAGTGTTGGACCACATACTGTGAAGTGATCCTTACTAACACATCAAACTCTACCCTAGTCTAAGCAGTCGTCTGTGATCACCTCAGGATTGAGATTAATCAATATATGATTATCTTGTGATTCGATAAGACTTCTCGATTACGGAATTATATCGAGAAATCAAATCTAATCGGTCCAGCCCTATATGATCATCATCATATATAAATGCCCCACTAGGTACCCTATTACCGACAGTCCGGATAAGACTGTCACACCTAAAGTGTTTTGGGCGTATTAATAGCAAATTAATCATGAGACCCGTACTCAGATTAATAAACGCTACGGACTAAGTTAATTTTAAGTACATCTCACTAACTCAATCCTCTTGTGTATAGCCATACACTAAGTTATGTGATTACATAAACGAGGTACTTAGGGTTTTCTGTAGTGTCTTAATTATAAGCATACATGCATATAATAAGATGAATTATTAATTTTGTCCTAAAACAATTATATAATTGTCTTTCGGGCACTACACCTAACAATCTCCCTAACAATATAAACGCAAATGGTTTCCGTATTTAGATAAACACTTCTTTATATACTATTAATTAGTGCATATTCTCCAACGACAAGATCTGCAGACTGGCTTAGGGTGATTCCTATCTTCCAGTCAAAGGAACCCTGTCTCAAAGGAACAATGCCTAAATTTCCTTTCAACCGGGAAAGGGTAATAGATTTAAATAAGTTACATAGCTTGTTCCTATCGACCTGCGGGGTCATATGAAAGATACAAGCTAGTGGGAGCTTCTGAGTAGTGACATATTGTCTGATAACTACCCAAAACTCTGGTAAGTTTATCCAAAACATTTGGAGGAAATCTCTGATTTCACCAGTGATAGAGTATTCCAAACTCATAAATAGGGTCTTGCGTAGTCTTCGGGACTGATGCTCGGCTTGCCTCCCAGTGAAATGTTTTCACTAAGGGATACACCATAAATTTGCCTTATATGGTTATTGATGTGCTATGATACGCTGCTAAACTCATTTAAGATATTGGTTGAAAAATAACGGTTGTAATGAAAAACCGAGAAGTCTACCTAAAAGATGCCTACGCATTTGTGGATAAGGAGTGAATTCGGTTCACCCCACTTCCGTGAATATAGACATTTAGCATTTAGTGCTTGAAGGTAGGACTGGAAATTTTGCGTACACGTTCAAGTCGTGAAATATCTTAATGCATTGAGTAATGGTTGGTTATAAAACTCGTAAAATCAGATAATGACGGTTATACTGTCAAACTCGGTCTGATAGAGTCTATAAATAACAACCTTGGATCTTGAAGTATTTGTACTCAAGATGTTACCAACTGATTTGTTCAGTCCACATCCAACACCGGCAGTTGGTGATAACACTTATAAAAACTACTAAACTAGGTCAGTATATCAATCCACCCCGAACGCAGTGGGAGTATGGTCTGTCCATTACCCATTGCAGGACCTTACGGTCTATAGGGTAGATTGATGACCTATAGTCCTTTGTGGGCTATGTAGGATCCTGATCATAGAGGTTGGTTTAAAAGCCATAACCCTGTGAATGGAGTTTGATACTCCAGTTCTGTTGAAACTCTTGTAGAACCACCTGAGTATCTCAGGCCCAGTGGGAGTAATTGGAACTACACGGAGAAGAGTCAAATGAATAGGAAAGTTTAACTTTCAACGCAAAGCTGAGAAAAATTTAGGGGTGATTCCCTAAACGGTAGAGAGTTAACCAGACCGTGATCTCTCTTACCATTCAGTCTTGCTTGATTTCGTCAGAAAGCGGGAAATAGGGGTGATTCCCTAAGACTTCCTTGCCGAACAACGGAATCTGATTTCATTCAGAACAAAAGGGTTTTAGCTAAGAACAAATGACGGATTCGTTACAAAGCAAAAAATAGGGGTGATTCCCTAAGACCTTTTTGCGAGACTAACGGTATCTTAATTTATTCAGAAAGAACCATTGGCAGGATGCCTGCCATAGCTTATATCCTTTGGGGATTAAAGCAAACCTCTAGGTCATTTCAAAGTCATATATTTTAATATGTGGACTTGACCAGAATGTTGATAAGTCTTTCGTAGACTGGGCATCAATATTAGTAAAGTAGTATGTAGATTAGTGTTTGTGAATGGTAACACTGAAACAGTTGGAAACAACATGGGTGTGTTATCTGAAGTCAGAGTCTGACATGCCATCGGGATTCATTCTAAAGGATTTGATTCGCTCAAATTCACGAGAATCGATCATTGGCAATCCCATCCATTCACCTGGTTAAGATATTCTCGCATTTATGCAGCATTCAACGATGTAGTCTACCCTACCTCTCAGGAATGATTATCTAAACCTGTAGATGAATACGAAATGGGATGTTTAGTGAATCCTCAAGTCTCTTCGGGAGAATGAGGAATAATATGCTAGTATATTCAAGAATATAAGTGATAACACTTTTTCTGGCTTTAGGTCGGATTAAGGATGATCGTTAAGTCGACTTTTGTCCTCAGTGTTGAATCAAAGGCATATTGAAAGTGTACCACCGGATTAGATGGAAAGGTGACGTTTCGATCCCAAAGATTGACTCAAGCCGACAACCTACCTGATCAGTGTACCGAGTCACATGGTATTCGGATTCTAAGTACGCCCCGGGTCACTGACCTACCCTGCGGCGGCACACTCCGGTCGTGCTTGGAAGGATGAATTACTAAGATGCGCTTGGAGGGTACAGTTTTGAGGGATACGTCTCACTTGTTTTGAGCAAGTGGGAGAATGTTGTAGATATAGATAAAAATGGTGTGCTCTAAAACAATTAATCCACTTGCCTTTCATGCAAGTGGGAGATTTTTAGGTGTAGTGCCCGAAAGCAATTATCTAATTGTTTTAGGACAGAATTAATAATTCATCTTATTATATGCATGTATGCTTATAATTAAGACACTATTGAAAACCCTAAGTACCTCGTTTATGTAATCACATAACTCAGTGTATGGCTATACACAAGAGGATTGAGTTAGTGAGATGTACTTAAAATTAACTTAGTCCGTAGCGTTGATTAATCTGAGTACGGGTCTCATGATTAATATGCTAATAATGCACCCAGAACACTTTACGGTGTGACAGTCTTATCCGGACCGTCGGTAATAGGGTACCTAGTGGGGCATTTATATATGATGATAATCATATAGGGCTGGACCGATTTGATTTGAGTTCTCGATATAATTCCGTAATCGAGAAGTCTTATCGAATCACAAGATGATCATATATAGATTAATCTCATTCCTGAGGTGATCACAGACAACTGCTTAGACTAGGGTAGAGTTTGATGTGTTAGTAAGGATCACTTCGGCAAAGATGTGTTCCAACACTTCTCGTTGGCTCTATTCAGGATGAGTGAGCGATCTGTGCTATATCAGAATATGGAATCCATTCCTTCCTCGGAAGTAGATTGAGCACGTTTCCTTATTTGTTAACCCTAGAAAGCGATCGATAGGCCCAGTTCATTCTATATTAGTTATGAACTAATTGATCACTAGGGAGTTAATGGTAAATAAGGATAATATGTTTTGAGAAGGGTTTATGGAGATATCCTGAATCGAAGTGAACAGTCTATGGAGGATTTATCCGTATGTAATGATTATATCAGTGGACGCTTATCAACTCATAGGTGAGTGTAAGTTTATATCTATATTCAGCAGAGTTCAGTTTCGGGTTTATGGTGGTGTAATCCCGGAATTAATAGATTGAATATTATTGTTCGGTCCGACGGATAATATTATTTAATTTATTATAGCTACTGAATATAGGTCCATGGTCCCCGACGTGGCTCCTAATATAGCATATACGATTTCTCGTCGTTTCACCTCAATTGTAATTAAATAGTTGGATTAGACTGTTTAATTGATATGTGGATTAATTGTTTAGTTGGACTAGATAATTAAATACATGGAAAAGAAATTTTTTTCGTGGACTCGGCCCAATGTGTCAAAAAATGCGTGGACCTTTATTTAGTAGAGGTGGGGCGCGTATTGGGTTAATTAATTATCAAGGAATTAGTTTTCTTGGATAATTATTTGACATGTGATTTATCTTTTATTTGTTAAATGATAATTCATGGAATATTAGATAATAATATGATTTATCCTAATTTGTTTGGGATTATTATTTTATTTATCTTTTATTTGGAATAAGGATTAATCTAAAAATTATCTCTTAATTATTAAATTCTTGGAGGACAATGATTACTCTCCTATATAAAAAGAGTTCTCCCAAGCCTTATGACACACAACACAATTCGAAATATTGGATGGAAAATGGCTTGGAATTTTCGGCTATTTTCTTTGGGTTTGAGTTTTAGAAAAACTTCGGGTTTTTCTAAGGTAGCATATCAAGGAGGTCCGGCGACTTGAAACACCATCCACTTGGTGTTGCTTGGAGATAGACGTTGGAAGAAGGTGTCATCTCATTGGATCGAGAAGCTTGGATTAAAGATTGTTCTTGACGTTTATACACCATAAACTGGTAAACAATATAAACCCCCATGTAGGTTTAGATCTATTTATTTTATGTATTTTGGTTGACTAGATCTAGATCTATACTATTCCGCTGCGTAATCGGGTGGATCTTGATCCATCCGACGATATTACATCTAACACTCACATCATCCGACGCCACCCACCACCATACCGCATGCCCCACCACACCCGCCCCACTCATCATCACACAAGCTCATCACCCGCCGTGACACTTGTGACATCTTATAGAATCTCACACATTTCATTCCAATGTTGCGACAAACATAAGAGTGAACCGCGTTCATTCATTCTATTTCATCGGTTCCATTTCATTTCATTTAAAAATCCCAAACGCATCATAAAGAGTAATTAGATATTCAGTCGGGCTAGTCTCACACATTTTTATCATCATTGATTATAGTAAGATTCACATCAATCTGCTGGATATACAGAAACCCGAATCCGGATCCGATCCATAATTGGATCGTCAGATCTGATTCACAGCACCGATCGAGAGGCTCGATCATGCACAGCGGAAGTTACGAATAAAACTCGTTTACGATTTTACCACGATATGATTCGTATAACAAATTAATCTACAAGAAGGTTAGTAGATTTACTACCCCAACCGGAGAGAAATAGGCAATCGACGAAAGGGAGAAGCCGTGATCTTCCGGATTGTATCTCCAAGCGACGACTGGTGGACGTCGATCCTCGCTGTAGAACATCCTCGAATATGCACAAGAAAAACCCTAGTTTTTCTCCTCTTAATGGCTAGAACAAGAAACTAATTTTTCTCTTCTTTTATTTGATGTTGGCGCAAATTGTGTGTTGTTTTGTGTTGGGAGGAACTCTCTTTATATAGGAAAATAACTAGCCAAGAGAGTTATCATTTTCACACCACAATTACCTATTCCCACAAGAAAAAGATATTTGCCAAAAGATAAGAGATAATTCCCAAAAAATCAATCTCTTATTTTTCCATTAATTATCCAGCAAATATATAATTAATCAATTACAAATGTGACATAATCTAGAAAAAAAAATTTCCTAATTTATCACAATATATGGCGTCATTTTAATCATTAATTTAAAAGAAAATGTCTTTTCTATTTTACATATTATTTACCAAATAAATAATATTGCATATTCATTAAATAGACCAACTATTTAATTTATTGTCGAGGTTCCATAAAACGAGAAAACACTCGCGTGTTAGGAGCCAACCCGGGGACCATGAACCTATAACCAGTAGCAACAATAAATTGAATAAAATATTCATCGAATATAATATTTCTACTCAACTCATTAATTCGGGAATTACGCCACCATAAATTCGAAACTGAACTCTATCGTTATAGATATAACTTATTCTCAAAACGTCGAGTCGAGTCGATAAGTGTCCATTGATATAATCATTACATATAAACTAACCCTTTATAGACTATCCATAATGAAGCGTGAATATTTCCGTAAACCTTCTTCAATACATCTCATCCTTATTTACCATTAACCCACTAGTGATCAATTAGTCCATAACCAATACGAACTCCGCGGATCGATCAGTTTCTAGGATCAACAAATAAGGGGATCGTCTTTGTACTTCCCGCAGGAAGGAATGGATTCCATATCTGTGAAACACACACTTCTCACTCATTCCAGAATAGTGCCAACGTGAAAGTGATTCAGACCGCGCCTCTTAGCGATCTTTAACGAACACATCAAACCCTATCTTGAAACAAGCAGGAGTCTGTAATCACTTCAGGATTAAGGTTAATCCATATATGATCATCTTGTGATTTAATAAGATTTCTCAATCACAGAATTATATGAGAAACTCTGATTAAATCGGTTCAGTCCTATATGACTACATCATATATAAATGCCCCACTTAGACAACCAATGTTTGACGGTCCGGATAAGACGGTCACACCATAAAGTGTTCTCGACGCATTAATGGTGGTTTAATCAATAGACCCATACTTTGATTAACTTCACCACGGACTAACATTTCAAGTGTATCACCATAAAACTGATCCATGTGCGACACACACACTAGTTATATATGGCCACATTGACGACTTAAGGTTTTGAAGAAGTGTCAGACATTTATACGCGACAAATAATAAGATGAGAATAAATCTATCATTTATAAATTATAAAAACAATTACAGAAATTGTCTTTCGGACGCTACCTCCAACACAATCAATAAATCCTACACTTCAAACCAGAGCGACAAACCTCCAAAATAAGAAATGAAGTAAAAAAAATGGAGGTTATCGAATATATCATTTTCCAATCATTAAACGACAAGTAATAGAACAATTACATGTACTTTATAATTGTATCTTTGCAATAGAAACAACTTGCATAAGTTTAACAACTCCAATTGGGACCACCTAGGACCACCCTAGAGGAGGAATCAATTTTGATTTCTCCCATAAAAAAAATATGACAAAAAAGGTTTCACATATATCACCTGATTTCAACTTTCAATAACTCTAAGTACATCTTTAAATATTAAAAAAAGGTTAAAATATTAAAGAAATAATTATGTCAAAACAATTGTCAGAAAACTTTTTTACACTATTATAATACTCATTGATTATGTCGATTTTCGTAACGTAATTGCTACGAAAATAGAATCATATATTAGTACTAGTGAACGTGAGTCGTACAAGGTACGGAGGCCCCAACATAAATCGTTATCAACGATAATATCAAAGAATAGATTTACAACATGAAATAAATCGCGTAAGTTTAAACCGTAACAAATCCAAGGCAAAAGACAAAGAGAGCAACATAAACATATCACATTCTCGGCAATAGTTAGCTCTTTCTTAGAGACATGAAGATTATGAATCACTTCTCTTCCAGCCCTATCAGGAGTTTCTACCTACAAAATAAACCACAATATGATGTATCGGAGAACAATGTCATAAATTTGATCCCTTTAACTTCGACTTTACGTAATAAAACATTATAGAAAAACAATAAGCGGACCATAACTATACGGTCAAATCTCCCGGGACACCTTAGCTTCCAGATCATTAATATGTTTTAAAATGTGTTTCACTCATTTTCTATACGATCTGAAGAATATATTAAGTGATTTGGTATTCCAACGTCAATTTTAGTGATGTTCATACTGTAAACGGCCGTCGGTTCCACCGACGTTATGTTGTTCAGAATAATAAAAATATTTAATGTGGTGTTCACGTGGTCACATTTGACACACCTTTTTGGCGCGGATATTTGTTTGCCCTGATTTTTTTGTTGTTGTATTTTATAGCTAAATTTGACTCATCTTCCATCATACACTACACAGTAGAACTTTAAATCCGTCGGTCTTTCTTCTTTTTTTTTTCCTTCCATTTTATGCACAAACTACTAACGGTACACGTTTGATATAAAAAAGTACATGTTTTATTCAATTGTTGTGTCGAAATCGAATCGAAAATTTTCGGTTGATTGAAATTTAAAACTGAAACCGCACTGTCTGTTGGAGTTACTAAAAATGAACCTTATCGAAATATACACTTTGGTTCGGTTTATGTAACGGAAAATCGAACAAAAATTCGGTTTCTATATAACGCTAACAGAAACCGTATCGAAATATACACTTTGGTTCGGTTTATGTAACGGAGAATCGAACAAAAATTTAGTTTCTATATAACGCTAACAGAAATTCCGGTTTGTACCGAAGGAAAAAAAACTTTAAAAAAAAAAACTGCTGTTAAAAAAAATTAGAAAAAAAAAATGTCACGTGTCAGCTCAGGAAGTTGCCACATGGCCAATTGTGGAGTAACCTCCTTAGCTCTTTATAGATTAAAAAAAAGTACATTGTTTTATTCAATTATTGTGTCGAATTCGAATCGAAATTTTTCGGTTGATTGAAATTTAAAACCGAAACCGCACTATTTGTTGGAGGTACTAAAAATGAACCGTATCGAAATATACACTTTGGTTCGGTTTATGTAACGGAGAATCGAACAAAAAATTTCGGTTTCTATATAACGCTAATCGAAATTCCGGTTTTTACCGAAGGAAAAAAAAACAAAATAAAAAAGGTGCTGTTAAAAAAAATAAGAAAAGTGATTTGGTATTCCAACGTCAATTTCAGTGACGTTCGTAATGCAAACGGCCGTCGGTTCCACCGACGTTATGTTGTTTAAAATAATAAAAACATTTAATGTGGTGTCCAGTGGTCACATGTGGGCACACCTTTTTGGCGCGGATATTTGTGTGCCCATATTTTTTTGTTGTTGTATTTTATAGCTAAATTTGACTCATCTTCCATCGTACACTACACAGTAGAACTTCAAATCCGTCGGTCTTTCCTTTTTTTTTCATTTTCTGCACAAACTACTAACGGTACACGTTTGATAAAAAAAGTACTTGGTTTTATTCAATTGTTGTGTCGAAATCGAATCGAAAATTTTCGGTTGATTGAAATTTAAAACTGAAAACTCACTGTCTGTTGGAGTTACTAAAAATGAACCTTATCGAAATATATATTTTGGTTCGGTTTATGTAACGGAGAATCGAACAAAAAATTTCAGTTTATATATAACGCTAACAGAAATTTCGGTTTTTACCGAAGGAAAAAAAAATTAAAAAAGGTTGCTGTTAAGAAAAAAAATCTCACGTGTCAGGTCAGAAGGTTGTCACGTGGTCAATTATAAAGCAACTTCCTTAGCTCTTTATAGATATGAGATTTTCTGGAAGAATATAGGCTATAAAGGCTATGAAAGAGTCTAGTATCCTATAAAATAAGAAAGTAACTGTACACACTACAAACCTGTAAAAATTAAGACCAGAATAGAACGTGTGTGTTCCAAAAACCAATGCCTAACAAAATCATTCGTACTATATGTTTATGCAATCAACAACAAAAACAGAGAAATTTTTGCCTAGTATCTCAATATGCATCGAAGTAACGGGAAGAATGATCTGAACCACACAGTTTGAATCCAATTTAAAAACAGATGATTCATGTGTCTCCACACCGTATGGAACACCACCTACAAACCCCCCACAAAAACATAATTTATCAAAAAAAAGGTAATGCTAACTTTTTGAAAGATACGTTTCTCTATGATTAAACTAAAAAAAAATAGAAAAACACATGTTTTTAATCCAAATACATAGTCATGTTGAGGTTTTTATGCAGAGTGGTTATTTACACCGTTCATTTTTTTAAGTGAATATACTAGTAAAATGGGACTCCGTGCAACGTACGGTGTGTCCACGCTAGCCTTGTGTATTTATGAGGTACAGTAGAAACTCTATAAATTAATAATGTCGGGACCGGAGAAATTTATTAATTTAGAGAGTTATTAATTTATCGATAAATTAATAATTATTAATTTAAAGAGTTTTTAACCGATTCAACGTATAATTCATATTTCCGTATAAACTAAGTAATTATACATACCAAACAAAAAGGCAAATTAGTCTATGCCTCTTAGAATTACGTTGCAGCGAACCTTGGGACTCCAAGCTTAGCACTATTAATGACTTTTGAAGTACTAAATGACTTTTGAAGTACTAAATGTAAACAAAAGGAACAAATGTGTTCAATGTATTCTTAAGCACGTTTGGCATATATAAAAAAGTTAGAGATACAATAAGAAAAGTTAGAGATGAGCTCCAAATAGACTTGAACTTTAAAGGAAAATAGACAACTATTGAATCATATTTCAATAGAGTGTAATATATTTTTTTTCAGTTTCTATGAATTATTAATTTATGATTTTCTTGGGACCGAAAATTATAAAGGGATCTCCCGAAAAATTATTATCTTATTATTTTATCGAGTTTTTCAATTTTTTACATTGGCCCAAGTCGGGACCGGACAAATTTATTATTTTAGAGAGTTTATTAATTTACCGAGTATTAATTTAAAGAGTTTCTAATGTACTATTAAACACAACAAAATAATATGTAACTAAATTGGAATCACATACATCTTAAGCACAATACACATAATAAGATTAAATTAAGGCTTGAAACAAGAATGGAAACATTCAAAATAGTTGAACATACACTTAACATTATATTAGTAACCAATAGTTTTCTTTTCCAACAGAACCAACTAATGGCTTCTAATAAGTCATGCCACTATCCCCAAAAGCAAAAGTTTAAACACAAAAGAGTTGATTGAAATACAATACGAACATAGTAGTTAATGATGCATCATAAGAGACCATAGAAATTAATTCTGCTTCAGCTTTCCTTTAGTCTTCTTAACATGGCTCTCATCAGAGCTTGAACTTTCAGTCATGGGCTTCATCAGAGTGTCATCCTCAATAGGCTCAACCTTGACAATAGATGTAGCCCTTGGAACATCAGTGAAAGAGAGAACTCGTTTACAACCAGCTGGAGATGCACCGTCAGTAACTGTTGCTTGTGAAGAAGCAGAAATCTCTACAATCAAGTTTTTGTAGATGGTGTGAAAACTGAACACCATCTTCATCATCTTTAGTCAGATCAACAACATCTTTTTCACTATCATGCTCGTTCCTGTAGCTTCTCTTGTTGATTCATCTGAAACCTGCAGAGCTATAGGGAACACGTCTTCGTAGCGATAAATCTTCACGAGTGGATACTTCCTTGTCACAGCACCTCGAATCAGCTTGTCAAAATACTTAATGTAACACACAACATGTTTATTCTCCAAAGCTGCTTCCGATTCATTAACCAATAAACGTCCCTGTTAAATAATTCAAAGAGTACAAGACATTACAAACCTTGAGAATATACGAAAAATCATGACAGTGAACAAGAAATGATTAATTGAGGCTATAATCTCACATACGTACTGATCGAGCTGGAAAGTGACTGTTGGTGCACATAGTATTATCAGAAATGGCAATAAAAGAGCCAATAGAGGCCAAACAACCTTCATTGTATAATGGAAAGAAGCTAAATACCATTATATAAGCTCTATATAAAATGCAATCTATACCCTGCTAAATAGCCCCCAGAGATCCTCTTTTTTTAGACAATACAATAGATAGATTAAGACGACAACACATAAATTTTTAGTATAGAAATACATGTTCTTCAGCCTCTTTTAGTTGCAATGCAGTGAATGGTATCGCTTTTCTGCATCGGGCGAGTAAATTTCAGCGTATGCTGTACCGGAATCATCAGCAATGAAGACACCAATGTGACACCTAATCGACAACATATCTTATTAGCATGCTTGTTCATAACATAAAAACAAATGCAATGCAAACAAATCCTCACTTTATGTTAATAGGGTCTGGTGCATCACAAGAGGTACAACGGGCTTCTTCGTGCTGCCCAGCCATTAATGCTTTCTGACAATTTTTGCAAGCAATGTACCAAAATTTCTCTTGTCCTGAGAGAAGTTTTAATTTACCAGCTATCCAAGCAGTCTTGATCTGTATTAAATATAAAAAGATCAATGATGAGTTAAACAGACTAAAAAACACAAGCGCAGAAAATGTAAACACATAAAAAAAAAGCAAGCAGAATTACAGTTTCCAGCCTGGCCATTGCATCTGCTATAGGTATGAAATATGTAGCAGCTGGTTTGGGAAGAAGCAGATCTGTATCATAGTAAGCCAGCATGGATACCAAGTGATCAACATCTTCTTTTTTTTCAAAGCATACCTGTTTTTTTTCAGAGATGAGAAAAACCACACACATATACCCTTTGGGTAAAATTTAAGGTTTTGTTTTTCATGAACAAAACAAGCAAGTATAAGTTTCTAATGTATCGGTGGCACAATAGAAGAGATCATCGCAAAAGCATTAATTTTCAAAATTACCATTCTTTCAAAGCTGGAGCCTCTGGAATCAAAGCTTCTTTCAGGAACACGCTGTTTAAGCGTGATGATAAAGACAGACCTTGCAAACAATAACACATCAGTTAAGGGGTAAACTAACAGCCTTTCAAATAAGATGAATTTTTTTAAGCATGTATCCATTACAATCTATATCATACCATTAAAAGTTGTGGCATTTATGTTCATACCAACAAACAATATAGCTTCAGGAAGATCATCGGATAAACTATCCCCATACTCGTTAATTTTTTCCTTCCACAATCTCATTATCATAGGAGTGCTCCTAATGAGAATGAAAATTAAATATGACATAAGGAAAAAAAAACATTAAATACACTAACAACAAGATTTCAACTACACAGACTCGGTATCCACGACAACGAAGTCTTTCGCAATCAAATCACGACCATACACATCCTGACCTACTTTCTTCTCAAGAAAATTTTGAACAATTAAACCCTTAATATCTATAAAAGAAACATAGAAATATAATTAGATATTTTTTTATTTAGCGAATCTATATGGTTAAGGAAAAAAAAGGACATAAAAACCACATACTCATTGGGGTCTCGAGATCTGCACAACGAAACATTTCTGAGAATCGCTTGAACTGGAAATCGTAAAGAATGCATGGCGGAACAGTTTCATCCAATGGCTGTACCATTGATGTGCTATACACAGTCCAGGAGAATTCGTAATCACCAATCTGATAGCCAGGATTCACTACTTTGACGAAGACATTTGATATGTAATACCGCTTATATGGTAGAAGAGTCGTCTCAAGGTATGCAACATCTGTTCCGTAACATACTGCCGAGACCAAAGTTCCCTAAGTATAAAAAGCACACAAACATACTGTCAGTGATTGAAGGGGAAAGCATTATTGACACTACAGATTGCATTTTATTAATATTAACATGTTTAACTCCTATTGAAATACTCTTAAAACTAAAATTTTAAATTACCATTGTATCCACAAACAAGTAGCCCCTGTATTGTGTAGGATTTGTTAAGGACCTACTGGTGCCACTTTATTCCCTCTCTAAAACCTGAATCAACACTTTCCAGTTCTGGCTTCGTGGTGTTACGTCTTTAATGTGACAGATCTGTCTCTCCCTTTGCTATGAATGTTGAGATGAGAAACAATTGAAACATTTTACCGAAGACATGAAGCTGAATCATCAAGCAGAAGCACATATACTTAATTGTTAATATAGACAACTTGTAACTATTTGTCCTACAAAGTAGAGAGCATGTAAGTTTAACGTACAAACAGCACAACAAAGAATGTAAGTTTATATGGAAAGGACTTCTTTGTAAACTACATTTCTTGCTTTGTTGGTACAGTTTCGTTCGAAATATGATGGGCTAAGCAACACACGCACAGCTGTAGCTGTTTTTGCTCTAGACAAAGCAACATATAGTTGTCCGTGTGAGAAGACCTGTTCTTTCAAATATATTCCAACAAAATCTAATGTTTGCCCTTGGGATTTATTAATAGTCATTGCGAAACATAATCGTATTGGAAACTGTATGTGTCTATAAGGAACTGGATAATATTCTTCGTTAGGTGGCTCCAAAGGGATTCTGGTATAAACACTTGTTTTCCCTTGAAATCCCCGGTTGCAATTTCAGCTCTAATAACATTTCTAGTTATTTCTCTGCATAACAACCTTATTCCATTACAAAGACCTTCAGGCGGATCTAAATTTCTTAAGAAAATGATTGGGCAATTTATCTTCAATATTAGTTTATGGGGGGGCAATCCATTAGGTGTTAAAATGTTTATAATATCTTCATACTGAGCCAGGTCTGGTGGATTTAAAGTCTCGTCATAGCTTAAATGTTCAATTTCATCTCCCGGGAATTTTTTTTTATTAACATTTCGTTGATTTCATCTACAAATTCATTTTTAGTTGTTAGAATAGCTTTATTAATAGAAACATTTATATAAGCAGCAGGAGAAGATATGTTAGGGAAAACAATACTTATTAGTCTATCCATCCCATTGTTATCCTCTTTTGTATCAATCAGAATTTCTTCTGGTAACTTTAAATTCTCAGAATCTTCATTCTGGTGTGTACCATCACCTACTTCTAAAAGAAAAGCTGTGAACTTAGGATCCAACCTAGCTCTCATGTTTTCAGTAAGTTTGTAAACCTGAAGTTGTGGCCAAACATAAGATTTTATAAGCGATGTATTTATCGTTTATATTTTTGTTCCTCTAGTAACTACAGGTAAGGTCTGTCAGAAGTCCCCTCCTAGAACAACAACCTTACCGCCCAAATATTGTTTCTGAATCCATAAGGTCTTGCAAGAGGTCATCCAAAGCCTCGATTGCCTTTTTTTTTTACATAGGAGCCTCATCCCATATTATCAACTTAGAATCCTTTATTAATCTTGCAAGTGAACATTGTTTATAAACTCGACACGTTGCATTGGCAGCCAAATCAATCGGAATTTTGAACCTAGAATGCGTGGTTCTGCCGCTTGGCAGCAAGAGGATGCTGTAATACCAGAGGTTGTTGTAGCCAAAGCTATGAACCCTTTGGACCTAACATCTGCTAGCAAAGCTCTATATAACAATGTTTTACCCGTACCACCAGGGCCATCTATAAAGAATGCCCCTGAATCATTACTATATATTTTAACAATTATAGCATCAAAAGCATTTTTCTATTTTTTGTTTAAGTTTTCTTGTGATAGTAAATCAACATCCGAAACAACAATGTTTTTTTTTCTGCCCTTAGCTCTCTAGTTAGGTCTTCTTTATCGTTAAAGCATTTATTCTGTGGCACAATACCATACATGTTGATATTTTTCCCCATCGACAAAAGAAATGAGTTGATTTGTTTTAATGCTAACTGTTTGCTTTCTTCTACCTGTAATCCTAATCGCTTAATATTCTATCATTTCATTATGAAATTTAAGCCACAAACTTTTAGGTTCATTAGGGCAAGAATAAACCAACAAAGTAGCAAACAATCTCCGCAACTCATATGGCATCCGAAAGCTGCATGCTTCCTGTAAGCACATCTCTTGGCTATTATCAGCCTTCAACAATCCTCGCTGCAAAGCAGCTTCATGATAAGTATCAAGTAGTACATTATTGAATGTTCTTAAGTCTTCAAAAGATTTAGGACAATGTACTTTTATCAATAAAAGCCTTAAGTAGTAACGCTCACCTTCAGTAGGCTGAGCAACGACGACTCTACCTACAGAGTTTCCCTTCTGCCTTAGCTTCCACATTTTTTTATCATGAAGCCAGACAATGTGGTCAGGAAACTCATTATACGTGCAATTGAACCGTTGTGCATCTCTACTTGTTCTATTAGCAGCAAAATACTTTGTCAACATAGTCTTCCTAGAGAATGGATTACTTAAAACATCAACTAAATTTTTTTTCTTGATAAACATGATAGGCTGATAATTTTCTAGATGAAGTTGGAAATGGATCACTGCAGGTTTCAACTCACCCATTGGCATCCGGTAAATCCGCCAAAGGGCTTCCGGGGCAGAAATCCACCTAGCTGAAACATATTCTTTAATCTCATCTACAACCTCACCTTTATTTCCATCGCTTACGTTAAACATAACACGATCATTACCTTTGCATGCATATATATATATATATATATATATATATATATATATATATATATATATATATATATATATATATATATATATGCTTTTATCGTAGAGCATATCTCAACATTAAGATGGCAGTCATATTTATCTAACAAATAGGCATTGTATGGTACCACCCACCTGTTATCTAACATAACACCTCTAACCTTAATTTTCTTATTATCACATCTTCTTGATCGCGTGCAAGGCACTTACTAGAAATAGGACTAGGTCTATCGTAGTAGAGTACTGGCAAATCAAGGTCGACCCCACAGAGACTCTTAAGAATGTCTAATCATCAAGATTGAGCTTGTCACGATAACGGTCTACGACCAACTATAATATAGATAGTAGTAAATTTGGTAACAATCAACTATCAAGATTATGCAAGTTCACACGAAGCAAACTAGAGTTTCTGATGTATTAGTTCAATTATGAGTAATTAGTTATTCCCCCCACACATGCAACAGTCCTCCCCATTGGTGAATTTATTCATTGTTCAGCTACGGGTACAACTCCTAACCCTATCTACTCCGAAAATGGCAGTAGATAATCTATACGCAAGCTACCCTCCTTAATTGGTCCGTAATAGCCCATACGCATAAAGAACTAGAGCTGTCGATATTGAACGCTAACTCATACCGCAAACCCGCCTATACAGTTGTCAACATTGACCAGCACGTTCCTAGGGTCCATTCTAGATAATGTCCAAACATAGCACTTTACTATTCGTATTTCATGCTAGTTTACGATGACATGCAAATAGTTGATCAAATTAAAAACATGTAAATTAAATCTATCGATCAACGTAGCTGGCGCCGATTATCATGAATCAGTAATTTACTAGGTATTCAGATCTAGCGATATAGACCGTCGCAGATCCAAGAACGCAACTACTATTTCATGATTTCTTCACCAACGAATCGATCTATAACACACATGGGTAAAATAAACTAACTACTACATAATTAAACTAAATAAGCAATTAAAACATACTAGTCGAATAGAACAACGATAGATCTACATCTTGGAAAAGACAAAAAATCATACCCTCAAAGACGAGCGTAGATCTCCTTCGGATCTCTCCCTAGGCGGCGACTCCGTCGTCTCTCCAACCAGAACTCATAAATAAATAAAATAAAGAACAAGGAACTTTTATTGCATAATACGTGTAAATCGTATGGTACATTGTGTTCTGAGGCAAAGACTCTTATTTATAGCTATCTAAACCGACTTAGGAACATCTAGTTCGACCCCTCGTCCAAGAAAACGCGTTTCGGAAGATTCTCAAAGCTCGGTAAGTCGGCACCGCCTCCCAGGTTACCGGGGGTACTTTCATTTTTTTTCTTCAACCGACTTAACTTGGATGCTTCTAGAATACCCTAGGCCCATTCTTTTCGTTCAGTCCACTCAAGATTCGTCCATGATGCTCAGCCCAATATTTTGTATCCTGAAAATCATCAAATAATGCACGAAATAATATCGAAACAGGGAAAATAAACGCTAAGTGCAGATTTCTAGACTCACGAACCCGACATATGCTATTCAACACAAATGGTTCATATTTGTAAGTCGAAACAACTATTTTTAGCTCATAATGGATAGAATATTGATGCCGTAGGATAGACTATTTTAACCGTCATCACTTCTCATGTATGTTGGGTATGTATCTAATCCTATAACAGTTTCAGAACAATATTCTTTAGGGAAAAAATTTCTACAGGCTCCATCTTTCTTCATACAAACGTTACTGGGGTTTGCAGGACCACATGGGCCATGCAACATATGCTTCACAACCAACGTGTATAAGTGAGGGTATTTTTTGCGATCTGGCAATTCAGCCGAAACTATCTTATCAAATTCTTCAGGTTTAAATAGCTTAAACTGTGGCTTTAAAATCAGTAGGAAATGAGCATGTGGTAGGCCTCTTTTTTGAAATTCAATAACATATGTAAAGGCAGCAACCTCCCCAAAAATGTTATTTTTAAAAAGATCAATTTTAAGTTCTTCAAGTCGTGAATGGAAAGCTCTAATAGCTAGATCAGGTCTATCTTGAGGTTCTTCATGTGGTAGTAAATTATCTTTAATATCAGGCCATTTTGGATTGCACGTCATGGTTATAAAAAGATCTCGTTTCCCAAATTTTTGCACTAAAGTCATAGCATCTAAATACTTTCTTTTCATATGCCTTGGACCTCTCACAAACGCGGCAGGTAAAACAGCACGGTGTCCAATCTGACCGCAGTCATTCTCACCATTAGCCACCGCGTCAGCTATGCCTTGTAAAAATTCACTATGAATGTTTTTTTGTTGAGAACTATAATAATCTAATCTATGTGTTTCCATCTTAACAAACATATCAACAGCAAATTGCTGCAGCAACCTACCAAAATGCAATAGTTGCGAATCATCGTTGTCCCTCATTTGGAATTTATAAGCATAGTATTCCCTTATAGACACATTATTTGGATTATCATTCATGTTGCCTAAATTTTGTTCTTCCTGTTGCAACAAATCGTCCACACTATGAGCATTTTCTGGATCTAATAAGCCCGAATCATCAGATATTCATTTTCTTTTATTTTTACCTACCTTAATACCCTTTTTGGGAATTCCTTGGTGCCAACCAACGTCACCAAATGGAAAAATTAGTGGGTACTGTAATGGGTCAAAGCACCCATAATAATAATGTATTCTTCGGGACTGACCACTATGAGTGTACACATTAATGTTTCTAACAGCGCTTTCTTCGTTACTTTGAGGGTCTCCAATTATAGCTACCACTTGAGGTACCGTAGCATTGTTGTATACTCTTTGATCTAGTGTTGGATTACAATATAAGATTATTTCTCGTTCTTCAAGGTTCTTGTAGAATCTTAAACTTCTAAAGAAACGGGCATATGGATTGGCAGATAGGAGAAGCAACAATTTCTACAAAACTGTTTCTACAAGCTTAGGACATTCCTTCATCCTGTTATCTATCTCATAGGCTGTGTCATGGAAATAAAACTGCAGATTTCTACATCATTTACCCTCGTTGTCTGGATCATTAATAAAATGATACATTTGACCTTGAACCATAAACGTGTATATACCTTTGTTTCGCTTTGCTAAATCTTTGTCATACTTAACCCCAAGAGAAGTGAAAGCTAGATGATTATTGTATGTCCTTATACATGTTTTAACTGCCTACACTCTTCATCAATTCCGTTAAGTAAGTTTTTTAATGCCGTTGGGACTGTATTCGTTGCAAGCACAACATCACCAGTAGAACAACAGAAATTTGATGTTTCATGTACAAATTTTTTAGCATTGCAATACGAGCACGGAGGCATTTTTTTAATGTAATTGATTGATCAGGTATACATTCAAGCAAGCGTCTTCCTTTAAATCTGGATTTTTTCCATATAATTTGCAGGCAAAGGATCTTGTAAACGTAGCATTTCATGTGTTAAACCTGATCCATCAGAATTTGGAATCAGGCTAGCAGTTCGTTTTAACTTTTTGTTTTTCCATCTAATAATTGTCAAGCGTCGATATTCCTTAAATTCATTAGAACCCGAACCACAAATACCTATTTTATATTGTTCTGTGTTAAGATCATCCACATAACTGGTTTGAGCAACCACACCAAAGGACTCTTCGTTTATGGAAGTCAATATGTTAGCATGCATAACACAATTTAAAGCTTGAGCCGTTCAGGTCAAGGCACACATAAATATGTACGGAGTCTTAGGGTGTTCTAACGACGACAACTTGAAACCTAATTGTCTTAACCATTTGGTGGTGAAGGAGACACTAATCACAAAAAACATTAAACAAACCAAGAGAAATACGCAGGTAGGAAGGGAAGGAGAGGAAAAGAAGAAACACGAGCTAAAAAACAAGTACATGTTGCTCAGCCATTGCAGTTGAGAAGGAGCTTGTTCTTGAACCAAGGTAATGATCTTATACAAACTGAAGCTAACAACGAAGCTGCAGAAATCAAGCAAAGCGAAAGGTAGCATCAACACATCCATTTTTCTTCAGTTTGTACCATTAAAATTTAATTAGACGGCCAATATAAGAGCATATATGTAACAACAATTGATGCAGGCATTCTATATTTTCCACTAATAGGGACTGCTGATGCATACCCACCTTTGAATCCAAACCAAAATAAAAGATCACTCAGTATAAGCACCAACACGAATCTATCTCAGACACACAAAGCATTTCAAACAAAGACTCAAGCACGCACTATCTTACAAAGGCCTGAGTGAATTCACTTGAAAATGGAACAGTGCAAAGATGTCTTATATTTTGAAGAACAGGCCCAAAGCATATATAGTACACAAGCCAGAGCATTAAAGACAGGATTGCAGTGGAGAAGAAGAAGCAATTTTAGTGATAGCTTCATCTATTTCTGTTCTCACCACCCCCAAAAGCACAAATATTGTCCAACAACGTAAAACCATCTTCTTGGAACAACACACAACTTTTGTTGAGGCAGCAACAGACTAAAAGCCAAAAAAATATGACAACAACACACCACAATTGCTGAGAGCATGTTCATTGGTGTCTATATAGTTTCCACTAACGGCGATTACTAATGCATAGCCACCTTTCAACCCAAACCCAAATAAAAGCTAGTATAAAAAACCACAACAATCTATTCCCAACCCAATAAGCGTTTAAAAAACAGTGAAGAAGGCACATACACACATAAAAGATTAGAATTTGGGTTAAGACTGGATTTGGGTTTGGGTAAGAACACACACCCACACACAAACTCAAACCTTCAACTTCTGAAGACCACATCATGCTATACAATTTATTAATAAATACATCATGCATTTTTAGTTTTATCCCTCTACACTACAACACACATGTCAACAAAACATGAACTCAACAAAACATACATCATAAATTGCACCAATCCCTGATCATAGAAACAAACTTTAATTAGGGAAATCGAAAGACCTAATACTCTATTGAATCACCAAAATCCAAAAAAAAAGTCACAGAGAACAACAGAAATAAAAGGCATAAATTTTCCATTTCAACATGGAGACCAAAGCAGCTACCGTTCGCAGAAAGACCAAGAAAAGGGGAAAATAATCTTTGGACTCAAATCTCTTATTTATCTGATGAAGAGGCCGGACAGTGAAGAGTCAAACTATATTTCGTCCCTAAATAAACCAGATTTGGGGTAAATGTGCAACTTTTCACTGTGATTAGGCCATTGACAGGCAAAATACATCCCCCACGTCAGGTTCAATGCACCCGGACGAAATCCAACCCTCCATCTCTCCTCACCACATGCACCAGACATCTGATGGAAAAGGCTTCAAGAGAGTATGGCGGCGAAGATCGTACGGGACAACCACAGCCACAAGGATGCGTTGGGAGAACCACTACCGCAATGATGCCGACGAAGAATAAACTTAACAAGTGAGAAGACCGAAGGCATCAAAAGACTTTCCCCTTATTTTATTTTATTTATTATATTTTATCTTACCTTTTTCCACTAACCTACATAAACAAACAAACAATTATTATATATAATAAAGAAAATAATATAATTAATATATATATACTAATACTAATAATCAAAAAACAACAACAGATTACAAGGGAGATGATAGGGTGCCACATGAGCAAAGTGATCCCTTCATATTAATATTAGAATGATACTTGAAAACACTATGTAAAGGGCGCACAATTAAGCAAAAACTGTAAATTAAACAATAGATTCAGAGTACCTGAATTCAGAAGAAATCACCAGGATCGTTTCCCTACATTTATTGTTACTCGACTACGTCTCCGTTGTTGCCGTCTTGATAAGAGGATTCCGACATCTCTCTCATTGCCTACAACCGTGATGTGTTGTTTCTTTCGTATGATTTATGATGGAGTAAAGTATTGCTTTTATAGGCGGAGAGAGGGCCGAAATCCGAATGATCTAGGTTTTAGTTTTAATCTCGGCCGTCCATCAAAGCCGAGTTTTTAATCGGATTAAAACTCCTTTTAAATAACCAATTATATATTATTATTAGCATATTTCCTAGGGAAAACTAATTTCTTATAAGACCACTATATGGGGAAGGAAATTACTCGGGCTCAATAAAAGCCACGATATAATTTTCTTACAAAAACAACCTGATATACATAAAAGCATCCTGTCAAAACGGGATACGAAAACGACCATGCATGCCATTAATATATTCTTGAAGTTGCGCATTTGACATTTTGGTCACACACGATACCAATAATCTCGACTTGTATCCCCGGTTAAAAGGTATTTTTGACTTTAACTTATCATTATTTTTATTTTTTGGAAATGTGAAGAACTTCATTAATCACAATCTGCGGTACTAGTCAAAGTTACATGGGAGGGAGGAGAGGAACCCCAAACCTTACACCCAACTAGGTCTAGACCTTCCTTAGCCAAAAAACGAACAGGGACATTTTCCTGTCTTTTAACAAAGAAGAAAGAAACCGAAACAAAAACTGGCAATAAGCGGCGACAATCTTCAATAATACTACCCACAGGAGAAAGGTCTTCAGATTGAGCTAAAAGCTTCTGATAGATGGTAAGAGAGTCTCCTTCAACAATCACCCGAAAGTAACCCCATGTGAGTGCGTAAAACAATGTGTGATAGATGGCGAGTGCTTCCCCAACCAAAACATCATGTCCACCATCGAGCCGAGAAGAGAAGCTATTTAGGATATGCCCTTAGGAATTACGGATTAGCCCCCAGTAGCCGTTTTATCCATCCCAAATGCTGCGTCGACATTGAACTTTAAGAGATCGGGTTCCGGATGTATCCAAGTGGAAGAGAGATAAGGTGCAGTATTAGTTGAGTGTTGTTTCATCATGCTTTGATAGTACTCGTCTGCTTCCCAAGTAGATTGCGCCAGAATATTGTTGACATGGACATCTTTTTTTGTCATATAACCAAGCGCACCTCGTCTTCCAGATATTCCAATTAAACAAAGACAACTCTCAATTAAACAAGAAAGATATAGTGTATGAAAGCTTGATTGAAAAAAAAAAAAAAAAAAAAAAAAAAACAAGGTTGTTTGTCTACATACATTCATTCAAGCTCTAGGCATGCACCTGCAAAACAATTGGTAAAACAACATTTGAAAAAATATATTATAAAGCAATTTATAACTCCATATCATGATACGTACGTACAATACGTATCTATAACCCGCCCTCTCCGAGAACCCACAAAAGTATGACGACACTTCCATACAAAAATGCTACGAACACAACAAAGTGACAAAAACACGTTTTTTCATTATTGATCGTGATCGTGGTGAGACCTGTAACAATTAATCAATAAGTCTTATAACATGATCAAGGCCGTGAAAGTGTGTTGTGCTCTTTACCTTAACGGATGATTACACCTCCGATTTGTACACTTAAAGACTGCACTTAATTAAGACTCAGGACAACTAACTAGTACAAAATCTTAACAACCTAGGACAACAACAATAAGAAGATGCCTTGATTTTCTTTTTTAGGCCTTTAACTTTCATATATATATACATAGGCAACGATTATAACAAAATCAAAAAAGAAGTTAGATCAAGAAAAACATTCAAAGTATAATCAAATATATTTAATCTCATGAAAGAGCGGTGTATAGTAACGGGGCTCGTAACACTTGAGATGTTCAATCAATACAACTTTTGTGCATTTAAACCGAGTTGTAAATTAACAACAAAAACTATGCCATCACTATAAACATTAGACACAAAAATGCATATATCATATATAGATTCGTTGATAATACCGAGTCTCGATGATTGATCACTAGCTTCAAATGGTATGTGTGTTCTTAGAGTGGTACAAAAGATATGTGTCTATATCAAGTGTGTAAGGAAAACAAGTTAAAGTAGACATCAATAAAAGACAAATTCGTCCTTCAAAAGATCTGAAACCGAACATGAATATGGAAATTAAAGGAAAACAACGGGAATAGTGAGGGGAACTCCCTTCAGTCCAAGCACAGCTAGAGCCGGATTGAGTACTAATCTCCCGCATCATTCACTCAATCACAATAGCTCGGCCCGAAAAAGAAGCTCGTTGTTATAGCTATTGCGTGGTTGAATGAATGAGTCGGCAGCTAATTCAAAACCCGATCTCTTCCACGAGTGGGCTGAAGGAAGTTCTCCCACAAGATTCCTTAATTAACCCTCAAAAGCGGTAATACATCAGCTCGGTGCAACAAAAAAAGCTTTGTTAACATTAAAGAATGTAAGCATTTTCTCGTATTTATCATTTCCATCAAAAAACATTAAGAATATCTACACCGTTCAGATGTACCACCCAAAAACATCTCCATTCATCCATCAAAACAGTAATATTTAGATACAAAGACTTGAAAAAAATATACCTGAAAAGTTGAGAATTAATCCGTGAAAAAACATTGAGACAATATGCTTCGTAGAATTTCGAATTACCATTTCCCTGTAGCTTAAAAGACTGTTGAAGTACATAACCAAACACACAGACAAAAGCTACAGTAAAAAGATATGGTTTTTTGACAAAATCTTCATAAAATCAAGAAAGATTTCAAAAGGACAAAGAGAAGTGGATGATAAAGCAATTTTCTTTATTCTAATATCTGTAAAGGACACTGAACAGTTAGAACAAATATATCTGAAACACCTGTAATTTACTTGGTGCAAAAGGCGATATCTCCGCCCACATGCCCCGCCCGACAGAATGTTAAGGAGGTTAATCATCATGACTCAGCGGCCTTTTAGGTGGAAGGACGGACCCGGTGCTTCACAAGGACTTATCCTGAATTCAGAGCTAACTCGATCCCACACTGCGGCTTTCCGGGATTCGATCCCGGTGCATAATCAAATCTAATCACTGTGCAAAATCTTCATGTCAGGTGGGTGGTGGGTGGTGGGTGGTGGGTGGTGGAGCTGAAATGCATGGTTCTACCTTCACAGTAATCTTTTTGAAAGATAGATGATTTTCATCATGGAATTAGGAATCAAAAACTGGAGGAAAAAATACACCTATTTTCACTATAATAAAAAGGGTAGCTTTTTTTAAGCTAATAAGTTGGATTGAAATGAAAAAGGTTTAGTTTTCAATCATATTTATTCATCAAGAAATTAAGAATCAAAAACTGGAGAAAAATAAATCTTACCTGATTAAAAAAAAAGATAATCTTAATCTAGCTGATATGACGAGCAAAATAAAAAAGGAACAAATAAATCTGGAGAATTTTTTAGAACCTGATCAATGGAGAAAGCCAAAAGAAAAAACTGGATTTATAGAAACTAAAAGCACAATTAAGATGAATTTGGTATTGCTTTATTGATAGCCTGTTGATTGTGCTGCAGCTGCCTGTTTCTTCAAACCCTAATCTCCCTTTCTGTCAGCCTAGCTGTATATATATATATAATTATAATTATAAACTATACACGTCTAGATAAAGGGAGGAAAGTTGAGCAAGGTTGTATTATATTCAATGCATATCCTCTTTTAGTTAGTGGTAGTATGTATTCCTGTTTCACATTATTTTGTTATAGAAGGTGATTATGGTAAAATTTATGGTGGTCAATGATCAGATTTAATTATATTTTGGATGGTCGATAATTGATTTATATATATATAATTATTTATGTAATGACATATACTTATTGAGTTTGATGGTTATTAACTATTATAAAATTCTCAGGTGATTATATATGTATATTGTTCTATCACAATATACATAGTAAAATCAACTCAAAAAAAAATATACATAGTAAAAAAATTGTAATATAATGTTGATATACCCGAACCGGATCGGAGCCTGAGCGTCTAGATTGAGCCTATTTCCTAGCCCAATAACAGATCATGGGCCTCCATCCCCAGTCCGCAATTCATAAGCCGGACTCAGTCCGCAGTTCTTAAACCGGACCCATCTCCACTCCGAGATCTCGGATATAGTGGAATCTACCCATATTATCAGGTTGGCATCAAGACAAAGGAAGATATGGGCCTGACTTGCAAATGAGTCCGTTGTCCGCCATACTTATCCAGACAGCTGGCCGGTCAACTTGTATTCATTTATATGATTATCCTTAATTATATCCTTTTAATGTCTTATCATGAATAGGCTAACCGACTTAGCTTTTGCCTATATATATGGGATCACAATGTAATAGAAAATGATCCAAGAACTATAATACACAGAGCTACTCTGTCAATTTGTCGACTCACTTGTGTTCTCTTTCATAAGCATTGTCCAACAGCCTTGTTCTTGATAACCGCCACCTTCTCCCCGGAGAAATCATACTTAAACAATCTTATATCCTCAATATATCATTGTTACCGCAAACATGATATACCACGCAATATCAGTTGGCTCCGTAACGGGAAACGAACCCGGGTCTCCTGGGTGAAAGCCAGATGTCCGTTACTAGTACACATAATTCATGTCCTTTGTATATATAATATTGTTTTAACAATAATAGAGTGAAAAAAAATTCAATCCTTTTTTTAAGGGTCTCCATTCCTCATGTCCTATGGAATGAGTGTCCTACGAAATGAGTGGAGATGTTAATCATCTAAGTGGTTCGGAATCATGGGTTTGCTATTCTATCATCCTGTAGAGATGTTAATCACGTAACATAATGTCTCGGAATGATGGGCTTGCTATTATACCAAACAAAGAAATCGCTTATTTACGGAGTTCGAACCTCCACACTCCAGCTACAGATCCAACTGCCCTTTTAAAACACCAAAATCATTTACCACCAAAAGTATATCCTAGGGACCAATAATAGAGTGACAAAAAAAATCAATCTTTCTACTCTGACAAAGGGATTAAAAAGGAAATGTATAAAGCTTTGCTATTTTTGTTTTCTTTTGACAAAGGCTATATATATCCCTTGTCTAAGATTTATCTTTCGAGTAAATGTCGGGTATTAAATGTGGAGTCCTCTCCCAACAAGGTTTACTGTATTCATAAATGGTCGAACTCGAGACTATTGTGGGGACCTCTCCGAGGGATTGTTGGGGACCAAATGTGGGTTACATCTCCCAACAATATTTATTGCATTCATAAAGCCTCAAACTCAAGACCATTGTGGAGACCTCTCCGAGGGATTGTCAATCACCAAATGTTGGGGGTTTCTCTCAACAATGTTTGTTGTATCTATAAAGACTTGAACTCGAAAAAAATATGATGAACACTCCCAATAAATATTGTTACATCCATAAATACTTGAGCTCGAAACCCCATTTTTTAAGAGTTCAAAGCTCATTCCACCTTGACTAACATATGTTCGTTATAAATGCTAGTATACATTCTCTTGATTGCGATAAATTTCGTGTATTATAGTCCACTCACTCAAGATCATGCATCTATCACCGTTATTAACATTTGATTGACGCTTTTTAAAAATTTGCATAAGCCGACAAAACTATTTATTATAAATTCACTTGTCAAATTCAATGCTTAAATTCAATGATTTAAATTCACGTCACTATTTTTCAAAATTCATCATCAAATTCACTAATTTTTGATTCACCGTCGAATTCACTATCGAATTCACCGATTTCTGATTCATGAGATTCACCGATTTTCGGATTCACCGTCATTCTTCTCGCTATAAAATTTAACATTAAAAAAAAAATCAAATAGAGAAACAAAAATGATATAATTAGATAAAAGTTGTTCTAAAAAAATAAAATAAAATAAAATCATCTTCCTAAAAAATAAAATAAAAGTTCCTATTGTTGATAAAGTATCTAGGTAAAATAGCCATTGATAGGGTCTCGCATAGTCGCATGAAATACGGAGAGGGCCCATATTTAAATATTTTTTTTAATTTAATGGAAATTAAAAAAAATGATGAAAAGCCACTATAGTCATGAGAGTCAGGGGCTATGATAGTGACATTTAGATCTACTTCTCTACTATACAAATCTAAAAATACTACTACCCACATGCACACCGTCAGGGGAAATTCTAACCTAAAGGACTCTGATATAGAGAGTGATTCGTGTGTCATAATCTGGACTATACAGTTTTATTACAGAATGAAATCAGATTGATTCAGATTATATATAGACACACATGTGATTCATCATGAGAATAAAATCAGATGGCCCAGATTACATGCACACACGGTCACTCCCTATGTTGGAGTCTCCATAGTAGAACCTCCCCACGGTCAAGGCCGGCCCTCGTATGTTTTGGGTTTAAGACCAATCCTCAAATTGGGTCTTTAAGTTGAAATTGTTTTTTTTTTTAAACATAATTATCGCGTCCGTAAATACATAATTTAATTTATTGATAGCCTCAAAACATGCCTACAAAGTAGTCATTGTAATTTCTATAATTTTCAAAAAAAAATAATTAAAAAAAACTTTTTTGTATATCTATTTTTTTTTTGGCCAAGTAAATTTTTTATTGGGATCTTTATCAATTGAAGTAAAAAAAAATTTGGGTCTTTATGAAAAAAAAATTTAACATATTATATTAGGTTGGATCGGATTAAATCTACACGAATTTTTTTTTCTTTTAACGAAACATATACCGTTGGGCCTTCCGACACCATTGGGCTTAAGACCCGGGTCTCGCTGGCCTCACTATAGGACCGTCCCAGCACACGGTTATTTATTTACTTTTTATTGTACTCTTTCCGGTCCCGAGCATATACTCCGAGATACCGAGTATTTATACGAAAATTGAATAGTTTTTAGAGAAAACTCTAAAACTTAAGCAAGTCTGACATTATAAATGCGTGAAACAGGGCCGGCCCTGGGCCCGGACGGGATGGGCGACCGACCCGGGCCCACGATACAAGAGGGGCCCGTAACTACATGTTTTACAATTGTGATGGTTTATATAAGATGACCGAAATAAGTAATTTATGCATTCAGTCGTGTTGGTGTAGTGGACCAGCTGTTGTTATTTGATTCTATTGATGCATGTTCGAATCCCTCTCCCTACATTTCTTTTTTTTTTGTTGGGACCAAGCCTACAATTTTATTTTATTTTTTATTTTTTTGTTCTTATACATATTTAAATTTTTTTTTTTACTAAGCCTACAGTTTTTAACCTTTCCTTTTTTTTAGTTCTTATACATATTTAAATGTATATATAATTTTTTTTGGACCAAGCCTATGGTTTGTAAGCCTACAATTTTATTTTATTTTTTATTTTTTTGTTCTTATACATATTTAAATTTTTTTTTTTACTAAGCCTACAGTTTTTAACCTTTCCTTTTTTTTAGTTCTTATACATATTTAAATGTATATATAATTTTTTTTGGACCAAGCCTATGGTTTGTAACCATTTCCTTTTTTGTTTAGTTCGTATGCATATTTAAATGTAAAAGTGAAGGTCGAGGAAGAGACAAAATAAGATATGAAAATGGAAAAAAAGGACCAAAAAAAATAATGGTTGAGAAGAAAAACGCTTGATTACTACATGTGTTACTACATTTGGTTGTAGCAACGTGTAGTAACACAATGTAATAACGTGCTGCGTTTTGTCATACCACCACTATATTTTTTCTTGTCTTTTTCCTCATTTTAGATCAAAATGATCATTTTACAACCTTTAACCTTTAAATGTATATAGAATTTTTTTGTGACCAAGCCTACAATTTTTAACCATTTTCTTTAAGTTCTTATATATATTTAAATGTTTTTTTTGGGACCAAGCCTACAATTTTTAACATTTTTAGTTCTTATACATATTTAAATGTATATATAATTTTTTTGATGACCAAGCCTACAGTTTTTAACATTTTTTTTTTTTTAGTTCTTATACATATTTAAATGTATATAATTTTTTTTTTGACCAAGCCTACAGTTTTTAACCTTTTCCTTTTTTTTTTTTT
Organism: Gentiana macrophylla; assembly: GCA_026214975.1. Lineage (NCBI taxonomy): Eukaryota > Viridiplantae > Streptophyta > Magnoliopsida > Gentianales > Gentianaceae > Gentiana > Gentiana macrophylla. The sequence continues at coordinate 92,728,627 of CM047816.1, forward strand.
TTTTTTTTAGTTTGTATACATATTTAAATGTATATATAATTTTTTTGTGACCAAGCCTACATTTTTAACCCTTTTCTTTTAGTTCTTATATATATTTAAATGTATATATAAATGTTGTAACTGCATATCAAATCCTATCAGCCTCATCTATATCCTGCATTACCACTTCAGCACTTCCACTTCCACAACAACATTCAACCGAAACAAAAACAAAGATTTTCATAATTTTGTTTTCCTGCTACCTTAGAAAAAAAAATATCAACAATTTAATTCATCCTTCCTCCGTCACATTGTTCAGTGGCTTCTGTGTTTGATACGATTATTTTTTAGTTTTTTTAAATCGAACTCTATTTCAATCCGTTGATGTTTTTAATTAAGGGTGCTTATTATTTTGTCTCTCTACTATTGCTATATTCTAAATTCTTGATTCAATAATTTTGTTGTTTTGACATTTGTAAAATGTTATTAGATACCATTATTATAATTTCGCCTTAATTTTTCCTTATCATGATTGATTCATGTCATTTATAAATGGATATTGGTTTTGTTAATAAATGGGGGCTTTGCTTTAATCTTCGCCTGCCGGCTATTAAAAGGTCGAGCAATGCAGCGTGAAAGAAAGGAAACGCATTGAGACTCAAGGACAAACCATCAGTGCCTTCTGCAAAACACAACTGGACAGAACATCATTGATGTCAAACTAGAATTATGTATACATATATAATGCAGATATAGAACATAGATAGAGACACACATATTTATACATGTTTTCCTTGAAAAATATACAGTTTCTTGCAAATCAAATCAAACTAAAACAAACTGATCGAAACACTGGTTTTCATAATCAAGGACGGAGGTATGTAGTATGTTTAGGGGAGCTAAGTTCATCCGGACAAAAAAATTACACTAAAAATTCTATGTGATACAGTTCGATCCGTCAATAATCTAGCCTACCCGACGAATCGGATATAGTCCATTAGCCCACCCTGAATTTAAATTTTGGCTCCGTCCTTGTTCATAATGTTCATGTTTGGTTTGGGTTATGATTTCTCGAAATCAAGACGACATATATTAGCTGAAAAACCGAATACAATTGCTTTTAGAAAATGATATAATGGACATACACTATACCATCTTATACATATATTAATATGTATTACTTCAAATGTATGAATAAGATGTGCAGTAGTCTACACACAAACAGATATATATTGCTCACTACATTACATGTACAGAATGATGTCTACTATACACTATGTATAGTGGATGTATCACCGTACTTGTTTTTATAATAACATTTCAAAGAAATCAAAAAAACTAAAAATACAATCCCATAGTTTTGGTCCTAAAAAAGACAGGGTTGCCCCATGATTCCCCACAGGTTTCCTCTTCCATTCATTTCCAATATTGGCCCACACACTCAGATTTACAGCTATATATATATATATATATATATATATGTGTGTGTGTGTGTGGCTAGTCAAAGTATGTACTCCTTCATGTGTTTTGACTGAAAGGTACTGTTTACTACTACAGTACTAGTCTTGTCATTGGGAACGTTATTTATACACTGAATCATACAACTGCAATATTTATTTATAGAATGATATAATTTATTTTAGGAAAAACTATATAAAAATCACTCTAAGACATGCAAAATATATTGTTTTAAAGGTTATAAAACTATCAAACATCTAAGCGAAACGAAATTACCTCATTTACTGGACTAAATTCCACATATATATGCACACGTGATACTCGAACCCAATAGCTCTTGGCATTGGGGCTTTTCATAGAGTCATTATTTGATCTGAGTGTTACTTGAAGAACATAAGTCAGACGATAAAACGGAAAGACTAATGATGTATAGGTCATTTGGCAGATTTGGATTCATATATCCCTCTACAGGGACTTCATTATACGATTTAGGCAACATGCTCAATTTGATAGTATATGTCTTATCATACAAGAATTTTATAGACCAATGTTTTGATCAGTTTGATTTCGTATTGGTTTAGTTTGGTTTTAATTTGCAAGCAATTGTATATTTTTAGAGAAAACTTGTATAAAGATATGGATTCTTGCGTATATAATGGGTGTTTGTGCAAGTTGTAGCGTATTGGTTACTTTTCAGCTTATGTCGAGATGAACATCTTGTAGACGGAGTATTGTTCAATAAAAATCAAAAAATAAATTATAAAACGATGGATATAGTATCATTTTATAATAACATTTTTTTTTGTCTTTTATTTATACTTTATTATCTTTTCAACAACTTTCCAAACTTTACCATCAACTATAATTTTGACATTCAACCTACTTCCTAATCTATGTGAAAAAAATCTGAAAGTGACATTAAATGGAAAAAAATTATAACAAGTATGAATATTGTATCAAATTACATATATCATATATTCCATGAATAGGGGAGAGTAGGAATTTTTCTCTATTTGGAAAACAAAACTGAAATAATGAACACATCCTTTCGTTTATACTATTATAACAACTCGGTTAGCTATTTATGAGCCGTTTAATGTGACGAAGATGCCTCCCGACCCACCGGGCAATTACACGCCGTAAGATGCGTGATGTCCCGTGTTACGGGTTACTCTTAGGGTTGTAACTTCACGTTCGTAGAGTCACTACATGTAAAAATTTATATCAGATAATTTCATTCTGAGTTGAAACCGTACAGTTTAGATTCAACCAAATATGTAAATTCGTAAATGTAAAGTTGACACCTAAGAATTTTGCACGTTTTATGGAGTAATCATAGCCGACCAAAACCATCACCAAGTTTGGCCTTTGATTGAACAGTGGGGCCCACAACAACTATCACCTTCGTCTAAAAGAAGATGTTGGGTTACAGCCCATTGAGGACACCTTTAATATTTCACTCAAATGAATAATTTAACATATATAGTTGTTAAAGAATATAGCCGTTTATGAACAAACTCGTGTAATACTCGTTAGTGTTTGTGATTATTCGTTTGTTTAGCTTAACAAATCAAGCTTGAATACAAATATAAGCTCGTTTCCTAACAAACGAATACAACATTCATCTGATAAGTCATTTATTTATCTTTTCTTTTCTTTTTTTTCGAACATCCAAGGTTTATTCAGTATTAGCAAGATGCTAAAAACAAGTTACAAAAAGTTCCAAAAAAACATCAAATAAAAACCACATCCTTCAGCCCAATAAACTACTGAAAAGAGATTTCAAAATGTCCTTCATCCAAAACTGGTCATTGTGAACCTCTAACATGCTGACATTGTTAGGAAATCATTAGTTTAACGCAACGGAATTTAAAATTTGATTTCCTTTTACTAGATCGTTCTTCGTTTAATGCAATAAATATGTTAAGTAGTTTGACGGTTAACCTTGATGATCTATAAGATCGTCGCTTTGACCGTCAACGGAGAGTAGTACAGTGCGCAAGCCGTCCACGCGTCCGGCCTCTATCTCTAATCCACACGAACTCCTCGCCGGAATCCTCCTTGGATTGCTATTGGAAAACTCCGGTTGCTAGACCGGCATTTTTCCTCCCTCACAAACTCACTATAGGTTGCTCTCTATTTTACACAAGAATTATGAAGCTCTTGCAATTGTGATGATGCATAAAAGAGCTTGACACCCACTTCCTTTATATATAGAGGAGGTGGCGCCCTATAATGTGTGGTGGAGAGAAGAAAACATTTTCCCAATAAAATAAGGAAAATCTTCAGATTGATTTATCTCTTTTATTATAATTAATTTTGCCAATATCTTATATTGAATATAATTATCTTATTACCATAAATCTATTTTTCCAAAATCAATTAATATCTTATATTAATATTATGGTAATCTTATTAATTAAAGTGCACAATCCAAGTGTATCTTATACACATCAATATGGCGCCCCAATAGTCAATAGATTGACTTCCGGAATATTCTTTAATTAATATAATTTGTATATAATTAATATCTTGTATTTTATTTATTCATAATAAATAAATATCACTATATTAATTTACCACTATAATTTTTATAGTCTAGAGATAAACTTTCATTATTTGGTTATCAACCATAACCGCATTTTAATCCGACTTGAAGTTCATATGTGTGTGACCCGATAGGCTTCCGAATATGTTGGTCGTAGACACAAAATGCAATTTACTAAAATGCCCTTCATGCCTAACGATCACGGGATAGCGTCTAGCAACACACCGTGACCCCCAATCATCGGAAGAGTAAAAAACAATGACTACTATCTTTCATGTGAAGCAGTTACCGTGTAACTTACAATCCTATCGCTAAAATAATATCCATACGATCGTATCTCGAGTGTCAATACATTAACGATCGTATCTTATAATCTGGATATCAAGCTTTCTCGGAATAACACATTTACTCCCACTTTGCAAAGATTCTCGAGAGCTAGACATTCTTTATAAGAAGGTCATTTCGGATATTCGATCCCAATCATAGGATACGCGATTCCCGGACGACCAACCATGTATACTCCGCATGCTTCAATATCATACACAATCACTACCGCATTATCGCCCCGTGGCTAGGGGAAATCTCAATAGTGTCAAAGCATAACAATCCACACCGTGATGCCATGAAGACTCCAGTCTAAAGGATAATTACACAACCGCCACATAGTGTGACACTTAATGTAAGTGGGTCAGTCTAACGTATGCATTCTCTAATACACGTCCACGTACAGTCCAAGTGTCTCTACACTTCGATAGACGAGATCTATCTCTACCTTCTATAAGATAGAAGACATCCAATACGTGCTAGTCTGGTTATATTATCAATGTCCCATTTGATAGTACATAAAACTAGAGACATTTAAGTACCAAACTTGTTATAGTGATTAGAGATCTCATCAACCACAATCACTATCATGGTTTCTCTATCACAGATTGATACTAGGGACGTTACTATATATATACAACAAATAACATGAAGATAAACAATATATATAATAACATAAGTGCTTTTATTAATCATAATAAAGTTATTAAATGAACTAAATAGACTGTAAATGACCCGACCCGGTAGGATCCGGTCCAACCCGATTGGGTTTAGGACACATTTTCAACAATCTCCCACTTGGCCTAAAGCCAATCACCCATATGCCTAAGCCCGTGCAAGTGAACATGTTTCTCATGCTTTGCTTGAGACAATGCCTTGGTTAACGGATCAGCTATGTTATCATCCGTGTGGACTTTCACTATCTTTACATCTCATCTATCTACTATCTCTCTAATCAAGTGATAGCGCCGTAGCACATGTTTGGACTTCTGATGAGACCTTGGTTCCTTTGACTGAGATATCGCTCCATTATTATCACAAAGATGCAGGCCTTTGGAACTTCAATGGAGGGAACCACACCAAGTTCAGTAATGAATTTCTTCATCCAAACTGCTTCCTTTGCCGCCTCCGAGGCTGCTATGTATTCGGCTTCAGTTGTAGAGTCTGCAGTAGTCTCCTGTTTGGAACTCTTCCAGCTCACTGCCCCACCGTTAAGCGTGAAAACAAATCCAGACTGTTACTTAAAGCCATCCTTGTCATTTTGGAAACTGGCATCTGTGTAACCTCGTAAAACTAAATCATCGTTCCCAAAAACCAGGAACATATCCCTGGTACGCCTTAAGTACTTGAGGATATTCTTGAAAGCAATCCAGTGACCATCACCTGGATTGGACTGGTACCTACTAGTTATACTAAGAGGGTACGAGACATCTGGCCTTGTGCATAAAATGGCATACATGATAGACCCGATTGCCGAAGCATAAGGGACTTTACTCATTTGTGCCCTTTCCTCCTCTGTCTTAGGACTCATTCCCTTCGATAGGTAGACCCATGTGACATGGGCAACAATCCTTTCTTGATCGCTCCATCTTTGAATCTCTTCAAACATCTTGTCTATATAGGTGGATTTATGGATGAGACCAAGCAACCTTTTAGATCTATCTCTATAGATCTTTATTCTAGAATATAATTTGCCTCACCCAAGTCCTTCATTGAGAAGTTCTTGGATAACCAAGCTTTGACCGATTGTAACATAGGCACATCATTCCCTATGAGCAGTATGTAAATCTACATAAAGCACTAAGAACACAATGGCACTCCCACTAACCTTCTTGTAAACACAGGCTCATCTTCGTTCTTGATGAAATCAAACTGCGTTTGATTATCTCATCAAAGCGAAGATTCCAACTCGAGAAGCTTGCTTTAATCCATAAATGGATCTTTGCAGTTTACACAACATCCTGGCATCATTGGTTGTGAAACCCTCAGGTTGTGTCACATACACCTCCTCAGACAGGTTCCCGTTATGGAAAGCTGTTTTCACATTCATCTGCCAGATTTCGTAATCATGATATGCTGCAATAGCGAGCTAAATTCTAATGGATTTTAACATGGCAACAGGCGAAAAGGTTTCGTCATAGTCAACTCATTGTCTTTGCTTATATCCTTTTGCCACTAACCTAGCCTTGTAGGTAGTCACGTTACCGTCCATGTCGGTCTTTCTCTTAAAGACCCATTTACACCCTATGGGAACTATTCCCTCAGGTGGATCAACTAAGTTCCAAACTTGGTTGTCTTTCATGGATTCCATTTCAGAATTCATGGCTTCCAACCATTTCTCTCTGTCATGCCTTAATAGCACTTCCTCATAAGTTCTAGGGTCCTCATCTTCCGTGAGATAGACGCCAGTGTACCTTTCGGGTTCACGGCATTCCCTGGTGGATCTTCGAGGTGCTAGTGTGCCTACGGTAGAGGGTGGCCCCACATCTGTATGTGGTGTCTCCTCTACTTCCATCAACGGACAGTTATCCGTATGTGGTTCTCGAATTTCTTCAAGATCAATCTTACTCCCACTGACCCTATCCAGAATAAACTCTTTCTCCAGAAAGTGGCCAGTCCTGGCAAAAAACACCTTTTGTTCCTCAGGGTGGTAAAATTGGTACCCTTTGGTTTCCCTAGGATATCCCACAAACAGACATTTGTCAGATCTAGGTTCCAGTTTATCAGGCATGGTCCGTTTCACATAAACTGGACATCCCCAAGGTTTCATGTAACCTAGTGTTGGTTTCTTCCCTTTGAACACTTCATAGGGAGTGGACTCAACCGTCTTTGATGGAACTCGGTTCAGTGTATAGGATGTGGTTTCTAGAGCATACCCCAAAACGATTTTGGAAGAAACTGCGTAGCTCATCATGGATCGTACCATGTCTAACAAAGTACGGTTCCTCCTCTCAGATATGCCATTCATTTGAGGCGTCCCTGGAGGGGTCCATTCAGGTAGAATCCCATTCTCCTTTAAATAGTTTTGAAACTCTCCATCTAGGTATTCTCCGCCTCGATCAGATCGAAGCGTTTTGATTTCTTTACCTAGTTGTTTCTCCACTTCACTTCTGAATTCTTTGAACTTTTCTAAGGCTTCAGACTTATACTTCATTAAGTATATATAACCATAGCGAGAATGGTCATCAGTGAAAGTGATAAAATAAGAGTATCCTCCTTTGGCTTGAATTGACATTGGGCCACACACATCAGTATGTATGAGCTCAAGCAATTCATTGGATCTTATCCCTTTGCCTAAAAGGTGACTTTGTCATCTTGCCAAGTAAACAAGCTTCACATGTATCAAACGATTCATAATCAAATTGATCCAACATTCCATCTTTATGGAGTTTGGAAATACGATTCTTATTTATATGGCCAAGTCTACAATGCCATAAGTAGGATTCATTCAAGTTATTTGTCTTGGCTTTCTTGTTATTTATATTAAGTACGTCAACATTCATATCTAATATGTAAAGACCATTGCTAAGTATGCAAGTACCATAAAAGATTCCATCACGTGAAAAAGAATAACATTTATTCTCAAACGTAAATGAAAAACCATCAACATCTAATGCGGAAATGGAAATAATGCTCTTCGTAAGGGCAGGAACAAAATAACAGTTACAAAGTTCAAGTACTAGCCCACTGGGCAATGAAAGAAAATAAACTCCTACGGCGAGCGCAGCAACACTTGCTTTATTTCCAACGCGTAGGTCCACCTCTCCTTTCTTCAGATCTCTAGTTCTCTTTAGTGCCTGCATATTCGTACAAATATGAGAACCACAACCAGTATCTAATACCCAGTGGTTAGACTTAGAAGAAGTAATGTTGATCTCAATCATAAATATACCTAAAGTCGAAGCATCATAATGCTTCTTCTTGGTGCTCAAGAAGCCTTTGTAGTTTCTCCTCCAATGTCCGGTCTCACCACAATGGAAGCAAGCATCCTTGGATTTGTCTTTTGCTATCTTAGGCGTTAGCTTAGGTGCAGCCTTCGCCTTCTTGGACTTTTTCGGGCTTTTGCCTTGCCTTGCTTGAAGTGACCAAAGAACACTTGCTTTCCTTCCCCACAAAGGTGCCTCTCATTTTAAAGACGTTCAATAACTCCACAAGGGAGCAATCTATCTTTCTTTATGTGATAATTCATCACGAACTGCAAGAATGAATCAGGTAGAGATTGCAGAATCAAGTCAATACTCAATTCTCATTCCAACTTGTGGCCCAGCTTCCCAAGCCTCTCTATGTACCCGATCATTTTAAGCACGTGTGACCCCACAGCAGTCCCGGATGCCATCTTACAACCAAACAGGGCCTTCGAGACCTCGTACCTCTCAGTGCGAGACTGAGAAGCATAAAGTTCCTTCAGGTGGACCATGATTGAGTAGGCGTCCATAGACTCATGTTGTTTCTGCAGTTCAGGTGTCATAGAAGCAAGCATGATACATGTAGCATCAGTACTGTCAGAACATTGCTTGTTATACTTCTCGACAAAGATCTGCGGCCGAACCCGGCCGGCTTTTTCGGTAGGGCTTCGCCCAAGACATAGCCAATCTTCTCGTGCCTCAAAACGATTTTGAGGTTTCTTTCCCAATCGAGAAAATTAGTTTCGTCAAGCTTGTTTTCGATGATAAAACGAAGGTTCAATTTGTTTGACATTTTTCTACAACAATAAATAAAGATAGAATAAGTAAAAGCTCATGTATAAAAAACCCTAAATTTGCACTTAAAAATTTTATAAGGTTTTACTCCCACTAGCCAACTATTCTCAATTGGCTTTCAAGAAAATAATTTTTCTTTAGTGGCTGGGATCCAATCTAGTCGCCTTAATCCCCGACGGTGGTCGATCAATCTTGGCAATTTCGAAAAGTAGGTACTCCTACCAGTCGCATCATATGCGACTCCCAGTGGTTGACTAGTCAACTCTTTGACAGTCCGCATCTCTATGTGGTAGTCAACCCCTTGTCTCTAAAGTCAGACGGCCCTGACGGTGGCCAATCACCGAAGGATTTAAGTCGAGTCGTAACCCAATATTCGCGAGATCTCGTGACGATCATATCTAAATAATAACGATATACCCGTGGTAGGTCAACTCCCGATGGTGGTCGATCAGTTGGATCCGAACAAGGGCTCTTCACCGTCATTATAATATTGGGAGACAATTTTTGCTCGATTTTTGGCGTGGGAATGATTTTAAATTAATTCACTTAATTAATTTGGTTTAATTATGGTCTCATCTACTATGTGCATATTACTACGATATCATATAAAGTAAAACATACACAACATTCCGCGTACAAGATAACCGGTATGATCATGGGTTTTTTTCTGAGTGCGGTTTGAATACAAACCGAGCTAAACCGCTGGTCACAAACTAAGGGTATCTGCAACCGCCAATAGGATCTTTATTGTTGTACGCCAATGGGTTCTTTATTTCTCTTTGGCCTTCATCTTCTTGCTCCATTCTTGTTACATAATAATCTATCTAATAAATAATTACTCCCGCCGCACACAGGGGGGGGGGGGCTAACGGGAATGGGATAAATGCAAAAAGTAAACTAGGTCACTTTCTTCATAACGGTCTAGGACAATTTTTCAAAAACCAACATAAAGAAAACATTCTTATATATCCTATTGGTCGAGTTCATGATCAATCGGGGTCCATATAATCACATTATATCTACACATCTAATCCATACAATTTTATCTTATGAAGAAGATTAAATTCTAATTTTAACTACTTATGCGTCTTATTTTATCACATCAAATAATTAAATAACATTTAATTAATTATATGACTTAATCGAAAATAAAATTAACATTTAATTTTAAATCGATTTTAATTTCAATTTTATTAAATTTTAACTTTTCAAAATAAAATTAAAATTGTAAAGTCTCCAAATTGTTTTCTTTCCTTTTGGTTCTTAACCAAAAGGGATGTCTTTGGTTTCTAAACCAAAAGGCATCTCCCAAAACCAAATTTGGTTTAGGCCTAACCACTTTCCAAATCAAAATTTTGGAAGTGGCCTAGGTCTAGGCCTAGGCCTTTTACAAATCAAATATTTGAAAATGGCCTAGGCCTATTCTAAATCAAAATTTGGAAAGGCCAAATAGTTTTGGTTTAGGCCTGGCCACTTTCCAAAATCAAAATTTTGGAAGTGGCCTAGGCCTTTTACAAATCAAATATTTGAAAAGGGCCTAGGCCTATTTCAAATCTAAATTTGGAAAGGCCAATATGTCTTATGGTTTTCCAATGGCCCAAACTATTTGAACCATTGGTTGGTCATATGACACAACTAAACAAACGAGATATATATGCACAATAAATATCACAAAACGAAAAGGGTCGATCTCCCCCATTAGAAGAGGACAGCCGACGGACGCCAGCCCTAAAGCCGCCGCCGCCGCCGCAGAGGAAGGGGGCCGCCGCCAGTCGGCCGAGCCCCCAAATCAAACCCTAATTTTTTTTTAGTTTTAACGTCTCGTAATTTAAATCTTGCATCTATCGATTAATTACTATGCAATTAAATTATGCTTATTGCTTAAGCTCAAGTCCGCTCGATACCATTTGTTAGAAATCACTGCTTCGTTTAATGCAATAAACACGTTAAGTAGTTTGACGGTTATACCTTGATGATCTATAAGATCGTCGCTTTGACCGTCAACGGAGAGTAGTACAGTGCGCAAGCCGTCCACGCGTCCGGCCTCTATCGCTAATCCACACGAACTCCTCGCCGGAATCCTCCTTGGATTGCTATTGGAAAACTCCAGTTGCTAGACCGTCCTTTTTCCTCCCTCACAAACTCACTATAGGTTGCTCTCTATTTTACACAAGAACTATGAGCTTTTGCAAATGTGATGTACAAAAGAGCTTGACAACCACTTCCTTTATATATAGGAGGTGGCGCCCCTATGATGTGTGGAGGAGAAGAAAACATTTTCCCAATAAAATAAGAAAAATCTTCTAGATTGATTTATCTATTTTATTATAATTAATTTTGTCAATATCTTATATTGAATATAATTATTTTATTACCATAAATCTATTTTTCCAAAATCAATTAATATTATGGTAATCTTATTAATTAAAGTGCACAATCCAAGTGGATCTTATACACATCAATGTGGTGCCCCAATAGTCAATAGATTGACTTCCGGAATATTCTTTAATTAATATAATTTGTATATAATTAATATCTTTTATTTTATTTATTCATAATAAATAAATACCACCATCAAAATTAACCACTATAACATTTAAAGTCTAGAGATAAACTTTCCTTATTTGGTTATCAACTATAACCGCATTTTAATCGGACTTGAAGTTCATATGTGTGTGACCCGATATGCTTCCGAATATGTTGGCCGTAGACACAAAGTGCAATTTACTAAAATGCCCTTCATGCCCTTCATGCCTAACGATCACGGGATAGCGTCTAGAAACACACTGTGACCCTCAAACATCGGAAGAGTCAAAAGCAATGACTACTACCTTTCTTGTGAAGCAGTTACCGTGTAACTTACAATCCTATCGCTGAAATAATATTCATACGATCGTATCTCGAGTGTCAATACATTAATGATCGTATCTTATACTCTGGATATCAAGCTTTCTCGGAATAACACATTTACTCCCACTTTGCAAAGATTCTCGAGAGCTAGACATTCCTTATAAGAAGGCCATTTTGGATATTCGATCCCAATCATAGGATACGCGATTCCCGGACGACCAACCATGTATACTCCGCATGCTTCAATATCATACCCAATCACTACCGCATGATCGCACCGTATAGTGTCAAAGCATGACAATCCACACCGTGATGCCATGAAGATTCTAGTCTAAAGGATAATTACACAACCGCCACATTGTGTGACACTTAATGTAAGTGGGTCAATCTAACGTACGCATTCTCTAATACCACGTACATTCCAAGTGTCTCTACACTTCGATAGTCAAGATCTATCCCTACCTTCTATAAGATAGAAGACATCAAATACGTGTTAATCTGGTTATACTATCAATGTCCCATTTGATAGTACATAGGACTAGAGACATTTAAGTACCAAACTTGTTATAGTGATTAGAGATCTCATCAACCATAATAACTATCATGGTTTCTCTATCATAGATTGATACTAGGGATGTTACTATATATATACAACAAATAACATGAAGATAAACAATATATATAATAACATAAGTGTTTTTATTAATCATAATAAAGTTATTACATGAATTAAATATACTGTAAATGACCCGACCCGGTCGGATCCGGTCCAACCCGATTGGGTTTAGGACACCTTTCCAACAGACATATCCGTCAGCCACTCCAAATTTGTTCAATCCATAACAAATGCTAAAATCTCCAGAATCTACCTGTAATCTTGATCCTGCGCCAAAAGCCAACAGAGCAGCCACCATACTTCCTTGCAAGAAACATGAAACATGCTGCACTTCCACACCAATCCAACAAGCTTTCCAAAACCAATTTATCCATCTCCAAACTCCTGTAATCTCCCAAAATTTAAATTGATATCGGATTTGCCTTCCATTCTTCCCACTCCAACTTCCTTAGATGCTTAGAATTTGATAACCAAGAAAAGGATAATCTCTGGACTTCTCTGAATATCAATTCCGGGTTTAGAACATGAGATTGAAAGATGACTTTGTTTCTATGTAAGCAAATAACCCATGTTGTGACACCAACTAAAGCTTACCAAAAGCATGAAGCCAAACTCGAAGAAGCATTCCATGCTTTTACAGTACAAATATCGCTAAATGCATGAAAAAGCATTACCAACGATCTTACACCAACTTAGAACATGAGACCAAATCAGAAATGTCACATCACATGCAAACAATAGATGATTGACTGTTTCTTCAAGCATGTAGCATAACGGTCAAAAAGAATCCTGTAATGAAACTCCGTGATGAATAAGGTTCGGTTTTGTGGGGATTCTTTTGAGATTTGCTTTCCACATGAAAAGATTCACTTTCAAGGGAAGTAGCTTATTCCATGTGTAAACCTGCTCATTGTTTGAAAAGATATTTTTAAAAAATTCCATCTCAAGCTTTTTTGCAATAAAGCCACCGAGAAGACGCCCTTCGAACAAAGATTTCATCTCAATTTATCGATTAAACCTGCATTTCCACCAAAAGAATTAATTAAATCCTCCAACTCACATACTTGCTCCTCCTCAAACCCCTCAACATTCTCCTCCATGCCCAAATAAAACATCGACTACCATCTACCCATTTGACCACACTTGCAACAGTTACACCTTGATCCAAAGAAAGCCTAAAAGCCTAGGAAAAGCTAATTTCAACGGACTATTACCCACCCATATGTCCTCCCAAAAACTCACCTGACAACCATCTCCCACCGCCCAACATTCCGAACCCAAAAGATCAACACCAACTCTCTTAGCATTTTTAACCGCACTTACAATACCCTTCCACTCCTCCCCCTCCCCCCGCCTCTCAACCGAATACCATCCACCTCCCAAACCCCCTCAGCATCATAAATTGACACAATCACTTTCTTCCATAAAGCCTCTTTTTCAGATAGATACTATGTAGTAATATTATAGAATATTCTTCATCTTAATACTCCTTCCGTTTTTTTTAACTGTCACATCTGGAGAAAAAATAATTAACCATGCTCATTTAAAAAATGACTAACCTTAATCTAAAAGTGATCATGTTCATCCAAAAAATAAAAAAAAATTTCTTCAATTTTGACGGTTAAAAAAAAGGGAGTATTTTTTTTTACTAGTGATGTTTATTGTTTTATAATTTGTATTTAAGTAAGGACATTGGTTTTAAATATATATATATATATATATACTTAGGGGCAGATTTTTCATATATTAGAGCACTGGCATCAGATACTCTTAACGAATACTCTATTATACATTTTTAAAAACACGTTTTTCTAGTTTACATAATCTTTATTTAAGATGAAATGCATCAGACTCTTTATTTTACATAATGCGGAAGATATAATGGAAAATTTACAGAATCTGGAGCGGTAGATGTAAAGGAAATTTTACAGAATCTGTAGTTTACAGTAAAAAAAATAGAGTATATGTTGCAGTGTTATTTTTCATGTTGAAATCTCTACAATAGAGTTTTTAAATGATTTACAGTATCTACTGCAAGTGCTCTTAACAATGTGAATTCAAGAAGAGCTCGAGTTAGAAGGCAAAAATACATTTAATGAGCTAAACTCAACACGATCTCAAACAATGCCTTTTAAACGAGTAAAACTTGAATATAATTTTTCATTAGTTTATTATACAAACGATCACGAACAAACTCGTGAACTAAACAAACCAACCTTGAACAACAAATATTGTTTGCTTATTAAACAAATGATGACGAACAAACTCATGACCTAAACGAATAAATCTTAAACATCAAATACTCGGTTCAACTTGATTCGTTAACAGCTCTAAGCAAGAAACAAAATAGTTGAGAACATTTCCTCAACATCACCAACTTTAAATTTATTTTGAGGAGAGGAAGTTTATAAATGTAACCAATACAAATACTGAAAATAGACATTCAAAATTCGAGCTTTGCATAGTCAGATATTAGAGCACTTACAGTAGATACTGTAAATTCTTCAAAAACTGTATTTTAGAGATTTCAAATTGAAAGATAACACTGCAACATATACCCTGTTTTTTTAGAGTAAAATACATATTTTATAAATTTTCTTTACATCTACTACATTCATCCAGATTCTATAGATTGTCCTTTATATTTATAAAATTGTGTAAAGTAGAGAATCGCATTTCATCTTCAATAGATATTCTGTAAACTAGAAAATTGTGTATTTAAAACGGTTAAATATAGTATTCATTTAGAGCATCTATTACAAGTGCTCTTAAGCGTAGATTAGACTATCAAAATATCAAATATAATTACTTATGCCCCAAAAGTAATCCGTTGTGGTGTCATTAACGATCGTCTAACTGTTTTTTCCGAACCAGAACACAGTCATAAGACAAAGTCAAGAGACTTGCCCCGAGTAAGAGAGAGTTAAACTACGCAGATTAGTCGGGTCAATTGGTCACACAAACAAAAATCTCTAACAAAAACAAAAGACTTGACATACTAAAGACATTTACAATGAAGCCGTCATCCTCTCAAATACGAGAAACTTTACGATACAACTGTCATAATACTTCACCAAATCAACGGCTGTGATGAATCCAACTCACCCCTACACATCTCTGCATAGGTTAAAAAAAAGGGAAAAAATTGATTGCATGATATTCACCCACTGTCTATCCATTTAGTACAGCATCAGCTGTACTTTAATTCATTTTTTCCCCTCAACTCCCTGGAACAAAGATAGTGCAACAACTTTACCAATATTGCCCTTGGAATAGACAGGTTTGGTTTAAAGTAAAATCAAACCGGATACTCAGTATATCTGGACAAACAAGCTGGTTGAACCATCACCATATGATCGTAAATCAGCTGGTCTAATCAAGGTCCTGCACAAAG
This sequence comes from Gentiana macrophylla, assembly GCA_026214975.1. Classification (NCBI taxonomy): domain Eukaryota; kingdom Viridiplantae; phylum Streptophyta; class Magnoliopsida; order Gentianales; family Gentianaceae; genus Gentiana; species Gentiana macrophylla. The sequence continues at coordinate 92,744,496 of CM047816.1, forward strand.
GACATGTCCTTTCTCTTTCAAGCCTGAAAAAACAAGAGGAAGAAAGATGAATCCCTTTTAAATGACCACGAAAAGCAGTTAAAAGATTTTGAAATGGATTATGCAATTACTTGACAAATATGGATCATTCCTAAGTTGAGGTTCAATGACAGCACAAAGGGTTTTGAATACGATAGTGCCAAACATGCAACTCTATTAAGTTAATCAACCCCGGAAAACATTAGAATCTGGGGGGGGGGGGGGGGGGGGGTTTCTTCAAATGAGATTAGCAGCAGCTTCCTTTCATAAATTTTTAGCCTTTTCTATGACCCCTTGGTATCCGGAACCACAATGGGTCCGACTACAATCCGGAGTCAAAGTTTGACTCTAACTCAGAGGTTTTGAGGCTCTTTTACATGTTGGAGCAATCAAGAATGTCTGGCATTCGACCTCTTAGGAGGGATCAAACCCTTGACCTCTAAAGCATTTCTTGAAGCACCAAAAATACAGAGAGAGAGGGAAAAGGTGAGGCAGATGACCACCCACAGATAATTGGAACCAACATAGGGCTGGTGTGAAGTTAGTCACATACAATTGCATGTAATGATCAATGTCCAATCACTCCTAAATAAACCAACCCTCAAAACTTGAAAGAAAACTCAGGTGCTGCCACAACGTCCTACATAATAAAACCCGAAACCTGGTTTCTGGCTTCTAGATTCCCTTCCCCCCACCCCCCAAAAAAATGCCACTATAAGCACTTGAGTAAGCTTCACCAGGATCAGCCCAACAAAGATAGGGATAATTATATTATATTGAATTACTCCATATTCGTATATTTATCAAGCTTATTTGGCGAACTGAATTCCGACTTATCATGCTCACAAAGCACACTCTTTTTTACTATAAGTTCCAGAAATGGAATTGAAAAAGGATGCATTAGTTTCTCACTGAAAATGATTGTAGATATTGTACCCACTGAAGTTTAACTTACATTGTAATAACTACTACCTATGTACCAAAATAAAAGTCGTTTTAAATGTTTTCAAACAGATTAAAAAAGTGGATGAATGTCTTAAATTTAGTTCAAAATACTCTTTGACTATCATTAATGCAATGATTTAGTGTTTCAAAAGTTTTTGGACGGATAATAAATAGACAGTAGGATGAGGAGGAAACCTAAAAGACGTTAGAGATAAAGACATTTTTTTACCCCATTTGTTTCATAAAATTTGCACTACTATCCCCAATGTTTCAGATTTACACTTTAACCCCTCATCTATGAGATGTTTTTGCATATTCAAGGTGCCACATGACAGACAATAATCAGCATACAAGTATAGCATGCTCCAACCAATAGAAACTTGACACGTGGCAAAAAAAAAGGACTTGACATGTAAACAAATGCATAAATAGGGGTTAAAGTGCAAATGTGAAACATTGGGGATGTAAATGCTAAAATCATGAAGCAAAAGGACCAGAAGTGTCCTTATTTAGGGACAAATTTTTGGGCTAAAACCATTCAGGGACAGAGGTAGCACTCACTAATGCAGACGGCCCAGACAAAATTCACAATAAAGGCGTCTTTAATGGTACCACATCGAATGTGTCATTGTGGCATCACCGTAACAATCGACTTTTTGGCAGTCGAGTCGATTCTAGAGCTGAAAATCGACTTTTCACCGTTTCATTGTTTTCGGTGTGGTGCCACACTAACAACGCCGTGGTACCACTAAAGATGCCCAAAAATGAAGCATGTGAACTAAAAGTAGCTAGTAGATAACATATAAGAGCTTCAAAACTTGCAAATGTAGAATAAAACATTTATAAAAAAAGGCAATGGAATGCTAACCATTCTGCAACACAATCTTCGCAAAATACATGTTTGCACCGCAGCAAAATCGGGGTGCGCATCTTCTCCTGGCAAATAGCACATAAATCTCCAGCTGCATTTACCTACATTAATGAAGATCAATGAGACATGGAATGTAAACGTAACTCATCACACAGAAGCAGTTCAAAAAAATCATTTTATTCTCTCTCTCTAATGGTAGACAGAGGCTGGCCAAGAATGCCAGTTTTAAAAGGATAGGAAAACAGCATCAAAGGCAGCAGCAAAGCTTATCACTATCTGACCTGAATCATGGGTTTAAGTGACAGCTATAGCCTCTTATATTGCACGGGCACGGTTGCGTGGGTATGGATACGCGGGGGTGCAAGATTTTTGAAAAATATAAAATACAGGTACTACCGAGCACTCAAGATTCCACCCTTGGAAAACTTGATACCTTCTGGACTAATAAGAAAACGGAGAATATCGCTTAATTGGGTGATTCAGGAGAAAGAGAAAGCATCAATTCGAGGTCCCATTATTATGTCTCTCTGCTGGATTTGTATCCTATATGTCAGGTAGATCAAAGAAAGACTTGTATACGGAATTGCATAGAAGAAAGGGTGGTAGAGTTTAGAGTTTAGAGTTAGAGTCAAACATGCACCAACGACCGTAGGGCATGTGCGTAAATATTAAAGATGTAGGGACCAAATTGTATATAATAAAACTACACAGACCAAATAATAAATATTAAAACACATAAGATATAACAATTCTCGAGGTTTTCTTCGTGTTTTGGACAGCTTTTCATTCATTGACCGGCGGTTTTTGCTCAAGTTTAAACATGGTTCTTCATGTCCGTATCCAAGTTATGCATATGCATATCCGAATCCAGTACCCAACTTTTATTTAAAACACGTAAAATAAAACAATTCTAGAGGTTTTCTTCATCTTATTGTAGCTTCTTTTTTTTAACAATTTGGACAGCTTTTCATTCATTGTCCTGCGGTTTTTACTCAAGTTTCAACATGGTTCATCCGAGTTATGGCTATGCATATCCGAATCCCGTATCCAACTTATGAAAATTAAAATTTTGCCAGGAGTGTGGATCCTAAAGTACGGGGCACACTAAAAAGAGAAGTATCTGTGAATCATATCGATCTTAGCTAAAGTTTACAATAGGCCCAAAATGGCTCAAAACTTCCCAAGATCCCACACATACAAAATGCTTGAATGCAGCATGCAAAAAACAGAAGGTCACCAACCAAGTTAGCACACCATTTTCACGAATTCTGCAACCATATTTTTACCTGACAGGAAATACCTCAAAGTTGTTAATAATTACCATACCTGTTCAGCTGTAGCATAAGATCCATATTGAAATTCCCTTCTTGATAGGGCCCTCAAGGCTTCCATAAAAGATCGCACCTAAAAGATTACAACCAAACGACAAAAAAAATGGATTACCAAGGCGAATTTTTCTACTAGTTAAAAAAGGGATAGCAAAAGGATCGATGGATTTCTAGGACAAACAAACCTTCGCGACAACAGATATAAGTTTAAACGTGATATACAGCCCTGTGATCAACGACGAGAAAAGGCTTCCATATTCCTTGTTTAAGAAGAAGCTATACCAAACAGGAGCTGCTAATAAGGCACGGTATAGCAACAATGTGTACTCAACCAAAGTCAACATTTGCCCCTGAAAATATAAAGATTCAACAATCATATATTTGAGAAAAACTTGTATTGATATAACAACTATGGTCCTGATATGTAAGATACCTGTCTGCGGTAATTATGACCTCTGCCATTTTTATAGTAGATAAGCAGTACTAGCTTGAAGGACATTGCTATCTGCCGCACCAAAGTATCTGAAGGTCATGAAATACCGAGAATTAATCATAAGAAAGAGAATAAAGTTAAGTACACGTAAGCTCCAAACTCACATGTTCCCAAAGGTAGAAAGTACGCAATCCCTATGATGCACGGATACTTTTGTCTCATGGTGTGATCCGTATCCGATAAGTATTGGACACAGATACACACCCGGGGTAATTTTTGAAATTTTAAAAGTTGGATAAAGGATTCGTATATACATATCCATAACTCGGATATGTGAAATGAAGAACTACAGTATGTTGAAATTTTAGTAAATAGCACCAAATGATGGATGAAAAGCTATATCCAAAATCATGAAAATCACCATAAAGGAAGGAAACCAATAGATGTTGTTTTATTGTGTTTTAATATTTATTATTTGACCATGATAGATTTATTATGTACCGTTTCGTCCTTGTATTCTCAACATTTATGCATATGCCGTACACTGTATTTTTCAAAAATCCTTCAATCGCCTATACGTGTGTCCGTACGGACCGTACCCTGTATCTATACCCGTGAAATGTAGCCTAACCCAAGTCACAAAGGATATCGCGGTAATTATTAGCATCGGGACAGTGTATATTCTGTAACATGATTCTCAAATAGAAGAATCACATAAATATATGGAGGACTTAAGAAAACGAAAAGGCATAACGACATACAACCAGTTGTAAGGGCAAATGAAAGCAAGAAAAATTTAGCATTGATACCATTAACAAGGATAATGAAAATAGCATGCCAAAACGGAGGGGTTGACTTTGGAGGAAGCATGAACAATGGGCGGTAAAGATCGTCGTTTTGACACCACCAGTAGATTGAAGCCACATGGAGCAAAAAGACCACAGAATAACCGACAAGAACGCTTACTTTTCTCTCTCCCTGCAAAAGCTAACACTGATAAGTAAGAATTTAATCTCCTACCTTCATGCGAAAAAGGCAAGTTAAGGGACTTCGGATTTTAGCATGAATCGCCAAGCAGTTAAGCTAAGAGAATAATTACAGACCTTCAAAGCTGTTTGCCTCTTAAGAATCTCGTTTGATTTGAACAAGACAGCAGTGATCCAAATAGAGACGAAAAAACCTGCGGCAACATATCCACAGACTCTATAAATCAAGAATCAATCCATATTAAAGCTTAAAGATAAAAGGAAATACAGAGCAGACTCCCATTACATTAGGACAAGGGGAAAATAATTCAAATGCTAAAGAGTAGTAAAAGAAAAAGGGCGTCTACAGTGACACCACACCGAAAATAATCAACCGGCTGAAAGTCATCGACCGCCGGAAAGTCGATTCTTAGCTCCAGAATCAAGAGTGAAGTCGATTATCACTGTGGTGACAACGGTAGAGTTGGTGAGGTGCCAGTAATGACGCCTGAACAAAAATAGTGCCTCTATTCCCAAAATGGATGATCGGTAACATGAAAACCATACAGTCCACGGTCCCAAATTAGACTATGTAAAGCATCAACATATTTGCACACAGAAAAATTGAACTTAACCAAAGCTCATAAGCTCATAATTTATACCCAGACTAACTAAACAGGGTAACAAACGTCTCAAAAATTCGAAAAGCTTAACCGAAGAACCAAAGCTTGCAACTGCAAATGCCGTGCGCGGCTCTTTCTCTTGCTCTAATGTCACCATAGGAACAAATTTGCTAGAAAATCAACCCACCCCACCGCCCTCATCACAAACATACAACTAAACTTGCAGGATTGGTCATACCCATCCTCTTCCACCAACACACTGAACACAGTACTAACTTAATCACATTCAAGAGGCAAATAAATCATTAACCAAATAAATATGTGCTGAATATATGATATCAAAGTGCAAAAGAACCTGGTTATTATCCAAAAAAGAATGACCCAAAACAAAAAGATATATTAAGAAGCAAACCTAGCAAATGCTGCCGTATAAACACAACCAGTAACAGCAAACAAAACGGTAGAAACTGCTCAAGCCTTCTTGCAAACTGCTGAATATCATATCTCTGATGTGAAGAATCCCCTGTTTCGTTTCCATTACTACCCTCATTTTCGATCGACCCATCACCACCGGAACTCGCCGGAGCACCACCTTCCAATGATCCCAAAGCCGTCGCACCGGCGCCAACATCTTCATCATCAGACCCGACACTATCACCCTCTCCGGACCCAATAATCCGAATAGCAACCTCACCGTTATTAATACTACTCATACCATCATTACCATCACCGCTGGTGGTTGCAATCGAGACACCACCGTCGTTTGAAACAGCTGAACTGGTAGCTGGAATTAGGGATTGGGTTTCAGTCGGGTCGGATCGGGTACGGAGAAACCCGGTATTTTCCAGCAAATAAGATAACGGGGAGTGGAATAATCGGAGAGGGGGAGGAAATTGAAACCCATAACGCCTGGAATTCGATGAATTCATAGGAGAAGAAGGCGTTGAATGGCTTGAACTGATGGGATTCTGGTGGGTATCTAAACCCGACATTTTCTTCTTTGATTCTTAATATATTTTAGGCAAACAAAAAGGAATTCTGCAAATGGGATTCTGTAATCAACAAAAACAACAGTGTATCTTGAAGAAGACGAAGAAGAAGGGGACTAATTTATGGTGAAATGTAGAAAAACTGGTAGGGTATTGAACAAGAAAAAGGAGAGGGGAAGACAAATGCAATTCAAAGAAGAGAGAGAGAAGTCAGAGGAGAAAAATAGTGATGGCCTGCGTGACTTTACATGGCCAAAAACATTAGCTATGCTTTATCAATATCTTGAATGAAATTTATATCAATAATCGAATTGATACTATAAATATCATAATATAACACGACGGTCGTTTTCAAAACAAGATGACTCGGAGCGCCCTATTGGATTGTGTTTGCGTTGTTGTCCATGGTAGGTGCGATGTGATCCGTGTTTTTTTTTTTTTTTTTTTCCAGTGTTTTTTACATAGTATATGTGATCTTTGAAAAAGTATTTGTGAACGTGTATTCTAATTTACGCATGCAACGTGGTTGTAGTCAAGGTTTGGAAGTTAGTATATTGTCATGGATTCGCTATGTGTTCATGTTGAGGTTACAAGTCTGAAACTGAATGTGAATTTATGTGATACTTTGTTTGTGATTGTGTGTCATTGATGATGATTGTTTATGATTCGGTAGTAGTATTACTCACGGCGTACTCTTAAGAGTACATTTGGGGGAATCTACCGTGTTGCACCATGGTCGTTTTGATGATGAGATTTGAGGGACGAGTCGTGATTTTGGCTGAGGGTGAAATTTAATAGAATATGTCGAGTTAAATTGGATGAATTTGGATTAATAATATTTTATGGATCAAACTGGACTACATAGATTTTTTAGTGTAATATTTTTTTATTTGGGTGGACTTAGCCCCCTAAAACTATACATGGCTCCGTCCTTGTGAGGTTTCATCATGACGTTATACCTTTGAGTAGTCGAGTAGTAAAGTATGACTATGTGACTATCAACCCAAGACAGGAAAAATGTCCCCTACTACTTCCAGAATATCCAATAATATGACAAAATAATTTTGTCATATTATTGGATATTCTAGGAGTAGTAGGAGGCATTTTGACAGCTCATTTGTGATTGTATGACTATATGAATGTGGACTCGTGGGTGTTACATATATGTTTGTGTGTTTTGTGACCAAGTGTGTTTTGTGAGATTTGAAGATGTTAGTATTGTAACATGAACATGAACGGGTAATGTAAGTAATGTAAGGTAAGAATGTATATTTTGATATGGTTAAAAATGGTTCAAAACCCTAATTTTCTTTTTGAAAATAGTAAGTGCATTCTTGTCATCTCTCTCGGTTATGTCAAAAAGTGTTCACATAGGTAATAGGTTACGTGTTGAATACATTGAGATATGTTAATGACCTAACATCTGGAGCGAGGTATTACAATAGTGTGACAAAAAATGCAATATAGAAAAATAAATGATGTTAATCAATAATAGAATAAAAAAAATTTCAAACAATTATTTTCTCTCTTCACTTTGCTACTAGAATATTTAAAGTTTTTTCATTACTTCTTTATTAAATACCGAAAAAAACTCTTGTCAATACATTAAATATTGGGAATAACGCAACATATTCTTGTTTTCACATGGTTAAGTTGTTCATAAACAAAGAAAAGTTATATTATAAAACATTTAGCACGTTATCAATGTATTATCTCGTGTATTCAATGAGAGTTTTAGCATTAGTTTATTTTATATTTTTCTATCATAATGTTTAAGACATGTGCCTTTCCATAGACCTAAATGAGCCATAAATATACTGGTTAATTACTAATTAGACCATCGTATTAGCTTGGACTAAAAGAGCTATAAGGAGGTAATGTGACTCTTTCACATCCAATGTGGAGTATCACATTATGCCCTCCACTAGAGGAATCTAGCAATGCCTCAAACTCTTCCCTACCATAGAGGAATCTAACGAATCTAGCAATGTCTCAGACTCGTCTCTCTACATGATTTGTCTCATACTCGTCCCTATCAGAAGAATCTAGCAATGTCTCCAACTGTGGATTTGTCTCAGACTCGTCCCTACCAGAGGAATATGGCGAATCAAGCAATGTCTCAGGCTCGTCCTTAATAGAGGAATCTAGCAATGGCCCCTACCAGAGGAATCTAGCAATGGCCCCAACCGTCTCTCACAGTGTGAAGCTTAGTCACATCTGGTAGTCGGCTGTGACACCAATTGTAACGTCCTCATACTCCGGGTCTGGTAGACCTAAGAAAGCCATAAATGTTCTCGTTAACTATTTAGACCGTCGTCCTCGTTTGACCTAAAAGAGAACCAGGGTTGACAAGGCATTTATGTCTCACACTTATAAGGTGGTAATGCGCATCTTTTACATCCTATGTGGGATATCACAACACACATTCAAACAATCATTTCTAAGTAAGTTGAAAAACAAACACATATTATATTGAAAGACGGAATTAATCAATACCTTAAAAATATGCCTCAATGCGCGACACGTTACATTATAGTCGTTAAAAGAAGCAATCTTTTTAGGCGGCTTCTATCGGCACCACGAAACTGCTCACGGCACCACATTACTCTTGGCTCCCTATAAATCTCTTTTGGCACAACATTGAATATTTTTATTAATTTTCTACTTCATGAACCACCAAAAAAATAAAAACTAAAAAATACTTCATATACCACAATTTTATAAAATTACAATCAAGTCATTTATTTAATTAATAGAACATTTTAGTCCTTCATTAATAATATAATCTTAACATTGACCGATAATCCATATCTTCCAAAAATCTTAATCTTAATCCAAAACACCCATCTTCATCATCTTCATCTTCATCTTCATCTTCGTCATCATCCTTCTTTCATCTTCATCTTCACCTTCAACAAAAATTTCATTAATAAACACCCACACACAACCTTCTTCTTCTTCACCATAACAATCCACAAATTTAATCTCCATCCAAATCATCAACATTAACCCAAATACTACAACTTTTTTCAGCTTCATCATCAAATTCATTTCTTCATACCCGGGAAAAAAAACCACAAACATTTTTTTTCATCTTTTTCTACACACCATTCATGTTTTTTCTACACATCTTCATCTCCTTCATCATCTCAAAATACATCTAATTTATACACACCTTCATCTTCTTCATCACGTCAAAAGCTTTATAAACGAAAATCTTGATTTTAATTTCAATACTTGAAATAAGTCAATGTGTAACCCTATTACAACATTAAGAACATGTAAAATCATTATTTGTGTAGAATAATCATGTTTTAATACGTTTTCCGATGAAAGAGAGGGGTTCTCCGACGTTTTTCCGGCGTTTTCGAGCATCCCGTTTCTGATACCAGCAACGTCGGCAACAGAGGCGTTTTATGTAAACATAAACGCCGGGACCGTCAACGTTACAAATGTGTAAATAACGTCAGAGCAAATTTCTACGTCAGCCAAACCGACTTTCCAAATGTATAAATAACGTCGGAGTAATCGACGTTACACAAACGTCAACACTGATGTTGTCTTGCTATTACAACGTCAGGCCTATCAACGTTCCAACATTGCCTGAGTTTTTCAAATTGCTTAAAACGTGAGTTGTCTTGACGTTGTTAGCACCACATCAACGTCAGTACATATGACATTGCGAGTCATCTGCATAGCAAATGCAGGAACGGTTTCTTCTCCGACGGAAAAAAAATTGAAAGCCACCGCCTTATTCCTCCGGAACTCTTTTAGATTAAACCCACCGCCTTTAAACATTAGTTTTCAGATTTGAAAATGTTTATCTTGATTTATTTGCTTGTTTTGGATTTAATAAAATGTTTTTGTTTTGATTCAAGTTCTCCGGTCAACTTCTCTTTCCCAGCTTTTTATTTTTGTGTTTGGTTCAAATGAAAAAAAAGAAGGAAGAAAGAAAATAGGTAGATGATGTTAGTTATTATTTTAAAAGTTAATGGTGATTAAAAAGTGTTATTCTATAATTTTTAAAAGTTGAGGGACTAAAGTGTAAAGTTTTTAAAAGTTTTTAGTGATTTGGTGGTATAGTGGAGTAATTGAAAAATAATAAAATAAATTGTGCCGATAGAAGTCGCATCTATTTATTGATGTTTTTTTTATGACTTCATAAACTTATTCTTTGGTCTTTTATAAGGAGTTCGCTTTGAATCCTAATTTGATTTGATTTGAAAAAAAATTGATTAATAAAATTTTTTTCGAGGAAATTGATTTATAATTTTGATAACCGAACCAAACTATTCAAATAAAAAATCAAACCGAAGACAGTTTTTATATCAATGAAGAATTTCACAATGAAGATCGGCATAGACCTCCGAAGACAGTTTTTATATCCCAAGCTATACGGAAAGCACGTGAACTTCATCTAGCGTGGTGCAAATAAGATTTCAATTTATTTCTTTGCTTCTTGTATAGTTTCTTGATTTGTTTCGTTTCTGAACGGTTGTACAATTTTATGTAATTAATATAAATATCCGGTTTAAAAATAAAAATAAAAAAATCAAACCGAACACGAATAGTTCACAAACGGTTTGAGATATTTACACTCCTAGTTTAATTCACTTTCCTTAAAAAATGTCAAAAGGAAATGTTTTATTTAAGGATCTTTATTTGTACCACGACTCTTCTTGTGTATCACACTACATGTAAATCACAGTAAAATCAATCATGTAAAAGTGGATTATGTGAGCCAACATTCGACTTTTCTAATATTGATCCTGGTTCGATAGTGCAGAAAGTCGAATGTTGGCTTACATAGTCGACTTTCATAGGGACGATTATATGAAAAATAATATGATTACAAGTAGGTAAGAAAAATCAGGTAAATCACCTATGATACGAATAAACGTCTTTTTATTTTTTTTTTTATTTTACAAAGAAAGGAAACTTCATTGATACCAATTCAAGAAACATCATTTACAACAGCTTCAAGCAGCCACGAAGGAAAGGAGCCGGTCACGTCTTTTTATTTAAAGGCGAGAATTTTAACTCCGGTGAGTTTTAATATACATAAACCCTTTTTATTATTTTACAAAATTCATCAATTTACAAGACAAATACATAATTAATTTTTTTAATGAAGAAATACATAAACCTTTGATCAGTCGTGTTTCCCAAGAACAAACAGGCTAAATTCCAGAAAATGGAAGGATCTCAACATTAATCTGCTCTTTCATGCACATCCTGTTACTGGTTATCATCCCCGAATTTAGCATTAGAGAAGAATTCTGTTCAATTCGTGTGTCTACAATCTGTTTGTGAAAAGGCCTCAAAGAAAGTAAAATGTCAAAGCCCTCATCTTCGAGAATCATCCTCACTTACCTCCGTCATATTTCACCAAAACCCTCACCATTCACAACTCCAACTGCGGATTTGAGCTCAAATCCCATTTCTTACTTACTATCTAATACCCAAAAAGTAGTTCAAACTCCGGTTACCTCGCCATGGCTGAGGAATTTCCAATCAACTCATTTTTCATCAACTCCGATTTCAAGATTACTCCAAAACCCAACTCAAAAGCTGAACCTGAAACCAGGGTTGCTCCCGAATAACAAGAATTTGATTGGGGTTCGGTATTTTTCTATGGGTAGTAAACTGAATGCGAAAATTGGGAAAGATGTGTTGGGAAAACCAATGGGGGTTATGAAGAGTGCGATTTCTGGGTCTAGGGATGCTGTGAGGCTGCAAATTGAGGCGTTTTGGAAGAGGAATTACTTGGTTGTGGTAGGGGCTGGAGGGATTTTGGTATGCATTTTGCTTTGGAGGATTATGTTTGGGATTGCTAATACTTTTGTTGGATTATCTGAAGGAATGGCTAAGTATGGGTTTCTTGCTCTTTCTACTGCTATGGTGGCCTTTGCTGTGAGTTGCCATTTGCATTTTTTGTCTTAATCTTTTTTTCCAGCTTACTGTGTTTTTGCATAGGGCATTGAACTCTTTTGACCATTTTATCATGCCTAAGAATAGCATGCTTAGTTGTAGTGTGATTAAATGTTGGATTGTAGTAGCAGGGATATTCATTTATTAGTTCTGTTGATGGAACCATAGGTTCCATCTGTAGCTTCATTTACCGTTGAGGTGCAGAAATGACTGATTTTATGTATATAATCAAATTGAAGAAAGAAAATGGAAATGAAGCTATAAGAGAGCAAAAGGAAAGTAAATTAAGCCTTTTGCTTTTGGTTTTAGCATCACAAACACAGTGCTGTTTCACACTTGTAACTCGACCTTACAACGAGGCATTTCCCGAGTGATTAAAACGTGCTGAGGTCTACCTTGAAGTTCCCGGTTTAAATCCCGTTATGTGCATGGAAAGTCCTATAATTCCTCTTTATGCGGTGTAGTCCACCAAGTGAAGGTGCATATCTCGTTTATGTAATTAAAAACAACCGGACCTGTCTGTTTGAGATAGTTGTGTAGCACCAGTACTTGAAGACCTCTGCTGCCTGGTTTGCTTTGTTCAATGTTTAAAACGGTTAGAACAGATCGCCAACTACTGATGGGGTCCATGGGGATCGACACTACTTCCCACACTAAGATTTGGCTTAGACTAAAGCTACAATCAACATTTGAAACTAAAAAACTACTAGTACTAGCACGCGTACTACTACTGCCTCTGTCTTATCTGGTCTTAGAATGAGAGAGCTAGCACATACTACCAATGCCTTTAGCCTCCAACATCTTTGGCTTGCTTAAATACCCAATCATAGGTCATTATGGGTCTGTAAGTGAGCATGTTCTGTTTCTCAAGCCGCCACCACGACAACATCGTGCACCACCGAGTAGAGTCTAGATTGCTTTCAGAAGTTTTGTGGCGGTTCATGACATGGACACAAGAATGCATGTTTAGGTAGATAGGATCTCTAGAGAATCAGATTTAATTACCGGGTACAGTTTTGGGATTATATTGTTTTTTTCGTGGCATTATCATGTAATGTATGTAGTGTTTAAATGTTAACTCATATGTTTATGTTTTATTGCTTGACCATCAGTTTTTAACGACATTATGTTCTTGTGTTCTGTCTCTAGGGTTTGTACCTACGTTCAAGGTTTACAATCAATCCTGACAAGGTTTATAGGCTTGCTATGAGGAGACTCAACACATCAGCTGGAATTCTCGAGGTTATGGGCGCACCACTTACCGGTACAGACTTAAGAGCATACGTGATGTCAGGTGGAGGTATTTCACTGAAGAAACTGAAGCCTAGGTTTCGGAGCAAGATATGTTTTCTAATATTTCCTATACGAGGTTCTGAGAGAAGAGGCTTAGTAAGTGTTGAAGTCAAGAACAAGAAAGGACAGGTTAGTCTTTTGATATTTTCCCACCTTTGATCTTCACCATAAATTTTGCTATATATCCATAGGCACATGTATATTTATGCGAAACTGGCGCTAGGCTCCCCCTTACCGACCTGCTAGCGTCCAGTGTCGTTTACAACACTGTAAAAGAACCTTACTGAAGACATACTACAAGATTTGAGTTTTGGACATCAACAAAAACTCAAATCCTTTGAAGAAACCGGAAAAGCTTATAAAAACTTTGTGCTTAGGGTCAAAATCATAATTTAAGAATTTAAGTCGACAGATGAAGTGAAAAAAAGATATTGAAAATGAAGAAGAGATATTGATGTTCAGTTGTTACTCACAACACTTGGCATCGGTTCTTAACATATTATCTATTTTACAGACTCTAACATCATTTTCTTGTCTATCTTAGAGAATCCCTATTCAGAATGAATCTCTTCAACATATGATTTAGACATTGTATCTGTATACTTTGTTTTACAAGTAGTGTATAACTTAAAGACTACAGTATTTTACAGATTTGAATAGATATTTCAGTTGCAGATGGTTTTTGATGGATCCGAATGATTTGGTCTGTAATTTTTTTTTGCAGTATGACATGAAACTCTTGGCTGTGGACATTCCCATGGCGAATGGTCCAGATCAGCGCCTTTTCGTAATCGGGAATGACGAAGAGTATAAAGTAGGTGGTGGACTTATAGGTGAATTAAGAGATCCAGTTGTAAAAGCTATGGCAGCTAGTAAAGAATTTGAAGATCGTGATGAAATCGAGTTTGAAGAAGACGCTGAAAGGGAGCTTTTAGAAGCAGAAAGAAGGCACCAAGAAGAAATTGAGAAGCTTGAAAAGGATCGATCTTGACTCGACTCGATTTTGGTAGAGGTTATTACATCCAAATAATATGTTTTTCTTAAACATACTAGTAGTTGTTGTTGATTCTGATGAGGAATGTTGCTAATTAAATGAGATGTTTTTTTTTTTTTTCTGGAACAAGGTTTGAATACGTGGTCGGTAGGGTATATAATTGCTCGAGCACAGATCTTATGGTGTCCGTTTGGACATGGATGGTGTTTATTCACAATCAGTTGTTTTTCTTCCTCTTTTATTAATGTATGTCACCGATTCGGTGTAATGAAGAGTCTTTGTAATGGATTTCCTAAGAAGCTTTGCAGTCGGAAAAACGGACAATTCTGATAATTTTTCTGTTGAAAAATCGGTTGGGAAAGACAAGATTGAACAAAGAACTCTCCACTTCTCATAAGCTGAATTGATAATCTTCTAGTTCTGGTTCATAAACTATGTATACAATGAATAATCATATATGTATATTGACCGCAAAACAAAATGTAAAATAAACATAAATTACAAGATAAATATATCGTAACTCAGCCGCCATAGATGCGCGGACACACAGACCGTCTCCAGCATCATCAACATGCATCGAAGAGCCATAACCAAAGCAACATTGCTTTTTTCTACGTTTTCTGCAAAAATCTTTTCATCATCCAGAAATGCAGGCATATAGTGGTTGGGGAAGGTATAGTCGGGGAAGAAGGCCCGTAGAGAACAATCGTGTGTTACGTAAGTTTTAACTTCCAGAAATACCCTTGTAGCCGTCTTTTTCAAGGATTTCGGCTAGGGATATGTCACCAGTCTTCACTATTCTCCCATCCTCCTACAACCATAGATAGCCCCATCATTAATCAAGGCGTTTGTTACCGACACCATAAAGAAAGTTATATGTTACATAAGGGGAAGAAATTTAGCCAATGAAAATGCAGAACATTCTACGACCCCCCCCACACACACACACACACACATCACCAACAATGGTTTCGTATAGAAGCGATTGAGAAGTAAAAGCGAGAGAGAAAAAAATCATAAAGACGGTGCTTATGCATACCATTATGTGAATGAAATCGGGCTTAATAAACTCCAAAAGCCGTATATAATGAGTTATCATCAAAACCGAATTTTCAGAAGTCAGGAGCCTTTTTACTGAGTTTGCAACTTCACGTAGTGCGTCTACATCTAAGCCCGAGTCGATTTCGTCTAATAAAGCTAAATCTGCACCCAGAACCTGCAACGTTTGTTAGCATTTTAGTGTCATCACAATGTTTACCACCATGAATCAAGATAGAGAAGAGGGACAATCTGGTAAATTTGCACTCCAACGAATCCAAACGGTACATTGAATTGAATCAGTACAATTACTAATGCATCGAAAGCCCATCAGCATCCAATGTATAGGGATGACTTATACACATATCATAATTTCCAAGACAACATTAGAAGGCTTAGCCTATTAACTTTACCACTAATTAATAAATTCATTCATCACAATCACAATCACAACCATAAGTTGCAGGAGTACGAGTACGTGGATAGGAGGAACACGGATACGGGATTTTTGAAGAATAGAGGATACTGGTACGGAGGGCATATGCATATAGATATCAAAAGTATAAGGACCAAACTGTACATTATAAAACTATAAGGACCAAATAAGAAAATAGTAAAACACATAAGATAATATAATTTTTAGTGGTTATCTTCATTTTGATAGTTTTTCATCATCCTGGACACTTATTAATTCATTATTTTGCACTTTTACTCGATTTTCAACTTGGTTCTTCATTTCACGATCTAAATTACGGATGTGCATATCTGAATCCCATATCCAACTTTTAAAAGCTTAAAATTGCCCCCCAGGTGTGTATCCTAAGTATCCGGCGTTTATGTGCGTATCGGAGACAGAAAACGCTAAAAGTATCCATGCATCGTAGGCATAACACATATGCATACTATAGAAAAATTGCCTTATAAGTAATAAAAGCCAAGAGTTGCTTGTATAGAAAAGCAAAATTGAAAAATGATAGATGCAAATGGAGACAAATACATACCGCAAGCTGGAGAATCTCATTCCTTTTCCTTTCTCCGCCACTAAACCCTTCATTGACATTTCTGTCCAAAAAGTCTACCTTCATGTTCAATTGCTCAAGCTTGGGGATAATATAACTATAGAACTGTAGAGAAAAATAAAAGGCGAATTATTATAATAGATAATCCCTATTTCTTACCAAATAGACACAAATAACCGATATTCTTCATAACACATGAGTAGAATAATTATATTAGGAGCAGTGATGCCTGAAAATCACACTGGCAACACATCTTCCTCTTAACGGAAAACAAAGATGCATCCGCGTGAAGCCATCACAGATGCATAGCCACATAAAAAGCAAAACTGAAATGGGATAAAGACACTTTCGATCTTTTTTGTTTCACGACTTTTGTATTTTTATCCCAGTGGTTCATCTCGGCACTTTTACTTTTTTCATCCATTTTTTGCCACGTATTAAGTTTTTATAGGTTGAAACATGCCGTACATTCTATGCTGGTTGTTACACACGAGGCACTTTGGACTGAAAATGTGAAGAAAAAAAAAATGCATAGATGAGGGATTTAGCTACCAATATGAAACATTCGAGATAAAAGTGCAAAAATTGTGAAGCAAAAGGGACCAAAAGTGTCTTTATCCCAAATTATAAGTGCCTAGAGCTAGGATCACATACCTCAAGGGTTCCAAGCTCTTTCTCTCCGAGCTTTTTCATTTTGGCATTATACGCCATATTCAAGAAGCTAATATTGCTCACTCCCGGAATTGCAATGGGAGACTGGAAACTCATGAAAAGTCCCGCGAGAGCTCTATCCTCCGGATCCAGGTCCAGTAAGTTTTCGCCCTTAAACGTGACACTGCCTCCGGTAATCTCATAATCAGGATGACCAACGAGGACCTACAATCACTATAGAAAGTATAGTAGCCAGGTTCTTCCAACTAAAAAAAATGGTTACAAAGACGAAATGAATTGATGTTGAAGCACAAAAAAAACAAAAACTTAACAAACAAAGAAACATATAAACCGAGAGGCGAGAGAGGAACATACTGTACCACGATGCTCTTTGGATGTTATATAAAACATGATTGAGTTCAAATTAATATCCTTAGAATTTGAACGATGATACGTGCATTTTCCAAGTAGACTATTAAGGTTCTTATAACCTACCTTTTCTTCACCTTCACTTATCTTCTAACTTCTTCAAAAGTGGGTGCAAATGGCACGGGCACCTTTAGTGGTGGCACCACCGTTTTCAGCATGGCAACCAACTAAAAACAATCAAACCAATGGAAAATCGATTCTAGAGCCGAGAATTGGCTTTAACACGATTTTGTATTGTGGTGCCAAAAACGGTAGGTTTGGTATGGTGCCACTAAAGACACACCCAATAGCACCTCTACATCTACTTCCAACTAAAGGGGAATAGCCAGCATTGTAAGCAGATAGATAACTTCTGTTGTTTGAGCCGCACCAAGCAGGAAAGCGTCCTGGCTGTTTGAGCCGTGTAAATGCAGCTAGCTAAAATTCTTTTTCACTATTATTATTTTGAAAAATTTCAATCTTGTAAAAGAAATTGCTCTAAATACGAATTTGAAAAACAAAACATGACTATTGATCACCTAGCAAGTAATCAATAAGGTCAAACTATATTTGATACACACTACAATCGACTCTCTCGCAGTCGATGTTAGAGCTAAGAATCGACTCTCAGCTGATCGATTGTCACAATCCACCATGTGAAAAGTCAATTTTTTCTACCAGTTGATTGTTTCCCTTATGGTGAGACACTAGAAACACTATGGTGCCATTGAAGACGCCCATAAACTAAATCTTAAACTTACAGAACGAATGAAATCCAAAAAAAATGGATAAAAAACCAGAGAGAAACAAAAACGTAGAGTTCATACAATAGCAGCAACAAGCACTGACCTTTGCAAAAGTGCTCTTGCCAGAACCATTCTTCCCCATCACTGCATGAACCTATCGAATATCAACTTATAAATTCAACATTCGAACTTTTGGAAACTGAAAAATTCATAAATTAAATGACATGCTCAAAATAAGCACAATATATATCACTAAAAGTACTAGGTTATAAAACAGAAATTTATTCGACAAAATACCTCCTTCTATGACCAGAATAAAATTCAAGGGAATAATTTATCGTCAAAGAATACATATCACGTTCTCGTAGTTTTGAATTTCAGAGAATATATTAAAAAGACATGAAAGTAAAATAAATAAATAAAAATATCAGAACAAGAAGCAAAATTATCAGCACCTCGCCTTCATGGACGGTGAGGTTAACGCCTTTAAGAATAGGCTGTTTTGATTCCGAGATAACTGCAGATAGCTCTTTGACATCTAAAAGAAGCTTCGAGGAATCCCTGGAGCTGGAGACCGCCGGCGAGTCAACAGTGACAGTAGCTTTAGCTCGTGAAGGACATCTAGCATTGGCAAAACGAGAAAATCGACGGCTGAAGGCGACTGAATTGGGAGTCGAAGAACAGGTAGGTGCTAAGATAGACGCCATTGATGTGGAAGCTCGAAATCTAACGAGAACATAAACGAAGACAAAAGGATTTTAGGTAAATAGTTGCTCCGTTGCTATTTAACTCTCAACAACGACTCCGTAATATGCTGTGATGCACCGACACTCACGATTCGGTCGCCGGTGCAAGTGTCAAATGTAAGCCACGCGCCACACGACACACTCCGACAAATTTCCGACACCGCTGCGTGTCGACACGCGTGTCGGATGATTAAATTAATATTATTTAAAATTTAAATATCAAATGACATTTATCGATGATTTCACACCAAGCACCAACACACCCCGACACTCACGAACCCAATTTTTTATTTTATTTTCTTTATTTAAGTTTTCTTTAAAACGTTAAAATAAACGATTTTTATTTCTATAATAATTAAATAAATAATACGATGTATGACAAGTTTATATGTTTGTTGTTGATAAACAATATTTTTACGATTTGTAATATTTTGAAGGTCAATCATAATTTCTTTCTTAAGACCGTAGTATGAAGGTCGAATATATATTACAGATATATAGAGTTTATATAATCCTATCTTATTTTGTCTAGCTTTTTTAGATGTTTAAGAATATTTTTGATAAATTGAAATTTATATACATTATATATATATAACGTGTCGGTGGCGTGTCGTGTCCCTAAATTTTGGAATTACCGTATCGCGGGTAATTAATGTAATAGGTGTCGCTTGGCCAGTAATAAGGTGTCAGTGTCAAGTGCAACATAGGTAATATGCTTCAGAAATTTTCCGAAAAATAAAATAATCCCCTTTTGCATTTTCCGTCCGCTTCATTAATTTTTTTAAAGGTGAAATTTTAAAATACAACCGTTCTAGGTTTTATCAAGTGACATAGATTACAACTACTCATTTCTAATCTTTCACATACGATAAAAGTGTATTATGTGAAAAAGAGTAAAAATGACAGCTTTAATATATGCCACTTGGTATAACCTTCCTACAACCGTTGCACCATAAAATCTCTCTAAAATCTCTCGTTTGTAAAGTGCGTTGCCTTGAATTTGCTTTTCTTTTTTTTCTGGTATTTTCTTTTGATAATATAATCAAATATTGAAAAAAAAAAAAAGGGCCTCCGTGCATTAAGATTATTTTATTTTATTTTGAGGGCGGTTTTTTTTTTCCCTAGCACCATAGTCTATCTATAAACTTTGGAAATTTTTTAATTCTACAGAGATTGAAATTTGTTTTATACATGTTCAGAGTCGAGTTTGAAGAAGTTAAGGCCTAACTTCAAGCCGTCAGAGGATGTTATCACATGCATTCCATAATCGATATAGACTAGTTGTCATCAGAAGCATTATCGTGGCGTATCGATACAGAGGCGGCCATTTCTGGCTTCGGTCAGATGGTCAGCTTCTTGTGAGCTATCCAAAACTTCCTACCATAGCACAATTACGGGACTGAAGCAAGATAGTCTACTACAAGTGTCCGTAATAGTCTGGAGTTGGTTCAGAGCAATCCCCAGAGTTCATCATTAATAAAAAAACGGAAGTATTTCTTAAAGCCAATAAAGCATACGTCTCGATGCATGTTGTTTTTTATGAGGCATCATCATGGTGGTCTACCGAGAATATAGTGTCGCAAGAATCGAAGAGTTTATACACGAGTATGTGAGCGATAGTAGATTGACTGTGGTATCAATCACATGTTTTAGAAGTGATACTACATCAGATGAAAAAAAAGAGTATATATATTTTTATAATAACATCAGTTAATAAAGAAAATGACACACCACAACAAATCAGACCATGTTGGGGGTAATATTATTTTTCTCCCCCATCAAGTTATGCTTTATCCGACATTAGATATTATCTAAGGGAAACTGATGTTTCATTCAGATAATACCTACAGGGTAATATGATTTCCCAATGTTTTGTATTTGCATAAATTGTTTACTTTATTGTTTAATAAAATTTCTTATAAATCCTTTCAATATGAAGTTTGTCAACTTTGTTAAACACATTAGAGAATCTTTCTTAAAAAAGAATAATCTAGCTTCTGATACATACCAGTTTATACAACCAACCGTTATACCAAAAAAATATCTCATAATAAAAGCCTACTACATAAAGGCGCCTCTTAAAGACACCACGTTTCGGGCTAAGTTCGACTTTATAAAGATCGAAAATGAATATTCAACCTCTATAAAGTCAAACGTTGAGCTCAAATTCAACTTTCAACAAAGTCGAATGTCATTGTCAATGCCCCGAAAGTAGCTTGATTGTAATGCCTTTAACAATTGCACTGAATTAAATGTACATTTTAAACTTAGAGGATATATATATATATATATATATATATATATATGACAGCTAATGTTTGCACCACACCGTTTTTACTATACAACACACCTACCATGCACCGCACTAGAATCAGCTTTTTGAAAGTCGGTTCTGAAGCCAAATATTGATTTCCCGTAGGTGTATAGTGAGAATCGACCTTCGGAAAGTTGGTTTTGGACTCCAGGACCGACTTTCAAAAGGTTGATTCAATTGTGTATGATAGGTGTGGTGCATCCGTAAAATCGTCACGTTGCAAATAAAGACTATATATATATATATATGTATTCCCTCATTTCATCAGATCTAAGAATACAAAGCCATTCCATAAACTATGCAAAAGAATGGACGGCAATAGATTCCGTGACCGTGCATAAATCACACCCATCACCACCCCTAGAAATATCAAAGGCAACATTCTCTGTACATTAAAATGCGCTAAAGCAAACGCAACGGAACTCACGAGTATCGAACACCACACTGGCATGTACTTCGTCAGTGAAGGCAACAGAAACCCACGAAACACGATCTCTTCCCATAACGGTGCACAAACAACGAGTACCAATGCATACAGTCCCATTGCTATTGGATCACGTGCCATTATTGACTGCTCGACGCTTGATAAAGTGACGGGGGTTGAGGGTAATACGGGTAATAGACTAAGGTTGAATTGTGATAACCGGTTGACGAATGGAAACAGTAAGCAACCAAGGATGACGTCGAAGAACCATTTACCTTTTAGGCTGAATTTGAACCAGTCGGGTGAAAGAGGATGGAATTTAGAGAGGCAGCGATGGAGGATCAAGATTCCGGTTAGACCTTCTGTAACGTCGGTGAAGAGACTGAATAAAGCTTGTCCTCTAAATGTTAATGATTCTTTGGTGTAACCGATAAGGTGTGCTCCGAATGGTATCATCCATGATCCTACGAACCAAAATGAGACTACCCAGAGGAGCGTTACCTGCATGATATATAATGATTATATAATGACAGTCTCTAACATATATGTATACCAAGAAAACCAATCAACTCGAACCAAATTGAAAACCAAGATTTAAACGAACCAAACCGATTCAAGCTCACCCCTAGACTATACATCTAACTTCCCCCTCTCTTAAATGTCTGTGATGAAAGTGCATGATAAGGATCTCACAGAATTCATTTTATTCAAGTAGCATTATTGTCTGGGCACTGGGCATGGGGGAGGGGGGGACGACGTGCCTACTGGTGTTGAGAACTAGTCTCAAGATTAACGCCTTTCACTCCCTAGATTGGAAAGCACCAGACGTCATTGTCTATACCAATGTTGCTTTCAAACCAACACTACCACATCGAAATATTTACTCAAATACATCCAAACATCATGAAAATTTGAATAATACAACAACCACCTGTAAAATGGTATTTGCTGTCCATGGTACAATCCATCGTTTTCCAGTCACTTTTAAAACGAAGTCCGTAACCTGAAATAGCATCACTTTTTATAAGACAAGGAATTTCTAGATAATTACCCAACTCCAAACATATAATTAAATTTCCTGTCGAAATCAGAAACAAAATCATGTCTTTACTTCAGCTCTCATACAGCAAATTGGTTGGAAGCGGAAAGCCCTAAGAAATCCTTCGAGCATAAGATGTCAATATTAATTAATGTTTTCAAAACATAAATCATTTCATCCATGATAAGGATGACAATGATATACTTGCAAAGGCAAAAACAAAAACAAAAACAAAAACAAAAAAATAATGTAACTCAGAACATAAAGCACAACCAAAATGAGAACATCTGTACTTGCAGTATCATTGATTGAATTTTTAGATGATATAGTGTTACAATTTTGTTATCCAAAAGGACATAAATTTGGTGTTCTTTCCAGCCTCTACAACAACAAAGATAAACTAGAATTCAATAAATGATTGCAAAGGAGATCGACACAATACGAAAATAATTGTCAAATCAAAAATCAAAATATCAAAAGAACAAAAATGAGAAAGCATTAAAATGGCAAGGGTATTACCTGTGACAGAGTTGATGCTTCATCCCTTTTCGGGGCACTTGGCTTTTCAATTTCAGATGTTTGTGGTTTCTCGCTCAAAATTTCCTCCTTAGGAAAATCGGGTTGAGCTTCACCAGAAGAAAGCTTATCATTCCTAAAGCAAGAAACTTTCCACCTCTGTACATAAAGGAGAAAGAAGAGTGAGAGGAGAGAAGGGATATAATTTTATTATAAGAATATATGTAAAGTGACAAAAGAATGGATACTGGACTACTCATGACAGCAACTATATAAACAAACAACCTTTCAAATGTAGATACGAGATATGCAAATACAAGATTCTAAAAAAACATAGAATACAGATACTATGCATCAAAATTATTTGGACCAAACTATAAACATTAGAAGTATATGGATTTAAAATAAAAATGAAAATTAAAGTACTTATTGCATGCTTCAACTAAAGTTAATTAATGGTGGCCGGTGAGTGGGGGTTAAATACTTAAATTAGCAGGATATAAAAGATCCCAGAAGGTTATACATGTCAGAATACTAAATTGACCTTGAAAAAGATTACAATTCTTCCACAAAGAGGTTGGAATTTGCAATCATTTAGAACTCCTTCCTTGAAGAAATTGAATTAAAACCCAATCTGGTATGGAGTCATTAACAACGACTTCTCTTTAACTACCCGGTTTACCGGATACCTGTATTCATAGTCGAGACACGCCTATCAAATAACGTATCCAACTTTCGAAAATCATTGATTCACCCCCAATACATAGGTCCATCCACATAAGCCAACCATTTGACCAAATCCTTAATGAAGCAACATACATATTGATAAAATGCTTCGAGCACAAAAGGTGCTATGAGAAGATCGAGGTTCCATTAATTTGTGGAAACTCAAGGACAAGATTAATTCAAAGCAAGGGAGGGGGAGGGGGAGGGGGAAGTGATATAACGAGCTAATGGGAAAGGACTTTTTGCAGCACCTACATCAATGAACATTCAAGATTAAGGGCTACTCAAACATTCCCCAAAAAAGGGCTACTTGAACATGCAGTAGTTTGCAAATGTTCAGCCACATCAACTTTCAAGACTGATCACCTTCATTTGTTTTTGAACTTCTTCAATAGTGTATGCTGCAGATGATTGCTATTTTTTTATTGTTCAAGTGTTCACCGGAAATGCATCAAGAACATTATCGCAGCAGAAAACTGATGAATAAATTAAGCTTACAAAACAGATAAAATCCTAAAAAAAACAGCATAACTTATCAAGAATTTAAAAAAAAAAAAAACAGAGATTGAACAAAATCTTAGAGCCCAGAGATTAGCAGCAACAAGCACTTACCTTTGTAAAAGAGTTCTTGCCAGCACCGTTCTTCCCCATTGCTGAATTAACCTATCCAATATCAGTTTAAGAAGTCAAAATTAAAACTCATGGAAACTGGCTAGTGTATTGATTATTTGATATACTTACAAGAGACCAGACTCACGGAAATAAATAGGTTATTGAAGAGAATATTATTAGAAAAAACTCTGCATTTCTGTGACATAATTCAAAAGAATTCCCAAACAAGATGCATAACGTTCTCATAGTTTTAGATTTCAGAGAACAAAGCAGATTAAGCTAAAATAAGAACGAAAAATTATCAGTACCTCGCCATCACGGACGGAGAGTTTTACGCCTTTAAGAATTGTCTGTTTTGATGCAGATAACCCTTTGACGTCTAAAAGAAGCTTCGAGGAATCCCTGGAGACGGAGGCCGCCGGCGAGGCAACAGTTACAGTGAATTTGGCGCGGGAAGAACATCTAGCATTGGCAAAACCAGAAAATCGACGGTTGAAGGCGATTGATTTGGGATTCGAAGAACATGTCGGAGCCAAGATTGACGCCATTGCTATGGAAGCTCGAAATCTGACGGGAACGAAAACGAAGACGTAAAGATTTGGGTAAATATGGATTTTTCTGAAACTTTAGGGGTGATTTTGACTTTTTGAAGTACGTATTTTTTCTTTTTTATTATTATTTTTTTAGGGTAGTACGTACTAGTGTTTTTTTATTGTTGAGGGAAAAACCGTGCGAAGTACGTACTAGTGTTTTGCCGGGAAATTATAAATGTAAAAGAAATTGCAACTGAAGATGTTTTTAATGTTATCGAAAAAGAAAATACATTTTGTTCTTACAATGTTGCAGGATTACACATCACATAATATCCTTTGCCAGTATATTAATATTTTCTTTTTACATTTCATTGTGTTTATTTTGTATTCAGTAAATTATAGTTGACATTTCATTGTGTTGAACAAAAAATTAAATAGATAATCGAATGAATATCATGTAAATATTTAATACAATAAATATTTTTTTTGTGACTAAAATATTTTTCTATAAGATGATTTATTTTTAACGGGATTAATATGTAGATTGATTATTATCCAACATGTGATAAACTATTAGAAGAAACATATTAGGACAAAATCCTACATCCCAAAACTAATATACTGAATGAGGAAAAAATCATGTTAAAGTAGTATACACGTCTGACGCAAATTGATAAACAAACTGATGTGATCCGTAAATGAATCAGATTCGAAAACGCCCAAGACTTGATCGAACGCACTAATAAGAAGATGAATGAGCACATTAATTCTGACTTGGCTAACTCGTAGTATAATAAAAACCTTTGAGATAATAGACACTCATGGCGCTCTCGCCACAACCCGATGTTCCGTTTGGAATCCACTAAAACCAACGCCAGAAACTCACCAAAGCCTTAAAAGCCTTCAAATATAATATATCAAAATTTGTCTCTTTACAAAAAGACAACTAAAGCTTTTTATAAATTAATAAATCATAACTCTACTCCAAAAGCGATGTGGACAAAAGTTATTTAATAGAAATAAAAAAAATTAAATAAATACTAATAAAATCTTCCACAAAAACAATGTGGGATAAATGATAACGTAAATGACTCTGCCTAAAAAACGCGTCCCATCTTGATCGATCACATCACTAACAATGGAGAATGCAAATTGTCATCCAAAGCTAGTCCAAAAATAAAGGAACAAAATCAAAAAGGATGTTAATAATCAATAATGCTAACAAATCCAATCAGTATGGCTCTTCAACCGGAGAAGCAATGAAGATCCAACATCAGAAGGAATCAAGTTTTCAAATACACCAGTATCATCATTAAGTTGGAAATCAGCCTTCATCCGTGAAGATACGAGCATCAACAAGTAATTGAGAAGGGTGCGGTATTACATGTAACCACTATCCGTGGATGACCTTTAGGCATGCCCGTCTTTCCTTCAGCTGAAGAAGGAATCCTGCGTATAAAAAACTCAGAAAACAACCCAAAAGCATCAGACATCTTCAACTCAGGCACAACAATAAAACTGATGTGAAGAAGATAAAATGAAGGGTGTCATAACATCACATGAAACAATTTAAGCTAGGTGCTATGTAGAAAGTGTCAAAATAGAGAAAATCTCAATCCTCAAATAAAATTACAACATCCCAGATAACTGACCTTTCATAAGTAAAATCCTCATAGGTATTAATAGCCTAGAACTCACTCACCATGGGAAGTAAGAAAACAACTCAAAAAATGGACATATGGGAGATACCGTAATTTTGGTCTGAATTGCATACATACACATCCATATATAGGTTAGCTCATCTCACAGAGCCAAAATGCACCATAGATAGAGAGTAAGTGGGACCGCAGGTATAGTCCCGAGACATGATAGACAAAGGAGAACATGCATTTTTTGACAATAATAGAGTGTCATCAAAGTAAGTAAATGAACCAAACAAGCTTAGTAACAAAAGAAAGCGTAAAAGTAGGATGCGATAGAAATGAGCAAAGCTTCAATGAATTCATATTGATCAACAGAGTAAAATAACACCAAATAAAACCGGAACCGTCGAGATATATTTACAGCCAAGGCAAGCAGCGGTTTAACCCAAACTTTGAGAAATTGATGAAAATAAACAAACAAACAAAAATCCCCCAAACCTATCTTTTCTTAAACACACCGGTGATTCTCGTAAGCTGATTTAAGCAATTGTGGTCTCTCTTTGTTATGAAAGAAGCAAAATGAGAAGGATATTTCATATTTCCATGAAACAATAGTTCTATCCACCACATTGACAATGTAAGTTACTGGATAATTTAATCAATCTTATGTCGTTCAATTTCATCCAAGCATCTACGTGAAAGTTCAGTCATTTAGAAATGGCATTTTCAATTTTCAACAACAAAAAAAATTTCCAGTGTTTACAACAATCAATCGACTGCAGATTCTTCGGTTTTAGTCCCAACATTGTATAGTCATGGTAAGTGACATACACACCCGAATCTTTAGAAAAAATGAACACAAATTTGAAAAAAAGTGCAGACATGGAGAAACCTGATTCAACAACAAACACAACTGATCCAATCGCCAAGAAATTACCTGCAACCAAGAAGTAGGAATTATTCAACATATACTTACTGATCAATACTCTCCAATAGTACGTAAATATATGACTCATCTATTAATAAAGAAAAAAACCTACAACAACATTGTGCATGGACTAATCAAGATTCACCTTCAGCTATGAACCTGTGCTATAACATTCATTGCATAAGCAATTTTGTAAAAACAATTAAAAAAATCAACACCTTTGTGCATGTATGGTTAATCTATGCATCTGCAATTAGGTTAAAAAAAAAACTGCACAATATAAACTGTAAAATTTTGAAAAGGGCAAAAGAAATACAAACTCACATGAATTCGGATTGTTGAGATGAGAAAAGGCATGTCAGGTATTATCAATTCTCCCCTAATTGATTCCTTAATCACAGTGATCCAAAACGTTTGCTAATACGTAACTGATTCCTTAATTACCGCTATTGAATTTGAATTGAATGAGAAAGAAATAAATTGCTTTCCTTCTTTTTTTCCCGCAAATTTTATCGGGAAGATTAAAGGTGTTAAAAAAAGAAAAAAAACGGCGTCGTTTGAGACTGCCAAAAGTTTTTGGTCGACCAAGTGATGCACATTTAATATAAGCTTCCTATATTAAGATGAGAGATTTTTTTTTTCTCCGAATTTTCTACATGATTTGATATTAAATCTTAAATTTTATTTTACTAGTTGATGGTTAAAATTAAATAGATAATCGGATTCATAAGGGTGTTTGAGATCTGATGATCTTTTAATATGTTTTGTTAGAAATTGATCGGAAACATGATTCGTTTGTCTTGAAATGCACCACTACATACTGAGGCATGACAATAATTATAAAAGATGAGACATATGGTTCACTACTACGAACGAGAGGACTTCCCTCGAAACAGGGTAGGTGAGCAACAACATCGGTGGTATTTTGGAGATATTTCAGATAACGATGAAGTTGAACACGTATTCTATAACTATAAAAGAAAAGAATAACGTTCTCATACGATTCATCGGGGATATCTTGAATGTTATACCTAACTACTCGTATTTCCAAGGGAATCTTTGTGTACTCATCCACCGATGATGCATTAATTCAACCTTTTGCATGTTGATCAAGTGGAAAGTTATTTCTTAACTCTAAAATCTACCTGGTCAAAATTTATGGTACTATGGTATCAAAAAACTCTAAGGTTGACGTAGTCTAACAAACGATATAAGTAGATCCGAGCCGTTCAAAATTTATGTGAAATATGGGTGTAAGCAATCCGAACCGCTCATAAGTAGACCAATGCTCGGCTCATGAAATGATTGCTCATATATTATCGAACTCAACCAGTTTATTAAGGTCAATGAGTCAAACTCAAGTAATCAAAAGTTTGACTTGAAATATTCACGAGTTTTATCGAGCATTTTTATAATATATTAGAAATACACGTTACTTTGTATTTTTTAACGAGCGAACCGAAACACCTTTAAACATAACATTTTATTGAGTTGATTGAGCTTGAAAGTCTCAAAAAAAATCCGAGTATAATTGAGCCGAGCTTGATCATAACTAAAACTTAATTGAACCAACTCAAGCAATATTTCCATGTTCGAACGAACTCGAGCTTAATTCAAAGTTTAAACATCATTATTTTAAGAATCGACTAAATGAACATTTGATTCAGATCAGATCGTTTACGTCCTCAAATGGAATTACCAAAAGCCCCATCTTTGTTCAGAGATGGATAATTTACATTTTTTTTCAAAATTTTTATTTTAGAAAGATTGACAGAAAAGTTAGTTAAAACTGAAGAAGCGGCAAACAATATTATTACGCGGCTTTCTTGCCAGACCTCTTGATATTTCCTGCAAAAACATTCTCCACCGCCTGCAAAATTTACGCAATTTTGTCAAAATTAATTTAGGTACTTCCTTTTTCTTCAACCTGGAGATGATGAATTTCGAAGAGTCCGCATGAAATGATCTTACAGTAACTTCCCTTTTTTTTTTCTTCATTTTGCTATATATGATCATGATTTTAATTTTCCTTTACTTTTATTGGTTGAGGAAGGATTTTTTTTGCTAATATATTGCTTTTGATTTGTATAATTGTAGTTGAATCTCTGGAATGCTTTCTGAATTACACTATTGATATGATCAGTTGAAAGCTATATCGATTTTCTTAATGATTTAAATCAAAGAAAAATGAAACGGAAATTTATAGGTCACGTAATGTGAATGAGACATAGAGGATTTATTATGTTCTTGTGATTGCTTTGTAATTCCGAGTCCCAAAAAGACGCAATCTTTGATTATTATCTGCACATCGTTCAGATTTACCAAGCATTTTGTTTTTCTTAGGTGGAAGATTTATAGAAATTTAAGGTAAAACCGCATTTCAGTTTATAGGGGCAATGTTTACATGGTAAAATTGCAAAATTAGTTCTATAACTTGGGTTAGCTATCTTTTTAGTCTTGTTTTTGTTTCAGTTTGTAGTTTTAGTCCAATAACTTGGATTGTTTTTGAATTTTCAGTCCTCCGGTGCCGGAGGAGGCTGACATGGCGAAATTCTAACCAGATTGGATTTTGCAGACGCGTCTTTGAAATTTGAGGAAAAACCAATTTTGTTGGGAACATTGCAAAATACATCCTTGATGTAATACCTAAATTAGGCCAAGTTATAGGCCGCTATGTTTTGCAATCTTCCCAACAAAATTGGTTTTCCCTCAAATTCAGACTTCTCGTCACGGAGGCTTGAAATCGCAAAAAAAGTCCATGCTATTGGACTAAGATTGCAACTGGAGCAAGAACATGACTAAAATGTTAAATAGGCAAGTTACAGGACTAAATTGCAATTGGTCTGCAATTTAAGAAGTAGTTGATGACAATATCGATTATATTGTGGTGTTCAACGCTTTAATCCTTAGTTAGTATGTCATGTATTCAAAAGAGCTGTCCTTCTAATACTGTAGGCGTTTGAAGGATTGAAATGCGGTGCTGAATTACTTAAAACTATATTGTTGGCATTTGTAAAATAAGACTTGTCAATGGTGTCATGTTTTGGATAGATGAGAAGGGAATGTAAGTTCTCAAGTTTTGTGCATTCTAAGTGTTTGAGAAAATGCCAAAACCGTATTTCATATCACAACTTTATGTTCTGTTTGTATCATTGTGTATTCTAAGTCAACCCCAGGAATTGGATAAAACATGAATGTTGTCATCATTGTCGTCGTCGTTGTTGTTGTTGTTGTTGTTGTTGTTGTTGTTGTTGTTGTTGTTGTTTATCTAATAAAAGTTGTCTTTTGTCTGATTGTACTTCACAGTTCAGCTGTCCATTCTCGATGGGCCAATGCTGGACTAAGGTAAATAACTTGATTCCTCAACATTTTTAACGATTAGTATTTTATTGGTCTTTTATATTTGGTAGTTGTGAAATGCACCGCACTTAATCTACTTTCGGGGACCACAATGACATTCGAACTCTAGAAAGTCGAATCTAAGCTCAAAATTCGACTTTACAAAGGTCCATTGTCCATCTTTGACCTCTGTAAAGTCGAACCTAACTCAAAATGTGGTGTCACGGTAGATCACTGTTGGTGTCTTTAACAAGCGCCTTAGCTTTAACTATAGTAACTTCAGTATTTGTTTCAAGTCAATCCAACAAAAGTAGGTACAGTTAGTTCATAATGAATGTTGATGATAGACTCATAAACTCGTAATTTGCACAGTTATGCGGTGGGAATGTTGATAATAATGATGACCAATGCACAAGGGAGTTTACCAGTGGAAATGTTCATGTCATAACCACCATGAATCAATGGGAGGAAAAAATGTCAGAAGCAAATAAAAATGCCAAAAAAGTAAGTAGCAATTTTCTTTCTGATCAATGTCTTTAGTGCTTTAGCTGAAAACCTGGACTTGTTCGTCCTGTTTCTTCAATACTTTTACCCTATTACAGCACTTACACCGGTTATTTCAACAAACTTTTTCTTCATTTTACAGAATCTCTATTCAGCATTTTAATCTCTACAACACATAATTTGAATCGGGATTTTGTATTCTGTGCACTTCAAGTAGTGCCAAATATAGCGATTCTGTGTTTTACTCAGGGGCGGATCTAAAGCCTCTAAGGGTGGTCATGGATGCATTAAAAATAAAAATCTTCATTTTACCCATGAAAATATTTGGACCCCGTGAATAAAATTATTTATATTTACTGATGCATTGAAAAAAAGTTATGGGTCCGCCACTGGTTTTACTTATGTGGGTCGAGATGGTTTTTAAAGTCCCATTGCAAGATTTTGATGGTTTGATTTTGAAAAAACAGGTAATCATGAATTTTAGTGCATCATGGTGCTCACCATGTCGGAATATCGTACCTGCTTACAATGAACTTGCTGATAAATATCCCTCAACAATATTCCTGACCGTGGATGTGGATGAATTAGCTGTAAGTTTCCTCTTTAGCTTCATACTAAATATAAATTATCCACTCCAGCAATTGATGTAGGCATAAAGACACTTCTTGTCTGTTTTTCCCGATGTTTCATCTTCACACTTTTACCTCTCGTCTATGCATTTGGATTATATTTTCATTCCAAAGTGCCACGTGTCATGTAATCAGCATTGAAGGTGAAACTTGCTACAACCAAGAAAGAATTGACACATGGCAAAAATGGACTGAAATGGTAGAAAAAATGCATAAACGAGGGGTAAAAACGTTAAGATGAAACGTTGAGGATATAAGTGAAAAAATCATGAAACGAAAGGGGCTAGAAATATCTTTATCCCTTACTAGACGAGTGCCATGCATCCCCCCGTAAAGATCAGCTCGTAGGCTTAATTTGTATGGCTCGTGTTACGGTTCAGGAGTTGAGTAATTCATGGGACGTAAAAGCCACACCGACATTCTTCTTTCTTAAGGACGGACAAGTGTCAGACAAACTTGTAGGTGCCAATAAAGAAGAGCTTCAAAAGAAGGCAATCGCGTTTGCAGGATCGGATTAGTTCCAAAATGGGTTCTTCAATGGTTTTGCGGCCTTCTTATATATATTTATTAAAACCATCGGAATTCGGCATCGATTTTTGTTGTTATATATATGTAACATTCACTGGTTTATGTCCTGATCTTTGAGTTTGTAGATATGTATTGTGTTCATTATTCATGAGATCCAGGGTAGTCATGTTCTGGCTTCTTTAATTTTTTTTTTTTCATGATGTAAGGAAATGAGTTTTCTTATGAAAAAAACTATTCCAGCATTTTGTCTATGTAATTTAACAAACTTAATTGTACGGGGAAAAATATATGACGGTATTGTCGTTTTCCACTTCATAGTAGGGATAAACATGACGACTTTCAGAGCAGAGGCCATAGGATCTGTCACAACGATTTTACCGATGCACCATACTGAATCGACATTTTAAAAGTCAGATCTTGGGTCAAGAAATTGACTTTCCAAAGTTTGATTTTCACGTTCAACAATTGGCTTTTTAAAAAGTCGATCGGGTGTGTTGCATAAGTAGGTAGCATGATTTATGATAAATTCGGACAAGGTGGAAAAAGGGCTCCCAAACAAATTTTGTTTATCAATGTGGCATCGTGATAGGTGTGGTGACAATAAATAGTATACATGATGGCCAAAATAGTGACGATCCAACTTTAATCGGCAGTGTACTGAGTCGGATGCACTGTAGTAGCGAGCAATGTCGTATCC
The DNA here is from genome assembly GCA_026214975.1 of Gentiana macrophylla. NCBI lineage: Eukaryota > Viridiplantae > Streptophyta > Magnoliopsida > Gentianales > Gentianaceae > Gentiana > Gentiana macrophylla. The sequence goes on from CM047816.1 coordinate 92,777,926, forward strand.
CACAAGGAATTTATCGAATACCAAAGTCGTTTTCGGATTTAGTTTAAGTCAATCACGATGTTTCAAGTTCAATTACACTAAAACGAATTATAAACTAAAGATACTAAAGAGAGAAAGAGACATAGTCAAACCATGATCCAATTGATTACTTTCGCCCCTATAATCGATTAACTCGGGAATGGGATTAACCAACCTACCAACCTATACTTATATCGACTCATTCATGGGTGCAAACTCCTAAACTAGTGTATGACGCCATGCAACAATCGTACACCCTTTGCCCGGTTCAACAGTCTGCCTTTTAAGGATTTAACTGACCGAAACAAGATTAACGCACTAGAGTTGCTCGATTTCACAAACGATTGAACCTCACTCCTTAATCAATCTAAACAACTCAGTTGATTATAAGGAATGATCTTAAAACCCCTTTTCCCACACCCCTTCGCAACATACATTTATAAAAGTGGTGTGTGAGTTCATGAACTAGGTGTACAGTCTAATTCAAGCATTGTTAACAACTTTTAAGACATGAATTTATCAATATAACAACAATTAAGCACTACACATTCCCAATTTCATCAATTAAAGAGTGATTTGATCAATCTTCACATGATTTGACTATGAGATGTTTAGCTACTCATAATAAAACTAAGAACAACAATCAAAGATAAAATTATAGCCATAAATGAAATAGAAACTGAAATTGATTACCAAAATCGTAGCAAAATATGGGTTACACCAAGCTCAAACATCACCCAATGTCAATTGATGATGAAGAAGAACCAAAATGACAAAATTCCAAGAATAAAGAAGAAGTTTGAGCTAGATTATGCTAATTCTATGTAATTACTAGTGTAGAAATGAATCTAATGATGAAAAGAGGGGAATTCGACCTAAAAGGGGTGAAAGGGTATGAGGAAGAGAATTCTAGGTAAAGTGTAGTATAAAAAGTATCTTTAACTTTGTGCAATCCTTCTATTTATATGTGCCTCAGATTTGCTCTTAAAATTGTCTAATGCGTACACATCCCTCCTGAATGCGCACGCATTGCTCTGTGGTTGTCTGGGAAGTCCTCATCCTGCTGAGGTGGATGTGTACGCATTGTCATGCATGCGTACGCATTGAACGTTTTGCCTCAAATTCCTTAGCTTGCTGCTGTTTCTAGGATGCGTACGCATTATACTCCATGCGTACACATTGTTACTGATTCTTCAAAGCTGAACATCCTGTATGAAGGATGCATACGCATAACATGGAATGCGTACGCATTAGCTGCATTTTCCCAAACTTTTGCATCCTGTATCAAGGATGCGTCGCGATAACTTAGAATCGCGTGCGCATTGTCGCATTCATACCTTACGCATTTTTCTTCAACTTTTCCCATCCCCGAACCTCGGTCTTGCCTTTATGAGCTCAGTACCTTATCTTCCAAGCTTACGAGCACTATATCTTGCGTCATGACATCTAAACAGATACCGAGCATAATCTCACAAGATAAATAGGACTCGAAAAGACTAAAAACACCGTCAAATAGCAAGGTTTGCCATCTATATGATGGTTTATCTCAAAGTGAATGCATTGTGTGTTTTCTCCCTTAACATGGCTTAGAATTGCCCGGAATGAGCCAAAAGTGCCGTAAACGGGGGTTGAAATATGCACCGGAGCAAAGTAAAGTTGACCTTCATCAATACACGTATTGATCACCGTGGAAAAAATCGTATCGATCGAGTGTTGATACAAAAAAAATGTTTGACACTCTTGTGTATCACACGCAGATTGAAGCTTGCGTGGTTGCTTGTGCCTCATAGGAAGGGGAAATATTTGTGTGAAGGGGGGATTTTGAGATTAAATGACGGGTAAAACGATCAGAACCACACAGTTTACATACAGAATAAAACTATGTGGAGACACCACAAAAGTATTACTTTCTCCGGTAGGAAGAGACTAAAAAAGCGGGAAAATTTAAAATCAATCATGTGAGCGGGAAAGCAGATGAACATTAAATCACATAATTGTCCCATAATATTGAAACATTTGCATTGAAATTGATATATTTCTTTGTAAAAGTTCATCAAATTCAAAAATTTGAATATGCATATTTAATTCGAATCCGTATACTGTCAGCAATCAGCATTGAATGACTACTACTTTTAGCCTTTAGGTTGAAAATCGGCCCCGTGTCTCATTTCTCACTAGTAATTTCATCTTCCCGAATCCACCTTTTTCATCCAATTTAGTGTCTTTAATAGTATTTGCTATAAACTGCAGAATTTTCTCCAAGCTTCCCGCTTCTCCTTCTTTCAATTTTGGCAGGTCAGTATTCAAATTCTTACTGCAGTTGCATATTCGTGTTTGGTGACTTAATTTGGATTTGTTTGAGTTCTATTTTTCCATTTTCTTGGGTTTTTTGAACATTGAACATAAAGTGTTTGAGTTTATGTCTGATCAAGTTTTCAACAGAGCCTCAATGCTCTGCATCTCTTTATCATGTTGGGAAAGATATGCAGATATGTATATCATATTTCAGAAGGATGTGCACTTGTATATCCTTCACAACAGTGTAAAATGCACTGTGAAGGATCCCGACTCCAAGTTCCAACTCAATTAATCTAAAGGTGATGTTGGACTTAAGGAAAGTACATATTGAACAAAACTTTCAAAGGTTATGTCATGACCTCTCTTCTGATACCATGTTCACCTACCATTTCTTTCAAACACTTAAGCTTTTAGCATTTCATGATTTTTGCAATTTTGTCATCTATGTTTCATATTGACAGTTTTACTCCTCATTCATGCATTTCTTTTACATATTCATTCCATTTTTATCACGTGTCCAAGTTTTTATTGGCCAGATCATCTCGTACATTCAATGCTAGAATTTGGACATACAACACTTTGAAACTGTAAAAAGAAAAAAGAGACAGATGATGGGTAAAAGTGCAACCATGAAACATTATGATATTAGTGTAAAAGCTATAAAACAAAGGGACTCTTTAACCCTTTATATATGTTTAAACATATTTGACTTTAACAATGTTGTGTGAAGGTGTTCTGTAAAAACTAATCTATGAAATCGTGACTCGTGTAGAGAATTTGGAAGTTGCATTGTTTAATGAATGATTTCATGTTATACTTTGAGAGGACAACTATCGTCTATCATATAACAATATATATGACTCATGTGTTGTGTCTGGTTTATAATGTAATTTGTTGTGCAATATATTCTTCAGCATTAGTGATTGAAGATGGATGGTGAATCAAATAACTCATTTATGAAGAGCTTTTCATCAACAGCTGATTCTGAATGGGTTGCACAAAATCTGCAAGGTAAATGATTAGCATTATCTCATCTGTGTTTTCTTGATTTGAAGCTAATGTAGCTAGTTTTGAAGAAATCTTGTACGCTCATCTTTTGCTTTCATCATAACTATTGCTTGAATTCTAAGATTAGTTATCATTTTTGTTTAGTAAGCTTACATACAATTGAGGGTCCGGGAAAACATTTGTATTAAAACGATGTAGTTTTGCTCTTTAAATGTGAAAATACCACTAATACCCCCCCGGTGGATCTTGGAAAAAATTTCTGGATCCGCCACTGGTTGCACTATATTTTGACAAGTTAACGTTCTCCTGCTCGTCTTTTTTTCTGTATGTGGAAGAACACTTACAACCGTAATTTTTTAAACGTATTCTCTGTTTTACATACTCAAACACCATTTTTCCCTCTTCAACAAACTATATTCACAGTGATATGCACCACAATCTATACATCATGTAATACGAATAGAGAATCTGTATTTCATGTACTTCACTAAATTCACTCTGTATTTCATCCTAAGTCATATATAACAATATATATGACTCATGTACTTCACTAAATTCACTCTGTATTTAATGCAAAAATTCACTCTGCATTTTACATACGTGTGTAGAGATTCTTATGCAGATAGTTTTTGGAAATGATTTGGATCTACATTTTATCAATATTGCCTTATTTTATGGTATCTATTGTGAATGCGCTAATGACTTGGGCGTTTTTGGATGCAGAGGTAAATCAGAGTGTGGATTGCATGCTTAAAATCATTCAAGAAGATGATGAGTCTGATTCAGATGAAGCATACACCAATCATCAGAAACGCTCACAGTTGACTTCTCTTATCAATGGTATCAACCACAAACATCAATTGCTTGGTAAAAAATTCGATGAACAAATGGTTTTAACTAGCCTATCACAAAATCGGCTTGAATCATATGAAAACGAGATGGGATTATTGAAAGCCAATCTTGATTCTGAGAAAAAGTGGGCTGTAGAGTTGCAAGAAAAGATTGAAAATTACACCACAGATACAACTGATTCGGAATTGGAGACGAGTAAACTGATTGCTTCATTGCAGAATGCATTGAGAAACTCCGAGACAGAGAAAGCACAGCTTCTGTCTAGCAATGCTGTTTTGTCAGATAATATGATCCATCTCGAAGCAAGATATGCTGAAAAGGAGCTAAAAATCAAGTCACTGGAAAACGAGATCAAGAAATGTGAAGCCTTAAATGGCGAAATGAAGGATCTGTTTCAAGCGAAAGAGATGCAATGGCACAAAAAGGAAGAGTACTTGAAGGCAGAAGTTGATGAAAAGAGTAGAAAGATTGAAGCTTTGAACAAAAACTTTGATGGGTTCAAGCTCAAATTCGATATGTTAATGGCCGAGAAAGACGGGCTCTACGCGAAGTTACAAACACTCGATGCTGAACTTCGTTCTAAAGACATCATGATTCAACAAGCAGAAAGCTTGAAGGCAGAACTTAATGAAAAAAGTAGAAATCTTGAAGCTTTAAACAAAACCCATGACGGACTCAAGCTCAAATTCGATATGTTAATAGCCGAGAAAGATGGACTCAACGCGAAGTTACAAACACTCAATGCAGAACTCAGTTCTAAAGACATCATGATTCAACATGCAGAAAGCTTGAAGGCAGAGGTTAATGAAAAAAGTAGAAATCTTGAAGCCTTAAACAAAACCCATGATGGACTCAAGCTCAAATTCGATATGTTAATAGCTGAGAAAGATGGACTCAACGCGAAGTTACAAACACTCAATGCAGAACTTTGTTCTAAAGACAACATGATTCAACAAGCAGAAAACCAACTGCATCAATTGCATTTACAAAATGCAGAGCTGAATGCAACTAGTGGCATTGTGATCAAGCAAAAAGATGAACTCAGATTAAACTTTGAGGGGCTCAAGCTCAAATTCGATACGTTAATGGCCGAGAAAGACGGACTCAACGCAAAGTTACACACACTCAATGCAGAACTGTGTTCTAAAGACAACATGATATCAGACAGATGTGAGGAAAAAAGAGAGGCTATAAGGCAGTTGTGTATCTCTTTGGAGCATTATAGAAATGGATATCAAGAACTGCGCAAGGCATACACCGGACAATGGAGACGTGCAGTGACTGCATCCTAAGCTAAGTACATTGAATGTGTTAGCTTATGTATGCCTCGATCAATATGCATTTTTCACGAGGGCATTGTTAAAGGCACCATATCGGATTTACTGAGGCACCAAACCCATACTTTAGGTTTGGCTTTCCAGACGTTGAATGCATTGTGATGCCTCGTCGGCAGGTTTGGTGTGGTGCCTTTAACAATCTCCTTTTTAACGAGAATGATCTTTTTTCTCTTTTTCAGTGTCTTATGTAACCATTGATAAATGAAACTAGGCAAATTTTATTTCTCTTTTTCAGGATAAGTCTAATTTTGTCAAAATAATATAAAATAACCATTGATATTAAATTCAAAAAACTCCAGGCAAATTTTATCCATTTATCTATAACATTAAAATATTTAAGATATCTAGGCATATGCTGTACAAATATGATCTCAAGATCTGCATTAGAGTCATATTTTTGAATGTATAGAGACCTTTAATAGAACACCTTTTATACTGTCAGAAATTGAATGTCTTTTATACTTGAGCTTATATTTTTTTTCTTAGATAACTCATTATGTAACACCCTTCTCTCAAAACCGAGGTCTTAACCGGAAAAAATGTGTTCGACACGTAAATTGTAGAATAAATCCTAAAATTCACGTAAGTTTGACGTCATATCCGAGTAACAAAAACAATACGTGGAAGCAAAAGATATAATTGAGGCTTGGAAAACGGACCCTCATGGTCTTAATACGTGTCACGTTCTCAACTACTAGCTTAGTAGTTGGGAACTGTCTGCATATCACTGGTGCAATGACACACACCCCATAATGATCAACGTTGTCAACTGACTCATAATTAACATAAACAATACTATAAATCCTCAAGTACAACAATATCACAGGGTAAAACTACTAAAGCATGAACTTGAAACGCGGATCTACAAAGAAGAGGAACCAACGATCACCTAATCACCATAACAGGGCAACAATCGTCCATCCTAAGCTTGAGCCTTCAACTTGTCTTTAAAACCTTGCAGATACTTCTCAACCAAAAAGGAAGGAGTGAACATTCCGGTCTGCTCAATCAAGGGTAGAAGATAAAAAGAAATCATGTTTGTCTTAACTCGAGACTCGGAAGACATGAAATTAATCTACTTCATCTAGTTTATCAAACAATTTAAATGATCAAATAAGAAAACTATTTTAAAAGCATAACTTTGAACAAATGTCACTTTTTTTGTTAACAAAAATAGTTAAGGAACTAAAGTATTCAAATAACTCACGAGTTAATTGAGCTATACTATTAGATAATCATTCAAATAATTATGTTTATAAAATTATTCTAACAATGTTTACATGATACCCTCAAAAAAATGTTTACAATTATTTAACGAGTTGAGTATTAGACGAGCCGAACTATATCTTGTAAAAATTAAACGAATTTAAAAAAAAACGAGTTTATGAACTGAATTGAGTTATATCAAGTGTTTAACGAGCTGAGTTTCATCTTACCGTCGTGGTTCGATCTAGCTCAAACCGAGTTTCGAGCACAAGTTTTTTTAATCAAATCAAGCTCAAACCCCCCAAAAAAAAATATTGACTCGGTTCAGCTCGATTCGATTACACCTCTAAATTCAACTTATATCATCTTCAATTCCATTTCCCTCCTCTTTCTCACACAAAAAATCCAATTTCCCTCCTAAACCCTAATAAGAGTTTCCCGCACATTCCTGAAAGAAAAATTTGAAGCTTCCATGGCCTCCACGTCTGCTCCGCGTAGCAATAATGATGTTCCGGGAAGGTTGAGAACGGCGGCGACCACAATTTGCTCGGAAAACCAAACACTTGTTTCTGTATGTAAATTTTTGGTCATCGAATCTTTTGAAAATTTGCCGTTTTACATTTTTCTTCACTATTGAATGCCTTTATTACTTGAAAAAGTCATCTATCTATAATTGTTTCAGGAAATTCGGAAGGCAGTGGCTGTTATGAAGGACATTGCAGTCGATTTCGAGAAAGATAAAAAGTCTGATTTGGTACACCTCCCAAAAACCCCTCACCTACATCTCTATGTGTAATATTGAATATATTTTGAGCCCTCAGGGGCATAGGTATAGTTAGAGTTGTTAAACTTCACGAACAAGATTGTGTTCGACTCGTTAGTGTTAGTGTTCATGTTCGTGTTCGTTTGTTTAGCTCAACGATCAAACAACATAAGCTCTTTTCCTAAGCGAACTAACATGAGCTGATTATGTTCGCAAATCTACTTTCGTAGTTAAACCAATGTGCAGTCTAACCCTAACACATAAAATGATAATCCATCTATTCATCTAATAGATTTCCTAGAGTAATTTTATGGAATTTTTATAGAGTTCTTGGTATTATGATGTTTGGATATTGCTTTCACTTATATCTTAACGAGCCAACTTGAGCCGAGCTTAAGCCGGAGGGCAAGAATATGTTTAGTGGGCAAAACTCGAAAAAAGCTTGAACAATTTTTCTTTATAGATGAGCAAAGCTGGAACATAATTTGTTTTTCGTTTATTAAACAAACGATTGCGAACAAGCCTTGAAATTTGGAGTGATTTTGGTTAGTTATGTCTTGCTTAGAATGAAACTGGAATCTAGTAATGTTGAATATTGTGATTTATAAGTCTGAGTGGTTTTCTAGTCATGTTAAAATTATCCGTAAACTTTAGAAGCCGTTTATATTGTAGCAAAACAAAGCATTTCCTCAAAATCTCTTAGAGATACGGAGTAAAATTGAGTTCTTTGCTAAGAAAGAAATGCATTTTTGCAGGTAAAAGAGCTAGAAGCAGGAGTAATTCAGTTGTTGGAAGCTGCAGATGATTGCATGTTCCTCTCGAATGCTGTTCAATCGGTTGGAAATTCATGCCAGTCTGGAGAAGAGGTTGTAGTTTTCTATCTTTATTTCCTTGATCTTCGTTCCTCGTTTATTCTTATTCTTGTATCATTATTATTCTTGTTGTTGTTGTTCTTTTGTTTTGTTTTGTTTTGTTTTTTTTTTTTTTTTTTGAATTGGTTTCGGTTAAATTATAACTAACTTTGCTTTGAATGCAGCGAACGGATTTTAAGAAGCTACTAGATAATGAAATTGCTAAGTCAATGGCTAATTCATCTTCATCTTCAACTTCACAAAAGGCGCAGATGTTGCGGCAGTTTAGAGAAGCTATCTGGGTAGGTAGGCCATTTTTGCTAAAAGTCACTATTTTTAGCCATCAGGTTGAAGTTTTGATTGCGGTTTTGCAATCCAAACAACGTTTCAACCGAAATTAATTCACTGAATAAGAATTAACTCAAATAAAAACATGTCCAAACGGTCTTTCTTTGCCTTCTTCCTTGGCTAATTTCTAGTATCGTTTTTTCCCCTCCATTTTTCGTGGAGTCAAAGCATAGATGTAGCCAAAAAACAAAACAAAAAAAACTACTTATGGATGCTATATTTAGTGTTCTGCATTCTAGAAATCTTTGTTGTTCACAGGTGGGGAAGTGTAATGTTCTCGAAATTTAGAAGAATCTCTTTTTAGTCATTGAAACTTGTGAATACTTCACACCAAATTTCTTGAAATGTCTGGCACCCCTACCCCCCTGGGAGCTGTGTATGTTGCTTGTTTGCCACTTGTTATTTACAGCACTCTGTTTTCCAGAAGTAGTCCTAATTCTCAGTCTCGGTGTATGTGATTTTCATTGGTATGTTGCAGAATGTTCATCATTCGGGGCAACCAATGCCAGGTGAAGAGCACGAGGATATTGTAATGACGAGTACAGAATGCAATATTCTGAACAAAAAGTGCCCGGTTACAGGAAAGCAAGTCACCGAATTAGCAGAGCCAGTACGAAGTGTGGATTGCAAGCATATATACGAAAAGAAGGCGATAATGCATTACGTGGCATCCAAGAATAATAGCTGTCCATGCCCTGTGGCAGGTAGAGCTTTCTACTCTGGTTTTTTTTTGGACATAGTTATTGGCACACCGCACTGAATCTACCGGAACACAACACTTCGGGTGGTTGAATTTTGAGCCTTTTCTTTTCTTGTTCTTCAACCGGTTAAGTAAAGTTGCTTTTGATCCTTCCTCACACACATTCGTGTACAGGTTGCCCGAAACAACTGAACAGGGAGAAAGTAATGTGTGATCCAATGCTGTTAGTTGAAATCGAAGAACTTCGTAAAACGAGCGGTCAAGCTGATGTAATTGAAGATTTTACTGGGGTGGATGAAGATGAAGATGGTGATGAAGATGAAGATGAAGATTGAATTTATGTTAAATGGCAAGCAAAATTGGCATGGTGAAGTGTAAATTTCATGTTTGTGGAACAAGTAAAGTTAACGAGCCGAGTATCTGTCATTTGAATTTGTGTTTGTTTAGGCCATGAGCTTATTTGGGATCGTTCGTTTAATAAACGAACGGAAAAAAAAAAACACAGTTGGTTTAACTCGGCTTGTTTTTACGACATTGTTCGAGCTTATTTTTTAGCTCGGTAAGTTAAACGTATTTTTGCCTTACTCTTTTGAGTTCATATCATTAAGGTTTAATAATCAAGTGCAAATTGGCGTGGGAAAACGTAAATATCATGTTTGTGGATTATGTGGAGCAAGTAAAGCTATTAACGAGCTGAACCGAGTTGAGTATTTGTTGTTTAAATTTTGTGTTTGTTCATGTTACTATCTTGTTTGTAATTGTTCGTTAAATATACGAACTAAAACCTGTGTTTAAACTCGGCTTGAGTTTGGACACGTGTTCTTGCATTTCACCTTGAGTTCTGCACGCCGAATGGTTTTCTGGTTTTCTTGTTTTCTTAGTCGAGTTCATACTTGAGGAGCAAGAAATGAGGAATAATTTGTATTAGTTCTATCAGTTTGATTTAGTCAATGTCCCATGAGTTCAGCTCAGATCGTTTTCATCGGCCCGCATGAAGGAATTTTGGATAGTAAACTTTGACCTAGCCAGGAGAAACTTTACGGTACAATAGTTATATAGGACTGTCAAAGACAAAGTTAGAATTCGAAGCTCGGGTGAGTTAATAGAATGTAATCGAATGGTAGAATAGAGTAAATGAAAATGACTTGATGAATAAAATCAGATTATATAGATTTCAGATCTAATTTGCAAAGGCGAATTATACTTTTTTTTTTTTTTTTCTTCAGAGAGAAGTCGATACAAGATATTGGATTTCCACACATCAGCTCAAAGGCTAAAGTGTCGATGCAACATTATACTCTTATACCATTGAGCTATGCCTTTGTTGTTATCGTATTCATTAGAAGTAAAAATTATTGAATTGTTAAAGACACTACATACGATATATTTTCGAGATATTACCCTCATATTTTTTCTCATACAAAATCGACTCTAAGCTCAATATTTGAATTTGTAGAAATATTTACCGTCTCTTTTCAACCCTCCGTAATATCAAACCTAAATCGAAATATAGTTTCACAGTTGATCAATTAATGCCTTTTAACGCACACCAACCACAAGACTATTTTTAAAAACAACACATCGACTTTTAGAATACCACAATTGACATTCGAATTGGTCGTAATTAAATTCAATATTCAACATTAAAAGATTTACTATCCGTTTTCAATATCAATAAAATCGATTATGATACCATTAACATTAAACATTAACCATAATCTCCTCGAAAAAGACACATCGTCATTCTTGTCCCTTCTCTTTCACACTCTCAAAATGTGTAAGTAGAAAGTAGATAAACACGCCTTAAAAGGGGAAAGCTCCAAGAACGACTTATTTTGTCTCCACATTCTTCAACTAAAATGAAGAAGATTTCAACTTGTCAGACTTTTCTCTTCTTCTTCTTGTTGTTCACAATTCACATGGACCCGTACCTTCTTAAACACGCAATCTTTTTTTGTGGTCTTCCCTTATTATAGTCATTATTGCAGAAAAAAAGGTGTCAACTTTAATCATGGTCATGCCAGACAACAAGACCTTGACGTAGAAGATTTAAAGAATTCGTTATATATTGCTTGGAATTGAATTTGTTTCTGTGAATTCTTCGAACCCATTTTCTTATTAGGTTCGTTATATAATATATATTTAATTGTGTGAATTCAGTCTTAGATTTATCTGCTCAGTGTATACTGTAAGTCTGTAATGGGTTCTTCTTTTAATTCTCTCTTTCTTCTTCATTTCCAGTGCATTGTGATTAGTTTTGAACACTGTAATTTGGATCGGGTTTTACTTTTCCTTTTGGTATGACCCGAATTTATTTATCTATCCTATTTGTTGTTTTGGTCCTGGAATTCAATCCCTATTTGTTGATTTATAGCTGAACAATTAGACATTGTTGGGACTTTGCCTTGAACTCTTTTCCTCTATAGTTAATCGGTGCTCGTGAAAGACTGGCACCATATCTAATCTATCTACTGCGAAACCACACGTTAGGTTTACAAAGTCGAAAGTTGAGCTTAGATTCGACTATCAAAGGTCGAATGTCCCTTTGGTTTGGTGCCCTGAAAGTTCGTGCCTTTAAACAAGTTCCTATTCGATTTCATTGGCTAGTTAGGTGTTCTATAATGTCATGAAGGTTTTCGGAAATTGCATTTTGAGGATACTTAGAAGTATCATCCATAACATGAGTCCTACCTTAGACTTAAAAATTAACATGAGATCCATGATCGAGTCTGTACGAGTCGTGGCACCTTCGTAACTGGTTTGTAAGGTCATTGAATTCACTAATGGCGATATTAGCTTGTTGTAGGATGACTTGTACACTTTATCCGAGCCTTAGAGCCCGATCGAGACGATTGTATGGCTAGCATACTGATGTAAGAATTGCAAAGTTTTTGTCTGTTTTCATGTTTGGCTACATGTAAGAATTGCAAAGTTTTTGTCTTTTTTATGTTTTGGCTCTTGGTGGGGGTGGATTTCTTTTCTAAGCTTAATTTACTTGACAACTTTGTCTTTACTTTTGTCTGAATTTCACTGAAATACTTGTAGTGTTTGCTTTATCAGCATCATGTCTGTCCTCTGTCATTTGGATTTAGAGATTCTTCTGTAAATGGTTTTTGATGGATCTGAAACATATACATCTTTGTTTTACAGATTTACATTGTTTTACGGTATATCTATTAAGTTTGCTCTTCTTACCATGGTTTTTTTTTCTTGTTTGATGTCAGAATTCGGTGACTCGAGTTTTTCTTTTCTCCTGATTCAGACAAGATTTGCTACATAGGATATATATATATGGTATGACTTGTGAGAAGATGAATACAAAGGTTCGTTTAGTACGGTGTCCGAAATGCCAATTGGTTCTTCCAGAGTTGCCAGAAATCTCTGTCTACAAATGTGGAGGTTGCAACACTGTCCTTCAAGGTAATTTCATTGTTTTTCATGTTACTTTTTTTCTTTCCATTTGTTTCCAAGAGGATAATATAGTCATTAAATTATAGGTTTAGCTTATTGATCATGCGTAGCATGCACAGGTACAGATACGTGGATACTTGGTTGTGAGATTATGAAAAATATACGATTCGTGTATAGGGGATATACATAAAGATTAAGAGTATAGGGACCGAATTGTGCGTTATAAAACTACTAGGACCAAATTATAAATGTTAAAAATCATATTTTTAATAACTTTTCTTCATTTTTGATAGTCTTTCTTCATTTTAGGTAGCTTTTTCATTGATTTCTGATTGTTCTCTTAACTTTCTGTTTCTTTACAGCTAAGCACAGGAAACCCGACATGAAAGAAGCAGATCAAAATCATGAATCTGATGAGAATGGATTAAAAGAACCAGACGGTGTTTCCAGTTCTACCCTCTCGAACGAAAATTCCGCCATTTCTACCCTTGATGAATCTTCATCATCACCAAGAACAAGCAAAATCAAAGATGATAACATTTCTGATGAAAACATGAACACGAAGCAATCTCAAGATGAAGATTCTCCTCTTTCACCTGTGCGGATTGAACACGAGAAAGACAATACCGTTTCAATCCCAGATTCCGGACAAATTGAAAATGAGTTTCCTACTTCAACAGAGCTTACATCGAATGAGATGGAAGATTCCTCCATTGAACTTCAAAATATTCTTGGAACAGAAAATGATACCGATGATCAGTACACCGAAGCAGATGAAACAAAACGCGAAAAAACGAAAAGGGATTATTTTGAAAGCAGTAATTTTTCTGATGATGTTTGTTCTGTGATGTTAGATTCATCTCCAGAAAGTAGAAAAAAAGACGGGATTTTGGACTCGAATGAATATCCCCAAGATTTCAAACATGAAGATTCATCAGATCATCATTTACTGGTTGTTGAATCAACAAATTCTGAGCTACGTGGAAAAGATCTGGATTTTACGAAATCTCCAACGCGTAGTTACTATGCTTGTGATCTAGTACCTAACCGAAGTTCAAAGCCACCGAGAAGAAAGCTAAAGCCTTCAAATGGGCCTCTTAAACGAGCTGAATCAGGGATACCGAGCCTTCTTAGCAGTGAAACAGAGATGCGTTATTGCGGATACAACAATAAATCCGGACTCGATGATGATGATGGTCTAATGAGTAGTGAATCTGAAATCCAACATCTAAGCAGGAAGGCAACATTTCTTGAGGCAAACAGTATGACAAAGGTTCCCTCTAATCGTTACGAAAGACGTGATTCGGGCTTTTTAAGACCAGATACGGCGTTGTTGTACAACAACGTACCAGACAAACTCGAGCTGCTGAAAACGATAAACGAGCTTAAAGACGAGCTTAACAGAACTCGTATTTCAAACCCGAGTTTTCCTTCACTCGAGGAAAATCAACATACTTGGCCATGTCATCATCATCATCATCAACCAGCACCTAGATTTTCAAGAACGGCGTATTCAGGTGAAGCAACGGGCGAGCTAATTGCACGTGTTTCCTCCCTCAAGCCCGTTACTACCCGGTGGCGTACCTTTAAACGGGATGTGCAAATACAGAACTCATCATCAGTTCTTACAAGAACATGAGACCAAGTCCCAGAATGTAAGACAATTTCCAACACAGAAAGATCATTCATCAAAGCGATACATAATACCCGAAGCCGGTGGAATCCCGATTCTTTCGTGCTATCATTGTTCAGAACTGCTTCAATTCCCAGCAGATTTTCTCTTATCCAGCAGGAAATGTCATAAGTTGAAATGCAACACATGCCGGAAAATCATGAAATTTTCTCTCGAAAACCGAAGACATTTAGTACCTTACATACCCGAACATACCGTTGCCCCTCCTCCAAGTATGGTTGATGATTATAGCCAAACTTCATTGCCTCAAAATTCGAATATACATTCAACCGTAAAGCCCGGGATCTCCATTGATAGAAGCTCTTCGATCAAAAGTGAACGTATAGCTCGTGCACCACGCGAGGCTCTCAAACATGGCAACATGAACAAAAGGAATTTAACTTTCGGTGCATTTGAGCCGTTCAATGATGATGATCATCATCATACGAGACGTAATAACTCAATGGAAACCGTCGGATCAAGTGGGAATCCGAAGGATCTTAAGGAAGCACCATCAACATCCGGAGGGGGAGGGGCATACCGGGCATTACATAGACTTATGGGTTATGCATCTCCGAGTCAAGTGATTAGACGCTAAACAAACGCTTAAACATCGAGATTACGAGATGCAGAGCCGATCATCATCTTCAATCTTTTTGAATGTTTTATTTTTTTATATATATTAATTTTACTGTTTTATGATAGTTGGATTGAGTTATAAAGATGTATAACAGTGATATATAGAAGGTAAAAGCTGAATGTTTACATATACTGTCTTTTATTTATCAAGTTTCTTGTACAACAAGTAATAAAGTTACTTGATTATGGCTTAATACAGAATATTTATATAGTAAAGGAGCTTCTTTTTGTTTGGGATCAAAAGTGGATATATTGATTAAAGCAAGAGTGCAACACATCATAACAACAAAGTGACCAAAACTGTAATATCCCGATTTTTGAAAAAAGAGCAAATTAGTCTTTTAGCAAAAATCAGAATATTATGTTATTTAATTAAAAGATTTAAGGAAAAAAAAAAAGAAGAAAAGGGATAAACAAGGATTTTTTTTAAGGAAAATAATTAGATAATTGGGATTATAAAGGAAAGCTAAAACAATTTTCCACAATTTGTTTTGAAAAAAAAAAAAAAAAAAAAAAAAAAAAAAGAGAGGCGCAGGAAGAGAGGCGCAGTTTTGAGGAAAAAACGAAGAAGAAGCTTTCACTTTTCGAAAATTTGTCCGTTCTTTCTTTCAATGAGGCGTCTCAAGAGAGAAAGGATCACCGCGAGGCGAGGATCGTTTTGATACTAACAATCCACTAGATCCGTTGACGTTGGAGGTTAAAGGTTTAACCTTTTTCAAAGCTTTGGTAGTTTGGATCGTTGTACCACGCAAATTAAGGTAACGTGGTTTTCTTATCGTATGATTAAGGTTTAAGTAAAGTGGTAGAGCAATTTGTATGATTGTTTTTCATGGTTTTAATTTGTTTAAGTCGAGTTTGGGTTGAATTTGAGTAGAAAGCGAGTGCGTAAAACCATCCTCTTTGGTGCGGGAAAAGCGTGTGCAGTGCAAGAGAGAGGCTCGGTCGAACGAGCCTATCCATTCGATCGACCCGAGTGTGGGTCCATCCGCACGGATGAGTTGCTTATCCGTGACGGCTATTTTCGATCGAACCGAGGCGAAAAAGAAAGTCGTCCGTCACGGACGAAAGTTTATCCGTCCGGACGAGGGGTATTTTGATCTTTGTTTTTCTTTGTTATGTGTTTCAAGCTCCATAATAGCGTATTTCTTCGCATAACCTTACGTGACAAAGCTCGAATTAGCTTTTGATGCGTTTAGTTCCGGCACCATATGGATTCCACGAAAAGATGAAGTGTGGGACCGTCGAAAGCTTTGGATTTGCCTTGTGCTTCGATAAGCTAGAGTTTATCGATGTGCGTGTAATTGCTAGGCCTTGTCCGTGTCAGTGGGTCAGGAAGAGAGTAGGAGATGTGAGGAGCTTACTTGAAAACACTTAGGTGGCTAGTTAAACATCTAATCAAGCGTATGTGGTAGTTTAAAATCTTAAACATCATGCAATGCTTGGTAAGGCATAGTACAATATCGCGATGTGTTCTCGACCGAGACAAAGTAGAGCGTACCCACGCCGGTCAATCGATTGGCTAGATAAAGCGTCTGGTGCATGCGCCGGTTATCACACCATCGGGACTCGAGATATTCAGGGCTACCAGAGGCGTGTCTCTAAGTAGGTTGCACCCATTGTCTAGTACATCCTATTACTAGGCGTAGTGCCCTTGTTATTCATGATGTAACAAACTTGAGCTAAGTTAGATACCCTTTGCAACCTCGTGTTATGCTATGAACATAATATGATAGTTAGCTAGGGTTAATAACGGAATGAATTAATAAAAAGCGGCGTTGCTTTTATTTCTTTATGAGGACCGGCGTTATGCGATCTTCTACAGCGTTCTTGAGTATTTTTGTACTTACCCCGTTACGTTGTGTTTGTCTTCCCTTTCCCAAAGAAGATGAACAGGTTCTTCTACGGTTGTGAGTTCTTTGATGATGAAGTTTGAGATGAAGCTTTTGATAGGGATGGCAATGGGTCGGGTAGGGGCGGGTTTAGTTCCACCGACCCATACCCACTCCTAAAATTTTTACCCATACCCGACCCGTACCCGAACGGGTATAAATAAAATCCCCATACCCGCCCCAACGGTAACGGGTGGAATGCGGTACATGAACATGTATAAATAATTTTTAAGTACAAAATGAATTTGATTTTAAGTATAAGTTAAGACATTTTGCAAATGAATGTCCTATTAGGAACTAATGTTTTTAGTTTTTTTATCGATTCTTTTCTACTAACATGATAACGTTAGGTTTAGTTCTTTCCTAATTTCTACTAACCTCAAAGAAAAAGCAACGGGTAGGGTAGAAGTGCGGGTCGGGGAATGGGTCGGGGACGGGTAGGGTAGGTTTTATGCTATACCCGATACTCCGACCCGATACCCGAACGGTATAGAAATTTTACCCATACCCGACCCATTACCCGAATGGGTAGTTGAAAATCATACCCGAACGGGTAGGGTAACGGGTAGGGCAGGGTCGGGTTGGGCGAGATTGCCATCCCTAGCTTTTGAAGACTTAGTTCTTTTAGTTGTTTCTTTTCTTAAAGCAGTTGTTTAGCTGAACAATGTTGTCCTTCTTTTTGGTTTAGCTTCTTTTGAGATCTTTTGGGATTTGGATGTTGGATGATTAGTTCTCTTTATTGGATTTAGTTTTCACGAAGATTGATTACCGTGTGTTCGATCTTTTGGTTTCCCGAGTTGTTGAGTTGTTTTATCTTCCGCGTCGTTTGGTTCGATGTATGATGTAAGGCTTACATATATTATTGAATTTATTTGATAATATATGTGCCGAGCGCTCTTTCCGGATAAGGACTCGGTGTCCGGGAATGGGGCGTTACAAAAACAACCCCAAGTACCATGCCCCTAGGCTAAATACTTAAGGCATACCCAGATCAAAACAACAAATTGACCAAAACACCCCTAAGGCTACAATCAAAAGTGCAGAAAATGCACATTAATACCCTATCGAATCATTAGATTGCATCACACCAAACTTACCGTGAAACTACACTACTAAGACACCATACACGCTCGACCTTTTAAAAGTCGATATTAAACCATATAATTGACTTTCAGAAGGTCTATCATGAGAATCGGCCTTGTAAAAGTCGATTATATACCGTATATAATCGCCTTTCAGAAGGTGGATTATGAAAATCAACCTTTTTAAAAGTCAATTCAAGACCATTTTATCAACTTTTGAAAGGTCAAATGTGTGTGATGGCGTAGTCATGTGGTGTCGCAGTAAGTTGGGTGCAGTACATCTAACAATCCCAAACCCTAAACACCTAAGGGAACAACAAAAATTACAATTTAATCCTAAAAAAACAAGTCCTAAGGCCTTTAAACACCTTTAGCTTCCTTCAACACTCCATTCAACAACGATGAAGAGGGGGCAACATCGACTCTTTCCAAACCTTAAGGGACTTAGTTAGCAATTTCCTCCTCGTCGAAAGTAGGCTTACGAGGGCCCGTCTTCTTCACCTTACTGGGTGGTTTCAACTTGGGGTTCAAGTTCAACCCAAAACATTCACCTGGACTATGTCCTAAACGTTTGCATTTAGTACAAAATTTAGGTTTGTCTTCATAGATAACGGTTTGATTCAAGAGCTTTCCCTCAGGCAAACGAATTGGCACAATGTCCGGAAGGTCATTTGCTAGATCCACCTCAACCAACGCCCTTGCGTAATTAAGCCGTAATTTAAGCTTAGTTACCATATCAGTATACTTAGGAATACCAATGAAGGTGCAAATGCTCGACAAATATTCTGGCTTCCATAATTCAATAGGCAGATTTGGCAATTTAATCCAAAGAGGCATCTTACTTAGAACATCATTGTCAACGTCGAACAACTTAGGCATCTTCTTCAAGGCTAAGATCTTCCTACACGCAAAATAGGTGGCTCCCTCTACCACCTTTTCTGCATCATCAACATTTTCTAGTTCAAAGACTATCCAGCCCGACCAGTGGTGATAGTACTTACATGGAGTTTTCCAACGCCTAAGTAACTTCTGGAGCGCCTCCGTACCTGGAAATCCTGCACCGAAATACCCAATCAAGCAACGATCAACATCGTGGATCACAGCATTCTTCAAAACTGGAGGAGTAATTTCGTCGAGCAGCTTGTGTACATGAGTATCCCCTTCTTTAATGCTCTGCTGCAAACCTTCAAACACTTGGCGTGCTTCAGATGTACGCTCAGAATTTGAACCAGAGATAACCAAATCCCTAACACCTTCAATAGGAACAATCACCGACGGAGCAGGAACAACAACTTCCTTACCCAATCCGTAAATTGAATGCTCCCCAGTGGCCTGCGAGCTAGAAGAAGACGCCATTGAACACACAGAATCTTCAAAATGCGATAAGCTGCAATCGGGTGCCCTTTCGGCCATGGAAGAGGCCATCCCACCAAGCAAAACCTTCTGCCCAGCAACATTTTCACTTGGAATCGCGCCTTTGTCTTTGATACCTCCCACCAATGGAGCTTTAACAGACGAAGAAGTCGATAAAGAAGTCATCTTTTTACCCTTCCAATACAGTTATCAAACACAGTGAAATTTATTGTAGATCGGAAGAAGATCTACGACATTCAAAGAGAGAATGCTAGAGATAGACAGATAGGAAAGAGCATTCTTCATACTTCATAGTTTCTCATGGCCTATGAATTTGGGAGAATTGATTGTTTGCAAACTCAAAAGTTCAAACAACTAACATTTTGGAGGGAATAAGATCCTTGTTCATCGGTTCTCAAAATCATTTGTTTCATTTTATGAGAGGCGGTTATGTATATGTTTTGGCAGTAATATCACTTATTTCGAAACATGAGGAGTACATTTTAAACTCGTCCCATAAGTAAACGAGTTCAAATTAGGGGTGTAAAGATTGGAGTCAAATCAAACACTTATTTGTTGAGTCAAGTAACTATTAAAAACAATGATGCTTGAACTCGATGCAAGCTCGTTTGGGCAAAGAAAAATTTGTTCAAGATCGGTTTGATTAATGTTTAACTATGCCGAGTTCAGCTTGATTATACTCCACAAAATTTTAAACACCTTGAATAATATTAAGCTTTTTTTCTTTTTTTTTTTGAAAGGTGAATAATATTAAGCTTTAAAGTGTTCAAATTCGGGTCCTCGAAAAAAATATAAAAGAATATGTATTTTGTAAGTATAATTTAATAATAATATTTGCAAAAAAAATTATAATCTAATAATGTTCGATAAAACTCATAAATATTTCGAGTCTAAGCTTTAAAGTGCTCGAGTTCGACTCGTTAACTTTAATAAACTTCTGGAGTTGTGCTTGAGGTTGTTTAAATCATATCTAAGCAATCATTTCACTAATGGAGCATCAAACTGCTCGTGAGCGGCATACCCCCTAAATCTCCAAATTCTTAAAGCAAGAAAAATAGCAACATTTAGCGCCATGCATCAACCACAGAGGCATATGACCGAACACTTAGCAGGCAATCCAAACTGAGAAATATCAAAGCTGCAAAAACACTTCCCAGTCGGTCAATCCACACCGGCACTTCAAGAAACATCGAGCTGCAAAAACTATGCTCCGTTTCTAGAACCGCTTGCGTAATGCCATTCGTTTTCGAAACGAAAATGAATAGCTTAAAAAGTACATAGAAAATATAAAATTTAAATTAAAAAAAAGGTCCAAAAATGTATCAATATTTCCGTAAGACTATATAATACAAAAATCAAGAATGCATCTGTACACGTTTGATGGTAGAATAATGGTGACGATAATAAAATCATGAATGCTGACGATTATGGCGAAGTGACTCAGACTCACAACGAGGCAACACTCGGCCTGCTCGGAGAATCTTTAGCTGCAAAACGAATCAAAAAAAAAAAACGTTAATATATCCTTCTTCGGTTCGGTGTGTTTTCACCGACACACTCGAGTCTATGTATTTCCCGTTACGCGTGTCAGATATAAGAATATTGTTTCTCTTTCACAATCTTTCATAGCCTAGATTACACGGATACACACGCACACACACACACGAAAAAAAAAGTAACAAAAAAAAAACTTACAAACACCTGTGCTCTTTTATCTAGGTTCCAACAATGTGATGCTGAAATTACCAGAACTATCTGCTTGTTTGTTGCTTGAAGAACTCTCGGGCACGAAAGACATATTTCTCTCGGGCTCGAAAAACATATTTCTCTCGGTGAAGAATCCGGGCTCTTTCGGCATCGGCAATGGTCCGTCACTAGCCAACATTAAAACCACATACGACATCTTCGGTCTATCCTCTGGATTCTGCTGAACGCATAGTAGAGCTACGTGGATCGATCTTAGCACTTGTGACGTATATTGAGGTTCGATTACGTGTGGATTCGCCAGTTCTTGATGTCTACCCTCCTTGCAGAGTAACCATGCCTGCCAATTTCGGTTTCATGTTAGTTAAAGGAAGAGAGCCGCTCATGAACAAGCTCGTGTCTAGCTCGTTCGTGTTGGTGATCATTTGTTTAGCTTAACGAATCAAGCTTGAACATGGTTATAAGCTCGTTTCCTAAACGAACAGACACGAGCTTGACTCACGAACGTTCGATTATGTTCACGAACATGCTTGTATAAATAAACTAATGTACAACATAACCCTAACACATATTATAGCTGAATTTTATAGAATATTTATAGTGTTCTTCTAACACTTCTTGTACAACGATGTTTAAATACTGTTCCATAATTTGTTATTTATTTATACCTTAACGAGCCAAACTCGAGCCAAGTTCAAGTACGTTTAACAAGCCAAACCTAAACATGAGCTTTAACAATTTGTCTTTTAAACAAGCCGAGCTTGAACATTTGTTCGTTTATTAAACAAACGATCACAATCAAGGCCGTGACCTAAACGAACACAAGCTTAAACAACAAATACTCGACTCGACGTGACTCGTTAGCAACTCTATGTCTATACAGACTATTTTTGCTAAATCACTAATCCTTGTGCAAGGGATAGAACGATATATAAATATATATACATATATTGATGCGTACGTACATGTCCAAGAAGATTATGATGGTGATCGGGATGGGAGAATCCACGGTTTTTCTTGCCACTGACAATCTCGAGCACCAAAACTCCGAAGCTGAAAACATCCGACATTGTAGAGAAATAACCATCTACCGCGTATTCAGGAGACATGTAACCACTGCAAAAAAAAAAAAAAAAAAAAGATGCACATATGATATAAGCACAACTATTACTGGATTAAGGTTGAGAATTCTAAGTTTAAGACATACTATGTTCCGACAACTCGGTTCGTGCTTGCTTCAGTCTCGGTTCCTCCGAAAATCCTAGCCATTCCAAAGTCCGATATTTTAGGCTTCATGTCACCGTCTAATAGGATGTTTGCAGCTTTCAGGTCGCGATGGATAATCCTCAGACGGGAATCCTGATGAAGATAAAGCATCCCCCGAGCAATCCCCATGATAATTTCGTAGCGCATAGGCCAATCTAGTAAAGTGTTTCTGTTTTTATCTGGTCAAAATACGGGTTCACGAAATTCATTACTATGAAAAAAAAAAAGGGGGCAAAAGACACCGAAAACCCCTAAACTTTCATGATTGTAATATTTTGGCCCTTAAACTAGTTTTGTTAACAAACTGACCCCTAATCAATGTTTCAGTAACAATATAGCCCTTAATACGGGCTCCTAATAAATTAAAAATAATTATATTGGCCCCTAAAGTATGCTAAAAACAATGTTTTGATCACACCCCTACTACATTGCTCTCATTTCCAGGAGTTCAAAGCAACAAACAATATAAATAACGGACTTCAACTTTGTAGTCAAAAGTCGATCATGGGAAGAGGAATTTGAAATCCATTTTTTACGACGTATATTGCGTTGAACTGCTTAAAATAAGACAAACGCATTGGTGTGATCAAGAGAGATAAAGAAAAGTGTATTAAACGCCGAAACGACCAATACATACCGAGTAAGGGCCATATTTTTACTTAAAAAATAGTTCAAAGACTAGTTTGTTAAGAAAATAGAGTTTAAGGGTCAAAATATCACGGATTAGATACATGAGAGCTTACCGAAAATGAAGTAGTCCAAGCTCTTGTTAGGCATGAACTCGTAGATCAACATCTTCTCTTCGGATTGGATACAACATCCAAGAAGCTTAACAAGATTCCGATGCTGGAGTTTTGCTATGCATTCGACCTCGTTTTTAAACTCATCAACTCCTTGTACAGAGTATTCTGAAAGCCGTTTTACTGCAATTTCTTGCCCGTCCTGTAGTACTCCCTGAAAACCGAACATTTTTGTGAGGCTTGCAAACTGAAACAACATTATGTTCCACGAGCCCGTTTTACATTATGAATGACATGCATACCAGTTTCAATTTCATGTTAAACGAAAGAGCGGCTCGTGAACAAGCTTGTGTTTGGTTCATTAGAACTGGAGTAAAGTGTTGTAATTTTACCTTGTAAACAGGTCCGTATCCACCCTCCCCGAGCTTGTTGTCCTTTGAGAAGTTATTTGTAGCCTTCACAATCGCTTCCAAATCAAACAACGAATGATTAAGATCGTTCGGTTCGTTTACATTTCGATGTAGATGCTCTGAGCTGTTTTCCACATTTTCCTACACAATGATTGAATCAACAAATACGCGTTATTTCATAGCAAAAATCATCCAATTCCCTAATCCGGAAAGTATAAATGGTGCTCACCTTCTATAACAAGATGTTCAGACAGTCTTTTTTCCTTCCGTTTCTGCTTAATGTACAAAATCAGGAACAATATGAGCATCGAAAACCCTCCGATTACCCCCAAGCTGATTCCGACCGTTTTCCCTCTATGAGTAGTTGATCCTATTTCATCAAAGACTTTTAGTGCATTCAAAATGTGATTGTTTCATTTTAAAAAGGGTTACCGGAGGCCCTTAAACTTTCATGATCGTAACATTTTGGTCCCTAAACTAATTTTTGAAAACAAATTGACCAAAGCAAAAATTAGGCTCTAACTGATTTTTTGGTGACATATTTGAGTTTTGATCACACCCCTACATAGCTCTTGTTTCAAGGATTTCAAAGCAAAAAAACGGAATGTAAAACGGGATTCAAAATCATCGGCAATATCACGGTCAAATTGATATCTTATTGCTGTCAAAGTTGATCACCGGGAGATGATTTTGAAGTCCATTTGTTGCGTCGAACTCCAAAAAGTAATAGAAACACATTGGTGTGATTATCAAAATGGGTTGTTGATTCCGAAATGACCAATACAAACTGAACAGGGGCCGATTTGTTACTAAAAAATTGTTTAAAAGGGTCAGTTTGCTAAAAAATAAGGCCTGAGGGCCAAATTGTTATGATCAAGATAGTTTAGGGGCCTCCGGTGTTTTTTACTCAAACGATATTCCACAAAATGAAATGCTAGATGTCATCATACCAACTTCAGATGAAGCCAACCGTATGTAAATGTCTTGTCCGTTTACACTGAGCTGCGTGATGTCCATCAAATCATCGAACCAAAGAACACATCCACTGCCTTTATCTCTCACGTCGGTGTTTGCATAAGCCGTGCACGAGCAATTCTTTAAGCACATTTGCTTACAATCATCAAGATTCATGCTTTGATTATACCAAGAAAATCTAGTGTCCGGTAATTTAATCCCAGAATATTTCTTAAAACCGTCCCCTTTCTGGCAATCCAATGGAACCCTCCGAACACAACCACTAGACCAATCCGCTGCTTGCCAATCATCCAAAGATTTCGGTACAAACTTATCCAAGCAACTACAAACAGGAGAATTCGAAAGGCTGCATACTCCGTTTTCATAACATAAACCGTAATGATCACAATTATCAGCTGGTGCGTTAAGTAAAACGGTCCAATCTTGTGTCTTGTAATTCCATGTCAACCTCTGAAGAACGCCGTTAGGGTTCAAAGTAAGGATTGAGTATATAGAAGTATTTATAAGATCAAACTTGTAGTATATTTCTTGTGGTGTATTTACGTATCCGAATGTATATAGAGAATTCGGTTTCAGACCGGGTGAACCGCTCCACCTGATTCCGTTCCATGGACCAGACCGAAAAATCCTGACCGAATCATTCCGTACCAAAAACTCTTGAGGAAGCCCGTTTGAATCCATTCTGAAAACGTAATCTCCTCGTGAAGGATCGTTTGTGCTCTTCCAAGACTGGATTTTTCTATCAATGCCGGTTACTAAATTAAGCCCGAATTTCATTCCTGGTAACTGTACATTACTAGGATGATCGAAACTCTGCCACATGAAATTATCGGGGTTATCGTCGTTTGCATCTCTAACAACCAGATTTCCTGAATCAAGAAGCTGTGCAACGGGGTTCTTTACGGGTCCAGTGAAATTTGAAAACCAGATGATACTATTCGTGCTATTCACGAGTGTAAGAACACCTTCATCGGTTATCTTCAAGACTCCGGATTTATCATTTAATGGAGTATCCCTATTAGCTACCCATACCACGGTTACTTTGGTGACTTTCTTGAACCATATTCCGAGGTACCTATTGAGGGAGTTATCCGGGTAAAAAAATCCCAGCTCGAAAATCCCACCAGAGGATACGATAGTGGTTCCATCCGGAAGAGATTGGTTGATGCCCAAAGTATCCAATGCACGAAGAGGAAGCAGAAAGCAAAAGAAAACGAGTACGTTTATAGCAACCCCGATGACTTTCACCCTTATTACCATTGTCCCACTTTACCTAGAAACTCAAAAAAAGTATCACATTTACATCCACAATCTCCACCACATTCAAAGCATATCCGGATTCATCCAATTTACAGAGTTCCTTAATCTTAAACGTTGAAGAAGCTTTATTCAAATTTCATTTGTGCTTTTGGTTGCATAATAATGTACCTATACGAAAAAAGAATGATGCCATTCAATTCACTCTGGTAGATTACTAAAGCAATAGAGGAGGAGTTACAATGCTATATGTTAATATCGATAATCAAATTGATAGGATCAAAAGCATCAAAATATCTCAATTTCATTGTCGAATAAACGCCTTCCACACAGTAACTTAGGATTCGAATAAGATGCATCATCAAAACAATTATACAATCACACAATTGATCATTCAAGTGATAATACATCACAATAAGAAAAAGATTGACTGAAATAAAGGAAGAACAACAAGAAAAAACAATGGTTTCCAACATAGTATTGGTAAATCGAATCAAAGCATACAAAGCAGCCCAGAACCTAACAAAAACAAAAAAAGAAAAAAAAAAAGGGAGCAAGAAGTGGGAATGAAAAAGAAAAGTGGTATACGAGTCGAACTTATTCGATCTTGAACCTTAACGAATCAAACTATTCAAGCAAGAAATCGAACTGAACTCGACGATCACGAACTGCCTGGCTCATTTGCACCCCTATTTCCACCCCATTTTTAGCACAAGCAAACGTTTTCCATAATCAAAATCCTAATACTTAAACCCCATCAAGCTCAATTTTTAGTGAAAATTCATTCACATGATGATCAAGCAGCAGCAGTTAAACAAACTTTACTTTCACAATAATTAGCAAAGAAAAAAAAAAAGAGATGAGAATCAA
This sequence comes from Gentiana macrophylla, assembly GCA_026214975.1. Taxonomy (NCBI): domain Eukaryota; kingdom Viridiplantae; phylum Streptophyta; class Magnoliopsida; order Gentianales; family Gentianaceae; genus Gentiana; species Gentiana macrophylla. The sequence continues at coordinate 92,804,596 of CM047816.1, forward strand.
AACTAGCATATCCATGGCGTTCTGTACAGCTGTACTATGCATCTAAAGCCCAAACGAATTCTAGCACGTGGGTGATAGTGATTTCAAAATAAAGTTGCACTTACCTTTTAGCTTCAAACAGCTGAGCTATTACAATCGCACAACGAGGGGAAATGAATGGCACCCAGTAGAAATGAAAGCTTGGATTTTTATCAATTCCTTCTTGCTGTGGCCAAAAAAAAGAAGATGATGAAGAGAAATCACCTGGAAACATAAGTCAAAGAGAGAGAAAATACAGTAATTGTGGACTGAAAGAGGACCACTTTTCTTCACCTTTGTATTACTATACTACAAAAGGAGCAGAATCGGACAGCATAAAAGCCAAACATTTTACACATCAAGAGGACCCCCCAAAGTTCCAACAACCCCATCCCCAACCCCCAATAAACTATAAACTTATTGTGGTTGAAGAAACTTTGAACACATAACACATTACGTAAGAAAAAGGGCAAAGACGGTCAAAATGACTTGCCTCTTTTTTTTTTTTTTTTTTTTTGAAAAGGACTTGCCTCTTCTCACACTTGCCTTTTTGTTCACCATATATTCTAGGGAAACTTTGGATACACGGACTCTCTGTTACTGGAACAGATTGTCGGATGATTGTCACGTGTATAAAAAATGTTTTGCTTTTCATATACATGACAGTCATCCGACGATTCGTTTTAATAGAGAGTCCCTACCGTAAAATCACTCATATTCCGGAGGTTGTGGGATTTTTTTCCATCTCACCGATTCTACCGATACACTATAAACCGGTACACTACAGTTACCTATATACTATATCCGTCCCAAAATGTAATGTTTTAAGTTTTTTTTTTATTTTGTTCCATAATATTAATATGTTTAGAATACGAATGAAACATTTATTACATTTTTCTTCCTTCTACTTTTAATTTATTATACATTCATCCACTTTTCACTAATACATAACTTTTGCATTAATTGTTAAAAGTGATATAAGGAAATATAGTAGCGTCTTTACTAACACCAATTGGTTTTAGTAGACCGGTAAGCGTTTGATCCTAATATGGTATCAGAGCGGGAAGTCATAGGATCAATCCTTGCTTCCAACATTGTTTCCCCAATTATATTGTGCAAGTGTTGGGCCTCTTTGTTGGTCTTGTGTGCGCTTTATACGCCTTTTGTGCTGTGTTGGCGAGGCACATTATAAGCACACACGAGGCGTTAAAAGTGATATAAGGAAATATAGTAGCGCATTTACTAACACCAATTGGTTTTAGTAGAACGGTAAGCGCTTGATCCTAATATTAATAACGGTTAAAAGGTATTTTAGACTTTTATCATTAAAATTAATCACACTTAAATACTTTCTTAAACGATGTGAAAAATCCTAAATGAGCTTATATTTTGAGACGGATGTAGTATATCACATGAATCCCTTTTTGAAAGTTCTCGATAATCAATTTTAAAACGGTCGGATGTGATAATGGGTCATCGGAAAATCGATTTTTGCCTCAAAAATCGACTTTCTGAGCGCTTGCATCGGACATTTTTAACGGATTTTCTATTTTATAGTTTCAAGTACTACATTTTCGTGTTTATAGAATCACTATTGAGAATGAAATGAATTAGATAATCCATTTTACATAATGTGAATGAATGTGATAGATATAAAGGTTATTTTATAGAATATGGATGAATGCAGTAAATGTAAAAAATTACAAAATCAGTATTTTAGTGTAAAAGTATAATATATGCTGTAGTGTTTTGTTTTTTTTAAATCTGATCGTTGAAATCTTTAAAATAAAGTTTGTAAAACATTTACAATATCTATTGCAAAGCTTTCAAAATATCGATTCGGTGTGGTATACACATAGAATGCATTGCTTGGTGAAAACAAATACTCTCCGATTCAGACCTTGTCAAATTACATATGTTTTGCGGTTTGCCTCAAATCTGTCTCGCTTGCGGTCCTTTGGAATGGCAGCTACCTTGAAAGCCTCATTTCATAAAGAGGGGTTGTGTCAAGAAGGACTCTATATTTTTGTTCTTTAATTGCTGATTAATGGAAACGTTTGCGCGTTAACCGAAACGGGCTCCATCTTTCACATCTCTTCTTTGCAGATGATCTCCTTTTTCTTGGAAGCAACAATGGACCATGCCACCATCATAGTGGTGAGTATTCTACTATTTTACGAATTTGAGATTTTACGAAACAAGTTCACAGTTCATAGTGCATACACTCTTCAATTGGACCCAATTACAGATCAACATGTGTAAGTACGTGAATGTGCAAAGTGGAGACAAATCTGGAAAATCAAAATCCCACAAAGAGGAAGTTTATTCTTATGGTTCGCAAGGCGGAATGCACTACCGACATCACATTTTCTCTGTTGAAACGTGATATCGGCGTAAATGCTATGGCCACAACAACTGACACAACGCATTTTTATATCATATAGATCACGATGGAAGACACATCTAATCTATATATATATAACTATATAAGTGTGTTGTGGCATAATTACTAGATCTTCAACTTTTTAAAATACACTTAAAAAATTAGTGTCTATCGGGCACCCGTGTTTTGCTTCGAGCACCACGATTACTTCAACACCACGAACAATACAGAACGCCGCTATTGACATTCCTACCCTTACAAACTTCACTGATGTTGACGTTCATACCCTTACAAAAAAAAAAAAACGTCATCCAAATGTGGTGATGGCGGCCCGCACCAATGGCAGTGACGTTTCTCCGTCTGGTGTCTGAAGCAATCACGTGGTGCCAATAAACGCCCTCGTAAAACCGCTACTTCTGTTTTCCAGAATTCACTGCACCAGTTGGTCTTCTACCTTTGTCGCGCCCACCGATAATACCCCACCTCTGAAACTGCAATTGCCTTGCTCTTGCCCTCTCTTTCTCTTCTTCAGATTTTGATGAGTAACAATATGGACAAGAAACACCATATTCCCATTCTGGAGCTTCCATGTCAGCATCTGATACTGGCTGTTTACACCCATAGCAAAGTTTGAAACTTCCCTGTACCAGTCCGTGTTCCACCGACACGCGTTTATCAAACACGAAGCATTCCCCTTCCCACAGGCTCCTATCCTCAGGGATTTCCTCCAGATATTTCAGTATCCCACCTTCTAGATGATATACCTGTTATATATAGTTATTACAAAGCATGCAAACAAATACTCCGAGAGGTCGAATGCAAAATTCAACCTCTACAAAGTCGAATTTTTTCCAAAGTGTGGTGCCTCGGTAGATTCATCGTGGTGCCAATAACAGTGGCCAGTGAGTAAATGTGCATGAGGCAATTTAAACAACGCATCCTATAATGTTGTAAGATTCAATTCAATCAAAACCAGAACATTAAGTACCTCTTCAAAACCTTTGGATAGGAGATAACTTGAAGCCTTCTCGCAACGAATTCCGCCAGTACAATACATTGCAACCCGAGGCAGTTTTTTCTTTTCTTCTTCTGCAGTTTCTGTATTATCAGCTGATGAAGCAGGTTCTACCGGGTCTTGTGATTTGTCAGAAGATAATTCATTTTCAACCCAGGATGGGAAGTCTCGAAATGCGGTAGTACACGGGTCAACGGCTCCTTTGAACTTCCCAATTCTAGTTTCATAGCCATTGCGCACATCAATCACAACCTAAATAACATGAATAACAAACTTAGTGTATGAGCTTCGTTTTTGTTTTTTAGTAAAGGATCAATCATGAAGAAATGATACAACCACAAACCCTAATTAGATGCTCTATGAATGTTAAAGCTACTCCTGAACTTGGTCAAAGCAGTTTTTCTTGAACCAAGTTCGAAAAGAACTTACAGTAGCAAGTTAAATTCATGTTTATTACCCAGACAAAATGCATCTATCAGCTATGGAGAGGATCTGAAAATATGAACTCACAAGAATTTCGTCGTAGGGAAATCAATCTGTAGAAAATAGCACTTAGAGAGGAGAAAGATAGGAGGAAACTCTTGTTTTATTACTTTGATACTTATCGGGTAGATAAGAGACCTTTACAATATATATAAGATGCCTCCAACGGCTAGAAAAGAGACCCAACGGCTCTATGCACAAGAAAAGCGAACATCTTTGTTGCTAGAGATTAGGCACAAAACAAAGCCCAAAAGCAGATAGAAAACAGCATTAAACAGATCTTTGACTAATAAAACAAGTCTTAATATATTTCTAATATATATATCTAAAGTCTACACTCCCCCTCAAGTTTGGTTGTAAATGTTGATGCAGCCAAGCTTGAAGTGTAGATGTTGGAAGACTTGATTGGAAACAGCCTTAGTTAGGAGATCAGCCACTTGATCCTTTGTCTTGATGTGGAACAAGGAAATATCACCATTGTCCACTTTCTCCCTCAAGAAGTGCCTGTCCACTTCAACATGTTTAGTTTTATCATGATGAGTGGGATTTTCTGCAATGCATAAGGCAGAGGTATTGTCACACATGAGTTGTATAGGTTTGGTGACAGCAAACCCTAATTCCTCTAGCATCCTCTTTATCCATAAGCCTTCACACACTCCCAGAGCTAAGGCTCTAAGCTCAGATTCAGCACTGTTTCTTGAAACAACATGCTGTTTTTTGCTTCTCCAAGTAGTAAGATTCCCCCAAATATAAGTGCAATAACCAGAGGTTGATCTCATATCTGGATAACCTCCTGCATAATCTGCATCAGTGTAGATTTGTATCTCTCTAGTCTGACTTTTCTTGAACATTATCCCCTGACCAAGATCCTTCTTTAGAAATCTGAGAATCCTTTCTGCAATTTGCATATGCTTCTCTGTTGGTTGATGCATAAACTGACTTATCAAACCTACAACATAACATATATCAGGTCTAGTATGTGAGAGATAAATGAGCTTTCCCACAAGCCTCTGATATCTCCCCTTATCCACAGGTGGACTATCATTACTTTTGTCTAACTTCAACCCTGGTTCTACAGGGGTGTTAGCAGGTTTACACCCCATCATACCAGTCTCTTTTAATAGATCTAGGGTGTATTTCCTCTGTGAAATAGAAATACCAGTGGCATTTCTGGCAATTTCCATTCCAAGGAAATACTTAGGATTCCCAAGGTCTTTTATTTCAAACTCAGAAGCTAGGACAACCTTAATCTTGCAAATTTCATCATTATCATCTCCAGTGAGGATGATATCATCCACATAAACTACAAGTATAGTAGTTTTCCCAGAATTTTTCCTTATGAATAAAGTATGGTCAGTGTGGCATTGGTGGAAACCATGCCTTTTTATGAACTTAGAAAATCTCCCAAACCAAGCTCTAGGAGATTGTTTTAGACCATACAAGGACTTTTTCAGTCTGCATACATCTCCCTGATTCCCTAGGGATTCAAACCCTGGGGGAAGATGCATATAAACTTCTTCATCCAAGTCCCCATATAGGAAGGCATTTTTTATATCAAGTTGAGTCAAAGACCAATCTAAATTCACAGCCATACTCATTAGGATCCCGACAAAGATTTAGCTTAGTTAACCGGGGCAAAGGTTTCATGATAATCAATCCCATAGGATTGTGTGAAACCTTTTGCCACTAGTCTAGCTTTATACCTGTTAAGGGTGCCATCAGCATTATATTTAAGAGTAAAAATCCATCTACACCCAACAGGGTGTTTCCCTTGAGGTAGAGGAATGATGTCCCAAGTTTCATTTTTCACAAGGGCATGCATTTCTTCCTTTAGTGCATCATTCCATTCAGGGCTTTCCAAGGCATCATGGACATCCTTTGGAATCAGATGGTGTCAGATTACTTGTAAAAGCCAAAAGCGAGGACACAATTGATCATAGGATATAAAATTGTGCATGAGAGGATGAGCGAGACTGACTCCTAACCCTTTTCTTTTAGCAATTGGAAGATCATCCTGAGAATTATCATTCTCATGGTCACTAGTTGAATCAATACTCTGATAATCAGTGTTAGTTTGATCATCAGACTTCACACTTTCAGAAGTGTGTTCATCAGAACTCAAATCATTTAGGTTTTCCTCATCCTCATGAACTTCAATCTCAGGATTTTGTGAGATTGCCTTTCTTTTCCTAGAGTACACAATAACATTGGGTACTTGATCACCTTCTTTTTCCACAACAGGATTCTGTTGTTGGGAAGTTCCAGTTAAATCTGGATCAGTAGGAGGAACAACAGTATTTTCTCCATTATCCTCAGCAGGGTCAATATTCCAAGATTCATAATGATCTTGAAATATCTCCCCCTGAGAAGGATTGACATCATGGTAGTAAGATTGTTCTTCTACAAATGTTACATCCATGGTGTTATAGTATTTTCTGGTACAGGGGCAATAACATTTGTATCCTTGTTGGGAGGATGAATACCCTACAAAGATACATTTTATAGACCTTGGATCCAGTTTTCCTCTATTATGAGGATGAATATGAACATAGCACACACATCCAAACACTTTGAATTCCAGTGTGCTTATAAAGTGTGTTTCAGGATGTCCTTCCTTCAGCACTTGGATAGGAGTTTTGAACCCTAGAATCCTTGAAGGCATTCTATTGATGAGATAGGTTGCTGTAAGGACAGCCTCACCCCACAAATACTTGGGTACTTTCATAGTAAACAAGATGCTCCTAGCAACTTCCAGAAGATGCCTGTTCTTCCTCTCAGCCACCCCATTTTGTTGGGGGGTATCAACACAAGTGCTAATATGAATGATTCCTTTGTCAGAAAAGAATGAGGTAAGACCTTTCTCAAAATATTCCTTACCATTATCAGTCTTAAGTACTTTAATTTCAGTACTAAACTGAGTTTTGATCATGGTATAGAAGGTTTTGAAGATAGGTCCAACCTCAGATTTTTCTTTTAAAAGAAATAACCAAGTTACCCTACTGTGGTCATCAATAAAACTGACAAACCATCTCTTGCCAGTGATGGTCTTCAGTTTTGAGAAGGAGCATAAATTCTTTTAGGAAAGTTAGTTCTAGTATGCTTAGAGAATTGACAGATTTCACAATGAAGAGAATCAATATTTATTTCTTTAAACATACTAGGGTACAATTTTTTCAAGTACAAAAAATTTGGGTGCCCTAGTCTATAGTGAAGAAGCATAATATTATTACAAGAAGAGGTACTTCTACAGCTAATAGACAGGCCCTTAGGAATGTTATCCATACACATCTTGGAGTAAGGAGTCTTCAAAATAAACAGGCCAGATCTAACTTCAGCACTGCCAATCTCCTCCATTGAACTCAAATCCTGAAACTTACAAAACCATTAGTATGAAAAATCACGAGAACATTTAGAGTCTTGTATGAATCTACTAACCGACAATAAATTGCATTGTAAGTTAGGCACATAAAGAACATCCTTTATTGTGATTTTTCACTTAAAACAATGTTTCAATCCCGACCACTTGGGAAATGGAGCCATCAACAATCTTTACATTGTGAGGGTGAGAACATTTAAAAAGTTTGACAAATAATTCAGATTTCGGTCATATGGTTAGATGCACCGTAATCCACAATCCATATGTTTTTAAGGATTTGATTTCGAATAGGCATTAAGACACACACCAGATTAGCCATGGAGACATTGCCATGAGGAGCAGCAGTCTGTGTGTTTTGAGCAGACATCAGCATTTTTATGGCTTCAATCTGATCAATGCTAAACACACCATCAGACTTGTGTTCCTCAACATTGGCTAGTCTAGCAGAGCTTTCAGGTGTGTGACTGGGCCTAGAGGGCTTCAGGTTCTTTGGTTTCCCATGGATTTTCCAAAGCAGGTATCCTTGGTATGACCAATTTTTTTTGTGTTGTTCACAAAGCTGTCTAGTACCTTTGGATTTCATGTTAGGACCAGAGTGCTTTTGGTGAAAAGAGCACTAGAATCGATAGAAGAACCAGGGTTAGGCACCCCAAGTAGAAGAACCAGGTTAGACACCCCATTTAGCATAAGTTTTCTTCTACTTTCTTCATGTTTAATATCGGCAAACACACTCTTGATTGATGGAAGAGGGTTTAGAGCTTAGTACTCTTCCTCTCACATCATCAAGAGATGAGTTTAGACCCATCAGAATTTGAAGATTCTTTTTTTCTTTTCTTTAATTTCCTTATATGTCTTAGCATCTGCATTTAGAGCGCCAAGATATATTTTCAAAGACATCCAGATTCTTTTTCGCCATGATCTTGACAGGAGGTTGAAGTAGTCAAGAATCGACATCTCCCTGTCTTAGATTATGCGGCTTTGATTCGATTTCATCATTCGATGTGTTATCTCTTTTAGAGTAGTAGAGATCGCGTGACATTGCTCGCATTTCCTCCATGAGTATCATAGGAGAAAGTTTCAAGACAATGTTTGGAGTCATGGATCCCAAACAAGATGGATACCACATTCTTCATTTTCCACCCTCCATTTCTTGCTAGTCGGATCCCTTCAAATAGGGGCTTGAATCTCACCCGGTGAGATATTCTTCTTTGCCCTTCCAGGTGATATAAAACCTCAAAAGGAAAGGTGATTGACGATCACAAATGAGATGTTCGATTCTCGTCGGACCATTGGAGATAATTGTCACCATTGAGTTTGTGACTGTAAAATTGACTAGTAATGACTTCGTTAAAAGTGGTAACGTTGGGCATCAAAGAGGGCATGAGTTCCGTAGTTAGTTTGAAAGATGATTGGGAGATAGAATCTATAAGAAGCGACTTTAAACCTCGAGTACTGGTTACCCTAAAGGTAGTTACTATCGATTTAATCGGACCACGCCCAACATTAGTTGTTGGTGATTACAACCGATAAATACTACTAGATCGAATGTCAATCCACCCAAGACACGGTGGGAGTATGGTTTAACCGTTGACCCATTGTGATTTTGTGGACTTTATAATCTCTTTGGGGTGATTGATAACCTATGGCTCTTGGTGGGCGTTGTATAGGATTCGATTATAGAGGTTGGTTTGAAAACCTTAACCTCGCGTGAATGGAGTTTTGGTACTCCAGTTAACATTCGACCTCTTGTAGAACCACCGAGTGTCTCAGCCCGATTGGGAGCAATTGGATCTACACGGAAAAGAGTCGAATGAATAGGAAAGTTTAAACTTTCAGGTGCAAAGTTGAGTGGTATAGGGTGATTCACGACAAGTAGAGAGTTAACCAGACCTTGAACTCTCTCACCACTCGATCTTGCTTAATTAATAAAAGATAATTGATTTGTAATTGATTGATTGATTAATCACAATCTTTTATAAATGGAATTATCCTTTATTGTGATTTCTTTTAATTATTTATTTAATTAATTAGAAACTTGGAGGCCAATGATTTACTCTCTATAAAAGGAGAGCAAGGGAAATTGCAAGGCATCCCTTAAAGAGAGAAAAATTTGTTTAAGATTGCTCGGTGGCCATAGAGAAGAGTAAAGCAACAGACAAGAGTTTGGGACCTTAAGGCTTTGCTACCATGTAGAAAATAGCACTTAGAGAGGAGAAAGAGGAGAAAGATATTTTATTACTTTGATACTTATCGGGTAGATAAGAGACCTTTACAATATATATAAGATGCCTCCAACGGCTAGAAAAGAGACCAACGGCTCTATGCACAAAAAAAGTTGCTGTTGCTAGAGAGATTAGGCACAAAACAAAGCCCAAAACAGATAGAAAACAGCATTAAACAGATGCTGACTAATAAAACAAGTCTTAATATATTTCTAATATATATCTAAAGTCTACACAATCACATGCTTTGACTATCGTTAACAAATGATTAAACATTGTACCAGATTTTTTCCAGGTGTAAATTAGATTTTCATTTCACCAGACTTTATCAAAGAAACAAAAACAAGATCTTTATTCACCTTGACATTATCTAAATCACGATCACCAACCTACTAATAAAACTGCACTAAGAGAAAATCAAGCTTATAGACTATAGTCCCAATGAAGATAATGAAAAACAAAGTAACTAAACATTTATGAAAACTTCGAATTCAACATCACTTCACTTACTACATTGGGATCACTGATAACTGCATTCCAGTCTCTTGGGCTGACATACTTTCCCACCTTTTCAATTGGTGAAACAGAAGGCATGCCGAGAGTAACTATCTGCTCAAAATCATAATAAAAATCATTAGAAAGACATATCAGAGAGGAAAAATCAGCTAACAATTACGTATCCAGTGCCTTGGTTTGTAATCTACACCTCTTTTTTCAACTTCACTCTCACATGATCCCATCTGAAAGGTGCATCTTCACCTGCAGCTAAAGGTGAGCTACTCGTATGTCCATGATGAATAGCTTCTTCCTCAGGACTCACAGGTGACTCTATCCGTCGAAGGCCTCTCAAGCGATCATCCTTTTGGATAAATTCAAGAACTTCCTCCACAGAGGCCCTGATCCCACATATGCTCCCGTTTATACCTTCTGGAGCAAGAATGATACCACCTGAAACACGCTGAACAATATCAGCTTAGTGAGGTAAGAAGAACACCAGGACGGGAGGGATAGCCCGAAAATAGAAATATGCTAATTCTAAAGGCCAAAAGCATACACTATAGTAAAAAGAAAACTGAATAAGCTTGCAGCCTCAATAAAATCAGCCATGTCTATCCTAAGTTTCCAAACCATGAACAACAAATGTTACTAGTTCAAAGAAGCTCGTTGCATGATGAACCGGGCTGAAGGTCCCCCTTATATCAAATATTGAGCATAAGTAAAACAATGTGGATTTGCACTTCATATGACCTAATCAATTTGCTTAATCTTCACAAGAAGATAAGTAAACAGAATCTCCCAAACCTAAGTTCTTAATAATACAAGATCAAGAAGCTCAGAACTGATAAAACTAAACACCAAATCAACTTGACACTCTCTATCTAAAGTAGCATAAGCTCATATAGACATTTGCAACTTGTTTCATTATAAAGCCTCAATAATACAAATACCACAAGCATAAGCACTAGTTTCATAATTATAGCTCAATATAAGGTATAAATCTCATGGCATTACCAGTTGTTCACATAGATCCTTCAATGGCTTCCGTAAATCAGCATGGTCAGGAAAATCCGCGAACTTGTAAAACGACACAACCACTAATGGAGAGCTTGAGCTTGTATCATCCTTATCGGTGTTTTCCTGAATCGTATTCGATATAAGTACGGAGTTCGTCACCGCAGCTGCACAGAATAATTTCGATTGGGTTTGAAGCAAATTCTGGGAGCTCGAAACAATGGCGGGAACACTGGAGGATGAGTTAGCGGCTGGAGGCACCATGGAACGGGGGGTTAATGGACTAGGGTTCAGGGAAGTGAACAACGGCAGCATTCTGAGGACAACCCAAGACGGGGGTTTTGTATACAGTGGGAGCAATCGGACGGCAGGGGATAGTAGCATTGGGTTGAGGCCGAGTTGACTCGCTCAAAACTCATGAAAAATTAATAATTTGACCGTCAAACTCATGGAAGTAAAATGTTTGAGCTAGTAGCAAAAATGATCTCTATTTTTATAGAAATATTGTAATTTATTTTTAGGTTAAAGGTTGTAATTGTAAAGGACTGTTTTTTATCTAAAATGAGGAAAAATGATAAAAAAAAAAGATAGTGGTTGAAAAAGGATAAAACGCAGATATTATACTATATGCATTACTACGTATTCTTCATACGCGTGTGTAACACAAGTAATGCTGACGTGTTTTTGTTCTTCTCAACCATTATTTTTTTTTTTGTCATTCTTTTTCCCATTTTGTATCTTATTTTCATTCTTATATGGCTCGACGGCCTTTTTATTTTTTCTTTTATTTTGGTTTGATCAGTCTCACCTTTTTTTTTTTAACATGAATGATCTCTATTTTTTACCGAAATGTTATGATTTGGCACTCTTCTTTTGTTTAGTTTTGACCGGTCTCTTATCTTCCATTTTCTTTTTGCAATTTTGGTCTCATTATTTATCAAAAAATTGTGACTTAAATGGACCAAAATTGTAAAAGAAATGAAATATGAGCGACTGGTTAAACCTAAATAAAATAAGAGAGTTAAGTCACCGTTTTTCGGTTCCGTTCTTGCAAAAAAAAAAGGTGTGAGACTGGTCAAACCAAAATAAAGAAGAAGACTAAGCCACAATTTTTCGGTAAAAATGATGGATCATTCTTGCTATTAGCTCTAAAATGTTTATATCAATTATCTTCGTTATAGATAATTCATAAATTTTTTATCACTACATAATACTCCATTCGTTTTTTTTATCTGTCGCGTAAAGAAAATTCACACAGATTAAAAAAATAATTAATGTGTCTGAAAAAGATGGTAAAATAACAAAATTGTCCTTCACTCATTGTGTATGGAAAATTGTACCGAAATTTAGGTTATTAAAATAAAGGGTGAGGTGGAAAAAAAAATGTTGCATTATTTGTAAAATGACAGATAAATTAAAAAAAAAATCTGAAAAACGGGGGAGGATCAAACATTTCATATCATAACATGTGAATTTTATTTATTATTTTTATAATACTTATGTTTCTTAAAAACATGTGCATTTAAGATGTCAAGTACTTCGTAATGTAGCACATCCAAATTAAATAATAATCTCTATTAATGTATCAAGTTAGTAGTTAGCCACGCAGAGAAATAAGTAATTCAGTCGAAAGCGTAGAAGATCGATCGCTCGAACTCGAGCTCGTTAGTTTCGTGAAATTCGTTCGAAAGCTCGTTCGTTTGTTAAACGAACAAAAATTTCGCTCGAGCTCGGCTCGTTTAAAACGTGGAGTCGCTCGAGCTCGTTCGAGCTCGGCTCGTTAGACATATTTTTGTCTTTTGGCTCGAATTCGCTCGAGTTCGGTTCGTTAGACATATATTATAAGCATATAAGCATGTTCGCGAACATTATATAAGTATGTTACAATAAGCATGTTCGCGAACATAATAAGCATGTTCGCGAACATAATCGAACGTTCGCGAACCAAGCTCGAGCTCGGCTCGTTAAGCAAACGAGCCTACAATCATGTTCGAGCTCGCTCGTTAAGCTAAACGAACAAACGATCACGAACACTAACGAAGCCGAACACGAGCTTGTTCACGAATTTCTGTTCGTTTAACAAATTTCCAGCCACGTGAGGTTTTTATGTATTGTGTTAATCTAAATGGGCTTTATAGCCTATAAATAGGCTAACTCATCTAAGTTGAGATCATGTTATGTTATCATTATCTTCTTTATGAATGAAAATCTCTAGAGCTTGGATTAGCTCTTTCGTTTATCTCTTTACTTTGTAGATCTTCTACATCATTTCGTGACCCGAATTCTTCTTTTTTTTTTTGAGGCATTAGTAACTCGGATAACCAAACAATATGCAATAGTTTTTTAAGCCACTCGCAACTTTGTTAATGAAACATGGTAACCCGATATAACATATACAACAACAACAAAAAAAATTACGAGAAAGAAAATTATGATAGCTCAGATTACCTAAGTCCAAAGTCAAAAAACAGTAAAAGTGAATCAAGTTCGAGGCCATAATGATTAAAGAATTATAAAATAAAATCACCACTCAACTACAAGTATACAAACATTGATTTTAAGATCAATTGAAAAACTAGAATTAATCCACTCTAATTCTAAAGTCTAAAACTAAATAAAAAAGTGCTAGGGGTATAAATCCATTTAGGGGTTGTGATATGAATGCACTTAGAGCGACTCCAACGGCCTCCACCAAATTATCAATTTGAAGTAATTTTTACACTAAATTTTATCTATCAAATCTAATTGTACTACACCAAAAAGAAATATTTTTCGAATATTCCATCTTCAAATATCAATCATATATTGTACAACAATAATTGTCGGTGCTCTATTTCCGCCAACAAATTTGGTGGTGAATTTAGCCATCCCACCAATTTGATGGGAGAACCTCATGTTCATTGGAACCTCATTTTTCACCTCATTTAGAGCATCTCTAATGGTGTTGATTTTCTGTAACGTCCCGTTCCCGGACACCGAATCCTTATCCGGAAAATGAACGTTCGGCATGTATAAAATAAAAATAAATTCATTTCATACGTAAGCCTCTACTACGTCGTATCAAAAATAAGCAAACGGAAGCAAAAGACTCGGGTATAAAAATTATCCAAATAATCTAAGAATAGAAATGAAATCTAAAGATTGAAATGTAACTTTATTACATTCAAAGAAAATACGAAATCCCAAAAGAACGTACGATATTCTCAAACGGAAAGTAAAGGTACTACAAGTCTCGAAAGACCAAAAGTCTAAACCAAAAGTACTAAAACAGTCTAATAAGTAAATGACAAAGAAAATAAATGCTAAGTCTTCAATGAGGCGTCGTCAAACATCGTCATCGAACTCCTCCTCGTAAATATGATCAACCTGTTCGTCTTCTCACCCCCAAACACATAGAAAACATGCATTTGAGGTAAGTACAATGTACTTAATAAAAGAGAAAAGCTATGACAACAATTACAATTTATAAAGAAAAGATATTTAAAAGTTTAGTTGTTTATGTATGACCGACTCAATCTAGGGTTCTTTTCATGTCCATCAACATGAACTGACTAAACGTTTCTACCTAACTTATATATTGGCAACATATTAGTGGATCACACCAATATCCACGAAGTCTAGAATAGGTAGCCTCCGATAGTACGCACATCTCAGTGGAGTCCCTCCGTACTTAGGGTTTTTTTGACCTACGGAGTTCTTCCACCTTTAGAGGTAGCACACACATCGCGATATAGACTGGTGCCTATCCAAGAGAGACATGTTGCTTAATCTTTTACTAAGCAAGTACATATTTTATTAGAATGATTAACTAACCACTTATGTGTTTTCAATTAATCTCCCTCACCAATACTACTCTCTTCCTAGACCACTAGATATAAACAAAGCCTAATAGTTACACAGACATTGATGAATACTAATTCATCAAAGCACAAGCCTATCATGCTCTTCCGACGGATCCGAACTTCAACTCCCTTTAAGAGTACATTCGGTGTTTTAACTGAACGAATCAGAACCTCAATTCAGGCTTGTTCATGTTTATGAAATGTTCACGTATCACAAATTAAGGGTTTAAAACAATAATAACATGATTATGAAGCCCGAAACCAAGATGAAACGATAAAACAGTAAAAACAAGGTAAAACAGGTCAAACGCCCGTTTGACATCCTATGGACGCCCGTTTGACATCGAACGCCCGTCCATTAACCCCCAAACGCCCGTTCGTAAAAAATGGCTACATCTTGAATCAAAAAGTCTATCCTCAAACGCCCGTCTGTCTTGTGCAAACGCCCGTTTGAGCTGCTATGACCGCAAACGCCCGTTTGCCTAGTGCGAACGCTCGTTTGCCTGGGTTTTTCCCAAAACGCTAAAATCTTCAAAATGCGATTTCTAATCCGTTTCTAACACAATTAACATCGAATTAAACCCAGTAAAACATAGAAAAACATATCTAATCAAACCATAGCATCTATGATCATTGATCAACGAAAAGACACATCTTCCTAGCATTAAAACATCTTAAACACGATCTAAACCTTATAAACGATAATTGAAATCGTAGGAAGAGCCTCTTACCAATTTGCAGCCAAAAACTGAGCCAAACAGCCTTGAAAAGTCTGCTGCACTTCCATGAACTGATGTCCAAACGTTGCCTTTCTCACAACGATTCCAAATCTCTCGTCTGATCTGAAAACGGTTAAACTTTGCCTCAGAAATCGTGAAAGCTCTCTTCTCCTCCTTCTCTTCTCAAAACCGCAGAGAGGAAGAGCGTGTAAACTAGATTTTCTGATTTAATGTTTAGGTTATGGGATTAGTCTGTGTCAATTTTCCTTAAATACTAATTTCCAAATTAATCCTTTTTTCCTTAATTGCCCTTAATTACCAAAATAATCAGATTTCCCTTTTAATTATATACATATTTCGAAAAATACATATATATAATTAATACGGCACTTAACTCCAATAAAAGAAAAGAAATAATAATATTTCGTTTTCACAAAATGACACGTTTGCCCTTTTCCGAAAATCGAAATATTACATTTTCAACACCAAAACAGCAATTTGGTGGGAAAACAACCTTCAATGAACATCAAATTTGGGGGGAGGAGGAGGAGGAGGAGGGAAAACTACATCAAATTTGCCGTGGAAATTGGGTAGCCGGCAACTACTGTTCACCCAATTTTATTTTTTTTCTTTTTCTTTTATGAAGGATAAGCAGCATTGTATTTTTTATTTCTTAATCTAATTGTAATTCCCTTTTAAAAAATTTCATTTAACCCCTAAAAAAATATAATTGTAATTCAAGTATGAAATAATTTTTATATGTTAATTATATCATTAAAGCTGTTATAATATAAGTATAATATTAAAAAAGATGTGGAGAAGATGAGATTACAAATAATTAATATAAGATTATCAAAAAAATATAATTAATATAAGACACAAATAATACATTTATTTTTAATATATAATTAAATCTTAAAATGGAATATTTTAAGAATATTCTTTTTTTATGTAGAACTATTGGAGTTGATGGAATTATTTGATGTAAAAATTATATCAAATTGATGATTTGATGTTAAAATTATGTTGGAGATGCTCTTAGAGTTGCTTTTACAAGTGTGTTAAGGGATGTATTATTTTGCATTATAAATCAAATTATATTTTAAATATAAAAGCACTTTGAAAAAACAGAACTTGTTCACATGGGCACTATTGTTTATCATGATTTGACCTTCTAGAATACAATCACTAATTAACATGGTTAAGCATTATTTATCAATTAATTATTCATTTCACTTAATATTAGCAGAGCAACGTGCTCTGAATTGACTTTTTTTTCTTTAAAAAAATGTATATTTACTATAAATTGTTTAGAAAAATGTTGATAGTATCAATGAACAAAAATTTATCTGGAGTTTAAATGATTTTAAGAATACT
Organism: Gentiana macrophylla; assembly: GCA_026214975.1. Lineage (NCBI taxonomy): Eukaryota > Viridiplantae > Streptophyta > Magnoliopsida > Gentianales > Gentianaceae > Gentiana > Gentiana macrophylla. Next base: position 92,821,543 of record CM047816.1, read on the forward strand.
AATTTAAGTCTTAATGATAAGGTTATCTGCTCATAGTATACTGTTTAGTCAGAAGAAGATAATGTTTAGAGAATTTAAAAAACATAGAGGTGAATCATCCAATAAACAAGTATTTTTATTAATCTTGAGGAAAAAGATAGATTTTGTGTCACAACACACTTTTAAATAATTGATTTTTATAAAACTCGTATGATTCAATAAGTCTCACATCATAATCAATATTCTCAAATTTTGTTGGGCAATAGAGATGGGCCAACCCTTACCTTTCATAGTTTGACATTTAATTCTGTATTTTAAATCCATTTGATGACGTTATTTGAGTCATGATAAATTCAGCAACTATTTTTATTCATCGTTATCTTTTGACCTAAAATGTTTAACACAAGATATTCTCTTCCTCTCAAAGAAGATGCGGCATTGCAGGACCCAACTAGAGAATCTCACTGCCTCTCACGGTATGACTCTAATTTTCTCAACATGGGGTATTACCTTCTTCGTCTGTTAAGCACGCCTTCATAATCTTTTTCCCAATCACTAGCTCTCATAGGTTAAAATCGACATTTTTGTAGGGCCCTGCTTTTATATATTTATAGTGTATTTTAGATATGTTTTTATTTTACTTAAATTAAAGAAAAAACTTAGTAGGACTCAGTTCAATATACTTGTTCAATTAAAAAAAAATCCTTAACCAACTTATATACCATCTTCTACAACCCTTCACATAATAACCCTTACACCACAATTTTTATACAGTCAATGGTCCTAAAACAAAAATTAGGCTTAGGCCCCCAATTAGACAGAAACGTCTTTGATTTCGTCCGACAATCTGCTCTAATACTATATGAAACTGATAATTCATTAAAAATACTTTTCCTATCAATTATTTATGCTCTTACTATGTGAAAAATAAAAAAAAGAGTTTTTAGTAACATCGCATCAAACCGCCGGTAAGTCAACATCACATTTCGTGGGAAACATTTTGAGTTCAACCGCTAAGTAAGTTGAACCTCACACGCAAGGTTTTGAGACACCACACAAAAGTTCACCCGGGTTTATAGGCATCACAATGATTTTCAATTTCCGAAAAATCAAGCATCATATTTGATGTTTAACTTTCCACATTATAAATACTCACACAAAATATAATCGTAGATGTTGTGTGATGTCGTTATACCGGTAAACGTCACGTTGAAATAACTTTTGATTAGTTCTTACCACAAGGACGATTCATATTTCTATGCAGACACGATTCAGACCGAACTCTGGATTAATCGAACCAGTTGGGTATCCTACCGATGAGTTTAAGGGAAAAAGAAAATCTCCGGAGCATGACGTCATCAAGTTTCCATAACCATTGATGTCGTCACATGTGAAAATAAGTCTATTCCCACAAACGTGTCATTTTCCCAAACAAAACGACGTATTCACAGAATTTTCTCCATAGCTTCCTCCAAATTTCTTCACCTTTACCACTCTCTTTCTCCTTTCTATTCTTTTAAAATATTTAACATTAATTAATGAAACCCAACCAACAAAGATCATCATCCTATAATATATATATATATATATATATTCCCTTCACTCACTTCCTTAAATTCCCATTTCTGTTAAAATTAAAACAAAACCAATAATGAAAAACACGCTTTTGTCTGAACAAGAAGAAGAAGAATTCAAGAATCTTCACCAAGAAAAAATGATCCAAGAGCTTCTAAAAGGTAAAGAATCTGCAACCCAACTTCGGATTCTGCTACAGAATCCTCCTGTGGAGCAGATTAATTACGGGTCGGGTTCATCAGCTGCTGATGAGCTTGCTGTGAAAATCGTTGATTCTTTCACTGAAACTTTGTCAATGGTGAATGAAAACATGAATCTTGACTCATTTAATGCAAATGAGCCGAGCCCTAAGGTTTGTGATGAGAATAGAAAGAAGAGGCTCGGCCCGACACAACGGCGGGGATGCTACACAAGAAGGTTCGATATCTTAATTTTGATCTAAGAATAAATTTGTCATTTTGAAAAGTTGGATATATATATATATATTAATATATATCCGAAGAGAAGAACTATGTTTAAAACCGAGTAGGTACCATAAGATAATTGATGAAAAACTTTACTGCATCTGTAAATGATACTAAAAAATATGTATTTTTTCAGATTTAATTAACTCTACAGATTTGTTAAAAATATGAGTACATTAGAATCTGTACGTGCATATGTACAATTCATAATCTTAAAGTTGTGCTGGACATCTACCGCAAAGGTGTGCCTCAGCTTTTGAGTTTACTAATATATACTGTATAAATTTTGTAAACGTTTAGCAGATAGCATGACATTGAGTACAATAATCTATTCAGCTTTTCGTGCTTCAGGTGAAACTAAATATACGTATAGATTGTCAATTTTATAAAAATTATTAATATGTTAACATAACTCTTGATAAAGATTTTGTAAAATAAGAAAGAATGGTGTTTGAGTCTGTAAAATAGAGAATTTGTGGAGAGATACTTATGCAAGTGCTCTAAGATGATGAAGTATTACAAAAAAATGAAGAGAACAAATCCTACATTTGTAATGTTTATAAAAATACCCTTGTACCCGAATCTTGTATTTTTCAAAAATCTCACACACACGTGCGTATATATCACTAATTTTGTTGAAGTGTTTAAAATGTTGATTATTTATCTCCACATCAGCATAAGCTTTTGGAAGAGATGCATGGTAATTCAAAAGGTATCAAAGTGGGAGGTAAACATTGTTTTCCCATTTGGCCCACATATGAGGGGTCATATATAGCTGTTTAAGATATTAATAATCTACCTTCTCACAATCTTAAGTTTTTGTAAGAGATGATAATTCAACATATCTGTATATCAGCGTCCACACATCTGTATCCATGAAACCTATAGGATTACAGACATAAATGTATATAAAGTCCTGAAGAGGCATGTTGAAGTATTTAAGACGTTAATTATCTACATTCCTATCACTTTAGGCTTTGGGAAAACATGGTAATTCAACATATCCATGTGTCCGCTTCGTATCCATGAAATATAGGATTACAGCATAACTCTGTATAAAGTCTCCCAATATTGAAATTTTATATGTAGGGAATTAATGTTATTACAATTACGGTTGTGTCACAACGAATGACATCAAATAATTTTTCACCGTTTATCATGATGTAAGGGTCATTGATTATGACAGAGCTTCATCGTAATCAAACGTGTAAAAATGCGTTGGTTTTTTTTTTTATAAATTTATTTTATTTTAATAAGGTAAGTTATTTAAAGCATTTCGTACACAATTAGTTAATTAAGCATTATTAATAATAATAGCCATAAGTTTCTAAAGTTGGAATTTTGCTAGAAATGTGAATGAGTCAAGGATTCAAGTCTCTGAAACAATAGAAGATGGTTATGCATGGAGGAAATATGGACAAAAGGACATACTCTATTCGGAATCTCCCAGGTATGTGTGTGTATGTATATATATATATATTAATATATATGTCTCCTACTTTAAATGGAAAATTTGTATTACCGCGTAATTATTCTGATATAACGAATGTCACAATCTGACGTGTAATCGGGCTACTTATGATGTTATAGTGATACATTTCTTCAACTAGCTAGATGTCTCACTGTCGTATCATATTGTGATATTCGTTGTGTTAGACTAGAGTTGGAATGGAAGAATTAATAAGTGTCAACTAGAGTTGGTATTCTATGTGTCTATATATATGTTAATGTTACCATGTTATAATAATATCAGTATAAAACTTTGAAAAAATTTAGAATACAACAATTATATGAAAGTTTGAACTAAAAAAAAAACAAACAATTATATGAAAGTTGTACATCTATTATAACATTTCATTTCTCTCTCGCAGGCATGTATTATGTGAAATAGAGTAAAAATACATAGCTACAATACATGTCGTTTGATACAATCTACATACAACGTTTGTACCGTAAAATATTTCTAAAAACTTAAGGTTTTTTTTTTAGGGTTAAGTTTAATTTAAGTTGTTGAAAATATGACCGGTTTAAATATTGAAACACAACACATGTCAATATGTGATGTGGGTCGGATGACTTTTAGGTGCTCCCTCCCCATAATGTGGAGTGTGATATGACACATCAAGCACTCACTGGAGATTTTTAAACCTGATTCAACTATGTGATTCAGATTAATGTATAAGTTAGAGTTGTACAAATGAAATTTCGCCATTTTTTGTGAAATTTACTCGCACTTTCGATTTCGCAAGAGAGATCGACTCGATTTGGTTTTTTCAAGTTTGAGCTCGAGTCGAGATACCCGAATAATTAACCGAGCCGAGCTCGAGTTTAGAATATATTAATCGAGTAGCTCGCGAGCTTAATCGAGCTTGATTAAATAATTATTTACTTAATTAAATTTATTATAAAACATTATTTTTATAATTAAAAAATATTATTCGAGTCGAGTATTAGACGAGTCGAGCTCGATCTTGTCATATTTCATTAAAATTAAATGAATTCTAGGAAAATAATCGAGCTTACGAGCCGAGTCGAGCTATATCGAGTACTTAGTGAGTCGAGTTCGATCTTGCTTTTTTAAGACTCGATCGAGCTCGAGCCCTAGAGAGTATTGACTCGACTCGGCTCGATTACATCCCTAGTAGAGGTCCAGTCACTTCACACTTCATATGATGTTAGTAGAGAAAAATCACTCGTATGGGTCCACAACAAAAGGTACAAGTTAACGTATGATAAGTAGCTTCCCTATATATAATCGGGGGCCTTAACCCAAAATTTTTGTTTTAAAGGACCTTGATTCCGTAAATATTTATGGTATACTTAGGTGAAGAGGTGTATAAAAAATATAAAAAAAGATTAAACTTTATTTTTAACTGTATGTGTATTGATTTGAGTTTTGCAAATTTTTATTACTTGAATAATGAAATAGACCAAAATACACTACTAGTATATAAAAACGGAGTCCTTAAGAAAATATGGATTTTGAGGGAGTAAAAAATGAGCATTCGAACTTTGCAAAATAGAATGTCGAGCTTATATTCAACTTTCTTGAATTTGAATATCACTATTGTGCCTTAGATACGATATTACCAACAACAACGATTTTCTTTCTGATTAAAGCTAAATACATGGTTTTATGTGATTTGTGATAGGTGCTATTATAGATGTTCCCACAAATATGATCAAGGATGTAAAGCCACAAAACAAATCCAAAAAATACCACAAGATTCTCTTCTATACCAAATCACATACTTTGGCCATCATACATGCAACAATACTACATCAAAATCTCCAAAGATTATCTCAGAGATTGATCCCATGGATTCTTGTCTACTCAGTTTCAAATCCAAACCGGAAACCAAATCAGACAGTACCCTTTCATGCACGACACTCATTCCTCCGACAACTTTTTCCAAAGAAACACACAGTGACGGTGCATGTGATGACAAATCATCTGTACTTACGTGGCAAGACATGATCACACCGTGTTCTTTGGGGAATACGAGAATGATGAATATCTATGCCTCGGAATTTGGATCAACTAATTGTCTTGAAGAAGTGGTCTGTAGCTTTGCTACACAAGAGGCTTTTGGGGTTATGGATTTGGTGGATTTCAATAATCTGGAAAATGGGATTTATTTTGATGAAAATGATTTCTTCTAATATAGTTTAATTACATTAGTTTAAAGAAGACATTTTATCGTATAACTGTTAGTAAAAAGATTATATATATCAAGTATACGTGTATTATATCCATTTCATTTATTCACTTTCGTCTTACACATTCTTACGGTGTAAAAGAAAGTATGAATGAAATGATACGATACTACTCGCTGCTTCTTTTTTATTACGGATGTATTATAATTCTAGAAATTGTCAAAGCTCAAGGCAAACATGAATGTGTTGATGTTTTGCTTCAATCTCATGTTGTTATAGGGTTTATATATACGTATATGTACTATTATTTTTTAAATTTATTATTTCATCGACATATCTACTTGCATAACTTTTTAAATATAATAATAATATTGTACGTGGTCCTTTAACTATATAAGTTGTTTACTTTGATAAGTTATTGTTTGTACGGATGCAATGTATAGTCTCTATCCCATACAAATTTCCCGTACAGTTGGATTTAATGGATGGTGATGTCATATTTTCTGTGGTTAATATTTGTTTAATCTTATATCCATATATTAAAGTTTTCATTTGTGTTAATCATATAATAAAAATTGCATTTTTAATTAGAATTAAATACATCCCATTATATATATATAGAACTAGCTCTTAAGGGTATAATAACTCACTAATATAAAAACAAAGGTGTTGTGGTGCCAGTCTTACTTTTAGATGGAGTGTATGTGAGATTTCGATACATTATATCACTTTTTTTTAGTATAAAAATGTGTACAGTTGGTATTTGGAAACTAAAGAATTAAGACATAAACTCACGATATCCGTTGGTAATAATTAATGCAATAGAACTAATGAAATAGTCCGGAACTATTATTCACAAAACAGCTGAACTATTATTTGTCCAACACCTGTCGGTGCACCACACCATTCTCACATAATTGACGACCGTGCGAAAATCGAATGTATTAGACAACATGCGACTTCACACACTGTCGATCTTGATTCGACTTTCACATGCATGGTCGCATGTTGCCCCGTAATTCGACCTCCACAAGATCGATAATATTGTGATGGACATATAGCACTCGTTATGGTACAAATAAATGACCCCGTATAGCCACTATCAACCGGGAAGTTCTTCCCTAGTATCTCCACATGCACCGAAGTGACCGGTGGGTTGATCAGGGCCACACAGTTTACATCTAACATCTAAACTGTGTGGTTCTGATCAACCCACCTGTCACTTCACTCTAAAATCCCTCACCACATAAGAAGTTTTCCTATCAACCATCTTATGTAACATTCAATTATTTTAATAGGACAAACTTCAACAAGTTGCATATTGGACCATTCTTCTATTCTAGCAAAAAGTAGTAGTACGATCCACTCAGTGATTATGGACCTAAAAATGCTACGATCATAACAAAAATAACCTAATTAATAACAACGTATTTTCATATCATTAATAATATTTATATGATATTGATTACTATGAACTAATAATAATCAACAGTATAAATGTAAATTACATTATTGATTATGTTAATTTTATTGTGTTTATAGCATTACTGGTTTGAACTAAACAAGAGGAAAGTAGTACAAAGCACGTAAGTAGCATGGGCCAAGGAATAATGTGTACTACTTTAAAAGTTAAATTACTGATTTCTGTCTTTTTAACCAGACACGCGTTTTTGGTTTGGTTTTCTCCCATGACAATTTTAGTCCCTGTAAGTGGTCTTTTTTGCAAAAATAGTCTTGAACAAAAAAGACCACTTACAGTGACTAAAATGTCGCCGAAAAGACCAATTTTAGTCCTGTAAGTGGTCTTTCAGCGCTCGGACTATTTTTGCAAAAAAACCACTTACAGGACTAAAATTGTAGCCGGAGAAAAACCAGGACCAAAATCGAAAAACGTGTCTAGTTAGAGGACCAAAATTGTAATTTAGCCCTACTTTACATGATGATAGGTTAACAATTGTATTGGAAAATTGGAAAATCAGGTGTTGTCGGCCTCCCTATTTGTAAAGAAAGTTTACTTTTTTGCCAAAAGTGTTTTTAGGTATAACAACGATAATATTGTCGTTTGAAGACTCTTAACGCCAATAATATTGGCGTTAAACCACCCATTTAGACAATAGGCGATTATTGGAGTAACGAGACTTGTTTAATGCCAATCATATTGTCGTTAAGTAGTTAACGCCAATATTATTAGCGTTAAACATGTCTCGTTACGCCAATAATCGCCTAAACGATGCTATTATGCTAGTTCCCTCTATTATTTTCACCCATTTCACTCACCACAAAAATCTTAACTTTGAAAATTCATACACTCTTATCAAAAAAAAAACAAATTCATACACTTAATTCAAAACAAACCACTCACTACAAAAAACTAGGCTTTTTGCGACGGAAGGTTATCGTCGCAAACTAGGCTTTTTCCGTCGCAAATCCTAATCCTAATTTGCGACGGTTTTTATTAGTCGCAATTTTTAGTCGCAAAACCGAGTTTTTGCGACGGTTTATCCGTCGCAAATTATTTTGCGACGAATGTTGCGACGGATAATAACGTATTTAATTTTTTTAAAAAAATATAGTTTCCGTCGCAAAACAATGTAAACTCCGTCGCAAACAATTGTATAATCCGTCGCAAAATATATAATCCGTCGCAAAAATTTATAATCCGTCGCAAATATTTTATAAACCGTCGCAAAATTGTATAATCCGTCGCAAAAATTGTATAATCCGTCGCAAATATTTTTTATTAAATAATTTTTTATTTTTAGATCCTTACATATCCGTCGCAAATGCAACTTTGCGACGGAATATTTCCGTCGCAAAAGTTAAAATTAATCGAGAAAATTATGGTCGTTTTGGCAAAGAATTGCCAAACCACCGCCGCGAAAAGCGACCTATAATTTTCCCGGTAGCATTACAATTGCTACCGGCTATCAACGATAACAATATAAAAGGGATACGATACCAAATTAAATAAACGATATGTCAATGGGGATATGTCAAAGGGATATGTCAAAGGGATATGTCAAAGGGATACGATAAGCCAAAATAAATAAAAATGTATAAAGCAATATGTCACCCAGTCGGACCGGTGTACTACCTAAACCCATGTCACTTCCTCCAGGTCCGTGATCGGATCGGTCATCTCTGTCTTCGCCTCGTGCCGGGTTGCATCCTCCAGGGAGGATCTTTGCTAACCATTGGGTAATCCACTCCTCCATCTGCGCTTAGTCTGTCTTCCTGACGCTTTCGTCTCTCTCTAGCTCCTCCAACCTCGCTTTGTGTTGTGCATTAATCTGTCTTTCTCGTGCCATCTCCTGGGTGAGACGGGTGAGTATGCCCGGAGAGTATGTCTCGGCCGGATGAGTGTCGAGCGAAGAGTGAGCTGTCGTAGTAGTATGGAGGCGGTGACCCCATGCCAAAAACTCTCCTTCTTGTCGTAACCACCGGTAATAAGTAATAATAAAGACGCGACTCGTCGATGCGGGTGTCATTTGCGTCTCTGGCTTTCGCCTTGAGGTGAAGCGTCTGTAAAGTATGATATAAATTTGTTAGTAACAATAATTACATGATATATATATAATGTATATATAATATTTAGAATACATAACGTACCAAGATTTTCTCAAACTTCCTCGAGACGAAGTTGCCCGACTTTTCTTCTTCGAACTAGTCACCGGATCTCCGATCGATAGGGCACTTCTCTATTGTCCTCCATGGCCCGAGCGAAATCGATAACGCCGCGTCTCGCCCATAAGATGTGTCCCGAGGATCTTCCTTCCTCACCGGATCCGAAGCTCGGTTTATCTTCTTTTTCACAGATGTTTCCTTGAATGCCTATTCGACATAAGATAAACAAGTTAGTACATACATATATATATATAAAACACAAGTATTATTAATTAAATATTGAATAATTGCTTACGGGACTCCCAATCCACTCCTCGAATCGACGGAGAATATCCGGGGTCATCCAAAGCCGAGCACGGGGTTTGTTTGAGCCCGATACATATAATCACGGACCTCGTTGATAGCATACCGCTCAAAAGCTTCCACAACCAGCGCCGTGGCGTAACTCGAAGCTCGAAATGAGCTGCGACATAGTTATATATATGTTATATGTATAGTTATAATTATAGTTATATTTATATATAGTTATATTTATACGAACAGCGTACCACTAAATGCGAGCCACCACCTTTCTCGCCGCTCCTGGGTGGCATTATGCCACGTGGTGGCAAAAGTGTTAAGCCTTGATTATGGCGGTCTTGGCCATTTTCTTGACATAGTTGTCGATGAAACTTTGTCATATTGAAAACAATAAGTTGTTAATATATTTGGTTAATCAAAATATAAATAAAAATACAAACAAATTAAAGCAAGATATGTATTAACTTACCATCTCCCGGGATCCAAAAACGGCAATCCAAGGTCACCATTGACAATGACACCCAAATCCTCCTCGGTCATCTGGTGTATCTCATCATCCAAACCGTGAGTTCTGTGTGGAGGAAGGCGCTCCGGGGAGGGGAACTACCCCTACCGCGTCTACCTCTACCTCTACCCGACATCTATTTGACACGAGAAAATGACGTTTATACTAATCTAAATGCAATTATACTAATTAATAATAAATTACAATGTTTAATACATTATTATTCAAACAATGATGACAAAATAAAATATTTAATACATTATTATTCACTATCACTACTAGAATGGAAGAGTTCTTCCTCCTCTTCATCGAGATCTAGATCATCAACCGATTCTTCTTCCTCTCCATCTTCTTGTTGAATGAAATTCGCCATCTCATCATCATCCAAGTCATTATCCCCAACATCGGAGTCAACATCGACATCAAGATCTTGGTGGACAATGTTAAGAGGATCGATAATCGGGAAACATCATTGATCACTTGTTCTTGAAAACGGTTTCCTCGACGGGAGCATCGATAGTCGATCTTGCCTTTGTTTTGAAAACAACCGACCATTGATCTTTGTCTTTTTCAAACTTGGATATGGAGCATAGTAGACTTGCTCGACTTGATAAGCCGAACAAATGGATCATAAGCGCCATATTTCTACCACGATGAACTTCAACTATCTTATAATCTTTATGCACATTCATGCCCCGTTCGTAATTATCAAACCAATCACATTTGAACAATACGGCTTTGTAGGCGAATGAAGCTCCATAATACACCAACTCAATGATTTCATTTAAAGTGCCATAATAGTCGGCACCTTCCGTGGAATCGACACAAACTCCGTTGTTGATGAAGATTTACCAATATCGGTTGCCGGTTGAATGTCCGAAAGTTGTAGCCGTTAATCGAATAACGTTTCCAAGTTTTGACTTGACGAGAAGGACCACTTGCCAAAGCTTTTAGCAAATCATCATTCAACAATGATGCTTGTTGTGCAAACCATTTGGTAAATTCATTTTCATGTTTATTCCAAATATACATCGAGGTCAATTGAATTTCATTGAACACGAATAAATTGCTCGAACAATCTAAGAATGAATCATTTTGTCGCTTAATGTATATTTGTTCGAGAAAAAATCGTTAAGCATTGTATATATATAGTAATGAGGTACTTACGGTTCATACGGTTTCATGATTTGTGATTAGACAATACGTACTTGTGCACAAAGTCATATTCTTTATTATCCAAGAACCTCGTCTTGCACTTCCCGATTGTTGTACCATTATGATCACGGAATAACTCAGGTAAATCTAAAGCGATTGTCGATGCGAAGTCTCACCAACAAAGAAGATTCTTTGCTTTTGTTTCAATATGATCATCGTAATACATAGAACGAAGTTTGAAATCTCTTCCAACAAATACGCATTGCATATTGATCCTCTACGAAAGCTTTGTTACCAATCTTTTGTTTTAAGTGATTCAAAACCTTCGAATGGATACATCCATCGATATTGCACGGGACCACCAACTCGACCTCATACGGCAAGTGTATCGGTAAATGCTCCATCGAGTTAAAAAAGCGCTGAGGCAAAATCTTCTCTAACTTGCAAATAATCTCGGCAATGTTATTCTCTAAACGAATCACGTCTTCTATTTTTAGGGTAGCGACACACAAGTCTCGAAAGAATTGACTTATCTCGACCAATGCATTCCACTCATTTTTCGGAATCAATTCTCGAAGGAAGCGGCAACAAACGTTCCATAAAAGCGTGACAATCATGGCTTTTCAAACCACGTAGAATGTATTGATCATGATCTACGCCCTACTCAGGTCCAAGCATAACCGTCGTGGAATTTCAACTTGGTGACCCATTCACACAACACTTTTCTTTTCTACTTGTCAAGAACAAGTGTACAATCGGGCGCCGCAAAGCTCTTTCAAATCTTTAGCGATTTTGGACCACAAGCGATTTTGCCTTTAACGTCCATAACCGTGTCAATCAGTTTTTCAAAGAAGTTTTCTCAATATGCATCACATCCAGGCAATGTCGAAGCGGCAATGTTTTCCAATACGGAAGATCCCAAAAATGCTTTTTTTTTTTCCACCAACCATTCTTGAAGTTTTTAAGCCGTTTCAAGTCCGAATCGAGCCATCAATGATGCTTGGTAGGTGTTGTACAAATTCCATACCTCCTCACCACTCAATCTACGGGTGGAGTCGCGTGTTCATCTTTGTTTGGACTTAAAAACCTTTATCGGTCACGAAAAATATGGTCTTCAGGAGAAATCGCCGATGACAATCAAACCAAGTGCATTTACCACTATGTTTGAGCCGAATGACTTGTTTCCATCACCACAATAGGGACAAGCTTTCACACACCGTAGTCCACCGGATAACATGCCATACGCAGGAAAATCATTGATAGTCCACATTAGTGCAGCCCTCATATGAAAATTCTTTTGTGGATACATCGTAAGTAAACAACCCTGTTTCCCACACGGTGATTCAACTCTTAATCAATGGTTGCAAATAAACATCGAGGTTTCTTCGATTTTTTCGCCCGGTACAAGCAACCGATAAGAATATAAAGCTGTCTTTTCATGCCTGACAGGCGGAAGATTGTATGGTGTAACCATGACCGCCAAAGAAGAGTAGTTCTTCCCAAAATTACCAAAAGGTGCAAAACCGTCTCGTGCAAAGTCCTAACCGCACATTTCTAGGCTCCTTAGCAAACTCGAGGGTGCATTTGGTCAAAATGCTTCCAAGCTTCAGCGTCACTTGGGTGGGCCATTATACCGCTTGTCCTGGGTTTTCGCGATGCCACCTCATTTCCTTGCCTATATGTTTCGTGGCGCACAACTTTGGAGTCTCAGTCCAATCGGAAATAAGTCATCACTTTGTTAGGCACACGTTGACCTCTTGCGTTCGTTTTCGGTTTATATCGATCATGGTCACACTTCCGACACTTGTCAGATTCGCGTCCTCCTCCCAAAATAACATACACCCCGCTGGGACACACGTGTATTTTCTCGTGGGGTAGCTCTAATGCCTTTAACAACTTTTTGGTTTGATAGAAGTTCGAGGTCATTAAGTTATTCTTGGAAGAATATCTCCTATCAAACCGGTAACCCGTCAACGCATTTGTGAGAGAGGTTGTGATCACATTTCAAAGTGAGCAACCTAGAAGCCGCTTGCGAAGACGGAGACACTACTTCCATCACATACTGAGTTCCTCTGCGTTTTCAAACATTTCAAAAAAACGATGCAACCAGTGGTTTGGTGTCTCATTGTTCTCCTCTTGGTTAAGCAATTCTTCTCTTACGTGATCAATCCTATCACGTAATGCGTCATTAACCATGTCACGATAAGGGTTCACATTCCGTCTTTCTTTGAACGTTCATCGGAATGGGAAACTCTTCACCATGACACACCCAATCATAGTAGTTTGCTAAAACCCATATTTAGTTAAATGTAATCTAACGTCATGTTCGATCGAAAATTTAGTGTTCTTACACTTACTACATGGACACTTCATCATTCCATTATTTGCCCGAAATGAATCTAATCGCTTTGCATGTTTTATGAATTCCTCCACACCATTCACAAATACCGGGTTAAATTTCTTGTTAGCATCCAACCTCTCGTACATCCAACTACGTTCTATTCTCTTCATTTTCAATCCTACACATCATATCATACAAAAATGAGACTAACAATAGTCTTTGAAGGTTGTCTCAACACTTTTGCAAACTCAGGTTTTACTCAACTTACTATGAAACTAACAACACTTTAACCTAAATTTTTAATTCATGGTCAAAGGTTCGACGTCAAAATAATTCGGAGGCTTTCTTTGGATAACAAAGTACCCCCAGTACCATTTTCCAAACGGGTAGGAGCAGCACCCTTTTCAACAAACCAATTCAACCACATACTTATCATCATTTCAATCCAAATTCAACAAACCAATTCAACCAACATCCGGTTTCTAAACTAAGCATTTTCAACCAACATCCGCTTTGCACATACTTAAGCATTCAACAAACCAATTCAACCAATTCAACCAACATCCGGCTTTGCACATACTTAAGTATTTTCCTAACTTATCTAACTAATACACATAAGTAAGCATTTTCCTAACTTATAATTACAACACATATATATCTATAAATATATACTACATATGATACACTATATAAAAAAAAAAAAAAACTATAAAACCGGCAATCCAAGGTGCAAGGAACTACCACTACCGCGTCACTCTACCTCTACCACGACATCTATTTGACACGTAAAATAGCGTTTATACTAATCTAAATGCAATTATAATAAAAAGGCGTTTATACTAATTAATAATATGTGCAAGGAAAGCGAGATTTTCTCAGAGATCTCGTAACTCACGGGGTTTGCAATAGATCCCCTAACTATTGAGATTTGCAGTAGCACCTCTAACTACACACGACCTCAAGCAATTTCTTTGTTTGCTAAGCCGAGTAACTACAACACCTTCTTCGAGCTGTAAAAAGTGCAGCAAAGTAAGTGGACCGCCAAAAAAATAAGTTAGGTAAGTATAGCCGCACACCGAGTATCATATGTCAATCAAACAAAGGTGGCAGGAATCTAAAGGTGAAACTAAGCTAAGATAAAGTAGATGCACTTGAGATTCCAAAGGTGAAACTAAGCTATGATAAAGTGATATCAAAATGATGATCATAAATCCCGTAGTCTTATGATTGACTACATTGTTGTTCCACCTCAAAGCATGTAAGCCTCTAGACATTATTAACTTAAAACAACAAGTAAAATACATCAATCATTCGTAAACAGTATCCAAACGGACAGCACCTCCTCGAAAACACAATTGCACCAAATTGCGTTTTCTTTATATGGTTGGAAAGCTCAGAATGCAAGCTACAAAACGCATATTTCAGATCTCATTTTCATCCATCACACATCACACACCATGTCAAACAAAAACGCATCGGATATTGAAAATCTGTTTTACAGCTTTCGATGTGGTTTTGTGTCGAACTTTGAGTACCCTATACTACTTGGAATGAGCTGAATTTTTGATGTGTTATATATTGCATATAGGGGTACATTTTTCATTGAGAAACCATTCTGGTTTGACGCCTGTATAATAGTTAAAAATGTTGGTCACAAACTGCTTAGTCAAAACTGTCCGGTGGGAGCTAATTAGGGGTGTGTGGTGTTTTTGAATGTCGGGTTGAAGCCCAAACGAGCTGAAAATTTAAGGGATTATAATTCAGAATATTATGAGCATTTTATCTTCTTAGACCAACTGATTTTGAGTTCGTTTTGATAGTAAGAAAGTGAGATAAACATAGGTCAAAATTTCATCAAAAAAATGAACTTTCATCCAAAATCTAACACAAAACAATCAAAACCCCAAACCACCCATCACCAAGCACCAACCGAGCAAACATCACATAGCATCACCACAACCAACATTCTTCTTCTTCTTTCTGAATGGATAAATAGATGGAAGACATGGATGTAATACAATAATCACTACCAAACTGCAAAATTAAAATCTCCTCCAATTGCATTTATTTAGTGTTCAATGACTTAAATTTTACAAGGGTTACGATTAAGAGCAAAACATCCGGTTAGGTTAGATCGAATAGATTATTAACTAGTAACCCAAAAACCAACATGGTCACAATCCATATTGCTTTAAAAATCAGTCCAATAATATAATAAAGCTCGTTAATTTTATGTTGTTCCAATATACATAACTAATTTGTTTCATATCATACCGTGCCCTCTAAAACACATGACTTGTAAATGGACAAATACCCTTCTCATAAAACATAAAAAAAAAAAAATGCAAATCATCAAATAAAAATGCAAAAGGATTCAAGGACAACCACAAAGGGTCTCGCCATTTCTTAGACCCTGGTTCTCTAAACAAGGCACGATCTCTAAATCGGTGATATTTACCACATATATATAATTCATTATGCATTGGAATCGGGTGCAGGGGAGAGGGTGGGAGGGGAGGAAGAGGTTACCTTGTGAGTGGCTGCGGCGGTGGTGGAAGGAGGTGGCGCCGAAACAGTTCAAAGCAGGGGGGGGGCGGCGGGAGAGAAGAGGGGAGAGAAGAAGAGAAATGAGGAAGAAAAGGGGATTATGCGACTGATATCCGCCGTTTTGCGACGGAATTTAATGTCCGTCGCAAAATAAACCTAATTCCGTCGCAAACATGTAAATTCAGAATAATAAAATAATTAATAAAAATGTATTAAATATTCCGTCGCAAAATAATAAAAATGCCGTCGCAAAAAGGCATTTTGCGACGGAATTTAATTTCCGTCGCAAATTTTATCTAAATTCAGAATAATAAAATAATTTTATAAAATTTTATTGAATAGTCCGTCGCAAAATAATAAAAAGTCCGTCGCAAAATTGCCCGCCAAGTGGAAAAATCGGTCCCGCCAAGTGTCCCGTCGCAAACATTAAAACATCCGTCGCAAACGTAAATTTGCGACGGAAATAAGGTCCGTCGCAAAAACTCCGTCGCAAAACTGCTGTTTTTTTGTAGTGACTAGTTGTAATCTTGCACATCATCTTTGTTCATCAAACAAAGGAGTTGATTCATGAACAAAGCTTGACATGGGTAAGTATTTTTGTTTTGCGATAACTTCATATCATGTAATGTGTATATTTTTCATTTTTAGTATGATAGAATGTCAATATGCTTAGAACGCTGATGAATATACTTGGAACGCTGATTTTATGTCAATATTTTGGTGAGTTGTTGATAGGGTCTATGTTATTGGCGTAATAGTCGTTTTAACGATATTAATATTGGCGTTAAACAGATTGTTACGCCAATATTATTGTCGTTAGAGAGAGTTTTACGACAATATTATTGTCGTTACAGCTGTTTAACGCCAATATTATTCATGTAACGCCATCTTACAGCGTTGTTTATTAATTAATAGGTTCAGATTGTATTATGTTTAATGTAATAATTAATATAATAATTTCGTTAGCCTTTATTTATAATATAATTGCCTTATCTTATTATATGTAGATATATGCCCAATATTACTGACGATGCAACCTAACGGATTCGACGATGATAAATAACACATAACACATACCACAAAAAAGAACGAATAACGACAATAACATCGACGATTTCCGTTCAGCATTATGGTGAAAGGCTCCTCCCGAAAGCGAGGTTCTTGTAGGTCTAGGTTGTTTCGATTCCACTCCTTCCTTCTCACCAGTTATGACCTTCCACATGCCTGCAAGAAATGAGGTCCTATAGGATAGCTCGTAGAGGATTTGTAGGTTCTCCTATTCATCTCTCCACTCGCCAGAACAGTAGTTCTTAGGCGGAAATGAGGTATCAGTAGATTATGTATTTTAATCTTTGTTTCACGGACTCGTCCGGCATCTCCATCACTTCTCCCGTGGTTTACTAACAAACAATGCAACTAAATGACACAAAACTTAACATTCAAAACCTCACCGTTACTTGGAAATAATTGACTTTAACAAAATCACACAAATAACCAAACAAACCAAACCTGAAATGGTAACAACTTATATGAAAATAGAGACCACACGATACGACTATTACGGATTTTATGTGTGTTTGATTGTTTCATGTCGTCTCTCTTTTAATGAAAGTTTTTACTTAATTATTATACATATATAAACATGACATATATATATATATATATATATATATATATATATATATATATATATATATTAATATTTTGAAAGAATTAATCTGTCAATTTACCCATTTTATCCAATTGACCCGCTCCATGACCCGATTTAAAATAAAAAAATAATTAAAAACAAACAAATATCCCACGGTAGAAAAAACAAATTATCCCACATTCTGTAAACCACCCACTATGCACCCATCCTCCAACTACTAAATCAGATCCATATCCTCATTTCCATTTGAATCTGAACAGAAAATACTAACCTAACAAACACTTCAACATCTCCTGTTCTCCTCTCGAACGGCTAGGGCTTTCCTTGAATTCACATATCTCAAATCGTATGATAATTCCAAAACAATTGCTACAAATTCGGAGTTGGCAACTGAGAGTTACAGGCAAGAGATCAAATATTTTTCATACTTCTGTGGATTGGGGTTTTTACAGTCTCATTTAATTTTTCTATTTTGATTGGTTTTCATACAGGAGGTTGCAACGGGCACAGTTGGAACCGAGGCTTGCAGGCTGCAGCGGATTCGAGATCTTTTCCAATTTGATGGTTTGGATCATTATCCCCACCCCCAATTCACGGGTTTGTCATTTTTTCATACTTATGTGGATTGGGGTTTTAACGGTCTCATTTAATTTTTCTACTTTGTTTGATACAGGAGGTTGCAACGGCCGAGGCTTGCAGGCTGCAGCGGATTCGAGTTTTCTTTCCTCATATTATAAACAGAATTATAAATTTGTTTATGTTTAACCTTCTTTATAATTTTTGTTGGCCTCACATAATTTTATGTGTATTTTCGGTTTGTTGTTTTGCTAAAATATACGTCAATAGATTATCCCGGAGGATTTTGTAGTGTGAAGTCATCTAAGGCGAGTTGTTAAGAGCATTGGTGTGTTCGAATGCAAAGTGATAGGTACATCATAGCTATTTTTGATTATTTTTTAATTTATTCCACGGCATTAGTTATGAATGCTGATAAATGTCTGTGTTGTTTTGATGTGTTGGCAATTTATTTTTGATTATTTTTTTAACAAATTCAATGTTTGTGTCGTGTATCTTCTTGATTCCCAGGTATGCTGTTTTAACCTCTGTTTTTATTGTTGGATATTTATCTGAATCCTGAGCCAACAGTCAGTCACAGGTGTGATCGTGTAGACTTCCATTTACTAAATCGATTTTTGATGCTAAAAAAAAGAGAGGTTATTGTACAAGAACAAGAGGTTTGTTCTGCTGCTACCTTTTTCACTGTATTTATGTTTCGTGATGGGGTCGACCAGAGGTTTATATGGGACTCATTTGTGGTTGTATAAACCTCGGGACCCCGTCACGAAACATATATAACTAACACATGTCACATATATACAACTATATCCTCGAGCAGCAGTCAAAATGACTGCAACTTCAGTTCTGTCATGTTTAAGTTTTTCTTCTATTGATACAAAAAAAATAAAAAGGTTTCTTGCTATTCAAGTGCTTTGTGAATATTGCATTCTTAATGGTTGATAAAACACATGTCTGCTTGATGAAATCATTTTAGTATGAAAATAGCTTTATCTTCTGATAAGTGCCTTTTGTTTGTCATGTGGAGAACTTGCTGATAATGCGCTAAGTTTGTCAATGTGGGTAAATTTTTATTTTTTATTTTTATGTGTTTGGATATTGGACCTCTATAAAGTGAAATCAAGTGTTATTATGTAGTTTTTGCTGATTTGTAATTGTTTCCAGTTATGCAGGTTTTTAGATTTTATATTGCAAATTGCAAATTGAAAATATGTTTATTGGATTTAGAGGAAGAAATAATGGATTCTTCTGACGACAACGATTACGGGTATGATGATGAAGATCATGAAGTCGAAGAAGATGATTCATATGATTATATTGACGACGACGATGATCAAATGGAGGAGGAGGGAGTTGATGGTGCTAGCAAAGTTGATAAAGATCACGCAGTAGAAGAAGATGATTCATATGATTATATTGACGATGATCAAATCGAGGAGGAAGTTGATGATGCTAGCAAAGTTAAGAACTTTGATGTCCTAACTGTAGAAGAAATTCAAAAACGTCAAAACGATGTTATCTGCTCGGTTTGTTCGGTTTTATCGGTTCCAAGAGAGGTTGCGATCCTGATTTTGCTCCACCTCAACTGGAACAAATATAAATCTTCTGAAGAATGGTTTGCCAATGAAGAAGGTATCCGTGAAGCAATCGGGTTGTTATCGGGTCCAGTAGTTGTTTCTAAATTTTCAGCAGGTAAGAAATATAATTGAATTGTTTGCAATATTTGTTTCGAAAAATTCAATTTCAATCAGATGCGTGCAGTATCATGTGGACATCTTTTTTACGAGAGATGGGTTGCTAACGAATCGTAGAGAAAAAAGTCCGTCTCGGATCTGGAGGAATTGAAAGGCGGAAAGCTTCAGCAGATAAGGCAACACTTAACAAATTTTCATTAATGATATCAAGTATATAAGAGAAGCTTGGGAGCAAATTATTGAATGTAGGAGAGTTATGAAATGGGCTTATGCATATGGATATTACATCGAGGAGGAGGTGAAAAAGCGGTTTTTCGAGTTCATACAAGGCGATGCAGAACGTGCTTTAGAGAAGCTACATCAATTTGCAGAAGAAGATGTGACACAGTATGCAAATGATGTTGGCCCTTTACCACATTTCATCGAATTCAAAGACAAGTTAACAAAAATGACAATAGTGACTCGAGATTACTTTGATGAGTTGGTTAGAGGACTCGAAAACGGTCTTCAAGGCATGGGCTCGATGAATGAAACACTTGGTGTTGGTGTTGTTGATTGTTGGAGGTGTAGCAGATGCACATTGTTTAACGGATTGGACCGGATAGTATGCGAAGCCTGCCTTCATCCACGGTCTGATGCAAGTCTTTAGTAACATCACACAACACGTCTACACGCACCCCACTCGAGTTTCGACTTTATGTTGTGTGAGTGTCATGCCATTAGGTAAGATTTTCATTGCTCACTACTTTTTTTTCATTGTGTTCAGGAGATTGCTCACTACTTATGGAGCTTGATTTCATGTGACTTTCTTGGGAACATGTTGATGCACCAATATGATTTTTACATGATAAAACTTTGATATTTGGAGTTGAAATGTTCAAAAAAATTTGAACACATGTTGGATTTTCTGAATGTTTCTGAGTTATCCATCGGAGATGCTAATTGGAGTCATATTTCAAGAAATGATGTTGCTTCTTTCTTCATTAAAACTATACTTCTTCATATGTAATTAGAGTGAACTTGCATATACAACATTGCTTCCATTTCTTATCATTTTTTTTTCATTCTGTTTCCTTTTCAATCTACGTTAATTTATATTTTAAATAATTATTTATCCATTAATTTCTTCAAATTTCGGATGAAACATGCTTATTCTTAGACCTATTTGTCAAATAATAAAATAAAATGTTTTGTATTGTCTCTGAAGCAATTTCGTCATATCATGGAATGTCAAATGTCATTTAAAACATTATTAAATGTATATCATATGTATACATTACTTCACTTTCGAACATATGTAGCCATTTTGATTTAATAACATTTGTGTTTGATTTTTAGGTTTTTCCGTGCATCGCATTTTCATTTAATAACATTTGTGTTTGATTTTTTGGTTTTTCCGTGCATCGCACGGGTTTCCTACTAGTATATATATATATTTTCAATGAAAAAACTGTCAATTGACCCATTAATTGACCCGCTCCATGACCCGTTTCCGACCTGTTAAAAAGAACCGTCCCCACTGTTCATTTGGATTAAAATTCCAGATAATTACGCCAATATAACCCCCCTCCATAGCTACTCCGTCATCAGTCCTCACGCTCTCCAACTTCCTTTCCTGTAACTTCCCACCTTCTCCCCTCTCACTCACATTTTAAATACCGTGCCCCATCATCATTCTTCAGTTACGTTTTTCAATCTAAGAACAAACTACTCCGTTTCTTTGAAAAAAAAAAGCTCCGGTGAAAATGGCTTCTACAGGCGGCGGTGGACGACGCGGCGGTTATCAGCAGCCTTCTGGCCGTGGAGGCGGTTACCAGCAGCCTTCCGGACGTGGAGGAGGGCGTCAGCAGTCTACCGGACGCGGCACTTCTCAGGATGTTTGTTTGTTTTTTTTTTTTTTTTTAAAATTCTCAGGATGTTCTCTTCATTTGGTATTTCTTTCACATCTACATGTTCTTCCTTCTGTTAACTCAGACAATGTTTTTGGGAAATAGATGCCTTACACGAGAGAAAATGCATAAATCTGACAAAGCCGGGGTATTGAATCCGACTTCACCTATACGGGGTGAATCCTCAGAGAGAGATCAAACTTTACAATGGTACAATATAGAATCATTTTTTTTTATTTGCTTTTTAATTGTTGTTGGCAATTGAACTCCTGAAATCGACCTTACTTTATATTGTTGGGTTATTACTGTTCAATTTAACTATAGTTTTTGATTATGGGTTGTTAGGAATTATTCGTTGTTAAGAATTATTCGCACTTTAAAGATTTGATTTTTATCTCCAGTAGAATATTATCAATTATTCTTTTGGTAAGAGAACATGTTGTCTTCTTTCTTTTTTGGGCCTACTCATATACCTGGTAATACATGTACTGGCGAGCTTTTGATTTCCTTATTCATTATATATGTGGTTGATTAGTCTGAGTTTTGAGTCATTTGCGTGAGTGTGTGTTTGATTATAATGTTATTTCCTACTATATATGTGTTTGATTAGTCGAGTTTTGAGTCATTTGCTTAGTCTGATTAATTTGTAGGTGATCCAATTTTTGCATGTAGCACCTTTCTCTGCAATTGTATAATTTTTTTTAACATGAAAATGCAATAGGTTGATCTAGGTCAGAAGATTGTTCGATAGAAAAGGGAAACCATATCAACAAAAGGAAGAAAAATCAACAACGAAGAGGCAAATCATATGATCTTTGGACCTTTCAGAGTATTTTATTATTATTATTTGTCTTTTTTGTCTTTCTGTTTCGGTTCCTTCTTCTCATCACGTTTTATATTGTGTATATTCCGACAACGAAGAAACTCCCGCGTCGAAGAATGGAGTACGCACGATCTGCCGAGTATGGCAATGCGAATTGGGTATTTGGGTTGGCATCAAGCTCTCTGCGAGATTTATTGTGTTTGTTACATCATTGCCCGTGAACTGTGATGTTTTGATTTTTTTGCTTTTATAAAATTACCTGTGACATCGATTGATGGCGGTTTATGGGTTTTCAGGCATATGATTCGTAGTCATGTTCGTGTCAACAATTTATCCGGCGTTTCGACTTCTCCACGTGGTCGGCCTTATTGCAGGTTCAAATATTTCTTATGATTTTGCGGTGACATATTTCTTATGATTTTGCAGGTACAAATATTGAGTAGTCATACAAAATTGTCTATAAGCAGTCTCATTAGTCATCTTATTTGAAAATTACCCCTTCTCAGTAAATTTTTACGGCATTGTTGCTTAGTGCATACCTCATGTAATCATATCCCTTTGTTTTTGAAGGAAAAATGATAAAAACAACATCTTTGTTTAATTGAAATGAAGATCTTAGGAGCTACAAACAACTCAGTTCACTGGCATTGTTTCGGTCAGTGCCAACATCATTTTGTTTACGGAACTAAACTACCGGGATTTATGCGGGTACTCCATCTTCAAGCCAAATGAGAAAATAAAACTGAGCTTTCACCGTCAAGTTGGTTTGTTACACCTTGCTCTGTTATTTATGTACAATATATTTTTCTTTTTACTGTCCAGACTTCACTTGCATTGCTGACTCCTTTTCTTTGGATATGCTTTTGAGTCAGAGGTATCCACTTATTTGTCTTTTGTCCTTTATATTATTTTTTGTCATTTCGAGTTGCTAATTTAACCTTCTTACCTCTGGTTGGTTGATGTTTTTACTGTGTTTTTAGTGACACGCTTCATTTCCCAATTTACGCTTCATCACGATTTTGTTATTGATTTGTCCTCCAGAGTCTCTTATTCTTACATCTTACATATTTTCTCCCAAAGGTAATTCTCTTTTTATTTACCATTTTATTGGACTGCATAATTTGTTGTGTGGTTGTTGAGAATTGCTTTTGTTTTAACCCTTATTAACTGTATAATGTGAAGAAGAGAGAGAGGGTTGATACCTGCTTGCAGAGGTATAAAATATAGTTTCCGTTCAGTGGTATTTACTCAGTAGTATTCAGTTTTTATGTATATACGATTCAAAGTAATCAATTTTTCAGTTGTATTTAAAACACCCATTAATTATATTGTTGGAATATATAGTCTCATCATTTGCCTTTTAAAGAAAATTAGGAGATGCTATTCTACATACGGAAATAAATGTTCACATAATGGCTTCATCATACTTTTTTGCTATGAATAATTCTTTTTCTGCAAATAGAAACATTGCAGAAACTTGCAGCATTTGTTATGCATTCTTTTTTTTTTTTTTGCTAACCGTCTCAATTTTAAATTTTCGGCTGCTTCTCCTAATAATAAAATTTGGCTTTATTGGAACACTTCTCTCTCTTGGGATATCTTACTTGCTACGGATCAATCGATACATGTTAAGTTCAATGGCACTGCTCCTTTTGTTATTTCGGCCATTTATGCTAAATGTAGCAGAGTAGACCGCACTGTTCTTTGGGATGAGCTCCAATCTTTACATGCTCTTGGCCTCCCTTGGCTGCTTGGAGGGGATTTCAATACTATCCGGTTTCGGGAAGAATACAAAGGCAATGGGACACCGGATCGTCGCTCCATGTAGGATCAACCGATTCAAAATGGGGACTTTACTTGGTCGGGCACTAGACCCAATGGCCTTGTTCATGTTAAACTTGATCGAATATTGCACAATTCCAATTGGCTTGACATTCATCCTACTTTCACTATCAAGGCTCTTCCTAAATGCTGCTCTGATCATAAGGTCCTCTACTATGGCTTGACTCGGCTGAATTCTGGACCCAAGCCGTTTCGCTTTCAAAGTGACGATGACAGATTAAGTCACCTTAATAATCTGGGCCCCAATATGATCTAGTGATGAACACTCAAGAACCCTAATGCCTACAAGAACGTGGTGGTGGATTTTTATGTATGCGGCTGAGTCTAAGATCGTGTCTTAGATTGCCTACGTATCTTGTTATATTCCAGGAATCAAGCCTTACGTAGTTCCTGGATTGGGGTATTTATAATGACAATACTTGCCTAAACCCTAAGGTTAAGTCGGCTTGTATTATTGTCATATTTACCCTTTAATGGGCCTTAAACCCTTGCCCAAGCTATCGCTATTAATGGGCTTTGATACCGGTGGTGTGGACCACTCGTCCTCGAAGTCGATACTTCCGACTGCGGTAATCGACTTCTGACTCATTGTCCTACTTCGCTAGGTGGTGTGGACTCGTCTTATGGACTTGTCATCTCACACTGCTCGATAGTCGATCGTCGTAGCCTGGAACCGATTAGATGGCCCTAGCCTCGATCCTGGGTCTCGACACAGTTATGCTGAGACTAATTCACCATGTGATGACCAACCGATAGACGACACGTGGAGGAGTGAAACCGGTATCGCCATAAGCCCCAGGACTTGGGAGAGGTGACTCCGTTATCCGAGGTCGAGTCTGCCACACTAATCGTCGTCGAGTTGGGTCTTCATTTAGGCGGGCTTTTTCCCGCCACTTGTTAACCCTAACCGCCTACTGCCACGCGGCACGATATCTGGCATACGAAACGCTTCGAATCCCGCAAAAGACGCGTCATTACCTTGATTATCGCAATCTCAGGGGTTATAACTCCCCTCCTCACGTCTTTCGAGTTCATTTGCAAGTTGCTAGCTTATATAAAGGAGAGAAGGCGATGATTCTTTTTTGTGAATTTGCTAATTTCTTTGCCATAAACTCCAAATTCCAAAAACCAAGTAAGGCTCTTTTCTTTTTCTCAGTGTTATTCATCTTCTTCTTTTGTTTGAATTTATCCATGTCCGATAGTAGTAGCGCCACAGAATCGAGATAGGGGTAGTGAAACGCCCATTCACAGACCATTCTCCGGCTTTGTTATCTCGACCCTCTTCTCCGGCAAGACTCGGCGAGCCTCGACTTCCCCTCCTCTGTCGTCCCCCGATCAACTAAGAAGCTGGTAACTAGGATGGGCGGTAAAGGTGCTAAGGGTGCCTCGGCATACTCTCTTACGAGGAGGTTGGTAGAATATGTACAAAGTACGGTATTACTCCCCCACTTGAAGCTCAACTCCCGTCTGGCCTGCACCGATTTGCGGATGAACCCCCAGAAGGGTTTTGCATTGTTTATGAGAATCAACTGGCGAGTGGGTTAAGGTTTCCACTCTGTCAGCCGTTCTGGCCATCCTACATCACTATGAGATAAGCGTCTCCCAACTTGCCCCGAGCGGCGTCAGAACTTTGATGGGATTCATAATAGCATGTCGAGTGGCTCAGGTCCGCACCAGTGCCCGTGTTTCGATATTACTACAAAATTGCTGCTACACCCGACAAGTTATGGTATTCCTTTCGAGAGGAGAGCGAATCGACATGAGTTCATAACTAAGGGCCTTCTTCTCTCACGGGAGTGGAAGCCTCGATTTTTCTTTCTCCGTCATGGCCTGGATAACCCCTACATAGGGCAATGGAGGTCGAGAGGCGGGAAACAAGATAAGCTTAGGAAGGACCCGGTTCCTCACGAGGATCGACTCTGGGTGGACACACGCCCGAGGTGTGTACTCGAGACCTGAGTCTCTGTATCACACTGGCCCACTTGGAGGAAGCTGGGCCAATGCCATATGTGGGCCTTTGCGTCCCAGATCACGAGAATCGTAGGACGTTTGCTTGCTTTTTACATACTTGTTATTTGTTGAGTTTGACGATTTGTCATCTTGCTGATTGAAATTAACTGTTTCCCTTCGTTCTTTGCAGTGGGCCGGTTCACAAAAGTCACCGATCCCACACGTATTCCTGGGTCGGCCGCCGTGGCTGCTCCACCTACCGGGGGTCGGGCTACCCCTGTGCCTGAGGCTAGGGTGCCTTCTTCTTCCCGTGAGGGGGGGTGCCATTGAGCCTGAGCCCACCCCTGCTGCCGTCGAATCAGTACCAACCGGGTCGACTGAGCTGCCTCCGCCTGGAAGTGGTTTAACAGCCCGTTTCGGTTCTTTGCGAGATGAGGACGAGGAGGTGCTAGTCGAATCAGATCTGGTTACAGAGGTGCATGTCGAGACGGAGGTACCTCGGTCCAAGAAGAGGCCGACTGCTGCTGAGTTGGTGAAGGAGCAGCATCGTCAGTCGAAGAGGGCCAAAGCGACTGAGGCCCCCATTGAGCTTGACGTTGACATGAACTGGTCTCTTGAGGATTGTGCAGCCTTAGAGGATAAAGCTTTGGCTATGGCGGTCCGAAAGTCGAATCGTCTCATAAGTCGATTTCCGTTTCTTTCTTTACTTATTACTTTTTCTCGACGCGTATGCCTTGTCCATTTTCTGATCCTTCATGTTCTTTTTTACAGAGTAACTATCTCAGTCGAGAGGCCGCTCGTCGGCTGGCCAAGTCGAGTGAGTCGGCGGACGACTTGCGTAGAGAGAACGGCAGGTTGGCGCGGGAGCTTATTGTAAAGAACGCCGCCATTTCCGCCATAGAGACTCAATATGAGACACTAAAGAGCGAGTCGGTTGCGAGTGTCGAAAGTGCAAGATAAAGCGGTGGCGGTGAGGCAAATCGATAAGCTGCCGAGAAGGAGGTGACTCAACTGCGGGCCGAGAGACAAGATCAGGATAGGGAGCTACTCAAGGTGACCCATGAATTTGAGAAGGTTCAGGCATGGTACAAGGCTTCCCTGGAGGACGTGGCGAAAGCTCGACAGGACCGAGATGCGCTTCAAGTCGAATTGGATCAAGCGCGCGCGCATCTCGAGACTGTTTCGACCGATACGATCATGGAGTATCGTAAGTCGAGCAACCTTGAAAGCGACACTGGAAGTGATCATGCGTGCCTCGATGATGGCGGATACACTCGGCCGTGGACCAAGTAAAGCGGTCATTCGACTTTGATATGTCAACTCTTGAGACACCAATGTTTTACAACCCCGACTCGGAGAAGATGTACGATCAGTATATCGAAGAGTTTCAACGGGGAGAGTCTTTGGCAATCAAATATGCTCCTTCCACATACGCCTGACACGATCCGAGTCTCTGTCGACCCGAGCTCCGCCAATCTGAGCCGACTCGAAACCAACCCTTGATTATTATCTTTTTAATTTTCCTTTGTCCATTTATTATTTGAACTTGGAATTTTGTAATGACATTTTGAGGATCGACTTTGGTGGCCTTTCGACTGGCCGTATCTTGTAATATCTATGCTTCGAATTTTTATTTGTCTTTGCAATTTGATATCTCTTTTCTCTCTTATTACTTTGTTTGTGTTTTTGCTATTCACTATTCGTTGCTCGATTTATTGATGTTATGTTGCCCCCCAAGTGTATTATGAACCTTTGGTTTTAATGCACTTGAGATCATTTCGCTTGCCTTGGCTTTTTCGCCCTTTAGGCTTATTTGTCCTCGGTGAGCATTTTAATGTGGCATCACGGCGCGGTCTTTTTCGCCGCCAGGCTCTTTCGACCATCAATCGGGACGGTGGCCCGACTATGCGAACCGTCCTTTGTCCAGGCCTTTTTCGCCTCTCGGGCTCATTTGGCTTTCGACTGGGACAGGTGGCCCGACTATGCGAACCGTCCTTTGTCTAGGCCTTTTTCGCCTCTCGGGCTTATTCGGCTTTCGACTGGGACATTTGGCCCGACCATGCAAACCGTCCTTTGCTTTAGCCTCGTTCGCTTCTTGGGCTCGTTTGGCTTTTAGCTTGGACCTTTGGCCCGACCCTGCGAACCGTCTTTATGCCTTTGCATTCGTTGCCCGTTAGGCTAACTCTGCTTTTGGCTTTTACTGAGATGTCCGACCATGGATTTTCTACCGATGTCGGAAGTATTGCCTTTAACATTTTGTATAACTTTGGACTTGTATAGTTTTGGCTATAAATCTATGAGATATAGAAAACATTTGAGAAAGAACAAATTTATTAGAATACTTATAAAATTGTCGCATGGACTTATTACAAGATCTAAAACCGAAAGCGAGACAAAGGTTCATTGAAATAGAGCTTATCTCAAACATAATATCTCCTCGAGGTTGTTGGCGTGCCAATGTCGAGAACCGTGGTTCCATCTGCTCGCCCAAGTTGATATGACCTTTGGGGTGGACCTTGAGAATCGATATGGGCCTTCCCGATTCGGGGCCAACTTTCCACTTGCTTCTGTTGACTTGCTTCATTTTCCTTAGAAACGGATCACCAACTTTGAAGTATCTCGTGTCTTACCCTCGAGTTGTAATCTTGGGAGATTTTCTGTTTATACCTTGCCATTACAGGTGAGGCTACCTCTCTTCGCTCCTCGACATTGTCACACTTTGCAGCCGGAGTTCGGGATCATTTGTCTCAACATTATAAGCTAGAACTCGAGGAGAGGAACTCCGATCTCGGCGGGTATCACCGCTTCACACCCATACACTAAAGAGAAGGAGTTTCCCTGTCGATGAATTAGGAGGCATCTATATGACCATAGGATGCTCGGAAGTTGAGTTGCCCAATCTCGACCTTACGATTCTAGTCTCTTCTTTAACTTGACTTGATGCATCGATTAGTACATTCGACTTGACCCGTTTTCTGTGGGTGAGCCAGCGAGGTGAATCGGGTCGATATGGTATTCGCCGCACCATTCTCTAACTTTTCGATCTTCAAACTGAGTACCGTTATCTGAGATCAGAGCCTTCGGAATTCCGTACCTGCATAGAATGTCGACCCACAGAAATTTCTTGATGGTTGCAGCTCGGATATCGGGCAACGCCTTAGCTTCTATCCATTTCGTAAAGTAGTCAACTGCGACAACCACGAACATGAGATTTCCCGGGGCTCGGGGTAGAGGTCCAACAATGTCGACTCCCCACTGATCAAAAGACCATGCTGACGAGATGACATTCATGTCTTGTGCTTGTTGATGAGAAATATTATCATGAATCTGACAAGGATTGCACTTTTGGACAAGATTATTCGCATCTCGTTGCATTGATGGCCAAAAATACCCAGCTAGCTTGCACTTTCGAGCTAACATTCTGGCTCCACAGTGATTCCCACAGGCTCCTCTATGAATTTCTTCTAAGAGATACTCGCCCTCAGTTTCAGAAACACATCTTAACCATGGACTCACTAAAGATTTTCGATAGAGGATGTCGTCGAAAAATGCATATCGAGCCGATTGAAGTCGAATTTTTCTGGCTTGTATCTTGTCTGATGGTAGAATTCCGTCTTTGAGGTAAAGAGCGATCGAGTCCATCCACGTGGCCTGCTGAGTAATCGGCTGGGCCTCCGTCTCAATGTAGCTCCTATCGGTCAATAACTCGACTAGAACCTTCTTATTTGACATGAAATTCGAGGCAAGCTTTGAGAGGGCGTCGGCCCTTTTGTTCTGACTTCGAGGAATCTGTTCGAATTGAACTGTCTGGAACTTAGGTATGAGACCTTTGACAACTGCTAAGTAATTCTTCATTGTTTCTTCCTTAGCCTCATATTCTCCTTTCACATGGTTCACCACCAACTGTGAGTCGCTATACACCAACAAGTCTTCGACACCTAGTTTTAGAGCGAGCCTCAGCCCAGTTATCATGGCTTCATACTCGGCCTCATTGTTTGTTGCTTTGAAGTCGAATCGAAGGGCGTATGGAAATTCCTCGCCTTTCGGGCTTACCAGAAGGAGCCCTGCTCCTGCCCCTTCCTTACTCGATGCTCCATCGACTTGAAGGGTCCATTTTTCCTCTGGACTTCGCTTTTCTTGATCGAGTTGGACGGAAATTCCTTCAGCCAGAAAGTCCGCTAAGGCACTGTGCTTTTATCGCGATTCGAGCGAACTTCGATGTCGATTGGGCCATTTCTATTACCCGTTTCGCCAACCGACTGAGGTATCGAGCCGCCAAAATCTGCTTAAGTGGTTGGTGCGTGACTACCACAATGGGATGAGCTTGGAAATATGGTCTCAACTTTCTCGGCGTGAACTAGACTTAACGCTAACACCCGGTGGTGAGTACGGACCTCGGGGCCATGTAATGCCTTCTTGCGACAAAGTAGATTGGCACTTGGCCATGCACCCTTCTCGAACCAGGACCGCACTCTTCGCCTCCTCACACACTTTGCCAAATAAACCAACAACTTTTCCCCTTCGCGGAGAAGTGAAGGTAGAGTAATTCGACAAATAAGCTTTCCAACTCTTCAAAGGCACATCGACATTCATCATCCCGATGAAAAGGGTGGCCTTTCGGAGTATCTTGAAAAATGGTAGCGCACGTTGTGCGGATCGCGATAAAAATCTGTTGAGAGCTGCCATTCGACCCGTGAGCCTTTGTACCTCCTTGATATTTCGTGGTGCGGGCATATTCTTCAATGTATCAATTTTATCCGGGTTTGCTCGAATCCCGTCTTTCGAAATCATGTAGCCCAAGAACTTACCCGACCTGACCCCAAAAGTACATTTCTTCGGGTTTAGCCTCATCTGCGTTTCTCTCAACACCTCAAAAACCTCTCGAGCATCGACTAGGTACTGTCTCATAGATCGACTCTTGATGAGCAGGTCGTCTACATAGACCTCCATACATCGCCAATTTGCTTTGCAAAAATCTTATTGACCGCCCTACGGTATGTTGCCCCTGACATTCTTTAATCCGAATGGCATGGTCACATAGCGAAGGTGCGAGTCTGTGATAAATCTTTGTTTCTCTCGGCGTCTCGAGGTCCGTGAATTTGATGGTATCCTTTTAAGCGTCTAAAAAACCAAAAACTTCAAAGTCGATAGTCGAATCTACTAACCTGTCAATTTTAGGCAGCGGATATGAGTCTTTCGGGCATGCTTTGTTCAAGTCCGTGAAGTCCACGCACATGCGTCAACCGCCATCGGGCTTCTTCACTAATACCGGATTAGCTAGCCATTACGGATAGAAAACCTCTCTCACTTATCTTGGCTCTAGTAGCTTGCCGACTTCAACTCGATGGCCTCAAAGTCGATCGGATGCAAAATTCCTCTTCTTTGTTTGGTGGCTTTTAGCCTGGTCAATTTTGAGTTTGTGGACGCGATGTCGATAGATAACCCTGGCATGTCGGTGGCTTTCGGCGAAGATGTCCACTGAACTCGACTAATAATTCAATCGATGCATTTGTTTCTCCTTCTCGGGATCAAAATCCGACTGACACACTTGATCGTCCTCTCCTTCCCAGTCGGACATTCTCCGCTGCATCACTTTGGAGACCCAGTTCTTTTCCTCTTTTTCTTACGGAATCGGTTCCTCGACCAAGACTTGTTGAACCGCCATCTTCCCATTCATGACAACGAGTTACAACTCCGGCGACCTCAACATCTCCTTTTACCCGTGGGAACCGTTCCTCGTTGGGAATTTCATGCTATTATGAAAAGTCGATATGATAGCTCGAGAAGATCGAAGAGAAGTGGTCGTCCCGAGATAACATTATAAGCGAAGGAGCCTTGACCACCACATAACTTAACTCGAGTGTCCTTCGCTTCTCGCCGTCCCCATTTATCGTGAGTAACTTTATCGTGCCCATGGGATGGGTGCTTGCCCGTAAATCAAGCAGAGGAGCCGCTATAGGGGCTAGGTCTTTCTCTTCGGCCCGACCGCATCGCTGAAGCGCCGAGTAGTACAAGATGTTTACGGCACTTCCATTATCGTCTGAGACTACTCGATACGGGCTCGACTAATCACGGCCTCGATAACTAGCCCTTTTGTGACTCACAGACTTAGGGATATCGTCTCGAGGGCCGTATCCGACTTCCGTCGTGAATCCCGAAGTGCTTGCGCTCTCTCGAGCTATGGCGGCTCTTGTTTGGCTTGATCTTTGTCATTTCACAGGACCGAAGATTGTATTGGCGTAGTTAAGCTGGTCGATTATCTTCATATCTGTTTCGACCAAAATTGTCCTGTTGTTTCCATCCCGACACGGAGATCGATTCCTCTAAGGTGACCGATCTCTTCGTCTCTGGGCGTCTCGGCCTCGATTCTATCTTGATCGGAGTTCTTTCTCTTGTACTCCCACGCCCCTGGGCCCATCGCATACCGAGACACATCAACAACTTCATCGGCTTCCTTTCTTGGATGCAAGAGTCGATATCTCTTTTTAGGTCGATACAATCCTCATGCGTATGTCTATATCTTCATGAAAATCGCAATACTTGTTTGCATTCCTCTTTTCGAGGTTTCTTCAGCGGTGGCGGTTTCTTGCGCGATTCTTTGAAAGCATGATCGATAACACCTCGGCTCGAGATCGATTAAGCGGAATAAAATCATTATCACGCGAGGTCCCTTCTGCCCCCGCGGTGCGGCGGGGTCTCGATTCGATCCAGACGGACGTCTTGCTCTCGACATCTTGTCTCTAGATTGACCCGGTTCGGACCTCGATTGTCCTTCTTTGAATCCATCGGTCGGATTGGGTGTGCCTTCGCCTTTGCCTCTTCCCTTGTGCGAATCGATGCACTATATTAACACACTCGTCCATGGTATGGGAACATCTCTGCTCAACTTTGTGTACAACTTAGTATTACGCGGCCCCCTACAAACAAAGTGATCAGAAGTCGATCATCGGCGTCCTTGACTTGCAAAGCCTCGAGGTTAAACCTCTTCAAATATTCCATTACTGTCTCGTCTTTTTGCTGCCTCACATTCATGAGGTGCGTGACACTCAAATGAAACTTCTTGTTCACTATAAACGCATCTCGGAATTTTCGAGCGAGCATGGCAAAACTGGAGATCGACCCTGGTCGTAGCTTCGTAAACCATTCTCTTGAAGATCTTTGCCTCCCTGATTCTGCTAAAGATCGTGTTGAACAAGATCCAAGGCCGGATCTTTTTCTCCTTGCATATCTGGGTCGACCGATTCATTAATTTGTGAGCTTTGATCTGCGACTTTGGATGCGATTTTACGGGCGGCATCGTTCTCTTGCGTATTCAATCAATAGAAGGCCCTCGCTCTGGCGCCAATAGCGATGTGATTAAGTCACCTTAATAATCTGGGCCCTGATATGATCTAGTGATGAACACTCAAGAACCCTAATGCCTACAAGAGCGTGGTGGTGGATTTTTATGTATATGGTGAGTCTAAGATCGTGTCTTAGATTGCCTACGTATCTGTTATATTCCAGGAATCAAGCCTTACGTAGTTCTGGATTGGGGTATTTATAATGACAATACTTGCACAAACCACTAAGGTTAAGTCGGCTTGTATTATTGTCATATTTACCGCTAATGGGCCTTAAACCCTTGCCCAAGCTATCGCTATTAATGGGCTTGGGCGCCGGTGGTGTGGACCACGTCCTCGAGTCGATACTTCCGACCTGCGTGTCGACTCTGACTCATTGTCCTCTGCGCTGGTGGTGTGGACTCTGTCATATGGACTTGTCGTCTCACACCGCTCGATAGTCGATCGTCGTAGCCTGGAACCGATTAGATGGCCCTAGCCTCGATCCTGGGTCTCGACACAGTTATGCTGAGACTAATTCACCATGTGATGACCAACCGATAGACGACACGTGGAGGGAGTGAAACCCGGTATCGTCACAAAGCATGTGGCTTCGTCGGGATGATTTTAAATCTTTAGTTAGAGATAATTGGACTCTCCCTCTTTATGGTTTGGGTATGGATGTGTTAATGGGCAAACTTAAGCGTCTTAAAACTGTTTTGAAAGGATGGAACAAGGAAAATTTCGGTGATTTTCATCTCAATGCGAAGCTGGCTGAACAGAATCTGGCTCTCAAAGAGCAAACTTTGGAGGTTGATCCGACAGAAGAGAACCGTGCCACTCTGAGCCTTGCTAATGCTCATTATATCCGGTCTATGCTCGAGGAGGAGGATTTCTGGAAGCAAAGTCTAACTACAAATGGTTCAGGATGGGGATCGTAATCTGAAATTTTTCATGCTTCGGTTAGGGCTTATGAGGCGAAAGGTCATATTCGGTGGATTCGCAATTCTCTTGGTATTTGGATAACGGAAGAAGCGGGACATCGGTCAAGAGGCTATTCACTTCTTGATTCTCTTCTTTCTCAAGGTGACCCTCGAGGATGATTCGGCTATCACGGGACCTTCTCTCATATTCGGTGTTAATCCTTTGAAGAGGATAATGCTCTTATATGGAGGAAATAAAGCAGGTGTTTTGATCTTGATCTAATAGTGTGCCGGGACCGGATGGTTTGTCTAGCAACTTCTTTCAAGTTTTTTGGGAGGTGGTTCAAGTTGATGTCCAAAATGCGATTAAGGACTTTTCACTTTGGCCCCTTACCCCGTCTTTGTAGGGTCCACTTTCATTACCTTGATTCCGAAGCGGATGCTCCTACTAGATTTGGGGATTTGGACCCATCTCTCTCTGCTGACGGTTATTAATAAAATCTTCACCAAAATTACGGCGTATAGGCTGCGGCCCCACAGCAGTAAACTCATTTACGATGAGCAATCGGCTTTTGTCGAGGTAAAGACATTGCGGATAATATTCTTTTCGTGCAAGAGATCATTCGGCATTTGCATAAAAGGTTCGTGGCCACAATATGGCTTTCAAAGCTGGATATTGTTAAGGCCTTTGTGAGTCTCTGGCGTTTTATTGCGGCTTCTCGGTCCTTTGGGTTCGACCATGCCTTCATTAACCTTATTATGAACAATCTGCGGGGATGCTACTCCTCTATTTTACTTAATGGCACTCCCACTGGCTTCTTCCAGTCTTCCCGCGGCATCAAGCAGGGTGATCCTCTTTCCCCGTATCTTTTTATCTTGATCAGTGAAGCCTTTACCCGCGGTCTTAAAGCTCTTTTCCAAGACCCGGTCATGCAACACTACTCTCTTCCTCGGCATTTCCCTCAGGTTACTCATTGCATGTATGCGGATGATCTTATTATTTTTTGCAGGGGGCTTAAACGAAACATAGATAAAATTATTGCTTTCATTCGGACTTATGAGAAGGTACCGGCGGAAAGTGAACCTTGATAAAAGTTTCTTTGTGGTTTGAAACACTATCATACGGATCGTCGAAGACTCACGGCTATGGTGGCATAAGTAGAACCACTTGCCCCTTTCACTTATTTGGGTTGTCCGATCTTTGTTGGCCGTCCGAAAAGGTCTCACTTTGACTATCTTATTGATAAAATTGAGAAAAGACTTGAAGGGTGGCAATCGAAGCGCTAACTATAGGTGGTCGCCTCATTCTCATCAAGCATGTTTTATCCTCCATTCCGATACACACCATTCTTTGCTTTGCAAGTTCCTCGCTCTGTGTGTGTCAGATTCATCGCATTTTGGGAACTTCTTGTGGGGCAACTCTGCGCAAGTGAAGAGGCGTGTCTGGAGATCTGGGAGAATATCGTGAGCCTCTTGAGGAGAATGGGCTAGGGGTTCGTAATATTAAAGATGTTCAACTCGCTTTTGCTTGCAAGCTTTGGTGGAAAATTTGAAACCGGGTGGGCTTATGGGGTAAGAGTTTTTCCATTTTGCCTCACCTGAGGGTTCTGCATCCTTGGCGTATAATGCAAAAAGTTGAAACTATGGTAAATCTCCACTTGAGGCCGATAAAAACAGCCATTTAGGATTGGGTTTGGGCTCCTACTGCCTCGGGAAATTTTACTATTGCTTCTGCCTACAACACTATTCGCAGAAGGAGATATATCGTTGCTGATCTGAAAGAGATCTGGAAGCCTAACATACTATAAAAATTTCTATTTTCATGTGGCGGTTCTTAATAACTTGCTCCTCTTCCTAGTATCTTTGTGATTTTTGGACAACATGGTCCCTTTAAATGCCCCTTACTGCTGTGAGGAGGATACTAGAGATCATACTTTTTATAGTTGTTCCTTCTCTCCGAGCCATTTGGGACTTTTTCGATTAAACACGCATTTTCATCCTCTTGCGGCGGATTTTGGTCTTATCTCGGTGTTGGTGGTACCCGGATCGAATGGCTCCGTGAAGAAAGCTTGCAGGTGGTACCTTCTTTGATTATTTGGGAAATTTGGAAATGCAAAAATCGGATCATTTTTGGCGACTCAGGACCTTATTGAGAATGCTATCTCAACATCCTTTAAAACTTATTTTATCTTTGTGCTCGATAATCGCCTTATCGAGTGGATAAGGATGGCACTTGCTGCTTGAGAGAATCGGATCATTAGCTCCTTTTCCCAGCGTATTGCTATGCACACCATCTTGGTGGCGGCAAAAACCCGGATCATTTGGTTAAGTTGAACACGATGGCTCTTCGCTTGAGGCAACCCTGGCCTTCTTTGGCGGTGGGTTTCTTATTCGCGACTCTCATGGTCAACTTCTTTATCTTTGTCGGTGAACCTTACGCTAATTGCACCGATCTCATTGCGGAAGCTTGAAGCCCTCTGCCGGCCTTACTTATTGTTTGGAGCACCATTTGTTTTCGGTTACGGTGGAAGCAGTTCTTTAGTTCTTGCCAATATCATCTACGGGACCTGCGACCTTGGCGGCTTGATGGTGATATTCGGTCTATCGAGAGATCTCCTCCGTACACATCTATCTGATTTCCCATATTTTCCGTGAAGCTAACAAAGCTGCAGATTTTCTTGCCACATCGGCCTCCTCTACAGAAGGAGAGCCACACCTGCGATCGCGATATAACACTCCTCGGCCCTCAAACTTATTCTTCATGGTGACCCGACTTGCCATCCACTTTCATTAAATCGAGTGCAGCGGTTATGCATAAGCAATTTG
The DNA here is from genome assembly GCA_026214975.1 of Gentiana macrophylla. Lineage (NCBI taxonomy): Eukaryota > Viridiplantae > Streptophyta > Magnoliopsida > Gentianales > Gentianaceae > Gentiana > Gentiana macrophylla. Next base: position 92,859,186 of record CM047816.1, read on the forward strand.
GGCGCATCCGTCAATTTATTGATGGATGCAAACCAGGTTGTCCCTATCTTTTGGGTAGATTTCATATATATGATCATTATTTGTTTTACTGTATTGTTCATCACATTACATGCAGTGACTCTACCTATGCTGAGTGGTCGATGAAGCTCCCTGCAGATTATAACCGTGATGTTTGCCTGACGTTTAATTATGGACATGGCCTACAGGATCGTGCCTACCTTTGGACGCACCCCTACCGCATTGCTAGGGGTGCAATCTAGGTGTTTTTGTTGCTTTTGCTGTCAAAAGATGTGCTCATACTTTTTCTAGTACTTGATATACCCCTTTATATACTTGAGTACGACTTACGGCATGGGTGTTCTTTGCTCACTTTACGGACCGGTCATGTCGAATTTTCATCAAGAATAACCACAATTCTCTGTTGCTCAAGCAAGTTCAGACGAGGGTGCAAAGAGATCTTTGGCTTTTTTTCCTTAGATCGTGTACACAAGGCAGAAGACATATTTACAGCATCTTTTCCACTTTGATTTCCACTGATGTAATTATTTATGAGGCAAGGGCTTTATTGGGAGTGCATAGAGCGAGTACTCTTCCTTATATGATGGATTTTCCTACTCTGGGTTTGCCACACATAGGGTTTAAGGAGGCCATGCTATGCACTCTATCACGTAAATTTGGGGCGGGCCGGGATATGGCAATGACCTTTGTAGCTCTTTATTTGACTCAATATAAATAAAGTTGCTTTAAAAAAAAAAAAAAAATCCTTGAAAAGAATTTTTGTGATCGGTTTTTTCCCTTCGTAAATGCCTTAGAAAACATTGATTTGTTAAGTTGGTAATGGCGGTTTAGCAAATTTAGAAAGGAAGTTGGACAATGCCTTTTACATTCAAGTACAAATTATTTCTGGTCTAATCTTTGAGGCCGATTATTTTTGATGCGGTTGTTAGGGCAGTGCAGGAGGATGAGCCACACAAATTTGTTTTGTTTTTCAAGTATTATTATATATAGTCAACTGGGTTGCATTAATTTGCATCTTTTGTATTTTTTTTTACATTTTTATGATTTTTTTTCATTCCATATTATGTAGGTGAAAGTCGCCTGGGCAGAAGACAGCTCTACATGAGGATAGAGTGCAGTGTAAGAGCTATTGATTGTTAGGTTAATGTTGGGAGGTGAAGTCCGTCTTGAACAGACTGTGATTAACAATAATAAGCCTATACATTTTTTGTCATTTGTGAAATTTACGATAATTGAATTTGCTCTGGCGCTGGACTGACACGAATGCCTCTATTCATTGTCGTGAAGATGCTTGAAAGCCGGGTGAAGCTAAAGGTTAGATTTTCAAATTACTTTACTTTTCAACAATTTTGTTGAACCCAATTCGACTCTAATTCAGCTAAATCGCCCATCTAATTCAGTTTTGTTTGTGTTTTGTCCATGCTTAACACATTGCTCTACATTTAATCATAGCAGCTAAGTATAGTAAAATTGTTGATGTGTTTCAATGGCGATACGAAGAATTGGGATAGTGTGTGAGTAGAGGTGTTAAACGAACCGACGTTTGCGAACAAGGCTCGAACTCGGCTCGTTTAAGCTCGTTCGACCTCGTTCATTTATGTTATCGAGCCGAGCTCGAGCAGGTTCTCTGCTCGTTTAGTAAGCGAGCGAACCACGAGCACTGTTCGTGAGCGCTTCGTTAGTGTTAAATGAACATATATTATATATAATATAAATAATAAATATATAAATATATAAAACAAATATCAAATATATGAGCGAGCTATTGCAGGCGAGGCTATTGAATAAGCCCCTAAAAATTTTTGCTATTGAGCAGGCGAGGCTCGAGTTCGAGCTGTTCGCGAGCTTGATCTCGGGGCTCGAGCTCGAGCTCGAACATTTTCCTTTCTTATCGAGCCGAGGCTCGAGCAGGCTTTAGGCTCGTTTGTCTTAACGAGCGGTGAGCATCTTTCGATTATAAGCGAGCTCGAGTTTGAACATCAGTACTCGGCTCGGCTCGGCTCGTTTACAGCACTATGTGTGAGATTGCTTAAATGTGCTCTACATGTCAATATCATTCTGATTGCTTAAATGTGCTTGCATCACTGTTCCAATTCCTATTGTTTCACAGCATGAAGAAGAGAATCATAAAGCAGATGTGGTATCAAGCATCGCCATTTTTTTAAATTATTTTGGATTCACTTAAATAGCTCTTAAATTACTACAATATCTATAAATTTCTACATACACAGATCGACTTTTCAAATATAACGTTCTCCGTGCATCGCATGCAGTTTCTAGTAGTATATATATATATATATATATATATATATATATATATATATATATATATATATATGGACATATTTGAAGGTTTCAAATTACTTATAGATCTTGTGAGTGATTGTTGATTTTATCTCGAGATAACAACATCTTTGGGTATTTCATTTACTTTCAGCGGAAATGGAAACACGGTCGAGTAAACATTGGTCTTATTCGGATGGAACGCTTATATCACTTGCGTGAGCGAAATATTACATTTGTGAAATGTTGGAGAAAATTTACAAGAGAGTTGGGCTTGATCCTCTTGGTTATAAGCTCAAAATTACGACATTGTACCACGACCGTTGGACCACACCAAACACCTCCGTTGTCATTTCGGCGATGACTCATGGTATGGTTACATTTGTGAACATCTAAGACAAATTCCGTGAAACTATGTGTTGGCGCTAAAAAAGTGGTTTGTTGTGAACCTCGAGAGAGACCACGAATGAGAACATGATTGATTTAAATGAGACCATTATTGATTTAAATGAAGAAAACAACAATGAAGAATTTCCCGATGCTTGATGACAATCTCGTTCGTTGTGCTCAACTTGAACAAGCAAGGGTCTTTGAAATTTATCCTCTTGACAATGGAATGGATCGATCGGGTCATATGCCAGATTACGGGGTTTCCGATTCACCATACTCATCTGATCATATACTCAGTAAAACACCGAATACATCATTCACTGAACAACTAGTTGGTAGTTCAAGTCAACCTTTTAATGACATCAGAACAGCCCCGATGGAAATACCTTTGTGCCCTAGCACATGGATGATTAGCGTTGAAGACGCAGATGGTTTGAATGTTGGAAAGTTGTTCAAAAATAAAGATCAACTGTATGACAAAATAAAATATCACGCATTGAAGAATAGGTATCAGTTCAAGCTCAATAGGTCTGATAAGGATAGACTGTATTTGCGATGTAAGCTATCGAATACATGCGAATGGAAAATGAATGCTAACAAGGCTGAGGGTTTGGGGACCGAGTATTTCAAGATAACTGAGTATAAGAAAAAACATGCATGTGGACTGGACAACATAAGTAATCACCACGACGCTGTTCACGGATTTATCTAATGAAAATAAACAAGTAATAAATTAAATCCGGTATACCCCAAGTGCAGGGATCGTAGTATAGAGGTTGATACCGGGTCGATCTTACGGGGAATCGGGGTTGTTTAAACTAGTTTTTATTATCTAACCTAACTATGTCACGATTACTACTAAAAGATGTGAAATTAAAGCAGGAAGAAGCGTCGAAGAGTGAAACTAACAATAAAAATAAGCTGAATGAGAAGATCGAGATCTAAAGCCAGGAAAATATGGTTCTTGAACAAATTATCTAAACTAAATCTATTCTAAGTCTATTATGAAATAAAGATTGTAAATTTACTAAACCGTTCAATTTCAAGTGGTTTAATCGGTATTTCTGAGCGAACAAGCAATTGATCCACCTATCTACAACAATCAATCTACTGTCTCGATTATTTTGTGATTTCTAACCAAGTTGTGATTCACTAGCCAAGGTATGAACTCTAATTTCTTAGACAAGTTCGCTTTATTAATCTTCTATCTTTCGATCCTAAAGATTAACGCTTTCAAATCAAAGATGTGAAATCTCTCAATTTCTAACCTAGGAATTCAACCTAACCAACTCTCGTTATTTTTAGGTTAAAGACCTAATCTTTATTATGGTGATCTAGGGTTTAACAAGATTTTCATCAATATAAACAATCAACATGCAAGGATCTTTCGATATAAATTTGCAGAAAATCAAGATAAACATAATAAAGATACAACTTGAATTAAAAACTCACTAGACAAGCGAGAATCGGCCCGAATTGTTGATCGGACGACTTCTGGCAACGCTTGTTCAATAGAGGTCTAGCCTCTTAGCATCCTCTTGAAGATCGACTTGATTGAGTAAAAATACATAAAAGTGTTTTATCTACTAGAAAACTAAAAACAATAAAAGCGAGCCGCCCTAGGGTTTTGGTTTGAAATTCGATGATAATTATGGGAGAAAAGCATGGCTATATATAGAATTTGAGTCGGTTCTGCTAAGTCGGCTCTCGGACGCCCGTCCGCTATGCGGGCGTCCGTCCAGCCTTCAATAAAAACTTCGAGTCGGGCCGAGTTGGATCAGACGCCCGTCCTTCTTTAATTTGGACGCTCATCCACTAAATTTGGGAGAACTCTGAATCAAATCACCTCTTACGGGCGCCCGTCCCTTTGGGCGGAGGGTTGAACGCATGTTCAGATTGCTTCAAGTCTGATTTTTCCATCTCTATCTCTTTTTCTTCATATGAATGCGATCCTTGACATCTTTTAATCCTCTTTTGAGCCAATTACATGTATCTACAATATAATAAAACATTGCAAAGTGTAATATCATCCAAATCAATATAAAATCAACAATAAAACACCTAAATCAACCAATTTTGCGATTAAACCGTTTAAAACCTCATTTGCTCAATATTTCAATTAAACACTTAATTTCTATGCAAAATATACGAATATGGAGAGAATTGTTACGAAATATAACGATATAAATCATATAAAATCACCCTTAACAGACGCTCAAGCCACACTTTCTGCTATAGGCCGTTTAGTGCGGAACGACCGTATTAAATTGGGCAGTAAATTTAGAGCAAAGAATTTCCAAGCTGAGGTGAATAAAGAACTCGGCATAGACCTTAGTTATGACCAAGCTTATAGATGTTTACAAGAGTCTCTACGTTTGATTGGTGGAACTCCAGAACAGTCTTACCAAAACTTGGTTGGCTACTTTCTTATTTTTGAAAAAACTAATCCCGATACACTGACAGACATATATCAGGATGACGTGGGTAGGTTCAAGCATTGTTTTATGTCGTTGGGGCCTATTATTGCTGGATTCAAATTTTGTCGTCTATCTTATCGTAGATGGTACTCATCCCGAAAAACAAGTATGAGGTACTTTGTTAATTCTTTGTTGGAGTGGATCACGGGTGACCACTTGTTTCCATTAGCTGTCGGTGTAGCCGACGGTGAGAGTAATGATTCATGGACGTATTTCTTTACCCAATTGAAGAAGGAAATCGGAGAACGTGAGGATCTTAGGGATTTGGTGTTTGTCTCCGATAGAAACCAGGCAATCAAGTCTTCTCTTGAAAGTGCCTTTCCAGATGCTAACCATGGCATCTGCTACCACCACCTTGACATGAACGTCAATGCTACTTACGCTTAGAAAATGTATTTTAAGTGGACATTGAAGGAAGCAACTTACACTTGTTCAGAACGGGATTTCAAAATATTGTTTGAAGATATTAAGCGGAAAGATAAGGAGGTTCATGCTTATTTGGTGAAAGCGGATTGAAAGGCGAGGCGCAGTCACGGTTGCGAGGAACACGATCTGTTATCATGACAAGCAACTATCTTTGAGAGCTTCAACGTTGTACTTAGAGGCACGTAATATGAATATAGCGAATATGTTTGAGTACATTAAGCGAGGCGTTACAAGCGTTGGTATCATCGGCGTAGAAATTAGTATACTCGTGTCCCGATGTATTAGCACGAGAAATTGATGAGAAGGTGAAGAAAAGCAGTTCAAAGTAGAACAAACTTGACCTCTACGCCATCGATCTTTGTTGATTTGAGTTTGCTTTTAGTACTTTTATATCGTGTTTTTAAAGTATATTCATAATAATAGTAATAAATAAATATCGTGAGCGACTTGAGTTTCGGACCAAGATAGCATTTGCGAGTTAATCTTCATGATCGGACTTGCTATTATGGAAGTGGCAATCATATAAATCGCCATGTGTACATGCCGTTCTTTGCGCGACATGAGCGTCGTGTCGATATCTATAACCTTTGTTCTGACTACTACAAAACAAACTGCTTCAAACGCATTTATGATGGCCGTGAGTATCCAGTTCCTAAGGATAAATTTTAGGATATCACAGATAATGTTCGAAATGCCTGTGTTCTTCCACCTATAGAGAGGGATAATGTGTCGGGAGACCGGATACGGCGGGGACGAAAACGAGGCCGACGTAGAACGAACATGATACGTTCAAACGGAGAACGTGCAGGAGGCAGGATTAGTAGGATACTTTCGATTGGCCGGCGTATCGAAAATGTTCAAATTGCGGGGCTCAAGGACACAGAAGAGACACATGTCCTAATGTGGTTAATTTGGCTGATGTATTTGGTGTGTAAACTTATTGCGGTGTATGTCGTGTTTATTTATTAGTAAAAGATGGCCGTGACTATGTTTTTATTTATTTACTTTATCATTTTAATTGTTTCATTTTACAAATCTGTCTACGTTTTCTTTCAATAAAATGAATAGGAAAAGGTCGTAGAGGACGATTTTACATCTTATTTGTGTAAAAAGGACAAGAAAGGAATGCAATAGTTATAAAGGACAAAAAGTAATGTCAATCCAAAAATACCCTTAAAGTTTTATCTTCTAATATTTTCTGGATTTTTTCGTAATGGCTTTTTTAATTCTCATAAATGTGTTAAATTCTTTTTGTGTAACTGCAGATCAGATTTTTCCCTATTTTCACGCCATTAACAACCCCACTTATTGGCATTTAAGATGAAAAACGGAAGATCAGATTCCCCAAATTCAGTTATGCCAACATCCAATGATAGCATTCGAATAAAACCAAAAACAATCTGAATTTGTAGCGGTAAAAACCAGAAACAAACTGAATTTTGCAGTGCTCATCTGCAATACATTTGCGCGATTTTTGCAGCATTTTATTCAGCAAAAAATGCTGAATAAACACATATACACACAAATGCAATGTAAAAAAATGTCGCCAACTTCCTCTACACCGTCGTCTATTCCAAATATAAGCTTAACATCCATTATTGACGGTGTGTAGTAGTTACCTCCGATCTTGAACTTCTCTCCACCTTGTCGTACCTATTTATCAATTCATCTAGCATATCGTTGCTTCTTTTTCCCAACAAAATCTTGTTCTCGTCCAAAGCCCTGAATAATAAACTGAACGGCGTTCTTCGCATGACAATTCGATGCTTCTCTGTTATAGACTTTGAAATGGACTTATATAAGTTGTATACTGACATCAACGTGCACCGGTATTGATCTCTACTCCTGTTTCACATATCTCAATTGTTAACAAGTTCTGATATGCAGCAACATTCAATAGAATGTAAACACATATACACACAAATGCAATGTAAAAAAATGTACTACCATCCACAATGTGTCTACATCGATTCAGTCACATGGTAGATCCAACTCTCCTTTCTCAACGAAATCAAATTAGTCACATCCCAAAAATGTAGTAACAGGGCAACATAATGCGGTTACTCTTCTAAAAGATGTAGTAACAATAAAAAAACCTGTAGCACTAGTTCAAGGTAATGTAGTAACAATGCAAAAAATGTAGTAACATTTTAGGGAACATGTAGTAACAATGCAACAAACTTTAGTTGCAGTCCAAAAAAATTGTCGTGACAATACACAAATATGTAGACACAATTGACAAAAAATGTGTAAATTATGTGCAAAAAATTGTAGTAACCATTTTTCCCTAACACGATTTGATGAGAGTCAACTTTACTATGCTCCGGTGCATGTTTCAACTCCCTTTTACGGCACTTTCGGCTCATTCCGGGTAGTTTTAGACCTTATTTAGGGCAAAAAATCGCATTACACGACCACCATGGGGTAAACCGTCATATAGATGGAAAACCTCGGCATTTACGATGTTTTGGGCACTTTTGAGCCTATCTATCTTGTGGAATTATGCTCGGTTTGTGTTAGATGTTGTGTGTGAGGATCTAGGTGCTCGTGAGCCCGGGAGACAAGGCGTGGGGCGTATAAAGATGAAACCAATGGTTGGAGATAGAAGAAAATAGAAAAGTGAAGAATTTGGAGTGGAGGAGTTTGGCATACGCCAAAGATGTTGAGGGGCGCCAAGGTGAAAGCGAGAATGTACATTAAGTCCTTGAACGATCAGGGCGCGCCAAAGTAAAAGCAGAGAGTAAGCGAGAATCGAAGAGTTAGGGGCGCGCCAAAGCCTTTGAAGGCGCGCCAAAATGACTTTTCTGCACATTTTGGAGAATATAAATCACGGTTTGCCTGATTTTTTTAGGGATTGAGACACACTTTTCAACTTTCATACCTACGTTTTCCCCTTGAGATCGATTTCTCTCATTCTTCTCCCTAAATTCACTCTTTTATCATCTTTTACTTAAATTAAACACAATCTAGCTTAGATTTTAGCTCAAGTTTCTTCTACAATCTTGGATTTCTTTGATTTTTGGGTCTTCTTCTTCACCAATTGACATGGGTGTTGAAAAGCTTGATGTAAACTCCGATTCTCTACGATTTTGGTAATTAATGTCGGTTTCTCTTTCATTTATGGCTTTAATTCTATCTTTGATTGTTGCTTTTAGTTTTATTATGAGTAGCTAAACTTTTCATAGCCAAATTATGTGAAAATTGAAGAAATCACCCTCAATTGATGAAATTGGGAATGTGTAGTGTTTAATTGTTGTTATATTTAATGAATTCATGTCTTAAAACTTGTTCTTAATGCTTGAACTAGCTTGATCATCTAGTTCATGAACTCACACACCACTTTTATAAATGTATGTTGCGAAGGGGTGTGGGAAAAGGGGTTTTAAGATCATTTCTTATAATCAACTGAGTTGTTTAGATTGATTAGGGAGTGAGGTTCAATTGGTTGTGAAATCGGGCAACTCTAGCACATTAATCTTGTTTCGGTCAATTAAATTCTTAAAGGCGGACTGTTGAACCGGGCAAAGGGTGTTCGATTGTTGTATGGCGTCGTACACTAGCTTAGGAGTTTGCACCCATGAATGAGTCGATATAAGTATAGGTTGGTAGGTTGGTTAATCCCGTTCCCGAGCTAATTGATTAGAGGGGCGAAAGTAATCAATTGGATCATAGTTTGGCTATGTATCTTTCTCTCTTTAGCATCTTTAGTTTATATTTTGTTTTAGTGTAATTGAACTTAAAACATCGTGATTGACGTAAACTAATTCCGAAGACGGCTTTGATACTCGATTGATTCCTCGTGGGATACGACCTTGCTCTCCATAATAGTGCATCCGACTCGGTACACTGCCGATTAAAGTTGGATCGTCATTATTTTGGCCATCACGATCCCATTTGTGTATTAACATGTTATTCTCATCAGACACTGAGAACACTAACATAACAGTTCAAAATGATGTAGTTACAATTCAAGAAAATGTATTACCCGTACAACAGACAGTAGCACTAGTTCAAATTAACTGTAGTAGCAGTCCCAAAATTGTACTCACAATCCCCAACAGAAGTAGTAACAATTCACTAGAAAGTTGTAACATGTGTAAACAATTGTTGTAGCTACTCTTTCATAAAAGCGATTCCATTTGTGTATTAGTTAGCGCGATTTTCATAAAGTACATGAGGAACTTTCCATTACGTGGTGAGAGAACATGTGGTAAATTCTCTGCGAGAACACTTATATGTAGAAACACACAGTGTATTCATGGTCAAATGTAGTAACTCACTTATCCACGTGGTGACACATGTAAAAAAATCACACACTGACATGTTTACACAACAAGTACAATTTCATAGAAATATAGTAACTCAATGTGTCCACGTAGCAACACCCGTAAAGAAATTCCCCACAGAATGCAGTATGTATTACAAATGGTTCAGATGGATGAAAAGTCAACTACCCAATTGATTTCTAAGTAATTCTAATCCACATGCACAAATAGTTTCACATTGTTCAGAACTCAATTTATGATAATCGGTATTCGATTGAAATTGAAACCCTAATTCAATCAGCAATCGATCCGCACAATTCCAATTTCTCACAGGCAAACGCAAATTCATATCAGAAGGAATTAGAAGCATACAATTCTGGATTTTTGGCTGTATGAGAAGAGAATTGCCACTTACTCGGTGTTACTTCTTTTCCGTTTGTCTTTTGCCATAGCTTCCCGTCAATCGCCCTCTTGCTCGCCGGAAAAATGCGTCCTTTCTTTACAACCGGAACGAAAGAAAAGAGTGAGGATCCTTGAGTGTATGGACTCTTTATTTTCGGTTCAAAATCATCCGTATCAAACGCATTAACAGATGGTGGATTCCGTTGCCGAGATTTCCGGTGGTAGTTAATTCTCATAAGAATTCCCGATTCAAAACCTCCCATCTTTTTAAGGAAAATAGCAATAAAAGTCGGTGCATTTATTCACCCGATTTTGATCTGAGAAAATAAAAAATCCATTCTATTATCATTAAGGGTGTTTTTGTACAACACTATTTTATATGTCCTTCCCAACCAAATTTTATTTTTTTAGTCCTATTTCATCATTTGTAATCTTATTTTGTCCTTTAGGCCCACAACCCGAAAATTGAACCGTATTTTGATATATATATATATATATATATATATATATATATATATATATATATGTATTTTTTTTTACGTATTTTGTGATCGTATCAGCACATCCCATGAAATCATCGGTAACAACATAATGATAGTTCCCTCTACTAGAGATGCAAGAACCACTTCATGTGATTTATTGGAAAAGTGATTCCCCTTTCCCTTTCGTGTAGTAATATTGTTTAGTTTATTCCCTCGATAAGTATTTTGTTATGAACAAATATTATACTTGTTAAAAAGTATTTAAAAAGCTCAATAAAATCATACCTACCTACTACATGCCTTTGCAAGATAAAATTGATTGAATGGTATTTGTGATTATTTAACACATTGTCCTGCGCGTCGAGCCTTGCTTTAATATTCGTTGTGTTAGACTAGAGTTGGAATGGAAGAATTGATATGTGTCAACTAGAGTTGGTATGCTATGTGTCTATATATATGTTAATGTTACCATGTTATAATAATATCAGTATAAAACTTTGAAAAAATTTAGAATACAACAATTATATGAAAGTTTGAACTAAAAAAAAAACAATTATATGAAAGTTGTACATCTATTATAACATTTCATTTTACTCTCTCGCAGGCATGTATTATGTGAAATAGAGTAGAAATACATGGCTACAATACATGTCGTTCGATACAATCTACATACAACGTTTGTACCGTAAAATCTTTCTAAAAACTTAAGTTTAATTTTTTTTTGAGGGTTAAGTTTAATTTAAGTTGTTGAGAATATGACCGGTTTAAATATTGAAACACAACACATGTCAATATGTGATGTGGTCGGATGACTTTTAGGTGCTCCCTCCCTATAATGTGGAGTGTGATATGACACATCAAGACCATCAGTTTTTAAACTGGATTTGAACTATATGATTCAAATTAATGTATAGGTCTAGTCACTTCATACTTCATATGATGTTAGTAGAGAAAAATCACTCGTATGGGTCCACAACAAAAGGTACAAGTTAGCGTACGATAAGTAGCTTCCCTATATATAATCGGGGGCCTTAAGCCAAAATTTTCGTTTTAAAGGACCTTGATTCCGTAAATATTTATGGTATACGTACTTAGGTGAAGAGGTGTATAAAAAATATAAAAAAATATTAAACTTTATTTTTAACAGTACGTGTATTGATTTGAACCTATCTTCAAAATCTACATCACCAACACTCAACTTTTTTAAATTTGTTAAAACACTTGTCAACTTAGCGGATTCCCCTTTAAAATTCCAAACTCCCTTGAAATGACTCCATGGATCAATTATATACGCTCCGGGGGTGCCTATGAGCTGCATATCACAGTATAAGAGCATGCATAAATATTACATCATATGTAACACACACACACACACACACACACACACATACATTTGAAATCAAACTATGTATATATATAAATGACATATGTATACGTACATATATATACATTACAACTTTCACGTATATTTATAATAAGTCATAATTTACAAATATATGGGTGTAATTTTTTTACTGTGAATATCATACACGGCTACACTGTATATGGAAATACATATGTCATATATATATATATATATATATACACATACATGGAAATATGCATATAGGTTCATAAACGTAAAATTCGTGTCGTCTCTATTTTCATATAACTTGTTACGATTTCAGGTTTGGTTTGTTTGGTGATTTGTGTGATTTAGTTGCATTGTTGGTGTTAGATGTAATATCGTCGGATCAATCATAGATTGACCCGATTACGCAGCGGAATGAATCAGATCTAGATCTAAACGAAACAAAGAACATAAATTAAAGATCAAACTACAAGGGGGTTTAGGAGCCAACCTTTTTATGGTGATTAACTCCAAGAACAATAAGTCTCCAAGAACACGTGTATTGAGAAGCAACAGCCTTCCAACGTGTGTCTCCCAGCAACACCAGGTGGATGGTGTTTCACGCCGCCGGACCTCCTTGATATGCTACCTAGAAAACCCAAAGTTTTCTAAACTCGAACCCAAGGAAAAATAGCCGAAATTTCTAAGCTATTTTCCTTCCAATAATGCGTGTATTGTAAGTGTGTATAAGGCTTGCGAGAGCTCTCTTTATATAGGAGAGTAATCCTTGTCCTCCAATGATTTAATAATTAAGAGATAATTATTATATTAATCCTTATTCCAAATAAAAGATAAATAAAATGATTATCCCAAACAAATTAGGATAAATCATATTATTATCTAATATTCCATGAATTATCAATTAACAAATAAAAGATAAATCACACATTAAATAATTATCCAAGAAAACTAATTCCTTGATAATTAATTAATACAAGATCGCCCCAACCTTAGTAAATAAGGCCACACGCATTTTCCACACCTTGGGCGAGTCCGAAAAATTTCTTTTCCGTGTATTTAATTATCTAGTCCAACTAAACAATTAATCACACATCAAATTAAATAGCCCAATGCACTATTTAATTATAATCGAGAGTGAAACGACGAGAAAACTAATTATGCTATTTTGGAAGCCACGTCGGGGACCATGGACCCGTATTGATAGCTACAATAAATCGAACAAAATTATTCATCAGACGAGAATAATTATATCCAACCTATTAATTCGGGATTACACCACCATAAACCCGGCCGAACTCTATCGAATATAGATAACTTACACTCAATTTATGAGTCAAAAGCATCCTTGATATAATCATTACATCTGAGATAAATCCTCCATAAATTTATTCACGCCGATTCGGGATATTTCCGTAAACCCTTCTCGAAACATATTATCCTTATTTACCATTAACCCCTAGTGATCAATTAGTTCATAACTAATATAATATGAACTCGGCCAATCGATCGGTTTTAGGGTTAACAAATAAAGAGGCTGTCATCTACTTCCGAGGAAGGAATGGATTCCATATACGTGATATCACGGACTACTCACTCATCCCGAGAATAGAGCCAGCGAGAAGTGTTGGACCACATCTTCTTGAAGTGATCTTACTAACACATCAAACTCTACCCTAGTCTAGCGATCGTTTGTGATCACCTCGGGATTAAGATTAATTAGTATATGATCATCTTGTGATTCGATAAGACTTCTCGATTCTGGAATTATATCGAGAACTCAAATCAAATCGGTCCGATACTATATGATTATCATCATATATAAATGCCCCACTAGGTACCCCTATGCGGCAGTCCGGATAATTTGTCATACCTAAAGTGTTAGGCGCATTATTAGCAAATTAATCTTGAGACCGTTACTCAGTTAATAAGCGCTACGGACTAAGTTAATTTTAAGTACATCTCACTAACTCAATCCTCTTGTGTATAGCCATACCTTTGAGTTATGTGATTACATAAGCGAGGTACTTAGGGTTTTGTTAGTGTCTTAATTATAAGCATACATGCATATAATAAGATGAATTATTAATTGTGTCCTAAAACAATTATATAATTGTCTTTGGGCCTTACACTAACAATCTCCCACTTGCACGAAAAGCAAGTGGATTAATTGTTTTAGAGCATACCCTTTATATCTATATACACAACATTCTCCCACTTGCTCAAAACAAGTGAGACATATCCCAGATTCATACCTCAAAAGCGCATCTTAGTAATTCATCCTTCCAAGCACGACCGGTGTGTGCGCGCGAGGTAGGTCGGTGACCCGGCGCGTACTTAGAATCCGAATACCATGTGACTCGGTACACTGATCAGGTAGGTTGGCGGCTTGAGTCCATCTTTGGGATCGACACGTCGCCTTTCCATCTAATCCGGTGGTACGATTTCCATATGCTTATGACCTCTAGTGATTGCAAAATCCTTATGAGCTACATCTCCAATGTTTTCACAATGAAGTGGCATCAACTTACTGGATAATACTTTATCACATGAGTAAACACTGAGACCGAGATCGATTTAACAATCATCCTCAATCTGACCTAAAGCCAGAATCAGTGTTATCACTTATATTCTAGTTTGCATCTGAATATACTAGCATATTATTCCTCATTCTCCGAAAAGACTTGAGGATTCACTAAACATCCCATTTAGTATTCATCTGCAGGTTTAGATAATCATTCCTGAGAGGTAGGGTAGACTACATCGTTGAATGTTGCATAAATGCAAGAATATCTTAACCAAGTGTATGAATGGGATTGCCAATGATCGATTCTCGAGAATTTGAGTGAATCAAATCCTTTAGAATGAATTACGATGGCATGTCAGACTCTGACTTCAGATAACACACCCATGTTGTTTCCAACTGTTTCAGTGTTACCTTTCACAAACACTAATCTACATACTACTTTACTAATATTGATGCCCAGTCTATGAAAGACTTATCAGCATTCTGGTCAAGTCCACATATTATAATATATGACTTTGAAATGACCTAGAGGTTTGCTTTAATCCCCAAAGGATATAAGCTGTAGCAGGCATCCTGCCAAAGGTTCTATCTGAATAAATTAAGATATCGTTAGTCTACTTAAAAGGTCTTGGGAATCACCCTATTTTACGCTTTGTAGCGGATCCGTTATTTGTTCTTTGCTAAAACCATACATTACGAATGAGTTGATTCCGTTGTTCGGCAAGGAAGTCTTAGGGAATCACCCTATTTCCCGCCTATACAGCGAAATCAAGCAAGGCGAGTGGTAAGAGATCACAGTGCTGGTTAACTCTACACCTTTTAGGGAATCACCCTAAATTACTCGACTGCGTTGAAAGTTAAACTTTCCTATTCATTTGACTCTTCTCCGTGTAGTTCCAATTACTCCCACTAGGCTGAGATACTCGGTGGTTCTATAAGAGATTCAATGAGCTGGAGTATCAAACTCCATTCACAGGGTTATGGCTTTTAAACCAACCTCATGGTCGAGGATCTACACGACCCACGAAGGACTATAGGTCATCAATCTACCTATAGACCGTAAGGTCTGCAATAGGTAATGGACAAACCATACTCCCCAGCTGCGTTCGGGGTGGATTGATATCTTGATCTAGTTTAGTAGTTTTTATTAGTGGTACCACCAACTCCGGTGTTGGATGTGGGTGTAACAAATCGGTTAGTAACATCTTGATTACAAATACTTCAAGATCTAAGGTTGTTATTTATAGACTCTATCGGACCAAGTTTGTGACAATATAATCGTCATTCTCGATTTCTGAGTTTTATAACCAACCTTTACTCAATGCATTAAGATATTTCACGGCGTGAGCGTGTGCGCATAAAATTTCGATCCTACCTTCAAGCACTAAATGCTAAATGTCTATATTTACGGAGTGGGGTGAACCGAATTCACTCCTTATCCACAAATGCGTAGGCATCTTTTAGGTAGACTTCTCGGTTTTCATTACAACCGTTATTTTACAACCAATATCTTAAATGAGTTCAGTGACGTATCGTAGCACATCAATAACTATATAAGGTAAATTTATGGTGTATCCCTTAGTGAAAACATTTCCTTTGGGAGGCGGGCCGAGCATCGAGTCGAAGACTATGCAATAACCTATTTACGAGTATGGAATACTCTCATCTCAGTGACATCAGAGATTTCCTCCAAATATTTTGGATAAACTTGCCGGAGTTTCAAGTAGTTATCAGATAATATGTCACTACTCAGAAGCTCCCACTAGCTTGTATCTTTCATATGACCCCGAAGGTCGATATGAACAAGCTATGTAACTTCTTAAAATCAATTACCCTTTACCGATTGAAAGGAAAGTTAGGCATTGTTCCTTTGAGACAGGGTTCCTTGACTGGGAGATAGGAATCACCCTAAGCCAGTCTGCAGATCTTGTCGTTAGGGAATATGCACTAATTAATAGTATATAAAGAAGTGTTTATCTAAATACGGAAACCATTTGCGTTTATATAGTTTAAGATGTGTTACATATACTATCGGCATTTCTTAGTGGTTCTGACTTTATCAAACAAAAGTCCGAGTCTTGGGTTCGTGCTACGAATGTTATATTTATCGTCAATAAGACAAACAAATTATCCTATTGAAAATGAATACGTTCGTTCCGACGAATACGAAAATAGAAAATGAATTTTCTGTGATACTCAAGAATTGAATCCGAGATTCATTTCCTTATATCACTCCCACTAGTCTATCTGGAAAAAAAACTGCCCGTTGTCTATTTTATTTATCGTTTAATGCAAAGCTACTTAGTTCTTCCAAAGAACTTTAGCTTTCGAGATAATTGCTAAGGATGCATTGGTCAGTGATCCGAAATCACTTTCCTTATCCTCTAATTTCCAATTTATTAATTTTCCGGTTTAGCCTTAAAACTACTTAGTTTAGATGACTAACACGTATAAGCGTTCTTTCCCATTTCGACTTTCCTTAGATGGAAAGCAGTCTTGAACTAGCGATTCGTTTGAGTAGACACTACTCTTATTTGTGGGATGCCTAGTGATAGTGTTACTAGCTTGGACTATTGATTTTTCTAATCGTCAAATCATAAGACCAAAGCTCCCCACTAGTTTAATCGGTTCCAAATACCGTCTAACTAGCAACACTTTGTATTTGTGATTTTTCAAAGATTAGAACATCACCTAAAACTAATCTCCCACTAGTTTATCGGTTCCAAATCTTTGTCAACTAGCGATCTTTGTGTTCATGATGTTTCAAAGATTATAAAATCTCGAACTAAGCTCGGCTAGTTTATCGGTTCCAAATCTTGTCTAACTAGTAGCGCTTTATTCTTGTTTTTCCAATGTATGGAAAAACTCTTGTGCGATCCATTACACATTTCTAATGATTGGAAAAACAACAAATCATAAGACTAAGGCTCACTTTAGTTTATCGGTTCCAAATACCGTCTAACTATGGCACGCCTTATGTATATGATTTTCCAATTTTCAATTTAGAAATTTGTTGTGTAATTACACTTTTAAAATTCACTAAATGAATTTGTCTGATAGTCCTATATCATCTTTTGTAAACTAAGTGTGGTCGTCTCTCGTTCAACACGAGTGACATCCGTGACATACTTAAGTTTTTAAAGGCTCAAGGGAAAAATCTCTTCCGAAAAATTAACTGCATTCTTTTGATAATTACAACGTACTTGTTACTTCCACATTTTTAACGAAGTCCTATTACTAACAGTTTAGTAGCCTAGAGATTAAAGTTGTAAAATAAAAATGACAGAAAGTTAAGTTCAAAAAATAAATTTTCACTACTAGATTTTTATTTTAGGAATCATAAACTATAAAAAGTTTATCCTACAATTCCAAGGATTTAACCTCACACCTCAGTGCCGCCGTAGGGTAGGTCAAAGAGGTGATGGTTAAACTGAGAAAATCTCTCTCAATGATTAAGCTTCGAGAATCAAACATCTCACGGGAATCAGACATCCCGGACCGTAATCATTGATTACCTTCCTTTTTCTAGCCTAGATATTTCGAAAATATCCATAAAAAGTGTGACCTACTATATCGGATCTCAAAATGCGCCCGAGTATGCGCCGTAGGAGTCGGTCGGTGACTCAGCAGTACCCAAAATCCTATCCTTTCGGAGACCAAGCCTTGAATTTTGATAGGGGTGAACACCATCCGTGGGGGCGAAATCAAAGCGGCTCGGCGTCACCGCTTCTCTCACGTGCTTGCATACATAGTAGAGGCCATGGGGTTGGTGTCGCCTTCCCGCTCCCACTCAATAATTTGAAAAAGTGGTGGGTTTACTAATTACGGTTTCGATCTTGACAATAAGAAACAATAAATCAAAGTACACGAGCGAGCAGTCGGTTATGTAAGCAAGCTACGCCGTCTTATTCGTTGGAACATATGTGTGATTCGAGGCTAATCCGGCAAGAAAGCCCGTTTAGCCCGAAGGCTTATCGGCTATGCTAAGTCAATCGAATTTGTATCGTACATCACTGCGTGGAGAAGTCGATTGAGCCTAAGCTCGGTTGAACTCGCCTAACCATGGTTAGACCATTTCCGAACCCATGTACTAAGATCTTCCGATTTCTAAATTGTTACCCAAAGCGTAATCTCGTTTCTGTTTAAGGTGGATTCACCAAAAACTCAACGATTTATCTAAGTGGGATTCACCGAGAATCCATCACTAAAATCGTAACGATTGACAAAACCCGGGTCCTCGGTTTTTATAATTAGTTACTTAATTTTAATTAACTACCACATATTAATTAAAACAAGTATGTTAACTAATTAATCGAGTTATACGCCTAATTTAATTGAAATTAAATGTCTACGTGTATGCATTGGAGTGGAATCATGAAGATGCATGTCATGGCAATTTCGGTTATATCATACAATTTTCGATCATACATGAAAAATAACGGAAAAATAAACACGAGATGGATCGTTGGTACCCCGACTAACCTATTTTCTAAGGAAAAGTAAAACTTATATTATGTCTTGAGTCTTGATCTTGAATCTTGAACTCGAACACTTGAATTACCGAGAGGAGAAAGACTTTTAATTGAATAAAACCAATTTATTATAATTAAATAAAACCTTTTTAATAATTTTTTTTTTGTAATGCGGCGGAAAAAAAATATTCCAGAAATTTTTTTATTTTTTATTATTACAGCCGAAAGGCTGTTTACTAAAAACAGATTATAAAAAAAATATACATATACAGCCGCATAAAACCCTAGCCGCATGCAAGTTTTATAATAAAAAAACAGACTTATAGCGACCTTTTCAGCGTCGCAGAAAGTCCTGTAGCGCAGAATTTTAATTAAAAAACAGGTTTTTAGCCGTTTCTCCTCGTTCATACCTTGGGTTTCGCCTTGATCTTCAACTTTTCTTCAAGATCTTCACCTTTTCGAGCCCGGAACAACAAAATTACAATAAAAGATGCTAATTTTACACATAATTTTCGAAAAAAGACAAAAAAAATACAAATTATATGCTCAATTGTTACTAAACAAAGGAGCTACAAAATAGATCTACGGGTAAACAATACAAACCCCAATCCATCTCTTCAACCACAACATTCACAAGCATGCATCATGATAAAATTTCGAAATTCATAAGAAAAACGAAATAAAAACATCTAAAACATGTTATTCCACTCCTAGATCTGAAATTCATATACTTTGATCGTTAGATCAAAGGCTCCGATACCACTTGTTAGATGTAATATCGTCGGATCAATAATAGATTGACCCGATTACGCAGCGGAATGCATCAGATCTAGATCTAAACGAAACAAAGAACATAAATTAAAGATCAAACTACAAGGGGGTTTAGGATCCCACCTTTTTATGGTGATTAACTCCAAGAACAATAAATCTCCAAGAACACGTGTATTGAGAAGCCACAGCCTTCCAACGTGTGTCTCCCAGCAACACCAGGTGGATGGTGTTTCACGCCGCCTTACCTCCTCGATATGCTACCTAGAAAACCCAAAGTTTTCTAAACTCGAACCCAAGGAAAAATAGCCGAAATTTCTAAGCTATTTTCCTTCCGATAATGCGTGTATTGTAAGTGTGTATAAGACTTGGGAGAACTCTCTTTATATAGGAGAGTAATCCTTGTCCTCCAATGATTTAATAATTAAGAGATAATTATTAGATATGATTAATCCTTATTCTAAATAAAAGAAAAATAAAATGATTATCCCAAACAAATTAGGATAAATCATATTATTATCTAATATTCCATGAATTATCAATTAACAAATAAAAGATAAATCACACATTAAATAATTATCCAAGAAAACTAATTCCTTGATAATTAATTAATACAAGATGCGCATGACCTTAGTAAATAAGGCCCACGCATTTTCCACACCTTGGGCGAGTCACGAAAAATTTCTTTTTCCGTGTATTTAATTATCTAGTCCAACTAAACAATTAATCCACACATCAAATTAAATAGCCCAATCCACAATTTAATTATAATCGAGGTGAAGCGACGAAAACTAATTATGCTATTTTGGGAGCCACGTCGGGGACCATGGACCCCGTATTCGGTAGCTACAATAAATCGAACAAAATTATTCATCGACGAGAATAGTTATATCAACCTATTAATTCGGGATTACACCACCATAAACCCGGCCGAACTCTATCGAATATAGATAACTTACACTCAATTTATGAGTCGAAAGCGTCCTTGATATAATCATTACATACGGATAAATCCTTCATAAATACATTCACTTCGATTCGGGATATTTCCGTAAACCCTTCTCGAAACATATTATCCTTATTTACCATTAACCCCTAGTGATCAATTAGTTCATAACTAATATAATATGAACTCGGCCAATCGATCGAGTTTTAGGGTTAACAAATAAGAAGCTGTACATCTACTTCCCGAGGAAGGAATGGATTCCATATCTGTGATAGCACGGACTACTCACTCATCGAGAATAGAGCCAGCGAGAAGTGTTGGGCCACATCATCTGCTGAAGTGATCTTACTAACACATCAAACTCTACCCTAGTCTAGCGAAGCGTTTGTTTGTGATCACCTCGAGGATTAAGATTAATCCATATATGATCATCTTGTGATTCGATAAGACTTCTCGATTATGGAATTATATCGAGAACTCAAAATCGGTCGATACTATATGATTATCATCATATATAAATGCCCCACTAGGTACCCTATTACCGAGCAGTCCGGATAAAATTTATCACACTAAAGTGTTACAGGTGCATTATTAGCAAATTAATCTTGAGACCCGTACTCATTAATAAGCGCTACTGGACTAAGTTAATTTTAAGTACATCTCACTTGTTGGAAAGGTGTCCTAAACCCAATCGGGTTGGACCGGATCCGACCGGGTCGGGTCATTTACAGTCTATTTAGTTCATGTAATAACTTTATTATGATTAATAAAAGCACTTATGTTATTATATATTGTTTGTCTTCATATTTTTTGTTGTATATATATAGTATGCGTCCCTAGTATCAATTTGTGATAGAGAAACCATGATAGTGATTATGGTTGATGAGATCTCTAATCACCATAACAAGGTTGGTACTTAAATGTCTACAGTCTTATGTATTATCAAATGGGACATTGATAGTATAATCAGACAAGCACGTATTGAATGTCTTCTATCTTTTAGAAGGTAGGGATAGATCTCGTCTGCATCGAAGTGTAGGGACACTTGGGTATGCGTGGGCGTGTATTAGAGAATGCGTCACGTTAGGTGACCCACTTACATTAAGTGTCACGGTATGTGGCGGTTGTGTAATTATCCTTTTGACCGGAGTCTTCATGGCATCACGGTGTGGATTGTCATGCTTTGACACTATTGAGATTTCTCTAACCGCAGGCGATCATGCGGTAGTGATTGGGTTTGATATTGAAGCATGCGGAGTATACATGATTGGTCGTCCGGAAATCGCGTATCCTATGATTGGGATCTAATATCCGAAATGGCCTTCTTATAAGGAATGTCTAGCTCTCGAGAATCTTCGCAAAGTGGGAGGAAATGTGTTATTCCGAGAGAGAGCGTGATATCCAGATTATAAGATTCGATCGTTAATGTATTGACACTCGAGATACAATCGTATGGATATTATTACAGCGATAGGATTGTAAGTTACACGGTAACTGCTTCACATGAAAGGTAGTAGTCATTGCTTTTGACTCTTCCGATGATTGGGGGTCATGGTGTGTTGCTAGACGCTATCCCGTGATCGTTAGGTATGAAGGGCATTTTAGTAAATTGCACTTTGTGTCTACGGCCAACATATTCGGAAGCCTATCGGGTCACACACATATGAACATCGAGTCGGATTAAAATGCGGTTATATTTGATAACCAAATAAGTAAAGTTTATCTCTAGACTATAAAGGTTATAGTGGTAAATTAATATGGAGGTATTTATTTATTATGAATAAATTAAATACAAGATATTAATTATATACAAATTAGATTAATTAAAGAATATTCCGGAAGCCAATTTATTGGCATATGGGGCGCCACTTTTAAGTGTATAAGATACACTTGGATTGTGCACTTTAATTAATAAGATTGCCATAATATTAATATAAGATATTAATTGATTTTGAAAAAATAGATTTATGGTAATAAGATAATTATAATCAATATATGATATTGGCAAAATAAATTATAATTAAAGAGATAAATCAATCTAGTTGATTTTCCTTATTTTATTGGGAAAAGGTTTTCTTCTCCACACACCATTGGCGCCCAACCCTTTATATATAGGAGGTGGGTGTCAAGCTCTTTTGTACATCACAATTGCAAGAGTTCATAATTCTTGTGTAAAATAGAGAGCTATCCACGGTGAGTTTGTGAGGAAGAAAAGGTCGATCTAGCGGCGGAGTTTTCCGATAGCAATCAAAGGGATTCCGGCAAGGGGTTCGTGTGGATTAGCGATAGAGGCCAGACGCGTGGGCGGCTTGCGCGTTGAACTACTCTCTGTTGGCGGTCAAAGCGGCGATCTAATAGATCATCAAGGTATAACCGTCAAACTACTTAACGTGTTTATTGCATTAAGCGAAGAACGATCTAGAAAAGGAAATCAAATCTTAAATTCATTTGCGTTAAACTAGTGATTTCCTAACGGTGGTATCGGGCGGACTTGAGCTTAAGCAATAAGCATAATTTAAATCGTAGTATTTAATCAATAGATTCAAGATTTAAATCACTAAAGCGTTGAAACAAAAAAATAGGGTTTATGGGGGGCTCGGCCATTGTGGCGGCGGCCCCCTCCCTCTGCGGCGGCGGCGGTGGCGCTAGGGCTGCCGTCTGTCGGCTGTCCTCTTCCAAATGGGGAGATCGACCCTTTTCGTTTTGTGATATTTATTGTGCATAGATATCTCGTTTGTTTAGTTGTGTCATATGACCAACCAATGGTTCAAATAGTTTGGACCATTGGGAAACAATATGGCATATTGGCCTTTCCAAATTTTGATTTGGAATAGGCCTAGGCCTAGGCCACTTCCAAAATTTTGATTTTGGAAAGTGGTCAGGCCTAAACCAAAACTATTTGGCCTTTCCAAATATTTGATTTGGAATAGACCTAGGCCCTTTCCAAATATTTGATTTGAAATGGACTGGCACAAGCACTTTCAAAATTTTGATTTTGGAAAGTGGGCCATGACTAGAAGTAAAATAATTTGGCCTTTCCAAATATTTGATTTGGAATAGGCGCTGGCGCTTTCAAATATTTGATTTGTAAAGGCACAGGCAAGCCACTTCCAAAATTTTGATTTTGGAAAGTGGCGAGCCTAAGCTAAATTTATTTTGGAAAGGAAACAAATAGGAGACTTAGTAATTTTAATTTTATTTTGAATAGTTTAAATTTAATTAAAATTAAAATCGATTTAAAATTAAATGTTAATTTTAATTTTCGATTAAGTCATATAATTAATTAAAAGTTATTTAATTATTTGATGTGATAAAATAAAGGCATAAGAGTAGTTAAAATTAGAATTTAATCTTTTCATAAGATAAAATTGTATGGATTAGATGTGTAGATATAATGTGATTATATGGACCCCGATTGATCATGGACTCGACCAATAGGATAGATGGGAATGTTTTCTTTATGTTGGTTTTGAAAAATTGTCTGGCCGTTATGAAGAAGCGTGACCTAGTTTACTTTTGCATTTATCACATTCCGTTAGCTCCCCGTGTGCGGCGGGTGTAATTATTAGATAAATTATTATGTAATGAGAATGGAACAAGAAGTTGAAGACCAAGAGAGATAAAGAACCCATTGGCGTCAAACAATAAAGATCCTATTGGCGGTTGCGAGAAACCCTTAGTTTGTGACCAGCGGTTTCGTCGGTTTGTATTGAAACCGCTTTTTAGGAAAAGTCCATGATCATACCGGTTATTTTGTGCGCGGAATGTTGTGTATGTTTTACTTTATATGATATAGTAGTAATATGCACATAGTAGATGAGACCATAATTAAACCAAATTAATTAAGTGAATTAATTTAAAATTATTCCCACATCAAAAATCAAGTCGGAGTTGCCTCCCCATATTATAACGACGGTGAAGAGCCCTTGTTCGGACCCAATTCACCAGCCAAAGCGGGGGTTGACCTACCTCGGGTATATCGTCGTTATCGAGATATGATCGAAAGAGATCTCATGAATATTGGGGTTATGATTGGACTAAGAATTCTCTCGGCCACCAGCCAAAGCGGGGTCGTTTGGATTTTAGAGGCAAGGGTTTGACTATTCTTTCATAAGATGAAATATTGTCAAAGAGTTGGCTGGTCAAACAACAAGAATCGTATAAGATACGATCGACAAATCGTTGTCCACCTGTTTAATTATTTTCGGCCCATCAGCCAAAGTTGGGGGTCGGGATAGTTCGATGGGATCTTGCCCACTAAAGGAATTATTTTCTTGAAAGCCAATAGGGAATAGTTGGCTAGTGGGAGTAAAAACCTTATACATTTATTAAGTGCAAATTTAGGGTTTTCATACATGAGCTTTTACTTATTCTATCTTTATTTATTGTTGTAGAAAATGTTAAACAAATTGAACCTTCGTTTTATCATCGAAAACAAGCAGCGAGAGGCAATTTTCTCGATTGGGAAAGAAACCTCAAAATCGTTTTGAGGCACGATAAGATTGGCTATGTCTTGGGCGAGGCCCTACCGGAAAAAAGCCGAGGGTTCGGTGCGAGATGTTGTCGAGAAGTACAACAAGCCTTTATTACAGCGATCTTGATGCTACATGTATCATGCTTGCTTCTATGAAACTGAATTGCGAGAAAAACATGAGTCTATGGGCGCCTACTCTATCATGGTCCACTGAAGGAACTTTATGCTTCTCGGTCTACGCTTTGAGAGAGTGCGAGTCTCGAAGGCCCTGTTTAGTTGTAAGATGGCATACGGGATTTGCTGCGGGGTCACACGTGCTTAAAATGATCGGGTACATAGAGAGGCTTGGGAAGGCTGGGCCACAAGTTGGAGCGAGTTGAGTATTGACTTGATTACGCAATCTCTGCACGATTCATTCTCGCATGATTCGTGATGAACTATCACATGAACAAGATAGATTGCTCTCTGCGGAGTTATTGAACATGTTGAAGGCTCTTTGAGGCCTTTGTGGGGAAGGGAAAGCAAATGTTCTTTGGTCACTTGAGCAAGGGCAAGGCAAAAGCCCAAAATAAGTCCAAGAAGGCGAAGGTTGCACTAAGCCAACGCCTAAGATAGCGAAAGACAAATCCAAGGATGCTTGCTTCCATTGCGGTGAGACCGGACATTGGAGGAGAAAGCGCAAAGGCTTCTTGAGTACCAAGAAGAAGCATTACGATGCTTCGACCAGGTATATTTATGATTGAGATCAATATTGCTTCTTCTAAGTCTAACCTTTGGGTATTAGATCTTTGGTTGTGGTTCTCATATTTATCTGAATATGCAGGCACTAAGAAGAACTAGAGATCGAGGAAAGAAGAGGTGGACATACGCGTTGGAAATTGAGCAAGTGTTGCTGCACTAGCCGTAGAAGTTTATTTTCTTTCATTGCCCAGTGGGCTAGTACTAGAACTCAATAACTGTTATTTTGTTCTTGCTCTTATGAAGAGAAATAATATTTCTATTTCTGCATTAGATGTTGATGGATTTTCTTTTACGTTTGAGAATAAATGTTGTTCTTTTTCTGGTGATGGAATCTTTTATGGTACTGGCATACTTAGCAATGGTCTCTACATATTAGATATGAATGTTGACGTACTTAATATAAATAACAAGAAAGCCAAAACAAATGACTTGAATGAATCCTACTTATGGCATTGTAAACTTGGCCATATAAATAAGAATCGCATTTCCAAACTCCATAAAGATGGAATGTTGGATCAATTCGATTACGAATCGTTTGATACATGCGAAGCTTGTTTACTTGGCAAGATGACAAAGTCACATTCTAGTGGCAAAGGGATAAGATCCAATGAATTGCTTGAGCTCATACATACTGATGTATGTGGCCCAATGTCAATTCAAGCCAAAGGAGGATACTCTTATTTTATCACTTTCACTGATGACCATTCTCGCTATGGTTATATATACTTAATGAAGTATAAGTCTGAAGCCTTTGAAAAGTACAAGGAATTCAGAAGTGAAGTGGAGAAACAGCTAGGTAAAGAAATCAAAACACTTCGATCTGATCGAGGTGGAGAATACTTAGATGGAGAGTTTCAAGACTATCTGAAGGAGAATAGGATTCTACCTGAATGGACCCCTTCCGGGATGCCACAAATGAATGGTGTGTCTGAGAGGAGGAACCGCACCTTGTTAGAAATGGTACGATCCATGATGAGCTATGCAGTTCTCCCAAAATCGTTTTGGGGGTATGCTCTAGAAACCGCATCCTATACACTTCGAACCGAGTTCCATCAAAGGCGGTTGACTCTACGCCATACGAGGTATGGACTAAGAAAACCGAGCCTAGGTCATCTAAAACCTTGGGGTTGTCCGACTTACGTGAAGCGGATGATGCACGACAAATTAGAGCCAGTCGACAAATGTCTATTTGTGGGTTATCCTAGAAACCAAAGGTACCAATTTTACCACCACGAGAAACAAAATGTGTTTGTTGCCGGGGTATCCACTTTATGGAGAAAGAGTTTATCTGAATAGGGTCGGTGGGAGTAAAATTGATCTTGAAGAAATTCGAGAACCACTTACGGATAACGATCGGTTGGCGGAGTAGAGGGCTTGCCACATCTGAGATGTGACACCGGCTTCTACCGTGGACACACTAGCACCTCGAAGATCCACCGAGGAAAGCCGTGAACCCGAAAGGTATCTTGGCGTGTATCTCATGGAAGATGAGGACCCTAGAACTTATGAGGAAGTGCTATTAAGGCATGACAAAGAGAAATGGTGGAAGCCATGAATTACGAAATGGAATCCATGAAAGACAACCAAGTTTGGAACTTAGTTGATCCACTGAGGAATAGTTCCCATAGGGTGCAAATGGGTCTTTAAGAGAAAGACCGACATGGGACGGTAACGTGACTACCTACAAGGCTAGGTTAGTGGCAAAGGATATAAGCAAAGACAATGAGTTGACTATGACGAAACCTTTTCGCCGGTTGCCATGTTAAAATCCATTAGAATTTTGCTCGCTATTGCAGCATACCATGATTACGAAATCTAGAAGATGGATGTGAAAACGACTTTCCTTAACGGGAACACTGTCGAGGAAGTGTATATGACACGACTGAGGGTTTCACAACCAATGGCCTTGAGGATGGTGTGTAAAGCGCAAAGATCCATTTATGGGTTAAAGCAAGCTTCGGAGTTGGAATCTTTGCTTTGATGAGATAATCAAGCAGTTTGATTTCATCAAGAACGAAGATGAACCCTGTGTCTACAAGAAGGTTAGTGGGAGTGCCATTGTGTTCTTAGTGCTTTATGTAGATGACATATTGCTCATAGGGAATGATGTGCCTATGTTACAATCAGTCAAAGATTGGTTATCCAAGAACTTCTTTATGAAGGACTTGGGTGATGCGACCTATATTCTAGGAATAAAGATCTATAGAGATAGATCTAAAAGGTTGCAGTGCAATGCATGTAATCCACCTACATAGATAAGATTTGAAGATATTCGACATGGAGCGATCAAGAAAGGATTGTTTGCCCATGTCACATGGGGTCTACATCAAAGGGAATGAGTCCTAAGACAGAGGAGGAAAGGGCACAAATGAGTAAAGTCCCTTATGCTTCGGCAATCGGGTCTATCATGTATGCCATGTTATGCACAAGACCGGACGTCTCGTACCCTCTTAGTATGACTAGCAGGTACCAGTACAATCCAGGTGAGGGTCACTAGATTGCTGTCAAGAATATCCTTAAGTACATGAGACGTACTAGAGATATGTTCCTGGTTTTCGGGAACGATGATTTACTATTACGAGGTTACACAGATGCCAGTTTCCAAACTGACAAGGACAACTTTAAGTCGCAATCTGGATTTGTTTTCACGCTTAATGGTGGAGCAGTGAGCTGGAAGAGTTCCAAGCAGGAGACTACTGCAGACTCTACAACGGAAGCCGAATACATAGCGACCTCGGAGGCGGCAAAGGAAGCGATTTGGATGTAGAAGTCATTCATCGAACTTGGTGTGGTTCCTCCATTGAAGGTCCAGTGCCTGCATCTTTGTGATAATAATGGAGCGATATCTCGATCAAAGGAACCAAGGTCTCATCGTAAATCCAAACATGTGCTACGGCGTTATCACTTGATAAGAGAGATAGTAGATAGAGGAGATGTAAAGATAGATAAAGTCCACACGGATGATAACATAGTGATCCGTTAACCAAGGCATTGTCTCAAGCTAAGCATGAGAAACATGTTCACTTGCGGGCTTAGGCATATGGGTGATTGGCTTTAGGCCAAGTGGGAGATTGTTGGAAAGGTGTCCTAAACCCAATCGGGTTGGACCGGATCCGACCGGTCGGGTCATTTCTGATCTATTTAGTTCATGTAATAACTTTATTATGATTAATAAAAGCACTTATGTTATTATATATTGTTTGTCTTCATATTATTTGTTGTATATATATAGTAACGTCCCTAGTATCAATCTGTGATAGAGAAACAATGATAGTGATTATGGTTGATGAGATCTTTAATCACCATAACAAGGTTGGTACTTAAATGTCTCTAGTCTTATGTATTATCAAATCGGACATTGATAGTATAATCAGACTAGCACGTATTGGATGTCTTCTATCTTTTAGAAGGTAGGGATAGATCTCGTCTATCGAAGTGTTGGACACTTGGACTGTACGTGGACGTGTATTAGAGAATGCGTACGTTAGACTGACCCACTTACATTAAGTGTCACAGTATGTGGCGGTTGTGTAATTATCCTTTTGACCGGAGTCTTCATGGCATCACGGTGTGGATTGTCATGCTTTGACACTATTGAGATTTCTCCTAACCACGGGGCGATCATGCGGTAGTGATTGGGTTTGATATTGAAGCATGCGGAGTATACATGATTGGTCGTCCGGGAATCGCGTATCTATGATTGGGATCGAATATCCAAAATGGCCTTCTTATAAGGAATGTCTTGCTCTTAAGAATCTTTGCAAAGTGGGAGTAAATGTGTTATTCCGAGAGAGAGCGTGATATCCAGATTATAAGATACGATCGTTAATGTATTGACACTCGAGATACGATCGTATGGATATTATTACAGCGATAGGATTGTAAGTTACACGGTAATCGCTTCACATGAAAGGTAGTAGTCATTGCTTTTGACTCTTCCGATGATTGGGAGTCACGGTGTGTTGCTAGACGCTATCCCGTGATCGTTAGGTATGAAGGGCATTTTAGTAAATTGCACTTTGTGTCTACGGCCAAGATATTCGGAAGCCTATCGGGTCACACACATATGAACATCGAGTCGGATTAAAATGCGGTTATAGTTTATAACCAAATAAGGAAAGTTTATCTCTAGACTATAAAGGTTATAGTGGTAAATTAATATGGAGGTATTTATTTATTATGAATAAATTAAATACAATATATTAATTATATACAAATTAGATTAATTAAAGAATATTCCGGAAGCCAATTTATTGGCATATGGGGCGCCACTTTTAAGTGTATAAGATACACTTGGATTGTGCACTTTAATTAATAAGATTGCCATAATATTAATATAAGATATTAATTGATTTTGAAAAAATAGATTTATGGTAATAAGATAATTATAATCAATATATGATATTGGCAAAATAAATTATAATTAAAGAGATAAATCAATCTAGTTGATTTTCCTTATTTTATTGGGAAAATGTTTTCTTCTCCTCCACACCATATGGGGCGCCCCAACCACTATATATAGGAGGTGGGTGTCAAGCTCTTTTGTACATCACAATTGCAAGAGTTCATAATTCTTGTGTAAAATAGAGAGCTATCCATAGTGAGTTTGTGAGGGAAGAAAAGGTCCGGTCTAGCAGCCGGAGTTTTTCCGATAGCAATCCAAAGGGGATTCCGGCAAGGTGTTCGTGTGGATTAGCGATAGAGGCCGGACGCGTGGACGGCTTGCGCATTCAACTACTTTCCGTTGACGGTCAAAGAAACGATCTAATAGATCATCAAGGTATAACCGTCAAACTACTTAACGTGTTTATTGCATTAAACGAAGAACGATCTAGAAAAGGAAATCAAATCTTGAATTCCGCTGCGTTAAACTAGTGATTTCCTAACATCACTAACTCAATCCTCTTGTGTATAGCCATACTTTGAGTTATATGATTACATAAGCGAGGTACTTAGGGTTTTCAGTAGTGTCTTAATTATAAGCATACATGCATATAATAAGATGAATTATTAATTCTGTCCTAAAACAATTATGTAATTGTCTTTCGGGCACTACACCTAACAGTTGGTTGTTAACATTAGTATTTATAGTCGATTATTTCTAAGTAACGGTGAGGTTTTGTATTGTAAGTTTTGTGTCATTAGTTGCGTTGTTTGTTAGTAAACCACGGGAGGAGTGATGGGGATGTTGGACGAGTCCGGCGAAACAGCAATAAAATACATAATCTACAGAATGCCTCACTTCCAGCTGAGGCTTTACCAAGCTGCTGAGTGGAGAGATGAATAAGAGAATCTACAATCCTCTACGAGCTATCCTATAGGACCTCATTTCTTGCAGGCATAAGGAAGGCCATAACTGGTGAGAAGGAAAGAGTGGAATCGAAAACAACCTAGACCTACAAGAACCCCGCTTTCGGATGGAGGCTTTCACCGTAAGGCAGAACGGAATTCGTCGATGTTATTGTCGTTGTTCGTTCTTATTTGTGTTATTTTTATGTGTTATTCATCATCGTCAATTTTGTTAGATACATTGTCAGTGGTATTGAGCATATGAATATACTAAGGCAATTATATTATACAGGCCTATTAAATATTAGATTACATTATATAAAGGCAATTATATTATATAGGGCTATTAAATATTCATTCCAAATTATACTAAGTCAAATTATGTTCACACCGTTACAACAAGGCTATTAAATTATTATACATACAAACTATGTATATTGAATTATATATATTAAACACTAAAAATTTAAATAATACACGTAATGCTGACGATATTATTGGCGTTAAACAATACTCTACGCCAATATTATTGGCGTTAACAGACACTTAACGACAATATTATTGTCGTTAGACACATATTTAATGCCAATAACAACGAATATTGGCGTAAAATCATCCACATATTGGCGTAAAATCATCATTCAGAGCCTACCTATCATCGTGTTCTTCAGGAAATTCAAAAACAACCCCTAACCCTAACCAATCTACCCCTCCTTTAGCAAAATTTTGCTAAACAACAACAAAGATTCTTACTATACATGCGTTTTGACCTCAAAGTACTTACAAATTGCACAACAAAAATCATACAATCAAAGATTTAGCTTCTTATTCGAAAAAAATGAGAGATAGACATTAATATTAACCTCAGGGGCTATCTCCCGTATTTGTTCCAAAGGAGCCTCAGAATCCATTGCAAAATCATATCGTTTTCTGAGAATTTTTGGGGAATTTTTGGGGATTTTGCAGCAAAATGAGAATTTGGGGGAGAAGAAGAGGGAACAACAATAATAGCATCGTTTAGGCGATTATTGGCATAACGAGGCATGTTTAACGCCAATAATATTGGCGTTAAATAATTAATGACAATATTATTGATGTTAAACATGTCTCGTTACGCCAATAATCGTCTTTTGTCTAAATGGCTGATTAACGACAATATTATTGTCGTTATGAGTGGTTGAACGACATTATTATCAGCGTTACACCTAAAAACGCATTTGAAAAAAGGCACACTTTCTTTACAAATAAAAGCCGACAACACTGATTTTCCAATTTTCCCCCCAATTGTATCGGTGTGACATCATATATGTCCTAATCTAATTAATATATCACATATACGTAGTACAATACGCAACGGATGCATATGAATAAAAAAAGGGGGAGGCGGGTCAGAAGGACAAAATAAGATATAAAATGGGAAAAAAAGACAAGAAAAAAAGATAATGGTGAGAATGAAAAAAACGTGCATGTTACTACATGTGTTACTACATGTTGCTACAACCACATGTAGTAACATATGTAGTAACATGCGTGTTTTGTCCTTCTCAACTACTATCTTTTTTTCTTGTCATTTTTTTCCAGTTTAAATTAAAAACAGTCATCTACGACCTTTAACCTAAAAAAATTTATCTAGGCATATATTGTGTATATATATATATATTGGTTTTTTTTGTGGCTGTTTTCAGGAAATTTTCCACGTTAAAACCTCATATTTTTCATGATAACGGCCTCATTTCCCAAACGCCTTGTCCATATCTGCATTACACAAATTTTAGCTTGGTCATGATCATCCCACTACAAGAAATATTACTGCGACTGATGTTATTAATGATCATCCCTCGTATGTGGGTGACGCTTCTGTAAGGGTAGAAATGTCAATGTCAGTGATATTCCTTTGTGTGAAAAATAATCGTAGTGTATGAAGTAATTTTTTGGATTTCTCAAGAAATTGTGGTGCTCGGTACCAATAAATTCACCCTCAGTGAATAGTCTACGAATAAGTAGTAAAATAAAGCGGGATGCTGTATTTCCAAGATTATATATATATATATATATATATATATATATATATATATATATAAACTCGAGCTTGGTTTTGGATAACTAACTATGATTCAATACCTATCCAAAAAAAAAAAAAAAGATTCATTACATAAGTAAGCCAGCGTGTCAATGCATAAAAATCATATTCAATAACTTAAATTGCACTTCGAATACATTGCAATCACAAATTTTATGTTGGTCCTGGTGCAAATCCTAGTTGGTGCACCAAAACCAATAGGAATTCAACATTCTAAAATGGGTCCCCACATGTAAAAATATTCCACCAATGTATCCCTTTAAAAGTGCTGACTTGGTGGTCCAAAACTTGCACCTGGACCATCCTAAAATTAGTGCATGGCAATTAAAGAGCATACTTTTTTAATCTTCCTTTTTTAAGAGAAACTTTATCATATATAGATATAACAAAACTGTACAATCAAACACACAACCGCCACAACATACAAAATTTATCCGTGTGCTGTAAAATTTCCAAAAGCGCTATTACGCGACAAACAACGAACTATAATATTAGTTCTAAGAACACGCGTACTAGGCAGAGAATCTAGTACGATTGAGAAACCATTATATACGATTGAGATAGTTAATCAGTTAAAAATCATTATTTACCATTATTTACGATTGAGAAACCATTATTTACCATTATTTACGATTGAGAAACCATTATTTGGATGATAGTTAATCAGATAAAAATCGATTGAGAAACCATTATTTACGATTTTCCGATTGATCTAATTTCATCCACTCGATTGGGTTGGTTTCTAAAATTGTTTTGCACCTAGAGATGTAAATGAACCGAAGTACTCGTACTGAATTCAAAAAGGAGTTTGACTCGATTTGATTTTTTAGCCGATATCGAGTGTCTTCAAGGTGTATTCAATTTGTAAAAGTTTTAGTGTTCCATCATGGAAAGATTTGTGTATCATGAACTAAACCGATCCAATCCATGTTTAACATCATATTGAAATTTCTTTCAGGGTTCTCTTCGTCGAATATTCGGACTAAAATATTTCCATCTTTAAATCGAATGTTTCGACTAAACTTTTTGGTGCTTTTTGGCGCCCCGGCCCTCAAATGTTCGGACTAAAATATTTCCATCAAAATCGGATTATGTTTTACTTGCATGATATTTGAGTTTAATTCTGTGTTCCATTGAAATTGCTTTTCATCAATCAACATTGGTGCTTGAATATTCATGAAATGACTCAATGACATTATCTACCACTTTCTGTGTGACCTTACTCAATGCCTGGTTTGTTCCAATAAAATTCATTTTTTTTCCAAGGTTCAGGGTTTGGATCTCCGGTGATTTAGATAATCGCTACCACGTTTTCAAAGGTCGAGTACATAATCCCTACTATGAGGCGTGAAAAGTATCATGATAATAGATGGCGGATTTCAAATTTTTATCCACGGTAAAATAGTAAATGTTGTTTTTCGTCTTCTCTTTCAACTTACCCATTTTCCATTTTCCATTTTCCATTACTATGTTATTTCTAGATTTTACTAATATCATATGAGTTATCACACTTTTCAAAGAACTTGATAAATATAAATGCTCCTGGACTTGAAAGCTCTTCGAAACTAGCACTTTGATCTGCAAACACAAACTAGAACGATCAAAACTGAGCCTGAAGTCCAAAACTAGGTCGCTTAACCGAGGACAGTGCTCGGTTCAGCATCCTGCTTGATTCTGGACACGCTCTGGGACACGCCTGGGGTGACTGGGACACGTCCTGGGCACAACTGGGTCGTTTAACCGAAAAGGATTCTCGGTTCAGTGTGCCGAAAGACCACAAAATTTCAAAAACGCGATTTTTATGATGTCTAGGGCTACTTAGGGTCCTAATTATAGCATTTTATCACCATAAGTCGGTTTTTAAAACCTTGAGGGAAAAGAAGACCTAAAAATAAAAGGAAAAAAGAAAATAATTTCAAAAGACTAAAATACCCTTACAAAGAGGTGGGGGATGGTGGGGGAAAACAACATCAAATTTGCCGAGGAAATTGGGTAGCCGGCAACTACTGTTCACCCAATTTTATTTTTTTACTTTTTCTTTTTCTTTTATGAAGGATAATCAGCATTGTATTTTTTATTTCTTAATCTAATTGTAATTTCCTTTTAAAAAAAATTCATTTAACCCCTAAAAAAAATATAATTGTAATTCAAGTATGAAATAATTTTTATATGTTAATTATATCATTAAAGCTCATTAATATAAGTATAATATTAAAAATACGTGGAGAAGATGAGAATATAAATAATTAATATAAGATTATCAAAAATATAATTAATATAAGACACAAATAATATATTTATTTTTAATATATAATTAAATCTTAATATGGAATATTTTAAGAATATTCCTTTTTTATGTAGAATTATTGGAGTTGATGGAATTATTTGATATAAAAATTATATCAAATTGATGATTTGATGTTAAAATTATGTTGGAGATGCTCTTAGAGTTGCTCTTACAAGTGTGTTAAGGGATGTATTATTTTGCATTATAAATCAAATTATATTTTAAATATAAAAGCACTTTGAAAAAACAGAACTTGTTCACATGGGCACTATTGTTTATCATGATTTGACCTTCTAGAATACAAGCACTAATTAACATGGTTAAGCATTATTTATCAATTAATTATTCATTTCACTTAATATTAGCAGAGCAACGTGCTCTGAATTGACTTTTTTTTTTCCTTTAAAAAAATGTATATTTACTATAAATTGTTTCGAAAAATGTTGATAGTATCAATGAACAAAAATTTATCTGGAGTTTAAATGATTTTAAGAATACTAATTTAAGTCTTAATGATAAGGTTTTTTTTTTGAACAGCCAAGGATTCTCATAAATCGTGAGATCTTAAAAGGTTACTATAAACTTTGTGTTCATATCATGATTATCATCACCGATCCAAAGCAAAAATAAAATAAATGAAGAAAACTACATCCGGTCACAAGCATAACAGGCTGCATTTTCACACCAAAGAGAGTCATTTTCCAAAAGCATTTCAATCGGCAACAGACACCAATCCAACGCCCATAATTATGTTGCTGCAATCATCGGATTTGCCTTCCATACTTCCCATTCCAACTTCTTGATAACACGTTGAAGAATATGGGTTTTGGTCTTAAATGGAGAAGGTGGATTCAAGGATGTGTATCTTCGGCTAGAGCTTCGGTTTTGGTGGGGGGTAGTCCGTCTAAGGAGTTCAATTTGGAACGAAGTCTTAATGATAAGGTTATCTGCTCTTAGTATACTGTTTAGTCAGAAGAAGATAATGTTTAGAGAATTTAAACAACATAGAGGTGAATCATCCAATAAACAAGTATTTTTATTAATGTTGAGGAAAAAGATAGATTTTGTGTCACAACACACTTTTAAGTAATTGATTTTTATGTGACTAGTATGATTCAATAAGTCTCACGTCATAATCAATAGTCTCAAAGTTTGTTGGGCAATAGAGATGGGCCAACCCTTACCTTTCATAATTTGACGCTTAATTCCGTATTTTAGTACTTTAGAGATGGGCTCGGCCTCTATATTTCATAGGGCAAATTTTATGGTGGTCATTGTGTTTTGGTGGTTAATCTTAGATTAAAGGGTTGACAATAAACACACATGATCATAATCACCAATATGATAATATGTGTCCATTGAGTTTGGTGGTCAATGACCAACATAAAATTTCTCATTTCATAGTGTGACATTTAAATCCATTTGATGACGTTATTTGAGTCATGATAAATTCAGCAACTATTTTTATTCATCGTTATCTTTTGACCTAAAATGTTTAACACAAGATATTATCTTCCTCTCAAAGAAGATGCGGCATTGCAGGACCCAACTAGAGAATCTCACTGCCTCTCACGGTATGACTCTAATTTTCTCAAAGATGGGTATTACCTTCTTAAATCTGTTAAGCACGCCTTCATAATCTTTCTCCCAATCACTAGCTCTCACGGGTTAAAATCGACATTTTTGTAGGGCCCTGCTTTTATATATTTATAGTATATTTTAGATATGTTTTTATTTTACTTAAATTAAAGAAAAAACTTAGTAGGACTCAGTTCAATATCCTTGTTCAATAAAAAAAAAACCTTAACCAACTTATATACCATCTTCTACAACCCTTCACATAATAACCCTTACACCACAATTTTTATACAGTCAATGGTCCTAAAACAAAAATTAGGCTTAGGCCCCCAATTATACAGAAACGCCTTTGATTTCGTCTGACAATCTGCTCTAATACTACATGTAACTGATAATTCATTAAAAATACTTTTCCTGTCAATTATTTATGCTCTTTACTATGTGAAAAAAAAAAGAGTTTTTAGTAACATCGCATCAAACCGCCGGTAAGTCAACATCACATTTCGTGGGAAACATTTTGAGTTCAACCGCTAGTAAGTTGAACATCACACGTAATGTTTTGAGACACCACACAAAAGTTCACCCGGTTTTTTTTTTTTTTTTTTTTTTTTTTCCCGGGAAACGAAAGATTTTATTAAACGCCGGAGTAACGCCGGTAAAGATACAAGAACAACGCTGGACACCGCCGGTTAAAGCCGGATCACAACCGGATAAGGCAAACTACTACGCGGACTAGCCGCACTACAAACAACAATACAATACAAACAAGGTCAAATAATAGATCGGGTCAAGGGTGCTGAACCGAAGGAAATTTTTTCCAATAAGACGTTCAGACACATGGATCCTCTAAGTAACCTATTATTCGACCAACAACAAACACAACAACAAACACAGAACTAAAATACGAACATAGTACACGTACATGAACAAAAACAAAAACAACAACAATAACACCGCTGGACTACACCGCCTCAAGCCACCATCTTACGGAATAAAGAGCCCGCAAGCCTGACATCTCATCCCGACAGAGAACGGCCAACCGGAGAAGACGCCGGAGAACACCATTGCGGTCAAGATTCCGGCACGAACACCGGACATGGTGAAAAGCCAAGAGAAGATGGCGAAGCAGAGAGCACCGGAGAGCTCAAACAACAACGGTGAAGCATCTACCACGATCTGAGCGAAGAAATCTAGACGGCCACCAAAAAGAATCAGACAACAAAACGGATCGAGTAGGAGGACCAGAACCATCGCCATCGCCTTTGCCGACTGCGCAACCCCAAAGCAACCAAGGACTCCGATCGGCACCATCCGCTTATTAGCAAGCCCCGATGAGCTTGAGAGCGAAACATAGCGGAGCAAATCGCGGAGAACAAAGCGACCAAGACAACGGGAAAAGAGAGAACAACCAAGAAAGTAAAAGAAAACACAAAACCCGACGCGCGGCAATTTATTGCTACCGGCGCGGAAGCTGACAGAAGGGCGATGGAAGAGGGCAAGCGTTTGGGTCTATCTAGATAGGGAAAGAAGGTTCATAGAATTTGTATGTTATGACACCCGGGTTTATAGGCATCACAATGATTTTCAATTTCCGAAAAATCAAGCATCATATTTGATGTTTAACTTTCCACATTATAAATACTCACACAAAATATAATCGTAGATGTTGTGTGATGTCGTTATATACCGATAAACGCGTCGTATTGAAATAAGCTCTTGATTAGTCGCTTACCATTAGGGACGATTCATATTTTGCACATACAATTCAGGCATCGAACTGGATTAGTCGAACCAATTTAGTATCAGGATACTGATGAGTTTAAGGAAAAAGAAAATCTCCGGAGCATGACGTCATCAAGTTTCCATAACCGTTGATGTCGTCACATGTGAAAATAAGTCTATTCCCACAAACGTGTCATTTCCGTTTTCGGCACTCTTCTATAGCATATATTATATAAGTGTCATCGGCGTCCATTAGCGTCGGATGATCTCTGTAGATTGATCGGTGTTAGATCATATTATAATATAGATCTAACACCGATCAACTAATCGCAATCATCCGACGCGGCCGGATATACGCATACGCTGCAAATAAGACTATCATTTCCGTTTCCCAAACAAAACGACGTATTCACAGAATTTTCTCCATAGCTTCCTCCAAATTTCTTCACCTTTACCACTCTCTTTCTCCTTTCTATTCTTTTACAATATTTAACATTAATTAATGAAACCCAACCAACAAAGATCATCATCCTATAATATATATATATATATATATATATTCCCTTCACTCACTTCCTTAAATTCCCATTTCTGTTAAAAATTAAAACAAAACCAATAATGAACAACACGCTTTTGTCTGAACAAGAAGAAGAAGAATTCAAGAATCTTCACCAAGGAAAAAATGATCCAAGAGCTTCTAAAAGGTAAAGAATCTGCAACCCAACTTCGGATTCTGCTACAGAATCCTCCTGTGGAGCAGATTAATTACGGGTCGGGTTCATCAGCTGCTGATGAGCTTGCTGTGAAAATCGTTGATTCTTTCACTGAAACTTTGTCAATGGTGAATGAAAACATGAATCTTGACTCATTTAATGCAAATGAGCCGAGCCCTAAGGTTTGTGATGAGAATAGAAAGAAGAGGCTCGGCCCGACACAACGGCGGGGATGCTACACAAGAAGGTTCGATATCTTAATTTTGATCTAAGAATAAATTTGTCATTTTGAAAAGTTGGATATATATATATATATATATATCCGAAGAGAAGAACTATGTTTAAAACCGAGTAGATACCATAAGATAATTGATGAAAAACTGTACGTTCAGTAGATTATGTAAATGATACTAAAAAAAATATGTATTTTTTCAGATTTAACTCTACAGACTTGTAAAAAAAATATGAATACATTAGAATCTGTACGTGCATATGTACAATTCAGAATCTTAAAGGTGTGCTGGACATCTACTGCAAAGGTGTGCCTCAACTTTTGAGTTTACTAATATATATAAATTTTGTAAACCGTTTAGCAGATAGCATGACATTGAGTACAGTAATCTATTCAGCCTTTCGTGCTTCAGGTGAAACTAAAAATAGTAATACGTTAATTTTGTATAGATTGTTAATTTTATAAAAATTGTTAATATGTTAACATAACTTCAGATTATGTGTGTTCAAAATTAAACAAGATTGTGCGTGTGGATATGTGTTTATTTATTATGTTTTTTAGTTATTTTCACGTCGTCGTATGTATTATATCGAGAGATTCGATGCAGATTAACTCTTGATAAAGATTCGTAAAATAAGAAAAATGGTGTTTGAAACATCAAAAATAGAATCAGAGAGAAACATTCGTCTGAAGTCTTTCCAAGACGATGAAGCATTACAAAAAAATGAAGAGAACAAGTCCTACATTTGTAATGTTTATAAAAATACCCTTGTATCCGAATCTTGTATTTTTCAAAAATCTCACACACACGCGTATATATCACTAATTTTGTTGAAGTGTTTAAAATGTTGATTATTTACCTCCACATCAGCATAAGCTTTTGGAAGAGATGCATGGTACGTAATTCAAAAGGTATCAAAGTGGGAGGTAAACATTGTTTTCCCATTTGGCCCACATATGAGGGGTGGTATATAAGTGTTTAAGATGTTAATAATCTACCTTCTCACAATCTTATGTTTTTGTATATCAGCGTCCACACATCTGTATCCATGAAACCTAGGATTACAGACATAAATGTATATAAAGTCCTGAAGAGGCATGTTGAAGTATTTAAGACGATCATTAGCTACATTCCTATCACCTTAGGCTTTGGGAAGACATGGTAATTCAACGTATCCATGTGTCCGCGTCGTATCCATGAAATATAGGATTACAACATAACTCTGTATAAAGTCTCCCAATATTGAAATTTTATATGTAGGGAATTAATGTTATTACAATTACGTTTGTGTCACAACGAATGACATCAAATAATTTTTCACCGTTTATCATGATGTAAGGGTCATTGATTATGACAGAGCTTCATCGTAATCAAACGTGTAAAAATCGTTTTTTTTATAAATTTATTTTATTTTAATAAGGTAAGTTATTTAAAGCATTTAGTACACAATTAGTTAAGCATTATTAATAATAATAGCCATAAGTTTCTAAAGTTGGAATTTTGCTAGAAATGTGAATGGGTCAAGGATTCAAGTCTCTGAAACAATAGAAGATGGTTATGCATGGAGGAAATATGGACAAAAGGACATACTCTATTCGGAATCTCCCAGGTATGTGTGTGTATCATATAAGGTAGTATATCATAATAAGGAGGTACCTATTATTTGTGCTAATAATAGGACGACGGTTTTTGGCGTTTTGCTTTTTTAATTTTTTTTCCCTCCTTTTCAGATAAAACGCCGTCGTTTCATTTCAAATCGCCGTCGTTCTTATGTGGATGAGGCTGCACCAGACGTGGCTCTTCATGTTCACTTCGCGTGTACAATGACTCAGCATACAGCACCACCGTTTTGGATCTCCACTACCGCCTCCAACGCCCTATTACTGTCTTTCTTCTCCACTTACACATTCCACTCAAACCTAAAACGGCTGGTGGTAGAATATGAGGTCCCATGCTTGCTGTAGGTTGTATTTGTTCCTCTTGCAGTTCACTTATTCTGGCTGCGAAATCCTCTTGCATCAGGTATTTTTTCTGTTCTAATTTTCATATTTTCTGCTACCTCTTCTTTCTATCTGATTGTTCCTCTGTAAAATTCTTACGATTTAGGTGAAATTAGTTGAAAAATTATACGTAAGAACATAAGAACCAAATGTTCTTTTTCAGCGAAATTGACTGAGGTGCTTAGATAGCAACATTTATCAATGATATTGCAGCGTATCTGCGATTGAAACAAGCTTGGATGCATATTTGTTTTGGTATTTTTGTTCTAATTTACCAAAATTTAGTGCTTGAATTTTATTTAAACATAACGATTAATATATATATTTTTCTTCTTCTCAGTGTTTGAGTGATATTGTACCATTTCTG
This sequence comes from Gentiana macrophylla, assembly GCA_026214975.1. Lineage (NCBI taxonomy): Eukaryota > Viridiplantae > Streptophyta > Magnoliopsida > Gentianales > Gentianaceae > Gentiana > Gentiana macrophylla. The sequence goes on from CM047816.1 coordinate 92,901,474, forward strand.
CAATTTAAACAAACGTCAATGCATGTTCTTGATTGTGCATTGTTAGAGGGCTGTCTTGAAACCCAGTTTTTAGTTTTTGGGTTGCGTTTCAATTTTGCTTTTCTGTAATTAATCTTCTAATTTGCAGATTTTCTTCAAGGTGTTCTCTCCGTCTGTTTGTTTCTCTCTAATGTTTGTGGGTGTATCGCAAAATAGGATTTGAACGCATGTTCATATGTATAGGGAACAGAAGATTAACAAAAGAACTGATCTTTTCGAATTTATTTTTAAAATTGTGCTTTGATTTTGCTTCAAAAATCTGTTAAGATTATTTCTTTGTTCTGAATGAAAAAAATGTTCTTCTGAATGAATAAACTCATTTAGTCGATTAAACTTCAGCGTAAGTAGGATGTTTTTCAATATTGCATTTACTGATTCGTTTTTCAAGATTAACAAAAGAACTAATCTTTTCGATTTTATTTTTAAATTGTGCTTTGATTATGCTTAAAAAATCTGTTTAAGATTATTTCTTTGTTCTCAATGAAAAAAATGTTCTTCTGAATGAATAAATTGATTTTGTCGATTAAACTTCGGCGTAGGTAGGATGTTTTTCAATATTGCATTTACAGTTCGTTGTGAAAAATTACAGATTCTCAATCATTCATTTACTTCAGTTACAAAATAAGATTGATAGCTTTTTTAAATTGGTTCTGGCAAAACCTTAGGAGCATCTCCCACAGAGAGCTGATATACAGGAAGCATATTTTTGGGTAGAATAATAAAAGTAAGTTATATGAATCAAGGATTTTGGATTATAGAGTAAAACGACCACATTCATAATGAGATACGGAGGTAGAGATTGACATTGGGTGTGCACAGGGATTTTTTGGTTCCTCTTGTGGGTTTATTTTCTTCCCCTTTGTGCATGTTATATTATTGTAGGTGTGTGCTTTTTCGAGGGTTAGGAAGTTAAATGCATTAAAAGTAGTGATAGCACCTCCAACATTCCTAGATAAATCAGAAACAAACAAAACACAGAATATTGTCTTCCAAGAGATCATTCAAAATGTACAAAATTATCAACACCTTATGCCTCCAGTTCACAATGAATATTAGTACATGCAGTTTAATTTCTGTAAATAACCAAGGATTTTTGAAATTAATCGTTACTATATTAATATTCATTCCCTAGACTAATGGCACAAAGAGTGAAGTACTTATCAATTGCGTATGTTACCCCCTCAACTACTGATTGGAGGGTGAAAGTGTTAGTACTCGACAAAACCAATACTCATACAAACGAAGGTGGTCGGAAAACTCAGATGGTACTCCTCCAAGACGTAAAGGTACATGCAGCTTTAGTATTATTGACTCTTTTACTGCTTCATCTACTATGCTTGACATTTCTTAATATTTCACCTCTTTCAAATGAAACAGGGATTTAAAATCGAGAGTATTTTGTGGGACCAAACTATTGGACTGCTGCATCGGAGTCTCCGCCCATTCTCGATGTATACCATCGGTAATGCAATGGTCCAACATATCAAGGCTGCATTTGTGCACATGTCACCTGGTATGACATTCCAATGGGTCTTCACCACCTCAACCTATATACGACCAATAACGGACTCACAAGAACCCATTTTATACCCCCTCATACAGACAGTACCACTGGGAAACGTTCAGGCACTTGCTGGTAGTAGAGGTCCCATTGGTATGTATATTAAAAATACACTAACACCATTATTTCATTCTTACAAGTGATATTGCATTGAATACAAAAACATAAGTCTAAAAATCACCTTCTTCCAGATATAATAGCTGTGGTTGTTGACATCAAACAACCAAAAGAACAAGAGGTTAAATCAAAGCTGACACAACTACAGGAATTCACTGTCATAGATCATGAGTAAGTTTGCTCACTTTCACTCATTCTATTTCCATGTTTCCCTATTTTCCTAATATACTACGTACAAATATGTATAGATAAATTCCAATTCATACATCAACTGTACATCCACAATGTTTTCTTTGTACTGTATAGTCTCAAACCTGTATATCTTTCCATTCACTCACATTTAACACATGTAATACTAAATAGTTGTATTACTGAAAATTAAACTGCAGCAATTATGATCTGACTATACCCCCACATGGTTTTCCATCGCACTCAATTGTTCTTAGCTCGAAATAGCCACTACTAGATCCATTCCAACAATACATTTGCTGCTAAAGTGTAAAACATTAAACATAGTAATTCATTTGATGCAATCACATTACAGACAGATTTAACATTACATAAATGGAAATTACAATAGGCAAATATTAAACAAAGTACTTTGAAAGCAATAACAATACAAAAATAATGGAAAACATATTAATATAGGTTAACAAACACACATAAAAACATCATGACTACTCACGGAAATAGAAATCGGAAATTAGACAATAGTAATGACTCTTTTCGTTCATCCTTTGACCCGCTTAATGTCCTGGAACATCCCCATTTGGTAGATCCATATCATCCGACGTGAGATCTTCCTCGCACATTGTTGTTCCCCACATTACGTGATTGTCTTTGCCTCCACTCGCATGGTATCTTCCGCCACATCCGAGCAAGCCTAAATTGCTCTTGATCGAAAGTTTTAGCCAACTTTAGTCGCTCTTCGACTCACGAAGCTTCCGCCCATTTCTGTCTCACTTCATGGAGTTGTTTTACTGTTCTATCACGCTCTTTAGCTTGGACTTAGAGTTACATTGTGCGGATAGGCACCCAACTTAACTATATCTTCATTTGTAATTGGCTCATCATTCGACTTCACAGAATTGGAGGACCATAGGCTTCGTGACTTCCTTCTTGGGCCTCATATATTAGTGGAGGAAAAGCATTTTGGAACTCCATTCCCTACTCAAGCTTGCTTATGTCAAGCTTATACTATACAGCTTTTTGCTGATGTGCCTATTTAACTGCATCACATATTTGGAAGATCTCTCTTATAGACATTATTCACCTCGAATAATCGCTTTCACTGATCTTCAAAACTAATTCAAGTTCAACATTATCTCTTGTGCTTTTCTAGGACAATTAGGTATTTCTCTATCACCTGTTTACATAACACTGTATACCATTTATTACACACTGTCCCTTTGAAACCATTCAGCACAGTCTTTAAGAATAATATAACTACCATATTATGCATTTAGTTCTTTTAGATAATTTGTGTAATATTGCTCATACTTTTGGATAACTATGTACATCATTCAAACATACTATTTACGAATAATATAACTACCAGATTATGTATTTAGTTCTTTTAGGACAGCTTTGTAATCTTGCCTGCCCTTTTTGGATAACTATGTACATCATTCAAATATACTATTTACTACATCTGTGTAGTTCCAAGGGAATTAAATGCAGTTGACCACCTGTGCACATCATTAATTCCTTACTGTGTAGTTAATTTGCTGTCAAACATCATCCAATATCATTTACTTCATTCAGAATTTCTTTCAATTCCAATGTACCTTTTTTTATTTTTTTTTCATTGTTTTTTTTTGGCTTCAGTCATAAATCATTTCCCAAATTACAATGTAAAGTATTTACTAATGACCTGCATGCTGTATCTGAAAGAGCATATGACATTTGTGAACATGTTACTTGGTAAAGTAAAAAGGAAAACACAAAGCCTAGGTCACTCACACTTGTAACAATACATGAACAACATCCATTTCCTTACATCATCATCTTACTTGATCATACCACCATTTCTCACACGAGTACAAAACTGACTGCCAATTCTGCATCACCCTATCATTTATTACAAACATGACGGTTTATAACAATGACTGATATACTTATCCTATAAACACACCTACAAAACGCCTTTCAGTATTAACCCTGTCATTCTTCACGCAGGCAAAAACCACTCACTGTATACCATTTATTACTCACTGTCCCTTTGAAACCATGTCAGCACAGTCTTTAAGAATTATATAACTACCAGATTATGTATTTAGTTCTTTTAGGACAGCTTTGTAATCTTGCCTGCCCTTTTTGGATAACTATGTACATTATTCAAACATACTATTTACTACATCTGTGTAGTTCCAAGGGAATTAAATGCAGTTGACCACCTGTGCACATCATTAATTCCTTACTGTGTAGTTAATTTGCAAACATGATCTTACTTGATCATACCACCATTTCTCACACGAGTACAAAACTGACTGCCAATTCTGCATCACCATATCATTTATTACAAACATGACGGTTTATAACAATGACTGATATACTTATCCTATAAACACACCTACAAAACGCCTTTCAGTATTAACCCTGTCATTCTTCACGCAGGCAAAAACCACTCATGCTAACAATGTGGGGAGAGTTCTTAAACAAACAGGGAGCAGAAATATACGCACTCAGAGAAAGCATGCCGATTATCATCTACAGGGGATTAATAGCTACACAGTTCTCAGGTAGAGCACATATTTCACATCAGTGTTCAAACTTTACATTGCCACCTACATGAATACACATATTTAATAGTCACTATTTATGAAGGTGGTTCGTTGTCAACCGTTCCGTTCTCCTACATCATGTTAGAACCAGATATTCCACAAGTGAAAGAACTACGTAGCTGGTACATTCACTTATACTAATTACTAAAAATTTCAACACATGAATTCTTAAAAATAGGCTGCAGCTAATCCATTCCCTATAGGGTTGAGGCAAACACAGATACCATCAAAGGTACTTCCCAAAAACCTACCAGCTCGTACCTCGAATAAACGATCGACAACAAAAAAATCAGTACAGATAACAGCCATATCACTCATACAAACAGACACCAAGGTACAAAACAAACATAGGCTCTATAAAAACAAGTAACTTTTACATACGCAGTCTTACACTGATTTTAATAGATATCGAACTTACTTATTTGCAGAATGTGCACATCAAAGCCACAATGTCCATTCCAAACATACTCCAAATAATTCACTACTCCACATGCCCCATATGCTTTCGAATCACCAAAGCACAAGGAAATGAAGAGTTTTATTGCAACACTTGCGACACAGATCAGATTGCAGTTCCCAGGTACATTGACAACTACATAACCATCATTCTATTCACATACTATACAACATACAATAACTTAAAATACCATAAAAACCACAGGTGCAAAATAAGTGTGGAATTAGAAGACATCAGTGGAAATATAACAGCAACATTGTTCGACAAATATGCAGAAAAGCTCGTGAAACAGTCAGCAAGCAGGCTTCATGAAATGAATCCGCAGGTAAACAAAAAAAGGTATACAATATCTTGATTCAGTCATATCGATAGAAATATTGACAATTGCTCTTGCACCATTGAAGCAAATACAAGATCTGCTTGCTGAAACAAGCAAGGAACTGAAGTCAACACCATTAATTGTCACCATCAGAGGCTCAAGCAAGAAATACACGGACAGAAAGACAAGATACACAGTCCATGAATGGATCAAATTTGTCGACAATGAACCATCAACGTCTGCAATTAAGGAAAGCACAAAAGAAGTCGGAGGCACTCCAGGTAAGACAAACCAAATTGGCACACTTAGCCGACCCTTAAATATCAAAACAGCTACTAAACTACTACATTCAATTGCCTATTACAGAGAAACAAGAAGGAAAGAAAGTCATAACGGCGCTAGAAGAAACACCTGAATCTGAGCACCCGAATCTGAGCACCCGAAGAAGCAGAAAAATGCACCTAAGGCCACTGAGACTCATTTCAATAAAAAGGTGAAGCTGGAATTCCCAGATATAACAGAACCAACATCAGAGCAAAAACAAGCATGATGTCTTCAGCCCAATGACAATATTTTGCATGTTAACAAGGCCTTAGGAATATATGAACAGTACGTTTTGTAGATCTTCAGAAGAAGATTCGTATAGCAGTCCTACTTTTGTACAAATATATGTAAGACTGCTGTACATAAAACCAACAAGGATAAATATCCTAGCAAATATCTTTTTGTCAACGTCAAAAGGTTCAACAAAAACATAAATTTATTAACTATGAATGTAATGAAGGACAAATACTACTTTTGAACTATTATGTACAGCTTTATATATTTTGCATCAAGAAGGGCACACCGTGCATAGCACGGTGCATCCAACTAGTTATACATATTAAATTTGCATACGGCTTTTTGCGACCTTTTTGGTCGTCCGCCTTTAGCGACGTTTTGGTCGTCGCTAAAGTCAGTACTTTTGTGTGTTTTTTTTTTTGGGGGGGGAGTTAAACAACGCTCGTTTTGATCGCAGGAGTTTTTATTTTTATTTTTAAGGTAAAACGAAGTCGTATGATTTGGTACGGTGTTATCACATCAACGTGTTTATCAGTAGGGTTTTTATTTGAATCATTCAATTCTCTGATTCGAATTTCGGAAATTTTAATTGTGTTATTATGTAGGTTCTATTGGTTCACTGAAACTCTGGTTTGACTTTTTGTTCACGAAGGTGCATTTCGATTTTCAGAATTTTTTGGTTAAGTAAAACGAAGTCGTATGATTTGGTACGGTGCCACAAAAACTACTAGAAAATAAAATATTGTAAAAATTAGACAAGGAATGAGAATGTTTATTCGATCTATGATACATAAAAGATACATAAAAATAAAAAACGAGATCCAACTCTCATTTATCTTACTTATCCTTCGGTTAATTTAGTTCGATAAAAGATAAGAAAATAAAAATGTACCGAACCTTTTCTTAAATCATATATGTTAGTATATATCATACATAGTAGTATTATTTATACATATTAAATTTGCATACGGCTTTTTGCGACCTTTTTGGTCGTCCGCCTTTAGCGGCGTTTTCGTCGTCGCTATATGTATTTTCCTTTTTTTGATATATTTTGATTCCTCAGAGCTAAACACGTGTCATTTTCCTCTCTTTTTAATTATTTTTTTTCCTTTCTTTTTTACGGCAAAGCACCAAAATATGACACCTGTGCTTCCACCTCAGACGTTAGCGTCCACCACCGCCCCAATCTGATAATAATTATCAAAAAAAAAAATACATTCTCACCCCTTCCTCCCACCTTCTTCCCACCTTCCATTTGACGCTCTCACGCTCCCACAGATACGTTCTCACCGCTTCTGTGAGGCTTTGACGGCAACGACAATGAAATTCAATCGTATCTTGGTCGGGCAAACTAAGATCCACAAACCTTTCATGTGGGGTTCGTGTTCTTCCTTTGCGACCATGGCGATTGGGATTTCATTGTAGCCGTACCTCCTCGCCAATGCATGCCTTCCACCTCCATTTCAAGCTTCAAAACCACGAGGTGCGGTGGTGATGATCGGATTCATTTACGCTGCTGTTTTCTCATGAAGTGGTGTGATGACGACAAGTCGACAAACGACAATGAAAGTTCGCCGGAGGTTTTCAGATTCAGATCTTGGCCGGGCAAACCTAGGTTTTCCACGTTTGCGACCATGACGAATGTCTTCTCCTTTGCCTTCGACTTCACCGATCGGAGCCTTTCGTCATCTTTTGTCTTTGCAATCAATCTCGTTTGCTAATATTCAAGTTTTCATTTTTATATTTTTATCAGATGGTTAATGATTTAGTCTTTGAAATGGAGAAATTTAAATGAAAATGGATGGACTTGCAGCAAGAGGCGAGCCTATTTTAATAGTTAATTTATTGTGTATTGCGTGAGAAAATTTCTTCCAGATTTTAGTTAATTTGTCTTTTACTTCCTCACCTTGATTCTCGTTGCAAAGAGCTCGGTTTCACTCTGTAATCGTAAATCTCGGCGATATAGCCTCATCTCTCTGGTGATTCGAACTTGGTGATTTAATGCTTTAATTGTTGTGGGTTCTCGACCACATGCGGGTATGTATTTGAATTTGAGGGAAATAAACTCGGGGTGGTTTTTTCGGGATGATACTACTATTGGATTGTTTAGAACTTGAGGTTTTTGGATGTAGGAGATAATGAGGTCACTGGACGCCTTCCATCCTTTTCCAGTTTGCCAAATCTTCAGGTTTTGAGGCTTGGTAACAATGTGCTCTATGGGCCGATACCTGCACAATTACTGGATGGACGGATTCCGTTGGAGGAATTGGATCTCAGTGGCAATGGATTTTTGGTAAGGAATCATATTGAGTTTGATAATTGTGTAACTATGCTTTTAGGTTGATGTATATTGTATATTGCACCTTATTTCGGATTGTAGTTTAATAAGAATTTGGTTTGATTGCTATGTCTATGCTGAGGGTTAATTACCCAATGATGGCTGAGGGTTTTATGATCTGGAAGCAGTCCATGTTGAACTCGTTGTGCTCGTGATGTTGTGTTTTGCATCTGTTGTTATATGTGGTATGTTGTGTAGAAAATAGGCTTGTGTACACTGTCAGAAGGTTTCCTCCTTATTGCCAATGCATTGGCTATACTAAATGAAGACCGTTTCCTTGCTCCTAGAGGTTAGAGCTTCCAAGAATATTCTGAGGTCAGAAAAAACTCATCGAAGGGGCAACACAATACGTAGGGGTTGTCCTCATACTCATGAACGCACTATGCATTGTTGTGAAGTTGGTTTCTGGTTGATGTTTATCTCCCAAGATTCAGGTACGGGTTTATATGTTAAAACGATTTTGATCCCCTTATTTATAAGGCTAACTAAGTTACTTCATTCGGCATTTTCATTCTAATGAGCTTTTGTTGAGTTTGGAAATTTAAATGGATGTTTAAGCTGTTAAAATTAACCAAGTGAATGATCTTTTCTTTCAAAAGAAAAAGGCTTTGACTTCTAAACCGTGTATCAGGCTTTGATGTTCTGGAGGAGATCTGTTACTGTATTATATGGTGAACAGAGAATGCCGGTATAAGTGATGTTTTTAGTGCATGTGGTGTTTTTTCATACTTGGTTTGTTTATTGCTCACTATGGTATTCATGAAGATGAGACTTCATAAACCATGAATGATGATCTTTATGGTTTATTGCTCTAGCAAGAGGCTCTTACAGTTTTTTTTATTGTATGGTTTATTGCTCTAGCATGAGGCTCTTACAGTTTTTTTATTGGTGATTATGCTTCTGCATGTTTAACTTTGGGGCCTCCTTTTTGGTTTCTATGTTACTTTGTAGTTATGGCTGACTAGACTTTTTGGGGTTATGTGTTTAGTGATATTTCTGGTGTCATTTTGCCTATGTTGATGATTTCTGGCAAATGAAGTAAATTAGAGGTAGGGAAATTTGGTGAAAATGGGTCCTGCCAAAGAATGCATGATGATGTGCATGAATTTTGCCTGTAACAATAGGCTCTTACAAATTTTATGCTCTTGATTTGGGCTCTGTTAATTTTTTTTATGGAAAATGACGCAAGTTCGAGGCTGAATTAAGTGACGATGTTGATTTTTTGATAGAGAATGAGTGATTATCTTTATTAATCGTATCTATAGCAAGAGTCTGTTACAAATTTTATTGTTGATTGTTGTGCTTTTCCATGTTTCCGGTTGGGGTTTCATTGTTCTCTGGATAATGACAAAAGCGACCCATTCAGAGGTCACTTTGAGTATCGGTGAAGTCGATCGCGGGTTTGCCATGCAGCGTGTCCGAAATGCTCCCAGACGCAAAAAGCAATACCAAACGAAGTCTTCTACTGCAATAGCTGCAGCAAGAACCAACAAAGAACAGTGACGGTATGTTTTACTTAAATCTATCTCTCCATGTCCCACCTCAATGTCTTTGAATCGCATACTTTTGTAGAACTTTTCTCTAACACATTAAACTTGCCTCCTACAACCCCCCGTAATCATGAAATGTTGTTTCATGACCAAATGAGCTGCAGAGTTGTTGTGGAGGTGAATGACCCCTCGAGGAGCATCAAATCAGCCTGTTTGACAAATGCGCAACACGATCGTTAGGTCAATCATGCCAGGAGATACATGAACCGGATATTCAAAGTTAGCAGCCTTCCTTTACGTTATACGGGGACTACGACCCAATCCCAAAAAAGAAAACTCAAATTACAAAGAATAAATGAACTCAGGCACTTGTTAAAGTACTCAAAGCCGTATATGATAGCTTCAGAACAAGAAAATCGTATTTGAGATCGAGCTAACCAAAAGAACTTGAATGATAATCGAAAGGTACACCCTTCAGGGTGGCTTGAGAAGACCAGAGAGCCAAGATATCAATAGTGAACCGGGCGGACATCTACCCAACAGAGTACTATCTCGTATTTTCGCCACGAAGTACAAAATTGCCATCACCAAAGTGGTTCATTCTATGTGCACCCTTTTCTAACACACACATTGCGTGTCCGACCAGATTTTGAGAAGGCAAAGTGTCCTTCCCAGGATGACAATCCAAACTCAGACATCAACCATCAAGAGCAATGCACACTGAACCGCATCGCATCGATGAAGAAATTGAAGCCTAACTCTCTTTGAAAGTGATGGCTAAGATGTAGCGATTAGTTGAAGGTTACGAAGGCCCAAAGTGCGTTGCCTTTGTCCCACTACTTCAAAAAAAAAAAAAAAAAAAAAAACCCTTAGAACGGCATTCGAACGTCTTTTGTCTCAGATAATATCACCGGATAACGTCATTCGAACGGCATTTGTCTCGTATAATATCACTAGGCGGTAGGTGTCTTCTGCAGCCTATTTATTATATTTAAGACGCTTTCGGATATAGACGCCCCCTTTTTTCCTATAAGAAATCCACACCTTAACACCGCTAAGCCCGTGGTCCCGCAAGGAGGGACTTTGCTTTACCCAACTTCCTTAGGCATGAGTCTACACGAACTCACATTGATGCTTTTGTATGTAAAAAATGTATGCATTGCTTTTTTCATCCAAGATATCTCCGATAAACAATGTACCCAACAACAATATATGTTCTAATATGCTTAGACATTGGTAGAAAACGTTTACCCGGAAAAGTGTGGGCCAAACCGTGCATCGCACGCGTACGGCCACTAGTATATCTATATTAAATTTGCAAAAAAGTGTACGACCAAAAAAAGTGTCCCTTTTCTGTATACTAAACTATTGTTTATTTATTTATTGATATTTTTCCCTTTTTCATTATCATTAATTGTGTTATATTTAATTAATTTGTTTTTCCTTTTTCTCTCATCGTCTCTCCACTACCGATTGCAAGGCATTGGAATCGCCATGGTGTTCCAGGTGGTACGATCCACCGTTTCAGATCACCGCTTGATTCTTGAGTGGAGCTTCCACTATGGGTATAAGCACCGACTGGTTTCTGGGGCACTATATATAGCTTTTATACGTGGGACGTTTGGAGGCTTTGGTTTTATGTTAAGGTTTCATTCCTGCTGCTGTTAATTGCCTTGATTCAAAGGCGTGGTTCGGTCTCCTACTTCTTCGCCTTGGTTGCTCTTTTCCTTTCTTCATTTCGTGTGAAATGGGCTTTAATCCTTTGCGTTTGCAGGTGGTGGTCTTCATTGTGTACTTCCAATCAGATCATCGCAAAGTAAGTATTTTGTGCTTCTTAACAAACGTTTGTTTGTGCTCATGCTGTTCATTCTGAATTGTTTTGATTAAATTCCGGTTTATTTGGATTGCAGAACATCTTGCATGTTCCTTTAATATTTTTCCTTTGGCGTTTAATTGCTCTATAATACTCTTTGCTTTTGGTGTCTTCTATCTTGATGGGTGTTGTGCGTTTGTTCTTCTTTCTTAATCCGTGTTAATTGGGTATAATAATCAATTGCGTTTGCAGGTTCTGCATGTGTCTCGCTTTATACGCTTTCGGACCGTTGCAAAGTAAGTACTTTTTCTTCCTTAAACGCTTATTTTCGCTAATGATGTTCAGTCTGAATTATTTTATTTCACAAAAATACTAATAATTTCACAAAAATAGGACTTACTCTGTTGTTAGGTTTGAGTAGCTCAGATTAGATCAGAGCTTCAGCTAAAAAAGTACCCAAATGTTGCATAAACAACACAATCCAGATATCTCAAATTTCATAAAAATGAGTTCTCTATGCATTTTGATTTGTGGGTTCTCTTTACAATGTTGAGATTATGCATTCTGACCTGTGGGTTCTCTTTACAATGTTGGGATTAGATGTTCTAGTAGTTCATAGAAGATGCATGAGGTTAAAAGATTAAGTTTTTTTTCTTTCTTTAAGTGTTTGAAAGAAAAGAAGTTTGATTGCATTTTGGGGGGAGGATCCAATTTCAATGGCTGGTTCGAGAATGGTTCATTATGAGATTATGGAGCAAATAGGGAGAGGAGCTTTTGGGGCATCTATTTTGGTCAATCATAAACTGGAAAGAAAAAAGTAAGCTCAACAATGTGGTTATATTCTGAACTTGTTATATATAGATATCTTTTGGAGTTAGTTTGTAACTGAAATGATTTGATTCTTGTTTTATGTTTTCGGGATTTGTTCTTAAATCAATTGTAGATATGTGTTGAAGAAAATTCGATTAGCTCGCCAAACTGAACGCTGCAGAAGATCTGCTTATCAAGAGGTATATAGCCATTTATGCTATCTCTAAATGTTGGTTTTAATATCCTTGTAGATGCCAATTGCTTGCGTAAATGGTATGATACTGTAACAACATTGTGTCACTGCATATTCGATCTTGGTGAGATGGGGTCCCACTCGTTGATTAACGGTGTAGAAGTATCTTGTGACAGAATGTGGTAGTAGTATCATTTTGCTTTTGGAATCCGAACTTGTTCGGTTTGAGTTGCTTTGTTTCTTTGCTTCCTTGTTACTACTAGCATTAGGGAGCCGTTATTTACGTATGTCCGAATTTACCGGTTCACCACACTGAAACGGCCTTTTCAAAGTCGATTCTTTAGTCAAGACTCGACTTATTGTAGGTCAAATGTGAGAATCGACCTTTTCAAAGTCGATTCTTGAGTCAAGACTCGACTTTTTGAAAGTCGAATGTGAGAATCGACCTTTAAATAGTCGATTTTTGACCCAAGAATTGACTCTAAAAAGTTATATCCGGTGTGGTCACCGATTGAATCGATGTGGTGCAAATAAAGGCTCCTTAACAATAATCTTCTGCGTCTATTTTATGATCTCTTTATTCATGAAGTATCTAAGGGGATTTCTATGTACTTTTAATCTGTATATTGTTTGAACTATTTTGGCTACATGCGTGTGCAGATGGCACTAATTGCTAGAATTCATCATCCCTACATTGTTGAATTTAAAGAAGCATGGGTAGAGAAGGTTAGAAGGTTCTCCGTACTTCCCAAGAACGAACACTTTTTAACATATTCGAAGTGCTAATACATTTGAAATGTCTTTCTTTTTAACTCATGATGTAGGGTTGTTATGTTTGCATTGTTACGGGTTACTGTGAAGGTGGTGACATGTAAGTCATATACAAATTTTGTATGATATGGACTGTGATTTCTGTCCGTTAATGGCTAACCGTAAACCGAGAGTCGTTTCTAAAACTATCATTTCAGGGTGAATTGATGAAAAAGGCTAATGGACAATACTTCCCTGAAGAGGTAATCAAATCGTCTTTTAGCCCGGTTCAAATGTCGTTGTCTTAGTAACATACCATATTTTTTGAAGTGATGACATTGTTCATGTTCTTTCATATCCGAGTGCTTAATTAGAGTGTGTTTTCCTTGCGAAATTGTTGAAGTGGTTCACTCAACTATTGTTAGCGATTGAATATCTCGCATTCCAATTTCGTTATGAGTAGGGATCTCAAAGTAAGTATCCATTTATCCGCGTTGGAGTTTACGGTTAAGCATTGTCTTGTATAATCACTTAAGCTTGAAGTTCCTCTCTTGTGGTGTTTACAACATCTTTTCGATTAAAGATCACGATGTTCGTCTCGGTGAGTTTTGTTTCCTCTGTCAAAAAAAAAAACCGAACCTTACATTTGTTTATCGATATGTTTGGTTTCATCGATTCTCTTGTGAATTTCATTATGTGATTTTGGACTTGCCAAAACGTTAAAAGCCGATGACTTGGCTTCTTCTGTATGTTCTCTCTCTGTCTTTATTACATCGAAGTTCTGTATTCTTGATTCAGGCGCGGGGTTAAGGTTTCACTTATAATGTTTCGTATACTAACAAAGATGTGAACTTTACGAGATTTTTTAATCTGGGTACTAAACTTCGGACATAGGTGATGTTAGGACAAAGATCTCCTATGAATTTACCCTCCCTCTTTCTTAATTTTGCCTGAGATTTTCTGCAAAAGAAATCTTAACGTAAATATCTTGATTTGTCCTTTTATAATCAAAGTTGTTGGAACTCCAAATTACATGTGCCCGAACTTCTTCTTTGATATACCTTACGGTTTTAAATCCGATATTTGGTCACTCGGTACGTATTCCATAAAGGTTCCTGATCAGAAAAACTGCAATTTTTCGCCTAACATTGCATTAGTGTTTTCGCCAAATTGATGGACTAAACCAGCATAAGCACAAAATATAAGATTACAGCTGCAATATGCATTGTGAATTTTTTTTTATTTTTTTTTAAGTGCTATTGTTATATTTTTTTTATATGTATTCTCTCATATCAGGTTGTTGTATGCATGAAATGGCAGCTCATCAACCTGCATTCAAACCTTATGTAAGTTTTGTTCTAGCTACAGAAAATAATGTTTTTTCCGAAAGTAAAAATGCAGCTTTTTTTCGCTTTTGGTTGATTATATTTACTTATTAAGATGATTGCATTACTATGTGTTTTTAAGGACATGGCGGGATTAATTAGCAAGATAAACCGATCATTGATTGGCACGTTGCCTTCTTATTATTCTCCCTCTTTGTAAGTCACATTTTTCTTTCGTTTTCGTTTTCATTTTTGTGTCAAGAGGACCGACCGACCCGGGTTTCACGAGCGTTGGAAGGTTCTGAAAGATAGGGTAGTTAGTGGGTTAGTTAAGAGAGCTTCCTCTAGATAAACTAGAACTTACAGAGCTTCCTCTAGATAAACTAGAACTTACAGAGCTTCGTGTCATAATCCCCGATATTACTTCGTGCGTAAGATGAAACATGATACTAGAATTGGATAATGCGGTGGTTAATAACATAGAACTGGTCGTTAAGAGCCTATGTTGTAATTCTGACATCCGTTTCTAAATCTGGAAGTTTAGTAATTCAGACTTCCGTTTCCGTTTCTGACATAAATCGCAGCAGAATAAGCGCTTTCTGCTGTGTTCCCTAAAATATAAATATTTTCGCTCCACGTTGCCCCATAAGCTCTTTTGATAGGGAACACTTACCAGCCTTTTGTGTAACCAAACTAAGCTGACTGTAACTCTTTTGGTATATCCTATGTACAACATGTTCGACTATGTAAACAACTGCCTTTAAGCATGCACATATGCTTTTTAGTTCCGATGGCTAACATTCCAAGTTTATAGCATAACAACCGAGGGCCACATCGTGCGGAGCACGATTCCCCTACTAGTATATATATATATATATATATATATATATATATATATATATATATATATATATATATATATATATATATATATATATATATATGTCTCCTACTTTAAATGGAAAATTTGTATGACCGCGTAATCATTCTGATATAACGAATGTCACAATCTGACGTGTAATCGGGCTACTTATGATGTTATAGTGATACATTTCTTCAACTAGATGTCTCACTGTCGTATCATATTGTAATATTCGTTGTGTTAGACTAGAGTTGGAATGGAAGAATTGATATGTGTCAACTAGAGTTGGTATGCTATATGTGTCTATATATATGTTAATGTTATCATGTTATAATAATATGAGTATAAAACTTTGAAAAAATTTAGAATACAACAATTATATGAAAGTTTGAACAATAAAAAAAACAATTATGTGAAAGTTATACATCTATTATAACATTTCATTTTACTCTCTCGCAGACATGTATTATGTGAAATAGAGTAGAAATACATGGCTACAATACATGTCGCTTGATACAATCTACATACAACGTTTGTACCGTAAAATCTTTCTAAATACTTAAGTTTAATATTTTTTTGAGGGTTAAGTTTAATTTAAGTTGTTGAGAATATGACCGGTTTAAATATTGAAACACAACACATGTCAATATGTGATGTGGGTCGGATGACTTTTAGGTGCTCCCTCCCTATAATGTGGAGTGTGATATGACACATCAAGACCATCAGTTTTTAAACTAGATTTGAACTATGCGATTCAGATTAATGTATAGGTCTAGTCACTTCATATTTCATATGATGTTAGTAGAGAAAAATCACTCGTATGGGTCCACAACAAAAGGTACAAGTTAGCGTACGATAAGTAGCTTCCCTATATATAATCGGGGGCCTTAAGCCAAAATTTTTGTTTTAAAGGACCTTGATTCCGTAAATATTTATGGTATACGTACTTAGGTGAAGAGGTGTATAAAAAATATTAAAAAAGATTAAACTTTATTTTTAATTGTATGTGTATTGATTTGAGTTTTGCAAATTTATATTACTTGAATAATGAAATAGACCAAAATACACTACTAGTATATAAAAACGGGGTCCTTAAGAAAATATGGATTTTGAGGGAGTCAAAAATGAGCATTCGACCTTTGCAAAATAGAATGTTGAGCTTATATTCAACTTTCCTGAATTTGAATATCACTATTTTGCCTGAAAATAGATACGATATGGTTCTAATAACAACGATTTTCTTTCTGATTAAAGCTAAATACATGGTTTTATGTTATTTTTGATAGGTGCTATTATAGATGTTCCCACAAATATGATCAAGGATGTAAAGCCACAAAACAAATCCAAAAAATACCACAAGATTCTGTTCTATACCAAATCACATACTTCGGCCATCATACATGCAACAATACTACATCAAAATCTCCAAAGATTATCTCAGAGATTGATCCCATAGATTCTTGTCTACTCAGCTTCAAATCCAAACCGGAAACCAAGCCAGACAGTACCCTTTCATGCACGACACTCATTACTCCGACAACTTTTTCCAAAGAAACACACAGTGACGGTGCATGTGGTGACAAATCATCTGTACTTACATGGCAAGACATGATCACACCGGGTTCTTTGGGGAATACGAGAATGATGAATATCTATACCTCGGAATTTGGATCAACTAATTGTCTTGAAGAAGTGGTCTCTAGCTTTGCTACACAAGAGGCTTTTGGGGTTATGGATTTGGTGGATTTCAATTATCTGGAAAATGGGATTTATTTTGATGAAAATGATTTCTTCTATAGTTTAATTACATTAGTTTAAAGAAGACATTTTATCGTATAACTGTTAGTAAAAAGATTATATATATCAAGTATATGTGTATTATATCCATTTCATTTATTCACTTTCGTCTTACACATTCTTACGGTGTAAAAGAAAATATGAATGAAATGATACGATACTACTCGCTGCTTTCTTTTTATAACGGTTGTATTATAATTCTAGAAATTGTCTAAGCTCAAGGAAAACATGAATGTGTTGATGTTTTGCTTCAATCTCATGTTTTTATAGGGTTTATATATATGTATATCTTCAATTTCCAGTGCATAGTATTATTTGCCTAAAATGTGTTGACTATTTTGTCGTATATGCTTTCTCTCTTCTATCGCGTTTTTTTTTTTTTTTTCTTTTTTCTTTTTTCTGCCTGCTGTTGTCAAACGACGTCGTACACTTTAGAATGGGGAGATACCCAATGAAAATTCTCCAATCCATGGCTTCCGTTTCCACTCGCTGGTTTTGCTAAAGTCTGATTCGGCCGCCGATGCAAATCCTCCACCACCGCACGAGGTTTCTTCGCTATAAATTGCTGTGATTGTAATACCATGACTCTCATTTTCCATTCCCAAGACTTCTCTTCTTCTTTGCTTCTCGAATTGGTTGTTTTACCTAACATCGTGGTTCAAATTCACAGTTCCGGTGGGCGATTCTTTGCTTACTCGGTATGTTTCTCCTTCTCTTTTCTCCTACTGTTCCGATTTGGGCTGTTATGTGCTTGTGATGTAGTGTGTGTACTCGATGATAGCTTCTTCGTTTTAACCATGAACACTTGTGGGTTTGGAAAGCTGATCTTTGGCTTGTTCTATGTTGATTTATATTCATAGATTGGATGTTGGATTATGGCTTGGGTTTTGGACTCTTGCATGTGTTGCTGTGTGTTTTGTTGGTGTGGTTTCTCCTTCTTTCTGTTTGGTGATGTTCTTCTTTTGGGTCTTCTGTTGCTCTGCGTGATAATCACTGAAACTTTGGTTATTGTGGTTGTTTTGTGGTGAGCTTGTTCTGTTGCGTTCTCCTGCCTTGCTATTTTGCATGCTAGGTGATGTTTATGTATTGCATGTACTTCTGGCACTCCGTTGCAGGGTTCATGTATTGTGGTCTGCTTCTTTCTGTCTTATGGGGTTGGGGGTTTATTGCTTTGCAGTCTCTGGATGCATGTTTGCTTTTGTGATATTGCTTTGGTTCTTGCATGTGCCCTTCTATGCTTTGTGTATGTGAGTGTGAAATGTGTAGAAGGGTGATTGTGTGTCAGCTTCCATGTTTGCCTCCTGAGTTGTGGTGGTACCCTTTCTTTAACGTTTCTTTCCTTGATCTATTTGTTGTGCCAGGTGTTTGTGGGCGTGTGGATCTTCTCGGCTCTTACTTCAGCTTCGACATCTTTCTCCCTCAGGTATTGTTTGCTTTTTTTAGTGATTTTTGCAATGGATTTCCCGGTAAAATGTTGCCGTGTGGCTGTGTTCTGTCTTTGCGGGTTCTTGTGGGTGTTATGCTTTTGTTACGTATGGTTTTTATTGTGCCGGGCTTATTTGTACGCCGTGTGGATTGAATTGTGCCAGGTGTGTGATTTTCACACGGCTTTACGTGTGATATATGATGTTCATTTGTGTGGAATATGTGCCATTCCGTCGTGTCTTAAGGTCTTTCACACGGTTGTTTAGGATGGTGTTTACAGACGCTTTAAAAAAAGGAAAAAAAGTAGGAAAACATTATTGTAGATTGGGGTTCGCCTTCTTCTTCTTCATTGCTTATCTGCCTGCGCTTGAGTCCATTGCTTCGTTAGTGAGGTTGTTGTTGGAGTCTGTGCTGTCTCCGTCTGTCTAGGCGTCACTGCCTGTGTTTCCTCTGGCCTGAGATTTGCTTGCCTATGCTATCTCGTATTTCTTTTCCCACATATTAGCCAGCCTTTCTTGCTCTTTCCCGTAGACCCTCTGACTTTTCAGTTCTTCGGTTGTTGACAGGATCCTCTTCTCTGATCGGTCTCGCTGCCGGGCTATGCTTTTTACGGCATAGTCTGGATAGCTGCCAACCTTAGGCACCTCGTCTGGCTGTATCGACGAATCATCGTCTTTGGCTGGTATCGGCGGGGCATATGCGTCGTACTGCCTCTCCGCGACCTCGTAGAGTAACGTAGGGTACACATTCTGGAACTCCATGTGCCTTTGGTGTGTTTCTGGTGATTGGCGTGGATGGTATGTTATTGTGGTGTATCTTGCTATGCTCTTTCAGGGGTGTGGAATTTGAAGGTGTTATCTATGTGTATATATAGAAGTTATTCCTGGGGTAATGTTGATTACTCAACTAACTGGGTGGGGTGGTGTGCGTAATAAATGCCTGTGGTCATTAACTTCTGCCCTTACCTTGGGTATTGTGGTTTGACTGGTCAGCCTCTTTGACTGCATTTGTTGTCGAGCCAGTTTAATGTATTGCTTATCTATACATTTATGGCTTTTGTCTCCTTCTGTGGTTCTTCTCTCTGCCTTCGGCCCATATTTGCGTTTGGCCTTTTATGCCATGTCATCGGACGCGTGAATAATTGTGGGGCCGATGTGCCGTCCTTCGTTTGCCGTTTTTTTGGTCTTTCTCATCTGTGCACTTGCTTTTCCGCTCGGATGCCTTCTGCGGTTTTAGTGCATTCTCGGTAGACCTGTTTCCTATGCGACGTGTTCGCTGCAAAGACGGGGTATCTCTGAGCAATGTTGAATACCTCTGCGCCTCTGCTGCCTCTCATGCTTTGATAAACGTGTGCCGCCTCTGTGCTTCCATTTCATGTTGGTCTGTGTGCGTTACAGGAAACATGGATAGCCGGAAAAACCGAAAGCAGAGTGATGAAAGCGAAGGTCGTACGCTAATATGAACCCAGCAAAGAAGGCTGAGCTTCTGAAGCGCCGCCGGATGCAGTATGCGCTGTCGCGTTCTTCGGCACAGACACCATCCTCTCTTTCTCCAGCACTGCAGCAATCCACATTTGAGGTTGGAGAGCCTTCGGGTTCTGCTTTCTATGAATCTGTACCTTCCTTTACGCGCCGACCGCATGCTATTCCTCCAGCGCCCGCTTCTTCATCCCAACGAGCCATAAATGCGTGCGCCCAAATTGACCATTGATCTACACCAAGACAGAGAACCGCCGGGCACCCGCCTTTGGATGCGCATGAGGCACCTGGCGGATCTGCTCCGCCACCGTACATTGGGCCTTCAGTTCTTCCTGATGCCCCGGACTGCGAATACTGCCTAGCCAAGCGCTTTTACCGTGAACCTCCGTCCTTCTGCTGTTCCGAGGGTGAGGTAAGACTTGCACCGACTACGATGCCCGACGACCTGCTGCGTCTGTTCACATCTACAGAACCGGATGCGGTGCACGTCAGGCGCTATGTGAGAACATACAATAATCACCTAGCGTTCACTACATTCGGGGCGAAGACAGACCCGGAGCTAATGAAAAATAGTAAGAGCATATATACGTGTAGCTTCCAGGGTAAGATTTATCAACGTCTTCCTTCTCTGCAGCCGGCATCGGACTCTCCTAGAAGCCTACAACTTTACCTCTACGATGGTGAGGCTGAGATAGATCAGCGTATGACTCTGTCTTTGCGTTTGGATCGTGGCATGCTCAGAAAATTGCTTGACATTCTTCGCGGTAACCCCTATGTGCTTTTTCTTCGCCAGCTGAAGGATCTGGATAACTTGGCTAACCACAAAATATGCCTGATCAACAATCCGAAGCTTGACCAAAGAGTCTTCAACGAGCCGACGAGTCAGGACGTTGCTTCCATCTTGACTTTAGAAGATGATTCAGATAGTCAACCTCAATGCCACATCCAAATCTATGCAAAAGATGCCGTGCCTTATAAAATCTCGCACAATTTTGCTTCCTTCGATGCGTTGCAGTACCCTATGTTTTTTGGGAATGGGGAAGGTGGCTGGCACTTTGGTGTTGAAAAATTGCCGCCTAACCTCGGGAAAAACATATACAAATACAACTCAACCTCTGGCATCCACCTCAGCTTTCGGTTAATGCACAACACTTGGTGGAAAACGAGGAGTCAGGTATTCTTTACCACCTGCTCCTCATTTGTTTGTTCGGTTTCTTTTCTTTTCGCATCATTCGCCTACCTCTACGGCGTACTCAACCGCATTTTTCCAGCCATGGCACGCGGATCACGGAAAAGAAACATTGTGTCATGCAGACAGTATTACTGCTATAAATTGCAGATGAGGGACACAGACAGATCAGGGTTGTTGCATGGTGGCCGTCTACTATAGCAATATATTGTCGACATGTTCGTGAAGGTCGAATCTTATAGGCTCGAGTAACGTAAGGAAAACGAAGGAAATCGAATCGAATTCTTGCAAAGGCTGTGGGCGATGATCGTGAGTGGAAACGCCTCCGCGGCATCGGTTGGCTGCAAAACCATTCTGCCACCATCCTTTATGGGCGGCCCGAGAGACATGAGGAAGAGGTATTTAGATGCAATGGCTCTGGTACAACAGTTCAGGAGGCCTGATTTCTTTCTGACTATGACATGTAATCCGGCATGGAAAGAGATCTCCCAACATTTGCTTCCTGGGGAGCTTCCTCAGAACAGGCCCGATTTGCTCTCTCGGGTGTTCAAGGCAAAGCTAGAAATGCTAAAGAAAGATCTCTTGAAAGATCACATTTTGGGATCTCCAAATGCTTTAGTCTACTCTATTGAATTTCAGAAGCGCGGACTGCCGCATGTGCACTTGCTGATTATCCTGGATCGAGATTCTAAACCTGTAAATCCAGAGGCGTATGACCGCTTCATCAGTGCTGAACTTCCAGACCCAGACAAGGATCCCGAACTCTTTTCTTTGGTGACTAAGCATATGATTCACGGTCCATGCGGTCCGCTGAATATGCGGTGCCCCTGCATGCGCAACAACCTATGCAAAAATAGGTACCCTCGGAGCTTCTTAGACCACACTACTCACGGGGAAGATAGCTACCCTCTGTACAGAAGGCACGATACGGGAATTTCAGCAATGGTTAGGGGGCATCCTATAGACAACAGGTGGGTTGTACCGTACAATCCCTATCTGTTAAAAAAATATGACTGCCATATAAATGTTGAGGTATGTTCTACTATCAAGCTTGTGAAGTACTTGTACAAGTACATCTACAAAGGACCAGATAGGATAGCGTTCCAGGTATCCACGGGTCATTCTGATGACGAGATCCACGATTACCAAAAAGGGAGATGGGTCTCACCACCGGAGGCTGCGTGGCAGCTATACTCCTTCCCACTCTTCGAGATACACCCTGCAGTGGTCACCTTACAGATCCATTTGCCAAATAACTACTTATTGTCCTTCCGTGCTGATGTGGATCTCCCTACTGTTGCGACGAACAACTTCCTTGCCAAGACAATGCTCACCCAATTCTTCTGCATGAACAAATTTAATGAGCGAGCTATCTCACTTAAGTGTCTTTACAAGGATTTCCCTAAGCATTTCGTATGGGATGGTGGAAAGCGTTTCTGGAGTGAGCGTAAGAAAGGCAAGGTAGTGGGACATGTCGTCTCAGTTCCTCCATCAGAAGGAGAGAGGTATTATCTACGGTTGCTTCTGAACCACGTTGGTGGACCAACATCCTTCGACGATCTGCTCACTTTTCAGGGTTGTCTGTATTTGACCTTTCGAGATTCTTCCCTCCACCGAGGATTGCTCACCACAGACTTGGATCTATATCGTTGTTTGGATGAGGCTGTCGGCTACCAGATGCCAAGGCATCTACGCGGTTTATTCGCATCAATTACGTATATCCGCTCACCATCAAACCCTAGGCAACTGTGGGAGAAGTATGCAGATGCTATTTGCGAAGATTATATGAGGGTAATAGCGACAGAGGAACAAACCACGTCAAATGCACGTAAGACAGCTCTGTCTGACATAGCGCACTTGCTGGATGATATGGGAAAGAGCTTGGCTCACTATGCACTAGGTCCCGAGGCTTACTACGTTTGTAGGTATCTCGATGTGTCGAAAGAGATGGAGCATGAGAGAAGCATACCTATTGCTGACAATGATTTGATTGTTGTGATGCAATTGAATACTCAAGCGGTGTCATGCGTATGACATGATTATGGATAAAGTGATGACAAACGAGGCCTCGGTGTTCTTTGTGGTTGGCCCTGGCGGTACAGGAAAGACATTCTTGTACAGAACCATCCTCGCCACCATACGCGTGCGGAACCACGTGGCCATCGCTACTGCCACATCCGGAATAGCAGCCTCGGTTCTTCCGGGCGGTAGAACAGCACATTCCCGCTTTAAATTGCCGTTGCATACTGAGGAGTGCCCGATTGCAAATGTTAGCAAGCAATCCGACCTGGCAAAATTGCTAAGGGAATCCAAGGTCATCATTTGGGACGAGGCATCAATGGCATATAGGAAGTCGATGGAAGCATTTTCAGAAATGCTGTGAGATATAGCAGACGTCGATCGGCCATTCGGCAACAAGGTGGTTGTGTTCGGTGGTGATTTTCGACAAATTCTACCTGTCATTACGAACTCCACCAGGCTGCAGCAGATCGATGCATGCCTGATCAGCTCTCCATTATGGCAATCATTCCAGAGAATACATCTTACAGAGAATATGCGCGCACTACACGACCCAGAATTCACTGAGTATCTGCTCCGAATTGGAAACGGAACTGAACCAGAAGACCTATATGGCTACATAACTTTGCCATCAGCAATGGTCATACCCTTCACAGATCAACAGGTATCCCTACAGAAACTAATAGAATTTGTCTATCCAGACATAAACGTTTTCAGAGACAATCTAACAGGGGTCATAAACCGAGCTATCTTGGCTCCAAAGAACGCATGCGTGGATGATATTAATGCCGCGATGCTCTCTAACATGCCTGGGGAGTTGTCGACATACTACAGCACAGACATTGCTATAGATTTGCAACAACAAGGCGATTATGAGGATTTTCTAAACACTCTAAATCCAAGCAGCCTTCCCCCGCATAAATTGGGCCGAAAATAAATGACTACGTGATTATCTTTGCGAAACATGAATCCTACAGAAGGCCTGTGCAACGGAACACGCCTGCTATGCAAAGAACTCCACTCACACACTATAGTTGCAGAAATAGCAAGCGGCCCGAATATCGGGGAGATAACCCTGCTTCACAGAATACCGTTGGAGGCATCGAACGAGGACAAGAGGTCTGGCATACCATTTAAACGGCATCAGTTCCCCATTCGGTTGTGCTTCGCAATGACGATAAACAAGGCGCAAGGACAGACGCTAGATCGAGTCGGCGTCTACCTGAGAGAACCAGTCTTCTCACATGGCCAGCTGTACGTTGCCCTCTCTAGGGCTAGAAAATCAAACTCCATCAGAGTACTAATCGTGCCACGGACTGCTGGCCCCCTTACGACACGCGTAGAACTCAGCACATTGTGTACCGAGAGATAGTAGCCAGCCACTAGGGCAGCAAAGCAATAACGCATCGGATCATATGCGTAAAAAATTAATCCATTCTACACACGCACCAACACAGACAAAACCTCTAAGGTACACTGCTAACATACTCACGTTTCATGAAGAAAATTTTAAAACTGTTAATAGGTCTAGGTTTACTCTCTAAGGTACCATCTGCATGTTACATATTAATGAAATGACTAATGCAATAGCTTGTTTCTGCAGGCCATGGCTCCCCAACTACTTATCCCAGCAATTCGCCCTCGTGACATGGACTGGCGCGCAACAATTTTGGTCCTTGAGAAGGGAAACGTCGCGACTACAAAGAACACGAAGCGGCTCCAAATGATGGTACTAATGGACAGCGAGGTATGTGTCCACTGCACTCATCCATCTTTTCTTGATGTCCCATCACTTAGATAATACATGACTCCGCCTCATGCATCACACAACTTAGGAGATTCATAATCTCTTTTCACATACAAAAACACTACTGCACTGGTATCATCTAAAACTTTGGTGCTTTACAATTCTGCGAAATTTACACGACCAACATAATTCAACCAGGGTAAACTACGTATTGCTTCAATCATTTTACAGTTCCATGCAAAGCCTGCCTATATAACATACAAATTTTCAACACAGGGAAACAAGGTCCTCGGACTACTGTGGGACGGAAGAGTGGATCTGTTCCGGAACAGCCTTTTGCCTTTCAAAACGTACTGCATAGGAGGCGCATCAGTAAGCCCAATCAAAGATGATTAACTAAAGAATAGCCCAGGCATGACGCTTCAGCGGACAATATCAAAATCCACCTACATCTGCCCTGTGAAATCTGCAGAAGAGAACATAGCCTACCCAAAGCTTCCATATGTCAGTTGTACCGACATGATATCTTCAGTTGGAACAGACACACGAATCGGTAACGACAAACAAACTTCTTTTAATAATCGATCAGTACATACAGTGAACCAAAATACTAACTTACTTTAACTTTGATGTATCACAGATCTCTTCGCCGTAGTACTGTATGTAAAACAGCCACATCAAAAACCGGTTCGTGGAAAGCCAACACTGCTACAGGAATGCACCATAATGCAGCAAGAGTAAGCATTCTTCAAAGAGCGAAACAGCTCCACCCCCCCCCACCACACCAAACTGTTTACTAATCATATCACCACGTTCTTGCAGGCTACGCCCAATGATACTGACATTGTGGGGAAACTTTCTGGACGTACAAGGAATCGAACTGCTCGACAAGAAGGACATATACCCGATCCTACTAGCCAAGAATATCATTGCATCAGATTTCACAGGTATTATACTCACCCCTAAACACCAGGCAAACATTACTATGCTTATATCACGCGCCAGGACGCATCTATGATAACTGATTGAAAATACAGGTCTTGCACTAGCAACAACTCCAGCAAGTTTCATTGCCATTGATCCAGATCTACCACAGACCACTGAATTCCGTAACTGGTACGCCACAGTCTACAAACAAGAGTAAAAAAAATACAAGCCGAGGCTTCGTCTAATGATCACCGTCTTCAGGCAATAAAAATACATCGCGATACTAACATCAACCGTTTGTGGTCTCGTAACACACGATA
Organism: Gentiana macrophylla; assembly: GCA_026214975.1. Classification (NCBI taxonomy): domain Eukaryota; kingdom Viridiplantae; phylum Streptophyta; class Magnoliopsida; order Gentianales; family Gentianaceae; genus Gentiana; species Gentiana macrophylla. Next base: position 92,927,794 of record CM047816.1, read on the forward strand.
ATCATAAAGAACACAGGCGTACTCCCACTCGTGAGACATTCCGAGCCTCTACGCCTTCTCATTAAAGCGAACCTATTGTGCGATTTTGAAAATCGCCCGCATACACGAAGTATGCGTGCAACAAAACGGCCCCATCGACCCACTAACATTTCCCTTCAATCGCCGCCGTTTACTAATCATTTGTGAATAAACACGCGAACGCGTGCGGGTGAAAAAATCTGGATGACAATAGAAAAGACAAGGCAACGACTCACATATACCTCCCGCCCCAAATGCATGTCTACGATCACGGCCACACCGGGTGAAAGCTACTTACCGCCAAATGCATCAATGCCACCAGATAGCAAAACTCAGGTAAAACCACACACATCTACGCCTTAAACATAAACCACACTTCTAACCTACAAATTACACTGACAAGGAACTTACGCAGGTGCAAGCTAAACGCTTCCATGACAGACACATCGGACACGGTCATGGTCACCATGTTTGACAGCATCGCCGAGGAGATACTGAAGAAAATCTCTGCAGAAATGCACAACATGACCGAGCAGGTACATTTCAGATTAACACATTTAATGAAAAATCATACCCCACACAACACATGTAACACTGCCCAACCACTTTCACAGGAAACGCATGAAATGCTACGTGCCACAAACACACGCCTAGCGGATATGACAATTAGCGCCCAGGTGCGTGCGCAGAAAAAGAGATTCGATGACCGCATAACGCGGTACTCAATCCAACAGCTGCACTTCGGGAGCCCTGATGAAGCAGCCCAACAGACGCCTCATACCATCACAACAGAAACAGCGCAGAAGGAGGCAACGGGTAATTGCATATACTAAATACTTGTCCCACTTGTACCATTTCCCTTCACACTCACGGTTGTCACTCACTCACCCTACCCATTGATTGAGTACACCAGACAAATACGGCAAATCATGTATATGCGACTTCAGCTTCTGTTTCACCATTAGTAAAAGCCACAGCACTGACTAAACGAAACAAACATGTTAACCTGCAGGCTCAAGAATAAACGCCCGCAAAATAACACGTAAAGCGAGAGAACAACCACGCTGCGCAGGAAAGAGGACTCGCAAGAGGAAGTGCACCTGGATACCGGAAAAGATGGCAATGCAGACTCATTGGCACCGGTGACACCCATCAAAAAAATGAAGGTCACGGATGTCTAAGGACTCTACTCCTCAGCAATGTAGAAACCCAGGTCCCTATTCCCCTAAGTCCGTAAACACTCTATATTTTGCTAACTACTCCCAGAATGGCAGCTTATGTAAGATACAAACACCAGAATGCCAGAACAACTGTAGTCAGGCCAGTGACAATGTATTTTGGGAAACACGGTGATACATGTACGCCGTATTTCGAAGCACAACTACTTTCGGTAAAAAATGCATAATGGACGTATTTTGGCATATTACAACCACATCTTCCCCTACCCCCACAACGCAAGACATAAAAAAAGTAACTTAGCCATTCGAACATGCAAAAAACAGCACACCCCGAGGGCCTCATCGTGCAAAGCACGATCATTCCACTAGTGTAATATTATTTTTTAAATTTATTATTTCATCGACATATCTACTTGCATAACTTTTTAAATATAATAATAATATTGTGGTCCTTTAACTATATAAGTTGTTTACTTTGATAAGTTATTGTTTGTACGGATGCAATGTTTTTGGCTATGTATAGTCTCTATTCCATACAAATTTCCCGTACAGTTGGATTTAATGGATGGTGATGTCATACTTTCTATGGTTAATATTTGTTTAATCTTATATCCATATATTAAAGTTTTCATTTGTGTTAATCATATAATAAAAATTGCATTTTTTTTTATTAGAATTCAATACATCCCATTATATATATAGAACTAGCTCTTAAGGGTATAATAACTCACTAATATAAAAACAAAGGTGTTGTGGTGACAGTTTTACTTTTAGACGGAGTGTATGTGAGATTTCGATACATTGTATCAATTTTTTTTAGTATAAAATGTGTACAATTGGTATTTGAAAACTAGAGAATTAAGACATAAACTCACGATATCCGTTGGTAATAATCAATGCAATAGAACTGATGAAATAGTCCGGAGCTATTATTCGCAAAACAACTGAACTATTATTTCTCCAACACATGTCGGTGCACCACACCATTCTCACATAATTGACGACCGTGCGAAAATCAAATGTATTACACAACATGGGACTTCACGCACTGTCGATCTTGATTCGACTTTCACATGCATGGTCGCATGTTGCCCCGTAATTCGACCTCCACAAGATCGATAATCTGTGATGGACGACGAGATAGCAATCGTTATGGACAAATAAATGACCCCGTATAGCCACTATCAACCATCTTATGTAACCTTCAATTATTTTAATAGGACAAACATCAACAAGTTGCATATTGGACCATTCTTCTGTTCTAGCAAAAAGTAATAGTACGATCCACTCAGTGATTATGGACCGAAAAATGTTACGATCATAACAAAAATAACCTAACTAATAACATAACGTATTTTCATATCATTAATTATATTTATATGATATTGATTAATATGAACTAATAATAATCAACAATATAAATGTAAATACATTATTGATTATGTTAATTTTATTGTGTTTATAGCATTACTGGTTTGAACTAAACAAGAGGAAAGTAGTACAATGCACGTAAGTAGCATGGGCCAAGGAATAATGTGTACTACTTTCAGGGCCGACCTTTGCTTTTTTTTTGGGTTTAAGATCAAGTTCCCTAATTGGGCCTTTTTGTTGAAGTTTTTTTTTTTTTATTTAAAAACATACTTATTGTTTGATATTTTTTCATAAATAAATATTTTTGGTTATCGTTTGCATACGAGTTGCCGTACGAATTAATGTTATCGCAGTGCCAACTCGTGGAGGTTCGGGGGCAACGCCCCCGAAACCTAAACCAATGCATTCATCAGTTCATGAAGGGATATGCATTTTCGAACAGATATATACTTACCCTTTCGTGTAAGAGTTGCATGCTTTCATCCGGTGAACAGTGACAACCCTACCCTTTCGTGCAAGGAGTACCTCCATTCGTTCATGGGGTACTTACAACCTATAAAAGGCATAAGTATGCAGACGAAAATTCATAAGTTTGACAACATCATCAGAAAAACTTTGAGTGTTCTTGGGTTTGATTCAAACAAGTCACTGTTTGAATCAAACACCTCCATTGTATCCTGAAAGAGATTTTCATTTGATCCCTTAGTAACAAATCGCGTGGGACGAAACATCTCTTAAAATACAACGTTATTAACGTGCCTTTGAGTTTCTAATTCTCTGTCAAATCCTAAGTACTACATTTTTTCCAACACTTTTCGCGTTTTTAACATTCGTAAATGCAAAAAATAATAAAACTTGTTTGTATATCTATTTTTTTTGGGTCAAGTAAATTTTTTTATCGGGGCATTTATCAATTGGAGTAAAAAAAATTGGGCATTTATCAAAAAAAAAAAAAAAAAAAAAAAAAAACATATTATATTAGGTTGGATCGGATTGAATCTACACGAAATTTTTTTTCTTGTCCTTTTTTCCCATTTTAAATTAAAAACAGTCATCTACGATCTTTAACCTAAAAAAAATTATCTAGGGATATATTGTGTGTATATATATATATTGGTTATTTTATGGCTGTTTTTAGGAAAATTTCCACGTAAAAACCTCATATTTTTCATGATAACGGACTCATTTCCCAAACGCCTTGTCCATATCTGCATTACACAAATTTTAGAGCAGTCGCGATCATCCCACTACAAGAAATATTATGCTGATCGATGTTATTCATGATCATCCTCGATGTGGGTGACGCTTCAGTAAGGGTAGAAACGTCAATGTCAGTGATATTCCTTTGTGTGAAAAATAATCGTAGTGTATGAAATAAAAACTTTCCACCAATGTATCCCTTTGAAAGTGCTGACTTGGTGGTCCAAAACTTGCACCTGGACCACCCTAAAATTAGTGCATGGCAATTAAAAAACATACTTTTTTTTAATATTCCTTTTTTAGGAGAAACTTTATCATATATAGATATAACAAAACTGTACAATCAAACACACAACCGCCACAACATACAAAATTTATCCGTGTGCTGTAAAATTTCCAAAAGCGCTATTAAACGACAAACAACGAACTATAATATTAGTTCTAAGAACACGCGTACTAGGCAAAGAATCTAGACTAATCATAATAAATTTGTTCCCCCAATATCACTCACTTGCAATGTATTCACTAAAGATAAACTTCCAATTAAGAGTCTCGTCAACATCAAGGAGAGGGTGAGAAAGATTAAAGCCCACCCACATGTCGATCGTACAAAAGCAACAAAACAAAAAAAAAACGTGAATGCCACCGGTGGGGAAGCAATTGACACCATAGTTCATTGATCAAAAAACAATCACTCAAGGCATGAAAATTAGTTTCAATAGACGACTGGCAAATATTGCAAATAGGATCTGTGGAAATATTACTCAGCAGGGTGCTCAGCAGATTGCTGAGCCTTAGGATTTCGTGCATAATATTGTGTACACCTTATTTAATTGTAAAATTAATTGTAAAAGACATATTAATTGTGGGTCATATAAACAATTAATATGTCAAACTCTAGTTTACTTTATGTCATAGACATAACTTTTACTTTTTACTTTTGCATGCTTGCCGCCCACATCTACATACTCAAGTGGCCGCCCAAGCTAGCTAGCTAGTCTCTCTATCTCAATTGTATCTATTTATACATCCTTTTACTCAATGAATAAACTAAGTTGAAGTTTACTCTTGTGTTAACACATTCTCAAACTCTCTTCATGGTATCGGAGCCTTACTGAGTTCTAAAATCCATTGTAAAAACTCGGTTCTTTTTCGAAAAATGTCAACATTATCGAAGTTTCATCTTCTTGATGAGACTCACAATTTGCCTCGCAGATGGGATAATCGAACACTCTTCTTTACAAATCATAAACTTGATGGTAACAATTATTTGCTATGGTCAAGGTCTATGAAAATGTATATCTCTCGGCCAGGGCAAGATGGGATATACGTGCAGTTCCAAACTCGCCTCACTAAATCGACCCCAAGTTTGAAGCATGGGACACGAGAGAAAATAACCAAGTCATGACCATCCTCACGAGGTCTATGACAAAAGAGATCAGTGAGAACTTTATGATGTATGACACTGCTAAGGAAATCTGGGATAATGCCAGAGACCTTTACTCAAAAAAGGACAATACATCTGAAGTCTATGAACTCGAAGCTCAGATTCAAAATTGCAGACAAGGGGATATGTCTGTAACTCAATACTTTAATCAACTATCTAAGGCATGGCAACACCTAGATATGTTAGAAACTCACCCCTGGAATGATGTTAAAGATCGTTGCACTCTTTAAAGACATTATCGAGAAAAGAGAGTATTCAAATTCCTTCATCGGATGAATCCTACTCTTGATGATGTCAGAGGTAGAATTCTTGCTACTAAACCTCTTCCAAATCTCAAATCCATGTTTGCTGAGGTCAAACATGAGGAAAGCAGGAGGAAAGTGATGTCTTTGAACCCCTCGCCGACAACCCTCTTGAAAGTGCCACCACCTGCGATCGTCAGAAACCTCTTTGAGGCTCTCGAGGCTTACTGCTGAGCTCGGCCGATAAAAGCTGAGAAGGCTGTTGCGTGACCACCGCAAACGCACTAATCACACCAAGGACACTTGCTTTGGAAGCTACATGGCAAGCCTAACTCCTCCAAGACCTCAGGACACCGCCAAGGAAAGTCGAGGCGGCACACATAAGTGAGGAAGAAGATGACAACAGTTGAATGCTCACTTGTCGCATTCAAAGCCTTCCTAACTCAACAAAGGGAGGTAGTCACTCTACCGACATAGCCTCTCATGCCGATCTGAGTAAAATTCTACTCATCTATTAGTAATGAAACTGATTGTTGACTCTGGGGCCTCATCCCATATGATGGTAATAAAAATCTCATTACTCAACTTAAGCCATGTCCCCAAATTCACAATATTAAGGCTCATTTGATGGTTCTATCTCTAGTGCAAAAGGTTTTGGTCGGGTGCGACTTACTAATAAGATATGCTGCAGAATGTCCTATTTGTTCCAAAATTAGATTGCAATCTCATATCTCACAAGAAACTTACTAAAGATTTGAACTCGGATTTGTTGTTTTTAATGAGAATCGGTGCACATTCCAGATCATTCCTCAAAGGCGAGTGATTGGGGACTGCTAAACCTTGCTCAGTCTGTTTGTGGTCAACCTGCTGAAGACAAGATCAAGACTGAATCGCCTCAAGAAACTGCACTCAAAACCTAGACAATATCATGTTATGGCATTGTTATAAAGCGGATGAAGATAACTTCGGATGCAAGAAATAGAAGCGAAGCAATCAAACATAAACAATCAAAAGGAGAAAGCAGAAACAAGAAGAACATGATTTTAACGTGGAAAACCCCTCGATTGGGAGAGGTAAAAAACCACGGGCGTAAAAGAGATATTTTATTATGCTTTGAATTTTCTGATTTCAACACACTCGGATAATGAGACAACAATCTGTATTTATAGGCACAAATCCCTAAACCCTAGCCGCCAGAATCTTTTTGTCGATCGCCATAAATACCCTTACACGTGTCCTCCTTTTAATGACATATCAGTATAGTCATCACATAACAGAATTAACAGATGTGGGACCTGCTTTCAGATTCCAAGATTACTCGCAGATTGTCACCTGGCGATAGTCACCTGCTGAAGCCTCGGTGAGACTCCACCCTACCGATGCATGTAATTGAATACACTTCTCACCGCCCATCCATCACACGGTGAGTCTTGATTGGTTCCACCTGGATGCAGAGTTTAAGTCACCCATCGACAAATCTCCACCTTGACTTCAACTCTCACTAGAGTCAAACAGATTGCATAACCGGATGTACTTGTACGGATGCATTCGTCAATGCCGGATGTACTTGTACCGGATAATCTCCACAAAGATCCACTCCACCGATCCCTCGGTAGAGTTTCGAAACGGATTACAAGCTTTGAATATTCAGTAAGTCCAGGCAAAGCTGAAACTTACTCTGCTGAACTGGTTTAGTGAACATATCAGCAGGATTCTCCTTTGTGCTAATCTTCTTCACTACAACCCTCTTCTCATTTCTCAGGAAATGATACCTGACATCAATATGCTTGGTTCTCTCATGATGAACCTGATCCTTGGCTAAACATATTGCACTTAGACTGTCACAATATATATCAGCCTGATCCTGATGCAACCCCAAATCATTGACTAGCCCCTTCAACGGACACCTCCTTAATCGCTTGAGAAGAGCCATATATTCTCGCTTGAGAGTTGATAAGGCTCATCAGAGTCGAAGAGTAGCTTTCGGTGACCAACGCATTTCCCAATGTAAACACATAACCGGATCATTGATTTTCACATCAACATCACTGCGATAATCAAGATCACAAGAACTGTGACTGACCGACTAAGATCACCACCATAAATGAGACCAACATCGCTTGTACCTCTCGTGTACTGAATATCCTTTAATGACTTTCGGTGTTCCTTTCCAGTGTTGAGCCATAAACCTGCCGACAACACCGATCGCTCGAGCAGATCGAGGCCTAGTGCATACCATGGCATACATCGATCGCTAACCGCACTAGCATAGGGAACTTTTGACATATACTCCTTCTCTTCACCGATTGTGAAGCATAAGCAGACAAATGAACATTTGATGCCATAGAGTATCTATTGGTTTTGCACAGACATCCCAAACTTGGCCAATATCTTCGTGACATAACCTCTTTGAGAGACAAAACGATTTTCTTTTGACTTCTATCTCTCCAGATCTCCATCCCCAAGATTTTCTTGGCAAAGACCCAAATCCTTCATTTCAAATTCAAGATCGAGAAGGTTCTTGATTTTGAACATCGACTTCCTTGTCGCTTTGCTATCAAGATGTCATCCACATACTGAGGACAAGATAGATATATGATCCATCTTTCGCCAGATCAGTAGTAAACACAAATACCATATGGACTTCTTATAACCTCTTTGAAGCATGAAACTGTCAAACCTTTTATACCATCGCCTTGGAGCTTGCTTCAAACCATACAATGATTTCTTCAACTTGCAAACATAGTTTTCTTTGCCCAGAACTTGAAAACCCCTCAGCCGTGTCATGTATATCTCCTTATCCACCTCACCATGTAAAAGCAGTTTTCACATCTAATTGCTCAAGTTCAGATCTCTTTGTGCCACCATTGCTAGTAACACCACGATTGAAGTGTGTCCGACCCTTTGGTGAAAATATTTCATCAAAGTCAACCCCTTCCTTTTGATGAATCCTCTTGCAACCAAACGTGCCTTATACCGACCTCCGCGCTTTGTTATTCCTTCCTTTTCTTGAAGATCCATTTACAAGTCACAACCCCCTTGTCAAGAGGGTCGTTTGACCAATTCCCAAGTCCGATTCTTCAAAAATGACTCCATTTCATCTCCCATGGTCGCATGCCACCGAGATGCTTCAGCACATGTCATCGCTGCTTCCCTGTAAGTAGTAGGTTCAAAGAACCCTACTTCTTACGCAACTTGGAGTGCATATCCAAACCAAATCATCATATCCATATCTCCTTGAGGTATCCCAACATTAGATCTTCTAGAGCTGCTTTGGCGGCATTTAGACTCTCACGATCAATGTTTGTATGACGCCCTGCTGAGGTCTCAGCAGACTGGCTTGGATCAGATTCTGGTTCATTATCCAGATCAGTATAGTGTTGATTTGGATCCACTGATTGTTGCATATCAGTAGACTCCACCTGAAGCTCCACCTGTTTCTCAACACTATCAGATTCAAGATCGGTTTTGCACTCGTAGACCTCTCCATCGATGAGTTTAACATAGAATTTTCATCAAACACAACGTCCTGCTGAGGATTACTCGGACTCATTGATGACCAAATTCTATATCCTTTTACTCCATCACCATACCCCACAAACACTCCCTTCTTGGCTCTTGGCTCCAACTTCCCTTCACTAACATGATAGTAAGCTGTACTTCCAAAAACCCTTAGAACTGAGTAGTCAGCAGGCTTGCCTGACCACATCTCAAATGGTGTCTTGAGATTGATTCCTGTGTGAGGACTCCTGTTGATTAAGTAGCAAGTCGTCTTAACGAACACGCCCAAAATCTCCTTGATAAACCAAACTTGAGAAAGCATACATCTTGCCCTCTCCCGGTAGAGTTTGATTCATCCTTTCACTACACCATTCTCACTGAGGTGTATTCCTACGAGATGATGTCCGGCAATACCTCATTTGCACAAAATGAATCAAAATCCGACAGTAATTCTGGACCATTATCTCACGAAGCTTCTTGATTTTCTTGCCTAACTGATTCTCCACTAGGGCCTTCCAACGCTTGAAGTTCTTGAATGCATCACTTTTGTTCTTCATCATCACCACCCAAGTCATCCTTGAATAGTCATCTATGAATGACACAAAATATCTGTGACCACCCAATGACTCAACTCTTGATGGACCCCAAAGAAATCGAATGGATATAATCAAGTGTTGCCTTTGTGTTGTGCAACCTCGTTTGAGAATTTATCTGTGCAATTTCCCAAACACACAATGTTCACAAAAGTCCAGATTCTTGACCTTATATCCCCAAGAAAAACTCTTTGAAGAAAGAACTCGTGATACCCCTTTCACCCCATGTGACCTAGTCTCATGTGCACACAGTGAGTCTCATTGAGATCAGTGAATCAGCGAGGATGCAACAAAGAAGAAGGTGCAGATCTGATGAGATCCTTGTAATATATACAAGGTTCCCTCTTGATGCCTTTGAGGACTACAATCTGAATCTTTAAAGACATTCAAATTTGCCCACCTTCACCCTTGAAATTGAACCCCCTGTCTTTGTCCAAAGAGATCGAGAGATACCAAATTCTTGGTCATCTGTGGAACATGTCTTACATCCTTCAGTTGTACAAAATTTACCATCCTCTCGCCCTTAACTTTACCGAGCCAATTCCCACAACTTTACAGACCTCTTTGTTGGCCATGTAGATTTGACCACCATCTATCTCGCTCATAAGTAAAACCACCTCTGCTTGGACAAATATGGTAGGATGCTCCAGAATCAAGTATCCACACATCATTGTGATGTGTAGAATCCTCGCAACTAGAACCAGATCCTCATCAGATTGCTCAAGAGCCAAAGGCTGTTGTGCTGTAATTGCCTTCCTCGCTGCTTTCTTCTTCCTTGGACAATTGGACTTCCAATGTCCCCGCTCCTCTGAAGAATTACAGACATCGATGAGACTTAGGACCTTTGGACCACGACTTCTTTTCTTCTTCTTCGTCCATATCCTTTCCACTATTGCTGCTAGCTACTAGCCCAAAGAAACTGACTGTCTGTCATGCCAGCGACCTTGTGTCTAAGCTCCTGGCATGTAAGGCGGACCTCACATCCTCCAAAGCTCATCTGTATCCTTCCCAACTATGAACGATCGCACAAAGTTTTCATATGATGCCGTAATGACACCAACAGGATTAGGGTGCATCTTCATCTTCAATTTTAACATCAATATTCCTTAAATCAAGCAATATTGTGTTCACCGTGATCAGATGTTCCCTCGGTGGACTTCCTTCATGCATCTTCAAACCGAACAACCTCTGTTTCAACAACAACTTGTTGGTCGCTGACTTGGTCATATCTGAGCTTTCAAGCTTCTTCCACAACTTGGTCTGCGGTGTCTTCCTCAAAGAACCTCGGTGATAACATCATCGAGATAAGCACAACATGATGGTTGAATGTGCTTTCTCTTCCAGATGGCATAATCTGCCGCACTGTATTTGGTTTGTCGGATAAAGGATTCCACAAACCCCGTTGTTTCAACAAAGGCGCGATCTTGATTTGCCACTGCAGACAAAAGCGTTCCTTCCTCGTAAATTTATCGATTTTTACGTTTTCTGCCGACATCTTTCCTTGCTAAAGATCACAACTTTGTCACAGATCCTAGCACCTTGTCGAAGGCCTTGGTGAAAGCGAAGTTGATCGCATGCAGATTGTTTTTCCCCGCAGCCTGGCTCGATACCACTTGTTATAAAGCGGATGGAGATAACTTCGGATGCAAGAAATAGAAAGCGAAGCAATCAAACATAAACAATCAAAAGGAGAAAACAGAAACAAGAAGAACACATGATTTTAACGTGGAAAACCCTCGAGTGGGAGAGGTAAAAAACCACGGGCGTAAAAGAGATATTTTATTATGCCTTTGAATTTCTGATTTCAACACACTCGGATAATGAGACAACAATCTGTATTTATAGGCACAAATCCTCAAACCCTAGCCGCCAGAATCTTTGTCGATTCGCCATAAATACCCTTACACGTGTCCTCCTTTTAATGACCTTTGTATATTTGTCACATAATGAATTGCGGATGTGGGACCTGCTTTGTATTCCAAGACTCGTGACAGATTGTCACCCTGCCGATAGTCACCCTGAAGCCTCGATGAGACTCCACCCTACCGATGCATGTAATTGAATACACTTCTCACCGCCCATCACACACTGGTGAGTCTTGATTGGTTCCACCAGTGATGCGAGTTTAAGTCACCTTCATCGACAGGCATTATAGACTAGGACATCCTGGTTTTAGTTATTTAAAGTCTATAGATCCTGAATTGTTTAAAGGTTGTAATTTGAATGATCTTCAATGTGATATTTGTCGGTTTGCTAAACTCACCAAATCTGTGTATGCAAAATTACCTTACTTACCATCCACACCATTCACCTTAATTCACACAGTGACGTATGGGGACCTCAAGAGTAAAAAAAAGCATAACAGAAAGAGGTGGTTTGTTACCTTCATAGATGACCACACACGAGAACCACTTGGTTATTTTTAATGAAGGATAAGTCCAAGTTGGACCCATCTTTCAAGAATTTTACAACATGGTCTCCACTCGGTTTGACACTAAGATCAAAATCTTGAAGACCGACAATGCTCTTGAATATTATGAGTCTCATCTCGTAATTTCTTGATGGATAAAGGGATTGTCCATATCGGTGAGTTGTGTTGAAACCCCTCGACCAAAATGGGGTTCCGAGAGAAAGAACAGCATCCGCTTGAAATGGCTAGGTCTATTATGTTTACCACAAATGTTCCAAAATATATGTGGGGTGAAGCCATATTGACTTCCACATACTTAATCAATGACTTCCCACAGGTACTAGGCTTCAAAACTCCTATCAAAACCCCACTGGACACACACTCCCGCCCCATCTTATTTCCCGATTACCTCCAAAAATCTTTGGTTGTCTTGTGTTTGTCTATATCCATGCCCAACATGAAGCAAACTTGATCCCAAAGCTCACAAGTGCATTTTCCTAGGATATGCAAAGGACATGAAAGGTTACAAGTGCTACTCTCCTTACGAAAAAGAGATTTTATAATTCTATGGATGTAAATTTTTTGAAAGGACTCCTACTACAACAAGTCCTTTGAGCGATCAACGATGGAAACTCGATAGAAATTGACCTAAAACCCCTTCCTTCAAACAAACTCTTAACCTCAAGAACCCATCGAGCCTCAAAGAGATGAACCCGGTACCCTCATCGACTCACACAGAGCTTCATCGATCCCCAAAGAACCAACCGACTTTCGAGCCTGCTGCTCCCGAGCCCATCGACACTCGGCAATCTGCAGATCTCAAAGCGATCATCGACATTGATGATGCAGACTATTGCTCTAAGGAAAGGAAAAGATCATGCACCGATCATTCTATTCATACTTATTTATCTTATGATCGGTTGTCTCTCATGTCTTTGCCATGTTTACACAGGACTGGACTCTCACTCTATCCCTAGAAATATTCAGGAGGCCCTTCAAAATGATAAGTGGGAAGGTCTTTGTTAAAACCGAGATATCGCCTCCTGGATAATCATACTTGGGACCTCACAACTCTTCCCAAAGGCAAGAAGACAAGTTAGCTATGCAGATGGTTATTCACTATCAAATACAATGCCGATGGTACAATTGACAAGTACAAAGCCGATTGGTAGCAAGGGATTCACTCAAACTTATGGTATTGACTATAAGGAAACTTTTGCACCAGTGGCAAAACTCAACACCGCTGTGGTTTCGATCTCTCTAGCTGTCCAACCTGGGTGGCCTCTACACCAATTGGATATCAAAATGCTTTTCTCAATGGTGATCTCACCGAGGAAGTCTATATGAATGTACCTCTGGTTTTGTCAATCCCCACACTCAGGGCAAGGTATGCAAACTCAGGAAATCTCTATATGGCTGAAGCAATCCCCAAGAGCCTGGTTTGGAAAACTCACTACTGTGGTTAAAGCTGCTGGATATCATCAATGCAACTCGATCACACCATGTTTGTCAAGACAACCAACCAGAGGAGGTCCATTCTAATTGTATATGTGGATGATATCATCTTACTTCTTGGGAAGACTCTCATCGAAATCCGAACTTGAAGACTCTCTTGGCAAAGGTGTTCCAAGTTAAAGATCCGGGCTACCTCAAGTACTTTCTTGGTATGGAAGTAGCTAGAAACACCAATGGCATTTCTGGGTCTCCCAAAGGAAGTATGTCTGGACTCATCAAGGAAAGCGGCATTTGGGATGCAAACTTCTTCAGATCTCCAGTAGACCCCAGTCATACCCATCTTGCATGGTGACATTCTTTGTCAGGAAAGAACAATATCAAAGGCTTGTAGGCAAACTCATATACCTTTCTCACACAAGACGATATTGCATATGGGGGGTCACCAGTCAATCAATTCATGCATTGCCCTCTTGAGCAACATTGGGATGCGATGAATAGGATCTTGAGGTATTTAAAATCCACTCTGGCCAAGGCACGCACTTCACCAAGTCTCTTGATAGATCAATCAAGGTCTACACCGATGTCGATTGGGTTGGATGTCACATTGATGTGAGAGGTCTACCACAGGCTATTGCTCATATATATGGGGAACCTGGTTACTTGGAGGAGCAAAAACAACCTCTTGTGTCAAGAAGCTGAGCATGGGTGAACTAAGGGCACTTGTACTTGGCATTTGTGAAGCTCTATGGCTAAAAAGGATCTTGATGAACCAAAGAACCATATCAAGAACTATCACACTCTGTTGTGATAATAATTCAACCTTATGCATGGCAGAGGATCCATCCATCATGATAAAACCAAGCATGTGGACATTGATGACACTTTCGAAGGAGCGAGTGATTGATGCCAAGATTATTCAACTCCAAAGATGTTCCTCAGCAGATCGAGAATCGATATTCTTACCAAGGCTATTCCACCTCTTATGTTCAAAGAGACTAAGTAGCAAACTTGGTCGCATCAACATATCTGACCAGCTTTGAGGGGGTGTGGAAATATTACTCACAGGTGCTGCTCAGATTCTTTGAGCCTTAGAGATTTCGTGCATAATATTGTGTACACCTTATTTAATTGTAAAATTAATTGTAAAAGACATATTAATTGTGGGTCATATAAACAATTAATATGTCAAACTCTAGTTTACTTTATGTCATAGACATAACTTTTACTTTTTACTTTTGCATGCTTGCCGCCCACATCTACATACTCAGTGGCACTAAGCCAAGCTAGCTAGCTAGTCTCTCTATCTCAATTGTATCTATTTATACATCCTTTTACTCAATGAATAAACTAAGTTGAAGTTTACTCTTGTGTTAACACATTCTCAAACTCTCTTCAGGATCCACCTTATGCAATCTTGTGTGGATAAACATATCAGTCTTCAGAATACCATATCCCACGGCGTAAGATTGAGACGTTGAGGTCCCAGTGTTTACCAAACCCTATTCCAAAAACGCTTGAGTAGTCCATCCTGCATTTAGGAGGACGACAGAGCGTGATTGCACAGAGAAAGTGCCCGTAGTAGAATGCTTCCAAACCCACTATAAGGAAGAGGTGTCCAAAAAAATGTCTTGTCTCAAAATATCTCTACTATATAAAATACTCCTCCAAATAGAGGAAAATGCCGGGATAATACTTGTCTCTAAAACCTCGCCGTATTTATCAAGAAGAACATGGGCCTAAGAACACAAAAATAGTTTTACCCACAAAGATTGCATGAAACAAAAAAATCCAAAACTTATATAGTAGTTATTTTCCTGGAAAAAAAAAACCTTGAGCACTTAAAACCATTTCATATGTCTGTTTTCCTGTGAAAATTGTTAGAAAATACAAGCATAAAGTATGAAAAGTGAGAATAATTCCAAGACACTCAAAACATATCATCTTTTCAGAAATATTTCTTAAAAATTTCTTCTAAAGCATGGACGGAGCCATGGTTTGAAATCCAGGCGAGATAGTGGAGTATGTCGAATTATCGAATGTGCTTGATTATGACAACTTAATAGATTGAATTAGATTGTATACGTATCTTTAATATAAACATAAAATTGTTTTGGGTGGGCTTAGCCCCCCTAACCGATGTTAGTAGCTACGTCATTGAATGAGAGTTCTTTGATTCAAATGATAAACCAGCTGATCAAATCAGAGACACTTGGAGTAAATAGTATGTCTATACTAAATAAAACTTTCGATTGGTAAAATTTTAAACGGTTTCAATTTTTTGAAATTGTTTTGAACGATTTGGATGATAGTTAATCAGATAAAAATCGATTGAGAAACCATTATTTACGATTTTCCGATTGATCTAATTTCATCCACTCGATTGGGTTGGTTTCTAAAATTGTTTTGCACCTAGAGATGTAAATGAACCGAGCTACTCGTACTCAATTCAAAAAGGAGTTTGACTCGATTTGATTTTTTAGCCGATATCGAGTGTCTTCAAGGTGTATTCAATTTGTAAAAGTTTTAGTGTTCCATCATGGAAAGAGGTGTGTATCATGAACTAAACCGATCCAATCCATGTTTAACATCATATTGAAATTTCTTTCAGGGCTCTCTTCGTCGAATGTTCGGACTAAAATATTTCCATCTTCGTCGAATGTTTGGACTAAACTTTTTGGTGCTTTTTGGCGCCCCGGCCCTCAAATGTTCGGACTAAAATATTTCCATCAAAATCGGATTATGTTTTACTTGCATGATATTTGAGTTTAATTCGTGTTCCAGTGAAATTGCTTTTCATCAATCAACATTGGTGCTTGAATATTCATGAAATGACTCAATGACATTATCTACCACTTTCTGTGTGACCTTACTCAATGCCTGGTTTGTTCCAATAAAATTCATTTTTTTTTCTAGGGTTGAGTTTGGATCTCCTCTCGATTTAGATAATCGGCTACCACGTTTTCAAAGGTCGAGACATAATCCCTACTATGAGACGTGAAAAGTATCATGATAATAGATGGCGGATTTCAAATTTTTATCCACGGTAAAATAGTAAATGTTGTTCTTTCGTCTTCTCTTTCAACTTACCCATTTTCCATTTTCGATTTTCCATTACCATGTTATTTCTATATTTTACTAATATCATATGAGTTATCACACTTTTCAAAGGACTTGATAAATATAATCGCTCCTGGACTTGAAAGCTCTTGAAACTAGCACTCTGATCTGCAAACACGAACTAGAACGATCAAAGCTGAGCCTGAAGTCCAAAACTAGGTCGCTTAACCGAGGATAGTGCTCGGTTCAGCGTCTTACTTGATCCTGGACACGCCTGGGGTGTCTAGGACACATCCTGGGCACAACTGGGTCGTTTAACCGAAAAGGATTCTCGGTTCAGTGTGCCGAAAGACCACAAAACTTCAAAAACGCGATTTTTATGATATACATGGCTACTTAGGGTCCTAATTATAGCCTTTTATCACCATAAGTCGGTTTTCAAAACCTTGAGGAAAAGAAAACCTAAAAATAAAAGGAAAATAAGAAAATAATTTCAAAAAGACTAAAATACCCTTACAAAGAGGTGAGGGATTTTACACATTTAATTCCGTTTGATGACGTAATTTGAGCAATAATAAATCTTGCAACTACTTTTATTCATTGTTCTCTTTTAACCTAAAATGTTTAACACAAGATACTCTCTTCCTCTCAAAGAAGATGCGGCATTGCTAGGACCCTACCAGAGAATCCCAATGCCTCTCACGGTATGACTATAATTTATTCAGTGGTATTACCTTCTTCATCATACAACACGCCTTCATAATCTTTCTCCCAATCACTAACACTCACGGGTTAAAATCGACATTTTTATGGCTCGATTTTATACATTTATAGTGTGTTTTAGATGCATTTTACTTTACTTAAACAATAAAAATAAAAAAAAAAACTTAGTAGGACTCAAAACAATATAAAAAAGAAGTTTAGCCAACTTATATACCATCTTCATTTACCTTCGCATAATAACCCTTACACCATAATTTTTTACACAATCAATAGTCCTAAAACAAAAATTAGGCTTAGGCCCCCGATTATACAGAAACGCCTCTGGTTCCGTCTGACAATCAGCTCTAATACTACATGTAACTGATAACTCATTAAAAATACTTTTCTTGTCATATTGTTTCTAATATCTTTTATTATTTATGCTCTTACTATGTGAATAAGAAATATATATATTAATGAATGTCATTTGATATAACTTTTCTACTCTAGTCATATTCAATGTTTTTAAAATGATAACATATACGCAATAAAGAAGAAGAGTTTTTAGTGACATCACATCAAACCGCCGTTAAGTTAACATCACATTTCGAGGGCAACATTCTGAGTTCAACCGCTAGAAATTCAAATCTCGTACTTGAGGTTTCATTGTTTCAAGGCAGCACAATGAAGTTCAACCGCTAGGAAGCCAAACCTCACACGTAAGGTTTTGAGACATCACACGAAGGTTTTCACCCGTTGGAAATTCAAACCTCTTAATGAGGTTTATAGGCATCACAATGACTTTCAATTTCATGAAAGGTGAACCTCATACACATTATAAATTGCGAAAAAGATCTCCATGGATTCGGCTTGTAGCGACCTCCTTCTCCGGCGACTTTTTAGCGATTGGTCTCCCTAGTTACGGATACGCTGGCTTTGTCATGCGAGCTAGGCTTCACGCTCTAAATCTTCGTGGCGGTTGGCGGTCTCCTATTTTTGTTGTTGTTTGTCTTCGTCTCTTCTCTTCCGATTTTGGGGTTGAACCATGGTTTTTGCTTCATCCCATCAAGAAGCTTAACCTCCTCCTAACCTTTCTCTGCAAGCTTGGCTTGTATGCGGTGGTGGTGGTTAGATCTGCGGTTGTCTTGTTTGGTCATGGAGGGGACTGTCGGTCTCAGCTCAGTATCACCGACGGTTAGATCGCCAAGTCTATTTTATCTGTGTGTCCTCCCGTCGGCTGATTTACTGGTTGGGAAGGAAAGCCTGGCTTGCGGGCTCTTTCTGATTTGGTGGTGGCTTGCGGCGGCGCGTAGGTGGAGTGGTGGTTTTCCCGGCGGTGGTGCCATGGATGAAAATAAACTAAAATTAATTACTTGCTGTATTTGTATGTTTTTAATTTTTTTTGTTTCCTGTCTATGTTTGTGTGTTTGTCGAGTAATAGATTACCTAGAGGATCCTTGTGTCTGAACGTCTTTTAAATCATTTGGAAAATATTTCTCTTCTGTTCAGCACCATCGACCTGATCTATTATTCGTCTTTGATGTGTTGTATAGTTTGTTAGTTTGTGATTGTTTATGGTTTGTGCTAGTCCGGCAATAGGCCGGTTTGTTGTGCGGTTTTTGGCCGCGTTGTAGTACGGCTTTTGGCCGTGTTGTAGTGCGGCGTTTGACCGCGTTTCTAGTCTAGCTGTGGCTAGTTTTGTTGTAACTATTTTTCGGCATTAATAATACTTTCGTTTTTTGAGGGTAAAAAAAATACTGGCACAAAATATAATCGTAAATGTTGTGTGATGTCGTTATACCGTAAACGCGTCGTATTGAAATAACTCTTGATTAGTCGCTACCTACAAGGGCGATTCGGTCTCAGACACTCAATTCAGACCGAACTCTGAATTAGTCGAACCAGTTGGGTATCCGGATAACGATGAGTTTAAGGGAAAAAGAAAATCTCCGGAGCATGACGTCATCAAGTTTCCATCACCATTGATGTCATCACATGTGAAAGTAACCTATCAGTCTACTCCCACAAACGTAGGAGAGTGATTTAGGCACCACCATCATCCACACAACACTTTATAACAACATATTTTAATTTTTTTTTAAAAACAAAAACACAAAAATTTCGAACTACGATTTGATTTCGAGGATTGGTCCACATCATTTTCCCACAAACGTATCATTTTCCCAAACAAAACGACGTATTCACAGAATTTTCTCCATAGCTTCCTCCAAATTTCTTCACCTTTACCACTCTCTTTCTCCTTTCTATTAACTTTAATTAATAATTAATGAAACCCAACCAACAAAGATCATCATCATCCTATAATATATATATACTAGTTAAAACCCGACTCGTGCAACGCACTGAAATCTTGCATCTTAGATGTTTACCTTAATGTCAAAAATTATTAAATATAATATACATTTTAATTAAAATATCACTCCACACATTTTAAGTACAACACAATATAAATGATTTAAATTTAGCGGCATTGATATTATACAACAAATTATGATGTCAATTATTTAACATGACGACAATTAGGCAAATGTTTTCGATTTACTTACATGACACCGACACAAAAACAAAAGTTCCAAAGTACATTTAACACTCATCAATAAAATACATTTACCTGTGGTATTAGTAAAAATTGGTCTTTATTCACGCTAAAACTAACCAACGGCGTGCGTCTTATAAGTTTTTAACTTATTTGACGATATTAAATACGAAGAAATGTAGCATGTAACGAACCGCACCTATCCCAACATTTTTTAACACTCACATATCCAATCCTCCTCACCGTGCGTGACACCACATTATCTTACACATATTATCTTACCACACTTCCCTATATTACGACTTTATTCAACCTACCAAACTTTACTTAACTTACGCAACATCATCCAACTATACCATCCTACCCTACCATACATCACCGCATTACATCTCATACCTCGCCTCACCTACATTAGCACACCCACCGCACTCTACCTCTCTACCTACCTACAAACCTTAACCTACCTCCCAACCTACATATTAATTCACTATCTATTGCTAAGCTTCTATTACACTCTATTTTATCGATCCCACCCTACCTTACCCTACCCACCACCCATCCTACTCTACCCTACAACTCCTACCCTACCTACCGTGCCCACCGGTATTCTTATACCCTACCCTTCCCACCACCCTAACCCAACCCACCCTCACACCTTTTAGGGTGGCATCAAAACATGTTCATAGAAGAATAATATAAGTGCGTATGAAATGAATATCCGACACATCTTCGACATCTCGCGACATCGTATGGATACTTTTCGACACTACCGAATAATTTTGTTTCAATTTCTACTTAAATCAATTTTAACCGAAAAAATAATGCTATCTTCGACATTATCTGCAACAACACGTGTTCTACCCAAAACACGACACGACACGCTTCGATACACCCCGACGCCATATCCAACGGTTGTCGGTTGATCAAATGAATATTAATTAAAATTTTAATTAAAATCTAACATGAGATCAACACTCACGACACAAAATCGACACCTTTCGACACTACTAAACCATTGACCAAAGAAAAAAAACCGACACACACAATATATATAGAATAAAAAACGAAGACGGAAAAAATAATCAATACGTGAAGACCCCAAAAACTGATGTGTACACACAATGTAAAAATATATATACTAAAAAAGGAAAAGAACACACACACCAACAAACTATAATATATTGAAATATCACGTGGTCGTATCGTATTAGAATAATAAGACCCAAAAAAAAAAAAGAGATCTCGATGGAAAGCAAAATAATATGTAATTAAATTGGAATCGGATACATCTTAAGACAACACACATAATAAGATTAAGAATAAATTAAAGTTAATGTGTAGATTAAAAATATAATTGAGTCTCTAAAATGGAGCAATTTTTAACTCAAACCCTTTAAAAAAAAAAAAAAAAAAAATTTAATTTGGGCAGCCTAATAAACAATAAAAAAAAAAAAAAGCTGGGTAGGGTTTTAGTAGATGAACAGTAAAATGATCGACCAATAAAAAAACGACAAGTGTCAAACAACAACAACTTTTCCTTTCTTATATAGTAGTTATGATGATTATGATATGATATGATATATATATTCCCTTCACTCACTTCCTTAAATTCCCATTTCTGTTAAAATTAAAACAAAACCAATAATGAAAAACACGCTTTTGTCTGAAGAAGAAGAAGAATAATTCAAGAATCTTCACCAAGAAAAAATGATCCAAGAGCTTCTAAAGGTAAAGAATCTGCAACCCAACTTCGGATTCTGCTACAGAAACCTCCTGTGGAGCAGATTAATTACGGGTCGGGTCCATCAGCTGCTGATGAGCTTGCTGTGAAAACTTGAATCTTGACTCATTTGATGCAAATGAGCCGAGCCCTAAGGTTTGTGATGAGAATAGAAAGAAGAGGCTCGGCCCAACACAACGGCGGGGATGCTACACAAGAAGGTTCGATATCTTAATTTTGATCTAAGAATAAATTTGTCATTTTGAAAAGTTGGATATATATATATATATATATATATATATATCCGAAGAGAAGAACTATGTTTAAAACCGAGTAGATACCATAAGATAACTGATGAAAAAATATGAATACATTTGAATCTGTACAATTCAGAATCTTAAAGGTGTGCTGGACATCTACTGCAAAGGTGTGCTTCAGCTTTTGAGTTTACTAAATTTTGTAAACGTTTAGCGGATAGCATGACATTGAGTACAAGATTAATTATGTGTATAAAACAAGATTATGCGTGTGGATATGTGTTTATTTATTATATTTTTGTAGTTATTTTCATGTTGTGTATGTATTATATCAGAGATTCTGATGCAGTTAACTCTTGATAAAGATTCTGTAAAATAAGGAAGAATGGTGTTTGAGTCTGTAAAATAGAGAATCTGTGGAGAAACACTGATGCAAGTGCTCTAAGATGATGAAGTATTACAAAAAAAAATGAAGAGAACAAGTCCTACATTTGTAATGTTTATAAAAATACCCTTGTACCCGAATCTTGTATTTTTCAAAAATCTCACACACACGCGTATATATCACTAATTTTGTTGAAGTGTTTAAAATGTTGATTATTTACCTCCACATCAGCATAAGCTTTTGGAAGAGGTGAATGGTAATTCAAAAGGTATCAAAGTGGGAGGTAAACATTGTTTTCCCATTTGGCCCACATATGAGGGGTCGTATATAAATATTTAAGATGTTAATAATCTACCTTCTCATAGTCTTAAGTTTTTATAAGAGATGATAATTCAACATATCCGTATATCAGCGTCCACACATCTGTATCCATGAAACCTAGGATTACAGACATAAATGTATATAAAGTCCATGTTGAAGTATTTAAGACGTTAATTGTCTACAATCCTATCACATTAGGCTTTGGGAAGACATGGTAATTCAACATATCCATGTGTCCGCGTCCACGTATACGTATCCATGAAATATAGGATTACGACATAACTCTGTATAAAGTCTCCCAATATTGAAATTTTATATGTAGGAAATTAATGTTATTACAATAACGTTTGTGTCACAATGAATGACATCAAATAATTTTTCACCGTTTATCATGATGTATGGGTCATTGATTATGTTAGAGCTTCATCGTAATCAAACGTGTAAAAGAGCGTTGGTTTTTATTTTAAATTTTATTTTATTTTAATAAGGTAAGTTATTTTAAGCATTTCGTACACAATTAGTTAAGCATTATTAATAATAATAGCCATAAGTTTCTAAAGTTGGAATTTTGCTAGAAATGTGAATGGGTCAAGGATTAAAGTCTCTGAAACAATAGAAGATGGTTATGCATGGAGGAAATATGGACAAAAGGACATACTCTATTCGGAATCTCCCAGGTATGTGTGTGTATATATATATATGTCTCCTACTTTAAATGGAAAATTTGTATTACCGCGTAATCATTCTGATATAACGAATGTCACACTCTGACGTGTAATCGAGCTACTTATGATGTTATAATGATACATATTGTAATAATCTTCAACTAGATGTCTCACTGTTGTATCATATTGTAATATTCGTTGTGATAGACTAGAGTTGGAATGGAAGAAGTGATATGTGTCAACTAGAGTTGGAATGCTATGTGTCTATATATATGTTAAAACTTTGAAAAAATTTAGAATACAACAATTATATGAAAGTTTGAACTAAAAAAAAAACAATTATATGAAAGTTATACATCTATTATAACATTTCATTTTACTCTCTCAGAGACATGTATTATGTGAAATAGAGTAGAAATACATGTCTACAATACATGTCGTTTGATACAATCTATATACAGCGTTTGTACCGTAAAATGTTTCTAAAAACTTAAGTTTAATTTTTTTTTGAGGGTTAAGTTTAATTTAAGTTGTTGAGAATATGACCAGTTTAAATATTGAAACACAACACATGTCAATATGTGATGTGGGTTGGATGACTTTTAGGTGCTCCCTCCCTATAATGTGGAGTGTGATATAACACATCAAGACCATCAGTTTTTAAACTGGATTTGAACCATGCGGGTATAGGTCTAGTCACTTCATACTTCATATGATATTAGTAGAGAAAAATCACTCGTATGGGTCCACAACAAAAGGTACAAGTTAGCGTACGATAAGTAGCTTTCCTATATATAATCGGGGGCCTTAAGCCAAAATTTTCGTTTTAAAGGACCTTGATTCCGTAAATATTTATGGTATACGTACTTAGCTGAAGAGGTGTATAAAAAATATTAAAAAAGATTAAACTTTATTTTTAACTGTATGTGTATTGATTTGAGTTTTGCAAATTTCTATTACTTGAATAATGAAATAGACCAAAATACACTACTAGTATATAAAAACGGGTCCTTAAGAAAATATGGATTTTGAGGGAGTCAAAAATGAGCATTCGACCTTTGCAAAATAGAATTTTGAGCTTATATTCAACTTTCCTGAATTTGAATATCACTATTTTGCCTGAAAATAGATACGATATGGTACCAATAACAACGATTTTCTTTCTGATTAAAGCTAAATACATGGTTTTATGTGATATTTGATAGGTGCTATTATAGATGTTCCCACAAATATGATCAAGGATGTAAAGCCACAAAACAAATCCAAAGAATACCACAAGATTCTCTTCTATACCAAATCAAATACTTTGACCATCATACATGCAACAATACTACATCAAAATCTTCAAAGATTATCGAGATTGATCCCATAGATTCTTGTCTCTACTCGGTTCAAATCCAAACCGAAACCAAACTAGATAAGTACTTCTTTCATGCACGACACTCATTACTCCGACTACTTTTTCCAAAGAAACACATAGTGACGGTGCATGTGGTGACAAATCATCTCAGACTTACATGGCAAGACATGATCACACCGGATTCTTTGGGAATACGTGAATGATGAATATCTATACCTCGAATTTGGATCAACTAATTGTCTTGAAGAAGTGGTCTTTAGCTTTGCTACACAAGAGGCTTTTGGGGTTATGGATTTGGTGGATTTCAATTATCTGGAAAATGGGATTTATTTTGATGAAAATGATTTCTTCTAACATAGTTTAATTACATTAGTTTAAAGAAGAAATTTTATCGTATAACTGTTAGTAAAAAGATTATATATATCAAGTATACGTGTATTATATTCATTTCATTTATTCACTTTCGTCTTACACATTCTTATGGTGTAAAAGAAAGTATGAATGAAATGATACGATACTATTCGCTGCTTCCTTTTTATAACGGCCGTATTATGATTCTAGAAATTGTCTAAGCTCAAGGCAAACATGAATGTGTTGATGTTTTGCTTCAATCTCATGTTTTTATAGGGTTTATATATATGTATATGTACTTACTTCTCTCCGCCCCATTTTGTTTGAGAAATTTATTTATTTCAATCAGTTATTTAAAAGTCTAATTAATCTTTGGAATTTCGTTAATTGATGTAATATTATTAGGGTTATGATAAAGTGAAACTTAAAGTACATAAATGTAAAAAGTATTAGATCATTTGATGAAATTCGAAGGATTAATTAGACGTTTTGTAAAGCGGTTGAAAAATCAAACGTCCCAAACAATGGGACGAGGAGGCGTATTATTTTTATGGGGAAGGGGCCACAAAGAAAAAAAATTTATAAATGGGTTTGGAATGACAAAAAGAATATTTTCATGATTATAAAGGACAAAAATCATAATTATTACTTTAAAATTATTCTTACGCATATATCTTATTCTTTGTGTTTACAATCATACTTCATATTTACTTTATTCCACATTTGTTACTTCATATTTATTACTTCATAATTATTCTTTTGTTCTTATTAAATTACGATTTTAAATCTATCCAGATTTTTGATAATTTTGTCTTCGAATAAAAATTTATATTTTTAAATTTATTATTTCATCGACATATCTACTTGCATAACATTTTAAATATCCTAACTATGTAATAAGAGAGGAATTTTGGGGTTGAGTGACAGTTGTATTTTTTTGATTGGTTCTTTTTACTGTTCATGGCCCAAAAATCCGCCCATTTTTTTTTTTTTTTTTTTTTTTTTAATTTTTTACTGTTCATGGGCCAGCCCAGCCCAGAAAAGTTTTTTTTATTTTTTTTTATTTAATTTTTAGAAGAAGAGTTTGAGTTAAATTGTTCCATTTTGGAGGACTCAATTGTATCATCTTTTAATGTGTGAATATATGTAGCAAATGTATGACATCGGAATGTTATATATAATATGTATGAGGGGCTAAATTGCATCAATAACGGAATGATATTTTAGTTACACATTATTTTACTTAATAATTCTTGTGCACTTGATAAGTTGAAAAATTGAAGGAATCGTCGATTTGATTCTTCACTCCAATTTAATAATCAATTGAGAAAATATTTTTTTTCGTTCATATATATCACGGATTACTAAATTTAGTAATCAATTTGGAACTTTTGCTTTCCGTGTTAGGTGCCTATTTAATTAAGGTTAAAAAAGTTAGCATTGTTTTGATAGTTAGGTTAAACATTTAAGACTACTAAAAACCCGCAGATCATCACGCATGTGTATGAAAAATTACAAAGTGGTGTAAAAATCAAACAATTTATCACAAAAATAAGATAAAGATACTACTACAAATTGTATAAATATTCATTGATTTTGGCTCATTGTCAAATCTTAATTTGGTTTTTCCATGTAATATAAGTTTTAAGAAAATTTAACACATAATGTGCTCATTCCTATCTAAAATTAATGTGTAAGGCATGACTAAAACAATTGCCTTATTGTCATCATGTGAAATGATTGATATTGGAATGCTATGTATAATAACTTTGGGGCCTTAATTTCATCATTTACTATATTATGTGTAGTCAAATTGTATGATGTTACACAATCCTTTTCTAATAAGATTGCACGTTTACTGGGATGTGGCATATTCACACACACTATTTTCTATTATACTTTAACAAATAGTATTTAACTTTATAATTCATTTACACTTAATAGGTCAAATCATATAGCATGGGCCGCACCGTGCTGGGCACGGTGCCTGATCTTACTAGTAATAATAATACTTTGATAAGTTATTGTTCGTACGGATGCAATGTTTTTGGCTATGTATAGTCACTATCCCATACAAATTTCCCGTACAGTTGGATTTAATGGATGGTGATGTAATATTTTCTATGGTTAATATTTGTTTAATCTTATATCCATATATTAAAGTTTTCATTTGTGTTAATCATATATAATAAAAATTGCATTTTATTATATTAGAATTCAATACATCCCATTATATATATATAGAACTAGCTCTTAAGGGTATAATAATCAGTAACGTGTGCATCCCAGGATCTGGTGTTCTTATCAGGAAGAAAGCGTTAGTAGCGTATAAGATTAAATAAATCTAATATTATACGCAGGCTCTACGTCGTCGTATCAAAATAAAAGAAACGGAGTTTAAAAAGACTCGGGTAAAAACATAAAAGCTACTATGAATAGAAATTAACCATACTAAAGATGGATAGACAAATTACAACGACGAATAATCCAAATACTTATACAATACGAGGTCTTAAGAGTACAAGTACAACAAATCTAAGTAAAAGAATACAACTAGTCTAAGACAACCTCTACAAGAAAGAATTAGAAGCTCCGTCAAGACTCAAGTCTTCAAAACTCATCATCAACACTTGATCTACTCGCTCGTCTTCTCACCCCACAATGCATACAAACATAAAATGCAAAGGAGGTAAGTACAAAGTACTCGATAAAAGTGAGAAGCTATGACAACAATTATAATTTATAAAGAAAAGATATTTTAATTGATTAGTTATTTATGTGTGACCGACTCAATCTCAGGGTTCATTTCATGTCCATCAACATGAATTGACTAAACGTTCTAACTTAGCTTATCTTTGTTACATCATGAATAACAAGGCACTACGCTAGTAATAGGATGTACTAGGACAAGCCCTGGGTGCAACCTACTTAGAGACACGCTCTACAGTAGCCCGGGAATATCCGAGTCCCGATAGTGTGATGACCGCAGAGTGCACCAGACGCTTTATCTAGCCAATCGATTGACCGGCGTGGAGTACGGTCTACTTTGTGCTGGTCGAGAACACATCGCGATATTGTACTATGCCTTACCAAGCATTGCATGATGTTTAAGATTTTAAACTAACACATACGTTCGATTAGATGTTTAACTAGCCACCTAAGTGTTTTCACATAAGCTCCTCACATCTCCTACTACTCGCATTACTTAGACCCACAGACACGGACATGTCCTAGCAATTACTGAGACATCGATAAACCCTAGTTTATCGAAGCACAAGGCAAATCCGAAGCTTTCGACGGTCCCACCTTTCTTCTTTTAGGGAATCCATGTGGTGCGAACTAAACGCATCAAAAGCTAATTGAGCTTTGTCACATTTATACAATATTAACATTTCATGTTTGAAGGTTTAAAATGATCAAAACATGCTTATAACACTAAAACGATAAAAGCAAAGAAAAGGAATTAAAAGCAGTTCAGACGCCCGTTTGGAAGCCTGGGCGCCCGCCCACTTAAAACCGCTACATCACGAATCAAAATTAACACCTCACGGCGCCCGTCCGAGAAAATCCAGACGCCCGCCTCGAAATGCAACAAAGCGCAGACGCCCGTCCACATGGAAGCAGACGCCCGTCGACTGGTTCCGACTAGAACCCTAAAATCTTCGTCTTGCGATTTCTAAATCGTTTCTAACCCAATTATCAGCAAAATAAGCACAAGTAAAGCCTAGAAAACCATATCTAAGCATACCATATCATCCATAGTCATTGATCAATCCAAAGGCTCATCTTTCTAACATCAAAACACCTCTAAGTTTAATCTAAACCCTATAAGCGATAATTGAAATCATAGGAAGAGCCTCTTACCTTAAAGGCATGCAAAACCAACATCAAAACACCAAGCAAGCTGCAACAATTGTTGATCCTCAACTCCCAAAACCTATTTGATCAACAAAACCCTAAAACCCTATTTTTCCTTCAAAAAAAACGAAACTGAAAAAGTACCATAAACTGTAAATTACCTGGAGTAACTGCTGCGAAACTATTTTTAGATTGATCTACGCTCCAAGACGATCGTTTCGACTACTCATGGCTGAAAAACAGAGCTACGGATTGAAAGATACGAATTTTCCAAGAATCGGACTCTACGAATACCAAAACTAGGGCTAAACTGAAAACTTACGGATTAAGGATATTTTATTTTCCAAAGTTGCGTCTCTCTCGCTGATCACTTTTCTCTCTTGCGGCATCTTGATCAGATGAACGGATTGATCACACGGTTGATGCCTACTATTTCGCTTTCTTCCTGCGTCTTCTCATGTTGCCGCCGTTCCTCTTCTTTTTTTTTGTCAAAACTTGCGTGTGAAATAATGAGGGAATAATTGGGATTATCTCTTTTTATAGCCAATAATTAAATCCTTTATAATTAATAGCTAAAACCTTTTAATTAAATCCCTTTTATTCAAATAAATAGGATAAATAACAATTAGGTCATAGTAAATACGCCCAATGACTATTTTACCCTTTTACGAAAAGTCGGGATGTTACATTCCTCCCCCCTTAAGAGGAGTTTCGTCCTCGAAACTCGAATGTAACCGGAGGTGCTTGAACTCGGACTTTGCAAAGCGTTTCGATCTCTTAACTCGATCTCTTCTTCTTCTTCCATCTTCCAACCCTTCCACTTGTCTTGAGCTATCTCGAGGTGGCGACGATCTACTTCAATCTTTCGTTGACTTGCTGTATCAAATATGGTCTTGTATTCTGTTGTCGCTCCACTTCATCCTAGAAACTCGTGTTCTTCTATCTCTATCTTCATGAAAGATTTCCAGCAGATACCATTCCAACTCTTGTACATCTTAGTCGCTCACGAGATGAAGCTGTAATTGCCATCCCGGGTTCTCATTCTTCTTTGTCCTTCCCAATCTTCCGCAATCGGTACCCAAAGGCGATTCCGATTCCAAAGGTTGTCATCTTCATCTAACTTGCGACCATTGGTTTGGTTTGGCTCCAACCAGCGACTTATAGCTTGAGACAAGCTGGATCTTTGCCTTGTTTCATCATGAACTCATCAAGCTGTCTCGAATCTTGAAATCATCGGTTTACCATTCTTTGCTTGCTCCTGTGCGACCTATGTCTGAGTGCTTGACCTTCCCAATCGACTCACATCTTCTGGCGTACTTTGTCTTCCTTCGATCTCAACTACCTCATAGTACCACAAGCTTCTTTGAAGAACGGCAAGGATCCCGGTGAAAGACACGAGACTTCTTGGGGATGGAGAACATGTTTTGCCATACTTTTTCTCCGGAGGTCCGATCCAATCCTTGTGCCTATTAGGGTTAGCTTGGAAAATATAAGAAGTTGAAAGGTGACAAGTTGAGTACCAGGGTGGTATGTCAACTAGGTAAGCCAAGGAAGGATACAATGCACTTGGAATAAGGAAGGTTGCTTGGGTTACAAGCAGAACAAAATGATTCCATATTAGGGAAAAATTGAAGGTGGTTCCAAACTGAAGAATGCGACATTGTATCATAATACAAAAGGTAGCCACTAGAAGAAAAACAAAAGAACACCTTGCAGATGAAGTTCTTTTGAGGAGTGAAAGTGCAAGAAACAAAGTGGTCTACAATGACTTCACGGGACACTTTCGAAAGGATGGTAATAAGCTTTCATATAAACCTTTAGGCAGTGGAGGCGTTAAAGGAAACATCACACAAGAAGAACAAGTAAAGGTGCATGGTCGAGCACGGAAGGATTGAAAAGGATTTAGAAATCAACAGAGAACAAGAATCTCAACATGAAGGAGCCATGGAGACAAAACGAGTACACCAAAAGGTTTCAGAATAAAATAAACACTTGTCAAGAAGTATCCAAGTTTGCAGTAGTCAAAGAGAGGTTATCTCAAGATTTAAAAGAAGTAGAAATTTCCCTCAAGAAATTGTAAGGGATTAACAAAAGTTTGAATAAGTAAGCGGCAACCAAGATTTTGAATGTAGGGAAGCGACACTTAAGAAGCTGTCGGATAAGGTTTAAAGAAAATAGACTTTCAACCAGTATGATAGAATTGTGATAGAAATGCCATAACAGAAAGTGGAAAGTCAAAATGGTGTATATGATAGTTCATGGATCTAAATGGCCTGAAAGAGAGTTAAAAGCCGAAGGGTACAAGGTACAATAATCAAACGGAGATCAAAAGTTTAGGAACTCAAAAGTCGGTTGGCTAGTTAGGTTTGAAGGCACCTTGGCAAAACTACCTTCTAGTTGAAACTAGTCTAGCATAAAAGCGCTAGAAGGTTAAGGATAAAATCGAAGATAGATGTCAAGATAGGGTTAAAGGTCCCGGTGGTAAGAAGATGAGATGCATACATCGAAAGAATAAGTAGCATCACCAAAATCAACACTACCCTTAGAAGGAAGTGAGAATAAACACAAGTAAGAAAAATGTTACGACCTCATAAGGCTTAGTCAAACTTGAATTTGAAATGAAGGATGGGAGTGTGACACTGCGAGATACGAAGAGATCTTGTTTCTTGATTTGAAAAGAAAGAAGGCATGAATTTGCTCGAGAAGAAGGGCTCAAGGTGATATATTTTACGAGGTAATTCATGACAACAAGTGGATAGAATTTGTTGAGTTTAAAGATCTCAAGTGAGGAATTACATGAGAAACAAATTACTAGAAAAAGGTATAATTACAACAGGCACAACAAAGTGCGAACAACAAGCATGGCATCTTTGGAGGATAGCGTCTTGGTTATTGTTTATAAGCGCAAAAGAAACAACAATGTTAACTTTAACGATTCCTACTAAAAGGTTTAACTCGGAAGGAGGTCAAACTTGAGGAACTACTAAACATGACAATCATAACTTACTACCCTCTTAGCCTGGATCCCAAGTCGAAGAGGTGAAAAATTCCTTTTTGGTTCTTTGTGTATGATATTTACTCCGGATCTGACATTATCAGTTTTACAGAACAAAGGAAGAGGAATTTGAGCATGATACAAAGAGATAAGAGTTAGATACTAGAGTTTTCTAGATGATATAAAAATTTTAAAATTTTTGGATGGAAATAACTTGGTCAAAAACATTTATTTCTGATAATTGCACAAGCTGTCAGAATTTCCAGAATCATAAACACTGAGTTGAATTGCAAATTGATATCAAACGAAAAGGAATCTGAACTTAATTCCAAAAGGAAAACTGTAGATAAAAGTCTTATCTGCAACATATCAAAAATTCAGATCATTTGGAGGTGTTTAACCTGTTCAAAACAGAAGAAGAAGCGAAAGTGCTGCTGCAGATTTTCTGGACAGAGTGTCCAGCATAAACACGAACTTTCTGAAAAATCCATAACTATTATCGAGTTGATGTAAAAAGAGAAATTGTAGATAAAACAGTAATCTATTTTGCTGAAAATTTTCAGAATTTTTAGAGTAGTGGAAGACTGTCTTATGTTAAAGGGAAAACACAGGAACAGAAGTATTCACTCATGTTGGATAAAGCCAAACACGAGAATGACGAGAAGTATGTGCCAAAGTAAGAGACCTTTAACACTATTAGTTGAAACGACTGAAAAGTATTTGGAAGGAATAGAATTACACATTGAGTTCGTGTAGAATCCATCTCAAGTAAAGAAAAGGTCAAAGAATGTTGATGAACTCAAACCAAGTGATGGTGAAAAGAGAAAGCGGAGGATTTGTAGAGTTGAATCAAATATCATTCTCTACCAAGTTAGGCCAAGCCAAAAGTAAACTTAGATATTCGTGTGTAGAGAAGGTGAAGAGATTTCAATAGGGAAAGTAAGGAAAATGAAATCAACCAAGAGGACCTCGACTTTAAGGTGTAGGCATAAAACTCCGATCCCAAAGCTTTACTTAAAAGCGTTTTCATTTAATCTATGTGACCGATTCACGGTTTGGAAACTTCAAAATAAAAGAGAGTTTCTAATGAAGATCCTAGGAGGAACAAAACCTAAGGTGATCACATAAAAGATGTGAACCAGGAACTCAACATAACCTTCGTCTCGAAGACTCCTCACTAGGTCTTGATAACTTGACCACGGTTTAAGGATTCTTAGTCATAAGAGGATTACCACCAAGCTCAAGTTCTAAAAGGTCTAAAGGATTCTTATCTTAGAGGAAGAGATGCCTAGAAACGAAAGGGCGCTTCTCTCGATACCAAGCTGTAACGCCCGCTCCGGATACCGAGCCCTTATCCGGAAGAGAAGCGTTCGCGCGTATAGCATTAAATAAATCTAATATTATACGCAAGCCTCTACGTCGTCGTATCAAAATAAAAGCAAGCGGAAGCTAAAAAGACTCGGGTAAAAACATAAAAGCTACTATGAATAGAAATTAACCATACTAAAGATGGATAGACAAATTACAACGACGAATAATCCAAATACTTATACAATACGAGGTCTTAAGAGTACAAGTACAACAAATCTAAGTAAAAGAATACAACTAGTCTAGTACAACCTCTACAAGAAAGAATTAGAAGCTCCGTCAAGACTCCAAGTCTTCAAAACTCATCATCAACACTTGATCTACACTCGCTCGTCTTCTCACCCCACAATGCATACAAACATAAAATGCAAAGGAGGTAAGTACAAAGTACTCGAGTAAAAGTGAGAAGCTATGACAACAATTATAATTTATAAAGAAAAGATATTTTAATTGATTAGTTATTTATGTGTGACCGACTCAATCTAGGGTTCATTTCATGTCCATCAACATGAATTGACTAAGCGTTTCTAACTTAGCTTATCTTTGTTACATCATGAATAACAAGGGCACTACGCTAGTAATAGGATGTACTAGGACAGCTGGGTGCAACCTACTTAGAGACACGCTCTAGTAGCCCGGGAATATCCGAGTCCCGATAGTGTGATGACCGGCAGAGTGCACCAGACGCTTTATCTAGCCAATCGATTGACCGGCGTGGAGTGCAGTCTACTTTGTGCAGTCGGAGAACACATCGCGATATTGTACTATGCCTTACCAAGCATTGCATGATGTTTAAGATTTTAAACTAACACATACGTTCGATTAGATGTTTAACTAGCCACCTAAGTGTTTTCACATAAGCTCCTCACATCTCCTACTCGTACTTAGACCCTGAGACACGGACATGTCTAGCAATTACAGACATCGATAAACCCTAGTTTATCGAAGCACAAAACAAATCCGAAGCTTTCGGCGGTCCCACCTTTCTTCTTTTTAGGGAATCCATGTGGTGCGGAACTAAACGCATCAAAAGCTAATTCAGAGCTTTGTCACATTTATACAATATTAACATTTCATGTTTGAAGGTTTAAAATGATCAAAACATGCTTATAACACTAAAACGATAAAAACAGTAAAAGGAATTAAAAACAGTTCAGACGCCCGTTTGGAAGCCTGGACGCCCGTCCACTTAAAACCGCTACATCCTGAATCAAAATTAACACCTCAGACGCCCGTCCAGAAAATCCAGACGCCCGTCTGAAATGCAACAAAGCGACGCCCGTCCACATGGAAGCGAGCGCCCGTCGACACGGGTTCCGACTAGAACCTAAAATCTTCGTCTTGCGATTTCTAAATCGTTTCTAACCCAATTATCAGCAAAATAAGCACAGTAAAGCCTAGAAAACCATATCTAAGCATACCATATCATCCATAGTCATTGATCAATCCAAAGGCTCATCTTTCTAACATCAAAACACCTCTAAGTTTAATCTAAACCCTATAAACGATAATTGAAATCATAGGAAGAGCCTCTTACCTTAAAGGCATGCAAAACCAACATCAAAACACCAAGCAACTGCAACAATTGTTGATCCTCAACTCCCAAAACCTATTTGATCAACAAAAACCCTAAAACCCTATTTTTCCTTTCAAAAAACGAAACTGAAAAAGTACCATAAACTGTAAATTACCTGGAGTAACTGCTGCGAAACTATTTTTAGATTGATCTACGCTCCAAGACGATCGTTTCGACTACTCATGGCTGAAAAACAGAGCTACGGATTGAAAGATACGAATTTTCCAAGAATCGGACTCTACGAATACCAAAACTAGGGCTAAACTGAAAACTTACGGATTAAGGATATTTTATTTTCCAAAGTTGCGTCTCCTCGCGCTGATCACTTTTCTCTCTTGCGGCATCTTGATCAGATGAACGGATTGATCACACAGTTGATGCCTACTATTTCGCTTTTCTTCCTGCGTCTTCTCATATTTGCCGCCGTTCCTCTTTTTTTTTGTCAAAACTTGCGTGTGAAATAATGAGGGAATAATTGGGATTATCTCTTTTTATAGCCAATAATTAAATCCTTTATAATTAATAGCTAAAACCTTTTAATTAAATCCCTTTTATTCAAATAAATAGGATAAATAACAATTAGGTCATAGTAAATACGCCCAATGACTATTTTACCCTTTTACGAAAAGTCGGGATGTTACATTCCTCCCCCCTTAAGAGGAGTTTCGTCCTCGAAACTCGAATGTAACCGGGAGGTGCTTGAACTCTGGACTTTGCAAAGCGTTTCGTCTCTTAACTCGTACAGTCTTCTTCTTCTTCCATCTTCCAACCCTTCCACCTGTCTTGAGCTATCTCGAGGTGGCGACGATCTACTTCAATCTTTCGTTGACTTGCTATATCAAATCTGGTCTTGTATTCTGTTGTCGCTCCACTTCATCCTAGAAACTCGTGTTCTTCTATCTCTATCTTCATGAAAGATTTCCAGCAGTACCGTTCCAACTCTTGTACATCTTAGTCGCTCTGAGATGAACTGTAATTGCCATCCCGGGTTCTCATTCTTCTTTGTCCTTCCCAATCTTCCGCAATCGGTACCCAAAGCTGATTCCGATTCCAAAGGTTGTCATCTTCATCTAACTTGCGACCATTGGCTGGTTTGGCTCCAGCCACTGACTTGTAACTGGAGACAACTGGATCTTTGCCTTGTTTCATCATGAACTCATCAACTGTCTCGAATCTTGAAATCATCGGTTTACCATTCTTTGCTTGCTCCTGCTGACCTATGTCCTGAGTGCTTGACCTTCCCAACTGACTCACATCTTCCTGGCGTACTTGTCTTCCTTCGATCTCAACTACCCTCATAGTACCACAAGCTTGCTGAAGAACGGCAAGGATCCCGGCTGAAAGACTTCTGAGACTTCTTGGGGATGGAGAACATGTTTTGCCATACTTTTTCTCTGGAGGTCTGATCCAATCCTTGTGCCTATTAGGGTTAGCTTGGAAAATATAAGAAGTTGAAAGGTGACAAGTTGAGTACCAGGGTGGTATGTCAACTAGGTAAGCCAAGGAAGGATACAATGCACTTGGAATAAGGAAGGTTGCTTGGGTTACAAGCAGAACAAAATGATTCCATATTAGGGAAAAATTGAAGGTGGTTCCAAACTGAAGAATGCGACATTGTATCATAATACAAAAGGTAGCCACTAGAAGAAAAACAAAAGAACACCTTGCGAGATGAAGTTCTTTTGAGGAGTGAAATACTGCAAGAAGCTGGTGGTCTACAATGACTTCACGGGACACTCGAAAGGATGGTAATAAGCTTTCATATAAACCTTTAGGCAGTGGAGGCGTTAAAGGAAACATCACACAACAGAAGAACAAGTAAAGGTGCATGGTCGAGCACCGGAAGATTTGAAAAGGATTTAGAAATCAACAGAGAACAAGAATCTCAACATGAAGGAGCCATGGAGACAAAGCGAGTACACCAAAAGGTTTGAGAATAAAATAAACACTTGTCAAGAAGTATCCAAGTTTGCATTAGTCAAAGAGAGGTTATCTCAAGATTTAAAAGAAGTAGAAATTTCCCTCAAGAAATTGTAAAGGGATTAACAAAAGTTTGAATAAGTAAAGCGGCAACCAAGATTTTGAATGTAGGGAAACGACACTTAGAAGCGTCGGATAAGGTTTAAAGAAAATAGACTTTCAACGATTATGATAGAATTGTGATAGAAATGCCATAACAGAAAGTGGAAAGTCAAAATGGTGTATATGATAGTTCATGGATCTAAATGGCACGAAAGAGAGTTAAAGCCGAAGGGTACAAGGTACAATAATCTGAAACGGAGATCAAAAGTTTAGGAACTCAAAAGTCGGTTGGCTAGTTAGGTTCAGAAGGCACCTTGGCAAAAACTACCTTCTAGTTGAAACTAGTCTAGCATAAAACGCTAGAAGGTTAAGGATAAATGGCGAAGATAGATGTCAAGATAGGGTTAAAGGTCGGTGGTAAGAAGATGAGATGCATACATCGAAAGAATAAGTAGCATCACCAAAATCAACACTACCCTTAGAAGGAAAGTGAGAATAAACACAAGTAAGAAAAATGTTACGACCTCATAAGGCTTAGTCAAACTTGAATTTGAAATGAAGGATGGGAGTGTGACACTGCAGTTCTGAAGAGATCTTGTTTCTTGATTTGAAAAGAAAGAAGGCATGAATTTGCTCAGAAGAAGGGCTCAAGGTGATATATTTCTGAGGTAATTCATGACAACAAGTGGATAGAATTTGTTGAGTTTAAAGATCTCAAGTGAGGAATTACATGAGAAACAAATTACTAGAAAAAGGTATAATTACAACAGGCACAACAAAGTGTCCGAACAACAAGCATGGCATCTTTGGAGGATAGCGTCTTGGTTATTGTTTATAAGCGCAAAAGAAACAACAATGTTAACTTTAACGATTCCTACTAAAAGGTTTAACTCGGAAGGAGGTCAAACTTGAGGAACTACTAAACATGACAATCATAACTTACTACCCTCTTAGCCCGGATCCCAAGTCGAAGAGGTGAAAAATTCTTTTTTGGTTCTTTGTGTATGATATTTACTCGGATCTGACATTATCAGTTTTACAGAACAAAGGAAGAGGAATTTGAGCATGATACAAAGAGATAAGAGTTAGATACTAGAGTTTTCTAGATGATATAAAAATTTTAAAATTTTTGGATGGAAATAACTTGGTCAAAAACATTTATTTCTGATAATTGCACAAGCTGTCAGAATTTCCAGAATCATAAACACTGAGTTGAATTGCAAATTGATATCAAACGAAAAGGAATCTGAACTTAATTCCAAAAGGAAAACTGTAGATAAAAGTCTTATCTGCAACATATCAAAAATTCAGATCATTTGGAGGTGTTTAACCTGTTCAAAACAGAAGAAGAAGCGAAAGTGCTGCTGCAGATTTTCTGGACAGAGTGTCCAGCATAAACACGAACTTTCTGAAAAATCCATAACTATTATCGAGTTGATGTAAAAGAGAAATTGTAGATAAAACAGTAATCTATTTTGCTGAAAATTTTCAGAATTTTTAGAGTAGTGGAAGACTGTCTTATGTTAAAGGGAAAACACAGGAACAGAAGTATTCACTCATGTTGGATAAAGCCAAACACGAGAATGACGAAAGTATGTGCCAAAGTAAGAGACCTTTAACACTATTAGTTGAAAGCGACTGAAAAGTATTTGGAAGGAATAGAATTACACATTGAGTTCGTGTAGAATCCATCTCAAGTAAAGAAAAGGTCAAAGAATGTTGATGAACTCAAACCAAGTGATGGTGAAAAGAAAGCGGAGGATTTGTAGAGTTGAATCAAATATCATTCTCTACCAAGTTAGGCCAAGCCAAAAGTAAACTTAGATATTCGTGTGTAGAGAAGGTGAAGAGATTTCAATAGGGAAAGTAAGGAAAATGAAATCAACCAAGAGGACCTCGACTTTAAGGTGTAGGCATAAAACTCCGATCCCAAAGCTTTACTTAAAAGCGTTTTCATTTAATCCTATGTGACCGATTCACGGTTTGGAAACTTCAAAAAAAAAGAGAGTTTCTAATGAAGATCCTAGGAGGAACAAAACCTAAGGTGATCACATAAAAGATGTGAGCTGGGAACTCAACATAACCGCCGTCTCGGAAGACTCCTCACTAGAGTCTTGATAACTTGACCACGGTTTAAGGATTCTTAGTCATAAGAGGATTACCACCAAGCTCAAGTTCTAAAAGGTCTAAAGGATTCTTATCTTAGAGGAAGAGATGCCTAGAAACAGAAAGGGCGCTTCTCTCTCGATACCAAGCAGTAGCGCCCGCTCCCGGATACCGAGCCCTTATCCGGAAGAGAAGCGTTAAAGCGCGTATAGCATTAAATAAATCTAATATTATCACGCAAGCCTCTACGTCGTCGTATCAAAATAAAAGCAAGCGGAAGCTAAAAAGACTCGGGTAAAAACATAAAAGCTACTATGAATAGAAATTAACCATACTAAAGATGGATAGACAAATTACAACGACGAATAATCCAAATACTTATACAATACGAGGTCTTAAGAGTACAAGTACAACAAATCTAAGTAAAAGAATACAACTAGTCTAGTACAACCTCTACAAGAAAGAATTAGAAGCTCCGTCAAGACTCCAAGTCTTCAAAACTCATCATCAACACTTGATCTACACCTTTCGTCTTCTCACCCCACAATGCATACAAACATAAAATGCAAAGGAGGTAAGTACAAAGTACTCGATAAAAGTGAGAAGCTATGACAACAATTATAATTTATAAAGAAAAGATATTTTAATTGATTAGTTATTTATGTGTGACCGACTCAATCTAGGGTTCATTTCATGTCCATCAACATGAATTGACTAAGCGTTTCTAACTTAGCTTATCTTTGTTACATCATGAATAACAAGGCACTACGCTAGTAATAGGATGTACTAGGACAGCTGGGTGCAACCTACTTAGAGACACGCTCTAGTAGCCCGGGAATATCTCGAGTCCCGATAGTGTGATGACCGGCGAGTGCACCAGACGCTTTATCTAGCCAATCGATTGACCGGCGTGGAGTGCGATCTACTTTGTGCTGGTCAGAGAACACATCGCGATATTGTACTATGCCTTACCAAGCATTGCATGATGTTTAAGATTTTAAACTAACACATACGTTCGATTAGATGTTTAACTAGCCACCTAAGTGTTTTCACATAAGCTCCCTCACATCTCCTACTCTCGTACTTAGACCCCTAGACACGGACAGGTCCTAGCAATTACACAGACATCGATAAACCCTAGTTTATCGAAGCACAAGGCAAATCCGAAGCTTTCGACGGTCCCACCTTTCTTCTTTTTAGGGAATCCATGTGGTGCGGAACTAAGCGCATCAAAAGCTAATTGAGCTTTGTCACATTTATACAATATTAACATTTCATGTTTGAAGGTTTAAAATGATCAAAACATGCTTATAACACTAAAAGCGATAAAAGCGGTAAAAGGAATTAAAAGCAGTTCGAGGCGCCCGTTTGGAAGCCTGGGCGCCCGTCCACTTAAAACCGCTACATCACGAATCAAAATTAACACCTCCAGGCGCCCGTCGAGAAAATCCAGGCGCCCGTCGAAATGCAACAAAGCGCAGGCGCCCGTCCACATGGAAGCGGCGCCCGTCGACACTGGTTCCGACTAGAACCCTAAAATCTTCGTCTTGCGATTTCTAAATCGTTTCTAACCCAATTATCAGCAAAATAAGCACAGTAAAGCCTAGAAAACCATATCTAAGCATACCATATCATCCATAGTCATTGATCAATCCAAAGGCTCATCTTTCTAACATCAAAACACCTCTAAGTTTAATCTAAACCCTATAAACGATAATTGAAATCATAGGAAGAGCCTCTTACCTTAAAGGCATGCAAAACCAACATCAAAACACCAAGCAACTGCAACAATTGTTGATCCTCAACTCCCAAAACCTATTTGATCAACAAAAACCCTAAAACCCTATTTTTCCTTTCAAAAAACGAAACTGAAAAAGTACCATAAACTGTAAATTACCTGGAGTAACTGCTGCGAAACTATTTTTAGATTGATCTACGCTCCAAGACGATCGTTTCGACTACTCATGGGTGAAAAAGCAGAGCTACGGATTGAAAGATCTGAATTTTCCAAGAATCGGACTCTACGAATACCAAAACAAAGGCTAAAGCGAAAACTTACGGATTAAGGATATTTTATTTTCCAAAGTTGCGTCTCCTCATCGCTGATCACTTTTTCTCTCTTGCGGCATCTTGATCGGATGAGCGGATTGATCACGCGATTGATGCCTCTTATTTCGCTTTCTTCCTGCGTCTTCTCATGTTGCCGCCGTTCCTCTTCTTTTTTTGTCAAAACTTGCGTGTGAAATAATGAGGGAATAATTGGGATTATCTCTTTTATAGCCAATAATTAAATCCTTTATAATTAATAGCTAAAACCTTTTAATTAAATCCCTTTTATTCAAATAAATAGGATAAATAACAATTAGGTCATAGTAAATACGCCCAATGACTATTTTACCCTTTTACGAAAAGTCGGGATGTTACAATAACTCACTAATATAAAAATAAAGGTGTTGTGATGACAGTCTTACTTTTAGATAGAGTGTATGTGAGATTTCGATACATTGTATCAATTTTTTTTAGTATAAAAATGTGTACGGTTAGTATTTGAAAACTAGAGAATTAAGACATAAACTCATGATATCCGTTGGTAATAATTAATGCAATAGAACTAATGAAATAGTCCGGAGCTATTATTCGCAAAACAACTGAACTATTATTTCTCCAACACCTGTCGGTGCACCACACCATTCTCACATAATTGACGACCGTGCGAAAATCGAATGTTTAGACAACATGCGACTTCACGAACTGTCGATCTTGATTCGACTTTCACATGCAAGGGTCGCATGTTGCCCCATAATTCGACCTCCACAAGATCGATAATACTGTGATGGACATATAGCAATCGTTATGGTACAAAAAAAAAAAGACCCGTATAGCCACTAACAACCATCTTATGTAACCTTCAATTATTTTAATAGGACAAACTTCAACAAGTTGTGTATTGGACCATTCTTCTATTCTAGCAAAAAGTAGTAGTACGATCCACTCAGTGATT
This sequence comes from Gentiana macrophylla, assembly GCA_026214975.1. Lineage (NCBI taxonomy): Eukaryota > Viridiplantae > Streptophyta > Magnoliopsida > Gentianales > Gentianaceae > Gentiana > Gentiana macrophylla. The sequence continues at coordinate 92,969,510 of CM047816.1, forward strand.
ATGGACCAAAAAATGCTACGATCATAACAAAAATAACCTAACTAATAACATAACGTATTTTCATATCATTAATTATATTTAAATGATATTGATTAATATGAACTAATAATAATCAACAATATAAATGTAAATTACATTATTGATTATGTTAATTTTATTGTGTTTATAGCATTACTGGTTTGAACTAAACAAGAGGAAAGTAGTACAATGCACGTAAGTAGCATGGGCCAAGGAATAATGTGTACTACTTTCAGGGCCGACCCTCGCTTTTCTTGGGCTTAAAACCAAGTTCCCGAATTGGGCATTTTAGTTGAAGTTTTTTTTTTTTAAACATACTTATTGTTTGATATTTTATCATAAATAAATATTTTGGTTATCGTTTGCATACGAGTTGCCGTACGAATTAATGTTATCGCAGCGCCAACTCATGGGGGTTCGGGGGCAACGCCCCCGAAACCTAAACCAATGCATTCATCAGTTCATTAAGGGATATACGCTTTCAGATACATGCATTTTCGAACAGATATATACTTACCCTTTCGTGTAAAGGGTTGCATGCTTTCATCCGGTGAACAGTGACAACCCTACCCTTTCGTGCAAGGAGTACCTCAATTCGTTCATGTGGTACGTGCAACCTATAAAAGGCATAAATATGCAGACGAAAATTCATAAGTTTGACAACATCATCAGAAAAACTTTGAGTGTCCTCGGGTTTGATTCAAACAAGTCACTGTTTGAATCAAACACCCCCATTGTATCCTGAAAGAGATTTTCATTTGATTCTTAGTGACAAATCGTGTGGGACGAAATATCTCTTAAAAGACAACGTTATTAACGTGCCTTTGAGTTTTTAATTCTCTGTCAAATCCTAAGTACTACATTTTTTCAACACTTATCGCGTTTTTAACATCCGTAAATGCAAAAAAATTAATAAAACTTGTTTGTATATCTATTTTTTTTGGGTCAAATAAATTTTTTTATCGGGACCTTTATCAATTGGAGTAAAAAAAAAGGGCATTTATCAACAAAAAAAACATATTATATTAGGTTAGATCGGATTGAATCTACACGATTTTTTTTCATTTATCGAAATACGTATCAGATTGCGCTTTAAAAGCGCGGAGTGCCGACGACCCTCTATGTAGGGCCGGCCCTGACTACTTTACATGATGATAGGTTAACAATTGTATCGGTGTGACATCATATATGTCATAATCTAATTAATATATCACATATACGTAGTACAATACGCAACGGATGCATATGAATAAAAAATGAGGTGGTGGAGTGTCCGGGCCGACAAAATAAGATACAAAATGAGAAAAAAGGACAAGAAAAATGATAGTGATTGAGAAAGGACAAGCAGCGCGTATATTACACATTGTATTTATTACATGTTGCTAAAACCACACGTAGTAATACACGTAATGAGTACGCGTGCTATTCTTCTCAACCACTATCTTTTTTTCCCATATTAAATTAAAAACAGTATCTATGGCCTTTAACCTAAAAAAATTATCTAGGGATATATTGTGTGTGTGTATATATATATATATATATATATATATATATATATATATATATATATATATATATATTGGTTTTTATGGCTGTTTTTAGGAAAATTTCCACTTAAAACCCTCATATTTTTCATGATAACGGCCTCATTTCCCAAACGCCTTGTCCATATCTGCATTACACAAATTTTAGCAGTGGTCACGATCATCCCACTACAAGAAATATTCTGCTGATCGATGTTATTCGTGATCATCCTCGTATGTGGGTGACGCTTACGTAAGTAGTAAACGTCAATGTCGGTGATATTCCTTTGTGTGAAAAATAATCGTAGTGTATGAAATAATTTTTGGATTTCTCAAGAAATTGTGGTGCTTTCGGTACCAATAAATTCACCCTCAGTGAATAGTCTACGAATAAGTAGTAAAATAAAGCGGGATGCTGTATTTTCAAGATTATATATATATATATATATATATATATATATATATATATATATATATATATATATATATATATATATATATATAAACTCGAGCTTGGTTTTGGATAACTAATTATGATTCAATACCTATCAAAAAATATATATGATTCAATACATAAGTAAGCCAGCGTGTCAATGCATAAAAATCATATTCAATAACTTAAATTGCACTTTGAAACATACATGGCAATCATAAATTTTATATTGGTGGCCAGTGCAAGAAGTCTAGTTAGTAAGACCAAAACCTTCAACATTCTAAAATGAGCGCGTGTAAAAACTTTCCACCAACGTATGTCATTTGAAAGTGATGAGCAGTGGTCAAAGCTCTTACTCAGACCACTCTAAAATTAGTGCATGGCAATTAAAAACATAGTTTTTTTAATTTAATCTTCCCTTTTAAGAGAAACTTTACCATATATAGATATAACAAAACTGTACAATCAAACACACAACCGCCACAACATACAAAATTTATCCGTGTCTTTGTAAAATTTCGAAAAGCGCTATTAAGCGACAAACAACAAACTATAATATTAGTTCTAAGAACACGCGTACTAGACAGAGAATCTAGACTAATCATAATAAATTTGTTCCCTCAATATCACTCACTTGCAATGTATTCACTAAAGATATACTTCCAATCAAGAGTCTCGTCAACATCAAGGAGGGGGTGAGAAAGATTAAAGTCCACCCACATGTCGATCCTACAAAAGCAAAAAAAAAAAGCAAAAAAAAAACAAAAAACAAACGCGAATGCCAACAGTGGAGAAGCAATTGACACCATAGTTCATTGATCAAAAAACAATCACTCAAGGCATGAAAATTAGTTTCAATAGACGACTGGAAAATATTGCAAATAGGATCCACCTTATGCAATCTTGTGTGGATAAACATATCAGTCTTCAGAATACCATATCCCACGGCGTAAGATTGAGACGTTGAGGTCCCAGTGTTTACCAAACCCTATTCTAAAAACGCTCGAGTAGTCCATCCTGCATTTAGGAGGACGACAGAGCGAGATTGCACAGAGAAAGTGCCCGTAGTAGAATGCTTCCAAACCCACTACAAGGAAGAGATGTCCAAAGAAACGTCTTCTCTCAAAATATCTCTACTATATAAAATACTTCTTCAAATCTCTGCTTGATCCTGGACACGCTCTGGGACACGCCTGCGGTGTCTGGGACACGTCCTGGGCACAACTGGGTCGTTTAACCGAAAAGGATTCTCGGTTCAGTGTGCCGAAAGGCCATAGAACTTCAAAAATGCGATTTTTATGATGTCTAGGGCTACTTAGGGTCCTAATTATAGCATTTTATCACCATAAGTCGGTTTTCAAAACCTTGAGGGAAAAGAAAACCTAAAAATAAAAGGAAAAAAAGAAAATAATTTCAAAAAGACTAAAATACCCTTACAAAAGAGGTGAGGGATTTTAAACATTTAATTCCGTTTGATGACGTAATTTGAGCAATAATAAATCTAGCAACTACTTTTATTCATTGTTCTCTTTTAACCTAAAATGTTTAACACAAGATACTCTCTTCCTCTCAAAGAAGATCTTGGCATTGCTAGGACCCTACTGAGAGAATCCCAATACCTCTCACGGTATGACTATAATTTATTTAGTGTGGGGTATTACCTTCTTCATCTATTAAGCACGCCTTCATAATCTTTCTCCCAATCACTAACTCTCACGGGTTAAAATCGACATTTTTTATGGCTCTGATTTTATACATTTATAGTGTGTTTTAGATGCACTTTTACTTTACTTAAACAATAAAAATAAAAATAAAAAAACTTAGTAGGACTCAAAACAATATAAAAAAAAGAAGTTTAACCAACTTATATACCATCTTCCACAACCCTTCGCATAATAACCCTTACACCATAATTTTTTTACACAATTAATGGTCCTAAAGCAAAAATTACGCTTAGGCCCCCGATTATACAGAAACGCCTCTGGTTTCGTCTGACAGTCGGCTCTAATACTACATGTAACTGATAACTCATTAAAAATACTTTTCTTGTCATATTGTTTCTAATATCTTTTATTATTTATGCTCTTACTACGTGAATAAGAAATATATATATAATAATGAACGTCATTTGATATAACTTTTCTACTGTAGTCATATTCAATGTTTTTAAAATGATAACATATACGCAATAAAGAAGAAGAGTTTTTAGTGACATCACATCAAACCGCCGGTAAGTTAACATCACATTTCGGGGCAACATTCGAGTTCAAACATTTAGAAATTCAAATCTCGTACTTGAGGTTTCATTGTTTCAAGGCAGCACAATGAAGTTCAACCGCTAGGAAGCCAAACCTCACACGTAAGGTTTTGAGACATCACACAAAAGTTCACCAGTTGGAAATTCAAACCTCTTAATGAGGTTTATAGGCATCACAATAAATATGAGCCTTATCTTCTCTCTTTTTTGTCCTGTAAATATGAGTCTTGTTCTTTCGTTTTGCTTCCCTTCTCCTTAACCCGCCGCTGATCTCCATGGATTCCGGCTTGCAGCAGTCTCCCTTCTCCGGCGACTTTTTTACGGCGATTGGTCTCCAGATTCACTGGTGCCTTGCTATGCGAGCTAGGCTTGCTGCTCTGAATCTTCGTGGCGGTTGGCGGTCTCCTATTTTTGCTGTTGTTTGTCTTCGTCTCTTCTCTTCCGATTTTGGGGCTGAACCATGGTTTTTGCTTCATCCCATCAAGAAGCTTAACCTCCTCTTAACCTTTCTCTGCAAGCTTGGCTTGTATGCGGTGGTGGTGGTTAGATCTGCGGCTGTCTTGTTTGGTCATGGAGGGGACTGTCGGTCTCAGCTCAGTATCACCGACGGTTAGATCGCCAAGTCTATTTTATCTGTGTATCCTCCCGCCAAGTCAATTGTTTATGGTTTGTGCTAGTCCGGCAATAGGCCGGTTTGTTGTGCGGTTTTTGGGCGCGTTGTAGTACGGCTTTTGGCCGTGTTGTAGTACGGCGTTTGACCGCGTTTAGTCTAGTTGTGGCTAGTTTTGTTGTAATTATTTTTCTGGTATTAATAATACTTTCGTCTTTGAGAAAAAAAAGAAAAAAAAAAAATATATTGACACAAAATATAATCGTAGATGTTGTGTGATGTCGTTATTAAATTAAACGTCGTATTGAAATAACTCTTGATTAGTCGCTACCGCGAGGGCGATTCGGATTCTGCATCTGCGATTCGAGGCCGAACTCTGGATTAGTCGAACCAGTTGGATATCCGGATAACGATGAGTTTAAGGGAAAAAGAAAATCTCCGGAGCATGACGTCATCAAGATTCCATCACCATTCATGTCATGTCATCACATGTGAAAGTAACCTATCAGTCTACTCCCACAAACGTAGGAGAGTGATTTAGGCACCATCATCATCCATATAAATCATCTGCACAACACTTTATAACCATATATTTTAATTTTTAAGAAAAACAAAATAACATAAAATGCCTGACCATGATTTTGATTTCAGGGACTTAATCCACATAATCTATGTGCCTTTATCATTTTCCCACAAGCGTATCATTTTCCCAAACAATATTCACAGAATTTTCTCCATAGCTTCCTCCAAATTTCTTCACCTTTACCACTCTCTTTCTCCTTTCTATTCTTTTACAATATTTAACATTAATTAATGAAACCCAACCAACAAAGATCATCATCCTATAATATATATATATACTATATTCCCTTCACTCACTTCCTTAAATTCCCATTTCTGTTAAAATTAAAACAAAACCAATAATGAAAAACACGCTTTTGTCTGAACAAGAAGAAGAAGAATTCAAGAATCTTCACCAAGAAAAAATGATCCAAGAGCTTCTAAAAGGTAAAGAATCTGCAACCCAACTTCGGATTCTGCTACAGAAACCTCCTGTGGAGCAGATTAATTACGGGTCGGGTCCATCAGCTGCTGATGAGCTTGCTGTGAAAATCGTTGATTCTTTCACTGAAACTTTGTCAATGGTGAATGAAAACATGAATCTTGACTCATTTGATGCAAATGAGCCGAGCCTTAAGGTTTGTGATGAGAATAGAAAGAAGAGGCTCGGCCCGACACAACGGCGGGGATGCTACACAAGAAGGTTCGATATCTTAATTTTGATCTAAGAATAAATTTGTCATTTTGAAAAGTTGGATATATAAATATATATATATATCCGAAGAGAAGAACTATGTTTAAAACCGAGTAGATACCATAAGATAGTTGATGAAAAACTGTACGTGCACTAGAATTTGTAAATAATACTAAAAAAAAAGATGTATTTTTCAGATTTAACTCTACAGATTTGTTAAAAATATGAATACATTAGAATCTGTACGTGCATCATCTGTACAATTCAGAATCTTAAAGGTGTGCTGGACATCTACCGCAAAGGTGTGCCTCAACTTTTGAGTTTACTAATATATATATACTATAAATTTTGTTATTACTGATAATGTTTGTCATACTACAACGAATGACGTCAAATAATTTTTCACCGTTTATCATGATGTAAGGGTCATTGATTATGACACAGCTTCATCGTAATCAAACGTGTAAAAATGCGTTGGTTTTTTTTTAAAATTTATTTTATTTTAATAAGGTAAGTTATTTAAAGCATTTCGTACACAATTAGTTAATTAAGCATTATTAATAATAATAGCCATAAGTTTCTAAAGTTGGAATTTTGCTAGAAATGTGAATGAGTCAAGGATTCAAGTCTCTGAAACAATAGAAGATGGTTATGCATGGAGGAAATATGGACAAAAGGACATACTCTATTCGGAATCTCCCAGGTATGTGTATATATATATATATATATATATATCTCCTACTTTAAATGCAAAATTGTATTACCGTGTAATCATTCTGATAACGAATGTCACAATCTAACGTGTAATCGGGCTACTTATGATGTTATAGTGATACATTTCTTTAACTAGATGTCTCACTGTCGTATCATATTGTAATATTCGTTGTGTTAGACTAGAGTTGGAATGGAAGAATTGATATGTGTCAACTAGAGTTGGTATGCTATGTGTCTATATATATGTTAATGTTACCATGTTATAATAATATCAGTATAAAACTTTGAAAAAATTTAGAATACAACAATTATATGAAAGTTTGAACTAAAAAAAAAACAATTATATGAAAGTTGTACATCTATTATAACATTTCATTTTACTCTCTCGCAGGCATGTGTTATGTGAAATAGAGTAGAAATACATGACTACAATACATGTCGTTTGATACAATCTACATACAACGTTTGTACCGTAAAATCTTTCTAAAAACTTAAATTTAATTTTTTTTTGAGGGTTAAGTTTAATTTATGTTGTTGAGAATATGACCGGTTTAAATATTGAAACACAACACATGTCAATATGTGATGTGGGTGGATGACTTTTAGGTGCTCCCTCCCTATAATGTGGAGTGTGATATGACAAATCAAGACCATCAGTTTTTAAACTGGATTTGAACTTTGTGATTCAGATTAATGTATAGGTCCAGTCACTTCACACTTCATATGATGTTAGTAGAGAAAAATCACTCGTATGGGTCCACAACAAAAGGTGCAAGTTAACGTATGATAAGTAGCTTCCCTATATATAATCGGGGGCCTTAAGCCAAAATTTTCGTTTTAAATGATCTTGATTCCGTAAATATTTCTGGTATACATAGGTGAAGAGGTGTATAAAAAATATAAAAAAAAGATTAAACTTTATTTTTAACGGTATGTGTATTGATTTGAGTTTTGCAAATTTCTATTACTTGAATAATACACTACTAGTATAAGAAAACGGGGTCCTTAAGAAAATATAGATTTTGAGGGAGTCAAAAATGAGCATTCGAACTTTACAAAATAGAATGTTGAGCTTATATTCAACTTTCTTGAATTTGAATATCACTATTGTGCCTTAGATACGATATTACCAACAACAACGATTTTCTTTCTGATTAAAGCTAAATACATGGTTTTATGTGATTTGTGGTAGGTGCTATTATAGATGTTCCCACAAATATGATCAAGGATGTAAAGCCACAAAACAAATCCAAAAAATACCACAAGATTCTATTCTATACCAAATCACATACTTTGGCCATCATACATGCAACAATACTACATCAAAATCTCCAAAGATTATCTCAGAGATTGATCCCATGGATTCTTGTCTACTCAGTTTCAAATCCAAACCGGAAACCAAACCAGACAGTACCCTTTCATGCACGACACTCATTACTCCGACAACTTTTTCCAAAGAAACACACAGTGACGGTGCATGTGGTGGCAAATCATCTATACTTACGTGGCAAGACATGATCACATCGGGTTCTTCGGGGAATACGAGAATGATGAATATCTATACCTCGGAATTCGGATCAACTAATTGTCATAAAGAAGCGGTCTTTAGCTTTGCTACACAAGAGACTTTTGGGGTTATGGATTTGATGGATTTCAATAATCTTGAAAATGGGATTTATTTTGATGAAAATGATTTCTTCTAATATAGTTTAATTACATTAGTTTAAAGAAGACATTTTAGTATATAACTGTTAGTAAAAAGATTATATATATCAAGTATACGTGTATTATATCCATTTCATTTATTCACTTTCGTCTTACACATTCTTACGGTGTAAAAGAAAGTATGAATGAAATGTTACGATACTACTCGCTGCTTCTTTTTTATAATGGCTGTATTATAATTCTAGAAATTGTCTAAGCTCAAAGCAAACATGAATGTGTTGATGTTTTGCTTCAATCTCATGTTTTTATAGGGTTTATATATATGTATATGTACTATTATTTTTTAAATTTATTATTTCATTGACATATCTACTTGCATAACTTTTTAAATATAATAATAATATTGTGGTCCTTTAACTATATAAGTTGTTTGCTTTGATAAGTTATTGCTTGTACGGATGCAATGATTTTGGCTATATACAGTCTCTATCCATACAAATTTCCCGTATAGTTGGATTTAATGGATGGTGATGTCATATTTTCTATGGTTAATATTTGTTTAATCTTATATCCATATATTAAAGTTTTCATTTATGTTAATCATATAATAAAAATTGCATTTTTTTTATTAGAATTCAACACATCCCATTATATATATAGAACTAGCTCTCTTAAGGGTATAATAACTCACTAATATAAAAACAAAGGTGTTGTGGTGATAATTTTACTTTTAGATGGAGTGTATGTGAGATTTCGATACATTGTATCAATTTTTTTAATATAAAAATGTGTACAGTTGGTATTTAATTGAAAACTAAACAATTAAGACATAAACTCACGATATCCGTAATAATTAATGCAATAGAGCTAATGAAATAGTCCAGAGCTATTATTCGCAAAACAGCTGAATTATTATTTGTGCAACACCTGTCGATGCACCACACCATTCTCACATAATTGACGACCGTGGGAAAATCAAATGTATTAGGCAACATGCGACTTCACGTATTGTCGATCTTGGTTCGACTTTCACATGCATGGTCGCATGTTGCCCTGTAATTCAGCCTCCACAAGATTAATAATACTGTGATGGACATATAGCAATCGTTATGGTACAAATAAATGACGCGTATAGCCACTATCAACCATCTTATGTAACCTTCAATTATTTTAATAGGACAAACTTCAACAAGTTGCATATTGGATCATTCTTCTATTCTAGCAAAAAGTAGTAGTACGATACACATAGTGATTATGGACCGAAAAATGCTCCGATCATAAAAAATGACGTAACTAATAGCATAACGTATTTTCATATCATTAATTATATTTATATGATATTGATTATTATGAACTAATAATAATCAGCAGTATAAATGTAAAATACATTATTGATTATGTTAATTTTATTCTGCTTATAGCATTACTGGTTTGAACTAAACAATGAGGGGAAGGCCATACGCTAATAGTCTCCATTGAGAGTTTCTGCATTACGTATAGTTGGAGATCCGGGTTCAATCCCCCTCCCCGTAGTTTAGGTATTTCGTTTCTGAAAAAAAAAAAAAAAAAAAAAAAAAAAACTAAACAACAGGATAGTATATAGTACAATGCACTTAAGTAGCATGGGCCAAGGAATAGTGTGTACTACTTTACATGATGATAGGTTAACAATTGTATCGGTGTGACATCATATATGTCGTAATCTAATTAATATATCACATATATGTAGTACAATACGCAACGGATGCATATGAATAATAATAAAAAAATTATCTAGGGATATATATTGTATATATAAATTGATTTTTTTTTTATGGCTGTTTTTAGGAAAATTGTAGTGTGACAAATTTTCTTGAAGTAAAACTTCTGATTTTTTATCTCATTCACAACTCACAATATAGTGTATATATATACACCCCAAAGAATCCTACGTAATTAATACGAAATATTACGTTCACATTGTTTGTTTACACTAATATCGTAATACCCCCCCTCAAGGTGGAGCGTGAAGGTCACAAACGCCCAACTTGCGTAGAAGAAACTCGAATTGTTGCTTGCCCAAAGCTTTGGTAAAGATATCCGCCAACTGCACCTTCGTAGGAACATAGGATGGAATGATCAAACCATCAGTGATAGCAAAACGCACGAAATGACAATCCGCCTCAATATGCTTCGTGTGTTCATGGAAAACAGGATTCTGAGCAATATACAATGCCGACTGACTATCGCAGAACATGCGAATGCCGGTGGGATGTCGAACCCCGAGATCATTAAGGAGTTGCTTAAGCCATTTCAACTCGCGCGTGAGGACTCCATGGAGCGATATTCGACTTCCATGAGATGAGCGAGAGGATCGTCACTTGTTTCTTCGACTTCCAGGAGATTGGAGAAAGGCCCAGGAATACAAACCACCCACTCAGGGAACGACGAGTCAAAGGGCAACTCGCCCAATCAGAATCGCACCAACCTTCAAGGATTAAAGAACTGTCGGATCGCAAAAGAATTCCCTGTCCAGGCCGCTTTTTCAGATAACGAACCACTCGCAATGCGGCGTCCCAATGCTTAATGCGAGGTGCCTGCATAAACTGAGACAAAATATGGAGAGAATAGGCCAAATCCGGCCGAGTAACACCGAGATAAAGAAGACGACCAACCAAGCGTCGATACCTCTCGGGATCATCCAACAAAGGTCCTTCAGACAACGCCAGTTTGTGATTCTGCTCGATAGGAAATTCCGCAGGCTTGGCACCCAACAGACCTGTCTCATGGATAATATCAAGGGTGTATTTGCGTTGACTCAAAAATATCCCCTGTTTATTTCGGGCGACTTCCAACCCAAGAAAGTATTTAAGGATTCCCAAATCTTTCATTTTAAAACACTTCCCCAAATATTGTTTAAAAATAGCCAGGGCCACTTTATCGTTTCCGGCCACGATCATGTCATCAACATATACAAGAACATAGAGCTCAATCTCACCGCGATGTAGGCAAAAGAGAGAATAGTCCGAATAGGATTGACGAAATCCATATTCCTTAAGAGAGGAAGCAAGCTTGGCGAACCAACAACGCGGTGCCTGTTTCAATCCATAAAGGGATTTCGCGATTCGACATACCAGTTGAACCCGTTTCTCAAACCCGGAGGAATCCGCATATAAATTTCTTCCGCAAATCCCCATGCAAGAAAGCGTTATGGACATCCATTTGGTGAATGTCCCGATTCTTTGGTCGCAGTATATACTCAAAAATGTACGACAAAGAACCATCTTGGCCACGGAGCAAAAGTTTCAGTATAGTCGATTCCTTCAATCTGATGGTTCCCAAATGCGACTAATCGGGCTTTCAACCGCTGCAACGTTCCATGTTCATCATACTTCTCCGTATACACTCACTTACTCCCCAACGCCTTTTCTCCTGGAGGAAGTGGCTGTAACACCCAAGTACCTTGGTCTTCCAAAGCTCGAACCTCCTCAGCCATAGCCTTACGCCAACCCTCTATGGAGCAGAAGACTGCCTTTTCCGTCGTGCCCATCAGTTCTGCCAGCATCATCCGCCGGCGTTGCGATAATTTTCCCTTCCGTCTGAAGGTAAAACAACCTCCTCCCGTCGTCTTCAACTTTATGAATCCCGCCGGTGACACCATGTGATTGTTTTTCCTGTTCGGTCGAACTACTGCTGCTATTTGTTGATATGTGCTTAAAAGAAAAGCACATCGTTTTCCTTTATGATGAAGTATTTCCGCCGGTGACAGATGTACGAAGCTGCTATATAATATCTTCTTCTTCTTCTTTTTTTTTTTTTTTTTTTTAGTGGCTAATCTAAACCTTGCTCCGATACTGTGTTAAAGATCAAACGCTACTGCAGTTCTACTAAAACCAATTGGTGCTTGAGTAAAAAGCGCAACTTTATTTCTTATCATTTAAGAGTTTCTTATCATTTAAGAGTGTGGGCATTCTGTCCCATCGCATCCCCCTCAAGTGTGGGCAATTTCTCCCAACACTGGTTCGATCTCGTAACCTCTGGCTCACGATACTATATTAAGATCAAGCGACTACCGTTGTACTAAAACCAATTGGTGTTAGTAAAGACGCAACTTTTTTTTTAGGCGATTCAAGAGTGTGGGCAATCTGTCCCAACATAGTGGATTTCAACTTTGTATATAATGTCAAACGTCACTATCACTGATATTCCTTTGTGTGAAAAATAATCGTGGTGCAGTATGAAACAATTTTTTTGGATTTCTCAAGAAATTGTGGTGCTCGAGAGAATTACGTGGTACCAATCATTTCACCCTAGTTTTGTTATAACCAAATCATTATCTTGTAAAAATGATGGATTTTGCAACTATATTTAATACTTTACAAGCTAATTATGAAATATTGTCCCCGTCCTAAAATATAAGTCATTTTAATTTTTTTATTTTGTCATTTTATTTTGTCATTTTTTTTTTTTTTTTTTTTTTTTTTTTTTTTTTTTTTTTTTTTTTTTTTTTTTTTTTATTTTTTTTTTTTTTTTTTTTATTTTGTCATTTTTTTTTATATTTATTAACGTTTTTCCTCATACATTGATGATATATAATCATTTTCTTAATTTATATTAAAACTATATGATATTATAGTATTTTGGGATGGAGAGAATAATATTATAGCAATGTTACAAGAAACTGTTGGAGAAGATCTTGATATTCTTCTATATGATCGTGACACAAAAAGGTAAATAAATTTGTGAAAGAAAGAAACACCAAAGCATTGATATATCGTAAGACCTTCACCGACTGTAACACCATATTCTCGTATAAGCATATTAGAAAGCTATATGGATTATAATTCCTTGGCTATTGTGAAGCAAACCTCAAACAACATCAGTCTCATCACCAAAAGAAGCGTTTACGTTGAATTTGAGATATCCAGAAGCACGAGGCTTCCATTTGACATCATCAAGAGACATAATAATGTTTACCCGGCTTCTTCAATATTGTTAAACAATATTCATTAGTTCGAATGGGCCAAAATAAAACATACGTGCATGGGTGGGACTCAGAGGGCCCAGTGCCCCCATTGATATCTGAGTATTACTTTTCTGTGCTTAAAAATATGAAGTTTTGTTGTTAAAAACCGTAAACAACTAGTAATGTCTCCATTGGATTTCTGAATTTGCTTCGATGCCTCAAATGAGAAATTTTTCCGGATACTGCATACATGCATATGTGTTCCTTTGAATGTCCATGTATTACTAGCTTTCTTTGTGAAAAAACTGAAGAAAATATAACAGGGATTTGGAGTAATTGTATGAATTTTATTGATCTGTTTTTTCTTGTTTTGATTACAACGCTGTTGCTTTGCTTTTATAGCATTCCTAGTCCTATTGATAGTGATAAACATGACTTTATCTCGAAGTAATTACATAGAAAAGATAAACACATATGAAAAGAAGTATATCACTCTCAAACTCTTGAATACTCCACATAACCAGCTTTATCTCTCGAATAGACTTGTAATCTTGCAGATATTTGATTTGATTTTAAACTGATGACCGACTTGATTTGAATTTCAGCAACTTTATCTTGGAGAAGTTTGAATGCTGTCAACTGTTTGTCAAAATGCCTAGCCGAGGTTTATCTTTATCTTACTTCACAGCTGGTTTTTCTTCGAATAAATCTGTATGTCAATCAGAGTTTCATAGCTTTAAGACTCCTTGTTTGTGCATAATCTGTTTGTACATAACATGATGAAAGTTTCCTTTTCAGTCACTTTCCTTTCTCCTCTGTACGTCTGCTTTCCTTTTCTAGACAATATAGCTTGGAATGAGGCGGATTTACATGATTCACTAGGGGGTCCATGGACCCCCCTGAAAAAAAAATTATTACCTATATATATGTATATTTTAGACACCGTAAAAAAATTATTCTACTTAAAAAATAATTACTGAATTTCGAAAAATATTTCTGAAAGAAAACTCTACATTTTACCTATAGAAAAATATTTTAGACACCGTAAAAAAATTATTCTACTTAGACAAAAAATTACGGACACCCCTAAAAATTATTTCTGGGTCCGCCTGTTAATATTCCACGATAGATCTTCAATTTCGCTTCGGTGCTCTCACTAGCTAGATCAACATTTTAACATTGTATGAAATTGAAGAATTTTGTTCTATTTTACATCAACTTTATATCAGTGTATACCTCGTATGTCATCCAAATTTTAACTTTGTTTTTTTAATGCTGTTAATTGCAGGTGCTTCTTTTTTTATCACTAGCTTTGTATTTGTGACATGCTGTTATTTTTTATTTTTTATACATGGCAATAAAAAAACATACTCTTTTTTCTTTTAAGGGGAAAACATACTTTTTTGAATCTTCTTTTTCTTTTTTTTTTAAGAGAAACTTTATCATATATAGATATAACAAAACTGTACAATCAAACACAACGGCCACAACATACAAAATTTATCTGTGTGCTGCAAAATTTCCAAGAGCGCTATTAAGCGACAAACAACGAGTTATAATATTAGTTCTAAGAACACGCGTACTTGGAAGAGAATCTAGACTAATCATAATAAATTTGTTCCCCCAATATCACTCACTTACAATGTATTCTCTAAAGATAAACTTCCAATCAAGAGCTAGCCTCGTCAACATCAAGGAGGGGGTAAGAAAGATTAAAGTGCACCCACATGTCGATCCTACAAAAAAAAAAAAAAAAAAAAAACCTGAATGCCACCGGTGGGGAAGCAATTGACTCCACGGTTCATTGATAAAAAACAATAACTCAAGGCATGACGATTAGTTTCAATAGACGACTGGCAAATATTGCAAAATAGGATCCACCTTAGGCAATCTTGTGTGGATAAACATATCAGTCTTTAGAATACCATATCTGACCTCCCACGGCGTAAGGACGTTGAGGTCCCAGTGTTCACCAAACCCTATTCCAAAAACGCTCGAGTAGCCCATCTTGCATTTTGGAGGACGACATAGCGTGATTGCACAGAGAAAGCGCCCGTGGTAGAATGCTTCCAAACCCACTACAAGGAAGAGGTGTCCAAAGAAACGTCTTGTCTCAAAATATATCTACTACATAAAATGCTCCTCCAAAGAAAATACTGGGATAATGCTTGTCACTAAAATCTCACTATATTTATCAAGAAGAACATGGGCCCAAGAACACAAAAATAGTTTAACCCACAAAGATTGCATGAAACAAAAAAATCCAAAACTTAGTAGTTATTTTTCTAAAAAAAAAAGGTTCAGCACTTAAAAACCATTTCATACGTCTGTTTTTCTGTGAAAATTGTTAGAAAATACAACGCAAAGTATGAAAAGTGAGAATAATTCCAAGACACTCGAAACATATCATCTTTTGAGAAATATTTCTTAAAAATTTCTTCAAAAGCATGGACGGAGCCATGGTTTGAAATCCAGGCGAGATAGTGGAGTATGTCGAATTATCGAATGTGCTTGATTATGACGACTTAATAGATTGAATTAGATTGCATACGTATCTTTAATGTAAACATAAAATTGTTTTGGGTGGGCTTTGTCCCCCTAACCGATGTTAGTAGCTACGTCATTGAATGAGAGTTCTTTGATTCAAACGATAAACCACCTGATCAAATTAGAGACACTTGGAGTAAATAGTATGTCTATACTGAATAAAGCTTTCGACTGGTACAATTTTAAACGGTTTCAATTTTTCGAAATTGTTTTGAACGATTTGGATCTTAGTTAATCAGATAAATATGGATTGAGAAATCATTATTTACGATTTTCCGATTGATCTAATTTCATCCACTCGATTGGGTTGGTTTCTAGAATTGTTTTGCACCTAGAGATGTAAGTGAACCGAGCTACTCATACTCAACTCGAAAAGGAGTTTGACTCGATTTGATTTTTAGCCGATATCGAGCTTTGAAATTTAGTAATCGACTAGCTCGATTAGTTATTTATTTATTAACTATATTTATATATTAAATATTAAATAATATTTTACAAAAATAATTAATTAATAGTCGAGTCGAGTATATTAGACGAGTCGAGCTCGATCTTGTCGTATTTTATAAATAAACAAATAATTGAATTCCATTAAAATATTCGAGTTTACGAGCCGAGTTGAATTATATCGAGCATTTGACGAGTTGAGTTTGATCTTATATTTCTATTACCTGATGAAGTTCGAGCCGAAGTTTTTAGTGGAGTGAGGTTTCTAAATCAATTTTTTTTGTTTTTGTTTTTGTTTTGGGGTGTGGTATAAGATGCTATTGAATCACAGTGAAATATCTTCATATGGTAATACATTCCGAGTGATTTCTCGATCTTGTCGTATTTTATAAACAAATAATTGAATTCCATTAAAATATTCGAGTTTTTCTGGTAAGGTTGAATTATATCGGCGATTTGTGAGCTGAGTTTGATCTTATATTTCTATTACCCGATGAAGTTCGAGCCGAAGTTTTTAGTGGAGTGAGGTTTCTAAATCAAATTTTTTTTTTTGGCTTTTGTTTTTGTTTTTGTTTTTGTTTTGGGGGTGTGATATATCATATAAGATGCTATTGAATCACAGTGAAATATCTTCATATGGTAATATATTCCGAGTGAACACCGTGGTAGAATTAATTCACCATTCCGCGGGGGAAATTGGGGCTAAAGATTAGCTGGTTAGCTTCCTGAAAGTTGGCGGACGGCCGGCTGATTTTCTCATACGTTTTTGGTGATCGCCGGTGAATGACCTTGCTGTATACACACTGAGCTACGAATCAATCAATTCAAATTTCAGTATCCTTCAATCGATCACCGGTTGTAGGGGAAGGAAAAGTGAGGAAAAATGTTTAAATTTTTGAAAGGCGTGGTTGGCGGATCTGGTGCTGGCATCAAAGATCTGCCTTACAACATTGGTGAACCTTATTCTTGTGCTTGGGGGTCTTGGGTGCACTACCGTGGCACTTCCAGGGTATGATTTTCCATTTCCAGCGTTTCAATTCTGTGTTGTATGTGCATTGTAGTTAGACGCGCAGTGAGAATTCTGCATTTTGATAGTACTTGAAATAGCTGATCTAGTGATCTCATCGTTCGGGAATGAAAATTAGAGGTGTATGTTTTTTGTGCCTAGCTGTTCTGCATGTTCACTTTTGGTGACTAGTGTCTGCGAATTACACTGGCTGGCTAAGGATGAGGATGTATTGAAATTTGAATCATTTGAGGATTGTGACTGCTTGCTTACCTGGGCGTAGGAGTAGATTGCTCAAGCTAAAGTTAAGGAGGAGTTATTGGCACCGCAACAAATCTACTTTCTGAGCACCACAGAATTCGACATCTGTAAAGTCGAATGTAAGCTCAAAATTCGAGTTTGCATAGGTCGAAGGTGCATTTTTTACCTTTGTAAAGTCGAACCAGCCTGAAGTGTGGTGCCACCGTAGATTCACTGTGGTGCTATTGACAATACCCATAAAGTTAATGTAGGAGCACTGACCGATACAGAAGTCCGGGGGCACAAAACAAAATTGAAGAAGACATCGGGAACACCATTTTTTTTTTCTTTTTTCTTTAACAGCAAAAGCATATCGTTTTAGTACAATTTTTTTTGGTAGAAAATCCACCGGGGCATGTGCCCCAAGTCCCCGAGCTGTACATCCTCTTCTGCATAGAAGTAGATGTCATATCACATGGCCGTTTCTATACCACAGACAACCGAGTCTTTGCACACGATTGCTTTCATTAGTCACCTTCAAAAAACTATAAGATATGAATGTGTTGTGCAATATGTAGGCAGTCTTTCGTACTTTCATCATTACCTATTTTGGTTGTGGTAAAAGTGATAGTTCCTGATTGTTTTACTTCCTTTTGTAACAGGACGATGGGGCTCCTGTTTCCATATTTTCCCTTTCTGGTAATGCAAATGATGGGCACTTGGCTGCCGGCCGCAATGGTGTCAAACGGCTTCGTACGGTAAGTCTTTGCAATATAAAGGACTGGGTTATTATGCCTGTATTTCTTTGATAGGCTTTCCATTTGTTTCATGCTATGGTTTACCAGTCGAAACTAGCTGCAGTGGCTATGAATTACTTGAGCTGAAATTTAGCTAAGATGTCAGTCTGACTGCATGTTTATATTATTGAACTGAACATGTGGACATAAAACTTCCATGTCACTATAGGCTAGAAGATTTTTGAATGTCAAAGACATTGCCTAACAGTATAAGAAAATGGTGTTTGTAGTTCTTAATATTTGGTGCACGTCATTTTCCTGACACTCTTGTTTGTACAAATATGCACGTTAAAATGATTGATTTCTGGATTCTAGGGATAAAATCTGTGGTCACTTCTCTTGCAGGTCAGGCATCCAAATATTTTGTCATTTCTTTACAGCACTGAAGCTGAAACATTTGATGGTTCTATGACGAAGGTTACCATCTACGTAGTGACTGAGCCTGTTATGCCATTGTCCGAGAAACTCAAGGAATTAGGTCTAGAAGGTAGTCAGAGGTATGAAGACTTCATTTGTTGAGCAATTCTTCAGATTTACAGTCCTTTTTTAGATTTTTCTTAATATGTTAGCATTGTTTGCTTAAATACTACTCCCTCCGTCCCATTGTATTTGTCCCGTTTGACTTTTCACACAGATTAAGAAAAGTGTAGTTAATGTTTTGAATCTCATTAAATGATCCAATATCTTTACATTTATGCCCTTTAAGTAGTTGTTGTAGCATTTAATTCTACACACTTTTTATTGTAATTATTGTAAAGAGGGAAGGGCATTTGAAGAAATTTGACAATTAATACACAAAATGGACATTTATTTTGGGTCAAACAAAAAAGGAAACATGGACAAATAAAATGGACGGAGGGAGTAAAAAATTGTCTTATTGTCCCTGCGTACCTATTGTGAATGATACATGTGCTTTCCTGAATACATACTTTTTTCATTAGAATAATTGCATGCATATTTGCTTTAGTGCATCCTAGGATGGTCTAAACGTTTTTGCTGCTTATTATGGAGGACCCCTCTTAGCATATCATCTGTTTCTCTTGTAGGGAGGAGTATTATGCATGGGGATTACATCGGATATGCAAGGCTGTTAGCTTCTTAAACAATGACTGTAAACTTGTAAGTGTTCCAAGTTGAGAACTTCAATATTATTTGCTCTTTGTTGAAAACACTTTGGCAGTCCTTTTTTAGAGGTTCTAATTGATGTATATCATCTACATGTGTAATTTGTATATATATATATATATATATATATATATATATATATATATATATATATATATATATGTATATATATATTTATATTTTGTAATAGAGATTTGTTTAATATATAAAGGATCAATATATACAACCATCCAAGAGTTCAGAGAAACCAAAGCCCGAGTACACAAAACTGGATGGCTGTTTTCCAACTAACTATAGACTTAATTCCAATTTTAACCAGTTGAAGCTTCTATTTTTCCTATACGAAAAACCATGAATCGATTTGCTTGTATATTTTGCGTGTTACATGATCTAACTTGTAAAATATTTCTGGCTGAATGCAGGTACATGGTAATGTTTCCATGGCTAGTGTTGTTGTCACGCCTACTTTGGACTGGAAACTGCATGCGTTTGACGTTCTTTCAGAGTTTGATGGCAATAATAGTGCTTCTACTGGACCAATGCTGGTATAGTGTATTCTTTTTCTTTTTTTGAGGGAGGTATAGTGTATTCTTTGAATGCTGTATTGGCTGACCTATTCCTGAAGTGCTTTGATTGTATTTTCTGGATAACTATTTGAAAAACGAGTGTTTTCTTAGTGTAAACATCATCTTATAAGACATTACAATCAATTACTTATTGTAAATCATTTTCTTGGTTTACTTCTCCCCCCGAAATCTCTTTTTATTTCTCTGTCAGTTAGTTTGGGGTGAGGTTCTGATTCATGAAGATTTAAGTTAGATTATTTAAATTGTCTTAATACGTTGGACATATGACTTTGACTGTTTTCTCCCCTATTTCTGCATGTTAGCTGCCCCTTTTTGATTTCTATGCTTTTTGCTCCAGCAATATGAATGGCTCATAGCCCCACAGTATAAGTCCCGGAGATGGTAAAGTCTGACTGGGCAGCAATCAGAAATTCGCCCGCTTGGAGTATTGATTCTTGGGGCTTGGGTTAGTTTTTTGCTTCTCTCAAAAGTGCCACAATAATTTGTGATCGGTACAAGATACTATTTTATGCTTTCAAGCTACTATTTTTTTTCTCCTTTTGATTTTTGAATACCTGAGCGGAACTTAGGTTTGTGTTGTTATGTGGAGTTTATACCCTCTCCGGATTCCTTATTGTTTGTTGGATCGTAGATTTACCTGTTGCTCTACTATTTTGATTCATATTTTTCCTAAGCGCGGTTGTTCTCCTTTTCCTTTGTATCCCTTATATTATAGGGTGTTTCATCTATGAACTCTTCTCTGGCATGAAGCTGGAAAAGACTGAAGGGCATGGAATACGGATTCAATCCCAAAGGTAGGAACTGATTCAATCCCGAAGGCAGTATCAGCTTATGCCTTAAATTCCTTTTTTGTGTTTTTTAAGTATTATGTAGCAGGGGTGGGGAGATTCTTATTAGGAGAAAGGCCTAAGAACTTAATTCTACTCATCACCAGGGAGTACAATGCCTAACCACTGTCCCACTTCTATTCCCTACACTTCTATAATGTTGGTGGGCTTTTTTCTGTATTGCACTCTGGTGACATGCACTTGGTACATCCCAAGTCTGGCGATGATTTCTGGTGCTTTTATTTTTCCATTGCCTTTAATTAGTTTGTAAAATATCATCTCCATTTCTGCTGCTTATTTTCCTTTCTCACAGTCGCTACTTCCAGATTATCAGAAGCTATTGAGTCATATGCCGTCTCGTAGGTTGAATTCGTCGAAGCTTCTGGAAAATAGTGGTAAGTATCAGCCTCTCAAGCCCTGGCCAGTTTTTTTTCATCTATTCATAAATATTATGTTTTCATAACTTGCAGACTGTAGTGTTGTTTTTATCTTGCAAGGCAAAAATGTATGATTTGCTGAATGTAATCATTGCTACATTATTTGAATTTATTTTTCTTTCTGTTTTCTAGTTTAGACAAACTTAAGTGGTGAGATTGTTTTTACTCGAAATTCAAACAAAAGGAGGATGTAATGAAAGATAAGTAAGGGGTTTCAAACTACTTGAAAGTTCATGTCTTTTAGAACAATAGACATTAATTTGTTAGAACTTAGAATCTCTGAAACTACATACTGATGATGATAGTTTAGCTCCTATGCATGACACGGAAAAGATTGCACTTTCTTGCAATTAAGAATGGTGGACACTGCTTGCCAGGCGATCTGTATAAGACACGCAACACTGTAGATGAGTTTTTCAGAGGCTCACTAGGTCAGACAAGCAGACTTGAACGATTACCTTAAAGATAGCTGCTTCGCTTGCCAGTTCAGTGTCTAACCCTTTGATTTGTATGCATGTTATCATAGTCCTATCTGCATTTGGCAGATTTCTCACTTATAAAGTGCTACATATCATTATAACAGTCCGATGAACAGAAAGAAAGTCTTCTATCCTATGGATCAGTCAAATTAGGTTATTCATCTGAAGGAATCAGAAGCAGGACCTCTATGCATTCTTTAATATCAGAAGCAGACTAGTAGGATAGACCTTAACAAAGATTTTTTTACTAGCTTATGAGAGTGCTGTGAGCACAAGATTTTGAATATGACGTTTCAACACAATGATTTTGCTTTGTTAATAAGATGCAATTGTGAGAAAGAATCCAATGTAGAAAAGTTCTGTTATAAGAAAGCATTAAAAAGGATGGTGGTGCCGTTTTGTGAAATGCTGGTGCTTACTACCTGTTGATTTACCTGCAAATCCAATCTCGGAACTAAGAGCGTGCAAAAGGAAAGCAGATAGTTTCTTTGTCGTCATCATTTTCCTCATTGGGTTTTGTTTGCTATGTTTATCTTTATCTTTCCTTTCTGCTCCTTTCTACCGATTCTCAGAAATTTTATCATATTAATTGATTGCAGAATATTTCCAGAATAAGCTGGTGGAGACCATACATTTTATGGAGATTCTTAATTTGAAGGATAGTGTTGAAAAGGATACTTTCTTCCGTAAGCTTCCTAATCTTGCTGAGCAGCTACCTCGGGAGATAGTGTTGAAAAAGGTATACTATGCTTTGTGTAACATGTCTTAGTTGATTGTGTTTAAATAATTTAACACTGGATGGTGGTACGTCGTCTTATAATTTCCGCAGTTGCTTCCTTTGCTGGCTTCGTCTCTAGAATTCGGTGCAGCTGCTGCTCCTGCATTGACTGCACTCTTAAAAATGGGTTCGTGGCTTTCACAAGAAGAATTTGGTGCCAAGGTTGCATTCCATCCATATTTATGATTCAAGCCTTTCAAAAAATTCTTATTGATTTGCTTTGATGGAAAAATATGTTGCTTTCAATTTTAGATTCTACCAACCATTGTCAAACTTTTTGCCTCCAATGATCGGTCGATCAGAGTAGGTCTGCTGCAGCATATTGATGAATACGGGGAATCTTTGTCTGCACAAATTGTCGATGAGCAGGTATGCTTCCAGTTGATGAGCTTATATTTCAATTAAGTAGCATTTTTTACTAATAATTTTCGCCAGTTTTATGGAGTCAAATTTCCTGTCAACTCTTCTGTGTTAGGTTTACCCTCATGTGGCTACAGGATTCTCCGACACATCTGCTTTGCTCAGGGAGTTGACACTTAAATCTATGTTGGTTCTTGCTCCCAAGGTATGCTTATTCCAAATTTAGAGTATCAATGACACTCAAGCTTAGCCTTGTTCCCACTAGGATGGGTTAGTTAGATTGGTTCGTATCTCCCGTCCATATCAAATAAAAGGTTAGGTGAATAAACAATGAAAGATACAGGAGTTGCTTGAGTCTAGTGTGGAAAGTTTTTACATATATTCACATGGTTCATTGCTTAAATGGTTACACTACTTTGCTGTTTTCTTCTCTTTAGGGTTTTTGGGAAGCTTGAAATGTGGCAAGTAGTTAATTTAGGATGCCCTTCCCTCGGGAAAATCCCATAAGAAAAGAAAGAAAAACTAGATAATCCAAGGACATTTTTCGTTTATATACTGGTTTTGATGATGAGTTGCATCAATTCATACTTATTCGTCTTCATCCACTACTCTAATGGGCAATTCTTTTGGCTTTTGTTGCAGCTGTCCCAGCGCACTATTTCGGGATCATTGCTTAAGTATCTGTCAAAGCTACAGGTATTGCAATGAGGGACTTGTGCTAATGATACTGTTCATTCTCTTTGGATAACCTGTTTTACTTCCACCTTCTTTTTCTTTTCATCTTGGCAAAATTTGATCGTGTTTTATTGACATACAAAGCTATAAGTATCGCAACAAGTGATTGTGTTGATGAGCTATTCATTCCCTTTGGACACCCCGTTTTCCTTCTTCTACTTTTACTTCTTTTTTCATCTTTAACAAAATTTGATTGTGTTTAATTACGATACTTATTAATTTGTTTAGAAGTATGCCTAGATTTGTTCATGCTTAGACCTTTAGTTACTTGTAGACCCAGACTATTTCTCGGTTCAGCCCAACAAACTAGATTTTTATACCATGTCACTGAAGCTAAGATGGCTGTTTGGTTTGCAATAATGGAATGAAAAAATAATTCCGTTACATCAAATTGGCATGTTTTGGATGCGATGGAGTATAATGACTTCATTATCGAAGAATGAAAACTCCCGTCTTTGTTCCACCCCAAAATGGATGAAGTGGAAAAAACAGAACTTGGAACTAATCCCACCACAACCTCCTCTGTCCCACATCAGCGCCACCGCCTCATAATTTTTCAAAGAAGGGGATTCCATTCCTTCATGTGTCAAACACAATAATGGAAACACTTCATTCCATTGCATCAGACTCCTTTCATTCCACTGCATTTCAACAATCCAAATGAGCCTTTAGTAGTGAAAGTAATCTTTTTCAGCTAACTTGCTTTGTCAGTTTTTAAACTTTGGATTTGATGCAGGTTGATGAAGAACCAACAATCAGAACAAATACCACCATTTTACTTGGAAACATTGCCAGCAGTCTTAATGAAGGGGTTAGATTTTTTTTATTTATTTTGTGTTATTGTTGATGCAATGTTTTGTAAGGGCTGTGTATTGTGAAGTGATTAGTAGAATAGTTGAATATCTTTTAGATTTCATGATGCCTCATTTATTTATTTATTTTTGTACTTGAATAACAAGTTAACTTAGACGTGATGAGGAGAGTATTTTCTCTTAATGTTTTATTGATACGTCAATTGAAGCCATTTTATGGATTTTCTGTGATATAGACGAGGAAAAGAGTGCTGATTAATGCATTCACTGTCCGTGCTTTGCGTGATACATTCTCACCAGCCCGAGGAGCAGGTTTAACAACTCTCTGTGCAATCGCTATCATCACCTGTTATGTATACCTTTTCACTGTGTTGTATTGTTCACCGAATCACCGCATATGATTAAGAATTTTTCGGTTGTCAGGTATAATGGCTTTATGTGCCACCATCTCTTACTATGACATCACAGAGATTGCTACTCGGATACTGCCCAACGTTGTTGTGCTAACCATTGATCCCGACGGGTATTTTTTTTTACCGCATCTGAGTTCTTTAATATTCTGTAGCTGGTCTATCAGTTGACTGAGTTTCTTCTCTTAAAAGGTTTAACATCTTGACAACTCTTAACATATTGGGGTTTATTACAGTTCAGAAATATTAAATTTGCTGTCTGTAAAATATTCAGCATTGCATCGTCTAAACTCTAAACAATCTATTTACTTGATCAAATGACACAATTTCGATTACCTACACATCAAAGCAATAGGATAGATTATTTACCTTTATTTTTGCTGTGTAAGCTAATGTCTTACATTTTTGGCTTATGATAAAAGATGCATATTTGCATATAATGTGTTCTATTTTATCTCTCATAGTGATGTCCGTTCAAAAGCCTTTCAAGCTGTTGATCAGTTTATGCAAGTGATGAAACAACATCATGAAAAGGTGGGAAATTTCTTATTTTGCTTTTCAATTGTTGGTTTATATGGAATACTGAGTTCATATGAAGTGCGGGGAGATATAAATTACTATACGTTCGTTCAAATTCTTATCTTTCTCCATTTTAAACAGCCTTTTCTTCTGCATGTGCCTCGTGTTTTACCTGAAGCTAAGATCTTTTTGTAGCACAGTATATAATTGTCAGTTTATATTTATTAAACATGAACATTTTGTCTTGCGATTCGAAGGTGCTAATAAGTAGAATCCGTATAGCATGTTAGAGCCGAGCAGGAGTTTCGTGTCTTAGTCTTCTATAATTTTACAAGTTACACTGCTTTTAACTTTGAATGTGTGTCAAGTGTTTGAAATTCTCTTATCTGCAGCAGAATTTCCACTCACTTCTGGAAAATACATGATCTCTAAGTTTTGCAGTACATTACCCACAAAATACAGATTCTTGATTCAAATTATGCCTTGTAGGGATTATGATGCATTTCACTCTTAATAGAGATATTGTAATACAGAGAAAAGTGGTGTTTGGGTCTGTATAATCTAGAATCAGATGAAAGGAACTGATGCAAGTGCTTTTAGAGCATTTTCTTAACCATACACACATCGCCCACCAGTTTAACTCAACAACCGAAAATTACCACAGCTGGGAATATGCTTTTTCTCTTGTCCTATTCTTTGTCGTTCTTTCTTCAGGATGATTAGATCTGTTAATCATTAGAAGGTAGTTTCACGTTCTTCAATGCCTTACTGTGTTGAGTTAGAAGTTGTTCTATACTTTTTAGAGATTATCATGTTTCTTTTTTAGTGCACACGTCTTCAAAGTCACACACGCTTCCCCGTGCCCAAATATCTGTTGCCTGAAATCTTTGGCTCCATAAACCTTATTCTTTCACATTAATTATTTTAGCAGTTACAAATTCATTAAATTTGGAATTTGGGATTTTGTCAGGTTCTTTTGAGCCCTTACACTTTCGATTTCGATTGTGTTTCATGAAGGCTTCCATTTTATACAAATTACAACTATCATGTATAATTATAACTCTTGTTATTGTTACAGACTAGTTCTGGGGATATTTCTGAGACAGAAAATACCGGAATGGCGTTAGGTTCAGGAAATGCAGGTTTACTTGGGTATGTAGAATTTCAATCGTTGTCTCAAACTCAAAGCTTGTAGTTTTCATTTGTTTAATATTTTTATCCAAATTTTTGATGCAGATGGGCCATGAGTTCCTTAACTCTCAAAGGCAAATCTACTGAACAATCTCATGGTGTACCAGCAAACTCCACTCAGCCCATAACTGCAGTCAACTCTAATACTACTCCAGGTTAGTAGCGCATCACGTGTTATTTCATTTTAATAAAATTTGAAATGGAAGAGTGGGTATCAATGACAAATCACTCTCTTGTTACTTCTGTGAGTGTTGAGCTTCTCGTGAGTATTTCTAGATCGACTTGAGTCAAAACCCTACTCAACTCGGCTTGAATCAGTTTGAACTCGAACTCGATTCGACTCGAACATTAAACGAGCCACACACAAGCAATGTATTACTTGACTAGACTACTCGCGAGCAAGGGCTGTATCTTCTCTACTCTGCCGGTTGATTGTGACAGTCGACCGGTGGAAACTTGAGATTGATTTTTAAAAAGTCAATTCATTGTGTTAGGTTTGATATAGTGCCACTAACAACACCCAATAATAATAAAGTAGAACCAACTCGATGGTGCCTAAAAAGTCTTTCGAGCATGAAATCGTTTACGTATCCTTTCTATATACATCATCACTACATGTAAGTTGTGTTTCATATTGTGTATTGCCTTGCCTATGCTATGTGATGACACTATCTTGACAATTGGTATACATTGGCATTCTTGGTAATATGTGCAGTGATAGATAATTCAATTATTACACCAGCTCGCGTAAACTCGAGCAACAGTCTGACTGATTACGTAGCACCCGAGTCCGTGGTGCCGGTGGATGATGGATGGGGAGAAGTACAAAATGGAATTCATGAAGACCAAGATGATAAGGATGGGTGGGATGATATTGAGCCACTTGAAGATCCTAAACTTTCTCCAGCTCTTGCAAACATTCAAGCAGCTCAAATGCGGCCTGTTTCGCATCCAAAACCTCAAGGTAAAAGCTAACTCTGTAGTTTAAATGTGGGATTCTTCGATAATATACGACCTCTGTCCCTAAATAATTCTTCGTTTAAAAAAAAAAGGAAAGCGTCTCTTGTTATTCACTGTGAATAGAGATCCTGTAAATAGAGAAAAATCGTGTTTGGGTTTATCAGATAGAGAATCCGTCAAAAACACTGATCCAACTGCTTAATCCATTTCTTTCTTTGTCCAATTGGTTCAGCCACGAGTGTGAAAGCGAAAGCTACATTAGTCACAAGCCATAGTGAAGATGATTTATGGGGTTCAAGTTCTGTTCCGGCACCAGAAACCTCATCAAGGTCATCGTTGAACTCAAGAACAACCGCAGTAGTTGATGAAGATGACCCGTGGGGAGCCATTGCTGCCCCGGCTCCAAGAACTTCAGCAAAGCCATTGAACCGAAAATCCAGTAGCGCAACAGCAGCAGCAGATAATGATGATCCATGGGCAGCCATTGCAGCTCCTGCACCTACAACAAGAGCAAAGCCTCTATCTATTGGCAGAGGCAGAGGAACCAAACCTGCTGCTCCGAAGCTCGGTGCTCAAAAGATAAACCGAACCTCGTCTGGTATGTAAATATATCCCATTTAAATGGACGGTCTTGATTGTTGCAGGGAATGGAAGTAAAAAAAAAAAAAAATGACACCAGGTATAGTGAGGAGCAAGAATTTGGGAAAGTTGTGTAGTTCATTTTTCCCTCGGGAGCATTTAGTGGCACCACCGAACTTTTACAGTAGGAGTTTTACAACGCCAAACATTCGACTTTAAAACGACCGATTGTTGGTGTGGATGCAAGTTTCTTTTGGTGTGGTGTTACTAAAGACGTTCTTATACTGTACTGTTTGGCTTTCAGTTGAAGTATATGCTTGGAGGTGTAAGTTAGAATAGTTTGAATTTAGAGTTTTTGCTGATTACCACAATTGAATTTGTATATTTCTTTTCTGGAATTTATCATCGTTTATTATTATTATTATTGTGAAAACAGTCTTAATGTATAAAGTAACATTTTTGTTTTCTTTGGAAATGCTAGTTCTACTGCAAAATGAGCACAATGAAACCAACGTTCACAATACACTTTCATATATCATTGATTATGATGAAACCTATATCAATGGATATTAAATCATAATTAATGATGTAAAAGTGGTTTTTGTCAGGAGTCTTTATTTGCAGCACGCGCATTAAAAATATCTGTGCATCTTATTCACCGTGTATTAAACTGAATTGACATTTTAGAAGTCACATATCTGTGCATCTTATTCACCGTGTATTAAACTGAATTGACATTTTAAAAGTCACATGCTCGCATCTTGAGTCGGGACATAACTTTCCGAAGGTCAATTTTTACATTCAACATTGAGAAAGTCGATCTTGACTTAAGATTCGACTTTTAAAGGTTGATTCATCATGGTGAATGGCAAGTGTGATGCATCCCTTTGCATCACACTCATCTTCAGATAATTATAATGGCGACTCTCGACTCTGGCCCACTCATTCCAGTGGGACAAGTGAATGAAGCCATTTTAAGTAGTGTTTAGTTTTTTCTTATTGTTAACTAGTTTTGATAATCTTTAAATGTATCATATTCAACTTATCGAGGCATCACATCTATCAAACATTGTAATCGATCTTTCTAAGGTTATTTTGGTGTATGAAATCATATTTTAGACGGCCAATTGCAATGATAAACCGTTTTAAAGTGATTTTTCTGATTTAACATCGATTTTATGAAAATCAGATGTTTTCGCGATGCGATGTTGGTGGTATCACTAAAGTCTCCTAAAGAGAATTTTTGTAGAAAATTTATCATCAGTCGTATATATGATTTACCATATCTTATGGCATTATTTTAAAAAATATATTTCTGGCCCAAGCAGCCAATTGGAATGTGCACTTTTCTTATAAAAACCACCAAACTTTTGACTTTGAAACTTCATTATCCT
Organism: Gentiana macrophylla; assembly: GCA_026214975.1. Classification (NCBI taxonomy): domain Eukaryota; kingdom Viridiplantae; phylum Streptophyta; class Magnoliopsida; order Gentianales; family Gentianaceae; genus Gentiana; species Gentiana macrophylla. The sequence goes on from CM047816.1 coordinate 92,999,157, forward strand.
TGTTATTAGGGTACCTTTAGTTTGTCTCGACGATCTTTGGATTTTTAAATGTATAATTTGGCGCCAATTTAATCAGGGATGATAAATCGAGGATGGTTTTGGGGTGATTTTAGGGTTTTATGGCTGAGTCCAAGAATGTATCTTGGATTGCCTACGTATCCTGTGTATTGTCCAGGAATCAAGCCTCACGTAGTTCCTGGAATGGTGTATTTATAGGTACATGCCCTTCTTCCGCCCTAAACTTAAGACGGTTTGGTCTATCGACATAAATACCTTTAATGGGCCTTGCCTTGCCCAAGTAACCCAACTGGAAAGTTGGGCTTAGGAACCTGGTTGGAGCTCGATATCGACTTGTATGACACCGACATGGGTGCTCGAGTTGACACACTTGCAAGATCTCGGCTGCGGTGGTGATCACCGATTCGTCTCGTATTCGACCCGATGTGGATAATATACTTGGACTTTTCCACACGCCAATTTGGACCAATTAGATAATTCCACGTGGAGGGTGAAATCCCGTGATCGTCATAAGCCCCCAGAGATCGCCTCGAGCTCTCGAGGTCGTCCGATCTGTCAAAAGGTAATATCTCGCCATCGCTATCCAATGCTCAATTTAAATCGCCTGCAGACTTATTTCTGTGGAGTCCGACATACGGCCTTTCCATGTCTCGCTTTGCAAACTTTTTTATCTTAGCATTATCTCGTCCCTAGGACTTATAACGTGTGGCTAAGTTGACATCGACTTCGATGCCGTAGTTTGTCGAAGGAATGATGAGATGTCCAACTTGGGATTTGTCTCGGTCGAGGTCGACTTCTCTCAAGAATCGATTTGCTGGATTTTGGAGTCACGGCATGCGGATCTCGAATGTTAGTCTATGATCTTGAGACTTTGCCTTAACGCCAAAAAAGATGCTTCTTCTTAGTCTTTGCCCTTTTAACCATCGTTGTCGTTGGCTTCCATCTCTGTAAAACAATTAGCCGGTCATTTGGACTTGGCTTATTCTTTCCTTGAAAAATTGTTACATTTTTCCTTCTTTTCTTTGGTCTTTGAAGTAGACCATCTTGCTTTATTAGTGCCTTTGGCCTTATTTGAACATCGGCCTCTCTCATGTCGATGCATATATGTCGATATCTGCCCTCCAAGTATCATGAGAACCTTAGGTTTGGATCATATTTGGCCAGTCTTTGTGACTAGGCTTTTTTGTTATAAATGCTGAAATTTTTACAAGTATTTGGTGTCAAACACTTTTGTTGCATGTCGATTCCCATTCCTTTGCTCGCTTTTTCTCGAGTATTCAATGTCGACTCGTTGTTGCCTCCAAAGTATAATGCGATTCATCATCTTTGTTATACTTTTGGTAGTTCCATTTGTCGACCATATGTAACTTGTCTTCCATGCTTTAGCATTTTTTGGACTTTTCTTTGTTGTTGCGTGGTAGAAGAGATGCCCCTGGTTGTCTCATTTCGTTTGTCGGAATCGATGCTCTTTCGGCTGTCGATAGATATTTCCGCCACGATGTCCTAGTAGTTCTTACCGCCTAATAAGACCGGTAATACGTAAATGTCGCTCTGGATCTCGGTGTCGTGGTGTTTCTTTGTCGTTCATGACTCATGACACATGATCGCCGAGAGTTTTGGACTTGGTCGAACTCGATGCCTTAGCCTTTTGGTTCCATGGAACTTTTAGCTTCACCGGTCGTCGATCGAAATGATCATGTTGCCCGGCCTCGATGCCCAAGTAAATTCTCTCTTGGGAGTCGATTACGCGGCTGTCGACTCGGACTTCGATGCCATTGCGTTTTCGGCCCTATTAGGACTTGTAAACGCTGATCGCCGACATCGAAGGCATCCGACTTGCGGATCCTCGTGAACCGTTGAGTAGATCGCTGCGGAGTGGATCCTCGAGTTACGCCAGGCACTAGTCAAAAAGTCGCAATAACCAAAGGATAGTTCCCGAAATAAGAAGGCTCGTCCCGCCATGCTCGGCCAGGAGAGTTCCAAAAAAATAGCTCGACCCGCCGATTCGGTAGGTGAGTTCCAAAATAAGATAGCTCGACCGCTGGGATTCGGTAGGTGAGTTCCAAAATAATATAGCTCCGAGGTAAGATGCCGAGTCGAACTCGGACTTATTACTGATTCACTCATCGGTGAGCTCCAAATATGATGCCTAGTTTTATTTTGCTTCAATTTTTGCATTATGTTGCTTGTCGCTTTTTGTTGTCTGTCTTTCACGATTCGATCCTCAGGACTTTTGAATTTTGAATTTTGAATTCGACATTTCCTTTGAATGTTGTTTGTGTTGTTGAATATTTGCTCAGGGTGTAGTCCTTTGGACTTAATTCCCTTGCAAAAGCCGCCTTAATGGGGTGTAGTCCTTTGAACTTAATTCCCTGTGGCCCCTCAAAGTGTAGTATGAGTACATGACTCATGGTACACTTGGATATGAGTCGACTAGCACTGCATCGCCTTATCGGCTTGACTTGGCTATCTGGTCGGAGCTCGAATCGATATCTTGCCTTGTCGGGCTTCGACATGGTCGAATTGAAAAATCCCTACTCACCGCCGCACTTCGTGGTGCTTCAACCGGTCGAATAGGGTATCCATCGTGGGATCTTCCAACCGCTTAGCATCGTGGCTTCTTGGCGGTCGGGAGTGATATAAGCTATGTCGGTGACTTGGCTTTTTCAACTTTATTTTATTTCTATTGCATCGTGTCGAGGTGATATAAGCACCGTCGGTGACTTGGCTTTATTCACCATATTATTTCGACTTCGCCGTGTCGAGGATTTGTAGTTGTGGTTGACTTTTGTCTCTTTTATCTTTTAATCACATGGACTTCTTTTGCTTTAAATTTGGTCGAATTTTTGCCTTTGCCATTTTGTATCGTGGTAGATTTGCAATGTGAAGGTCGTAAATCATAACAAACACAAAAGCGTCTCGAGGAAAGACATGCTTATTAGAATATTTATGAAATTGTCACATGGACTTATTACAAGACATAAAAATGTAAAAGCAGAAGTTAATTGAGATAAGGCTTAGCTTATTTGGTGTAGTCTGTTGGTATCATGCTTAGATGGGCGGCGGACTTACGTAAGGTCGCCGAGAGCTCGAATATTATGCCGAGGCGAGCTCGGTCTTATTAAAGATGCGCTCAAGTTGAGCTTCAAATATGGGGCCGAGCCAACCTGCGGTTTTATAAAGATTCGCTCAAGTTGAGCTCTAAATATGATGCCGAGGCCGAGCTCGGTCTTATAAAAGATACGCTCGAGAGAGCTCCAAATATGATGCCGAGCCGAGCTCGGTATTATAAAAGATACGCTCGAGAGAGCTCCAAATATGATGCCGAGCCGAGCTCGGTCTTATAAAAGATGATGCCGAGCCGGGATCGGTCTTATAAAAGATTCGCTCGAGAGAGCTCCAAATATGATGCGAGCCGAGCTCGGTCTTATAAAAGATACGCTCGAGAGGCTCCAAATATTATGCGAGCCGAGCTCGGTCTTATAAAAGATACGCCGAGAGAGCTCCAATATGATGCGAGCCGAGCTCGGTCTTATAAAAGATACGCCGAGAGAGCTCCAAATATGATGCCGAGCCGAGCTCGGTCTTATAAAAGATGATGCCGAGCCGGGATCGGTCTTATAAAAGATTCGCTCGAGAGAGCTCCAAATATGATGCCGAGCCGAGCTCGGTCTTATAAAAGATACGCTCGAGAGAGATACGCTCGAGAGAGCTCCAAATATTATGCCGAGGCGAGCTCGGTCTTATAAAAGGTACGCTCCAGAGAGCTCCAAAATGATGCCGAGACGAGCTCGGTCTTATAAAAGATACGCTCGAGACGAGCTCCGAATATGATGCCGAGGCGAGCTCGGTCTTATAAAAGATACGCTCCAGAGAGCTCCAAAATAAGATAGGTTATTTAAGTTGTAAAAACGTAAACAAATTTCCATGACGGCTCGTACCTGGATAGCTTTTAATGAGAGAGCTCGTACTGGGGAGATTAACAGCTCAGCTCGGGTTTTGGAGCCTGAGCTCATCCATGAGCCTGACCTGCCGAGCTCATGTTGAACTGTCTAATCTTTGCATCTTTCCGGGAACGATCAGGCATCTAAACTGACCCCGATCGGTACGAAATTTGGAGGGTTTGTTCGTCCCTCCATAGCTGCTAATCGAACTGATGAAACGCGATATCCTCCGGTCAGATTTAAGTTTAAGGCGGTTCGAACAAGCCCTAAAAGTTTCATGCCGATCGGAGTTCTCTCGATGCCCGATCGTTGTTAAAGGACATCGCTTGCATCCCGTAAAATCGAAGTAAAAAGCGAGGTTGATCGATGGCTTATAGCCGCTAATCAAGCAGGTGAAACACAATTTCCACGATCAGTTGAAGAGGAAGGAGGGACGAACAAGCCCTCCAAATTTCCATGACGGCTCGTACTGGATAGCTTGTAATGAGAGAGCTCAGATCTTGGGGAGATTACTTACTCATTTCGGGTTTTGGAGCTGAGCTCATCCATGAGCCTCGACTGCCGAGCTCATGTTGAACTATCTAATCTTTGCATCTTTCCGGGAACGATCAGGCATCTAAACCGACCCCGATCGGTCACGAAATTTGGAGGGTTTGTTCGTTCCTCCTTCCTCTTCAACTGATGGTGGAAATTGTGTTTCACCTGTTTGATTAGCGGCTATAAGCCATCGATCAAACCGCTTTTCGCTCGCTTTACGGGATGCAGGCGCTCTTTAACAACGATCGGGCATCGAGAGAACTCCGATCGGCATGAAACTTTAGGGCTTGTTCGAACCGCCTTAAACTTAAATATGACCGGAGGATATCGCGTTTCATCGTTTGATTAGCAGCTATACCTCTAAAGTTTCGGGCCGTGTGTGTCGTGTTTTTGGTGGCACAAAGAAGAAATTTGAGATGAAAAGTGCGCATTGAAACGGCCTTTGATCTTCATGAAATTTTGAGGCTTTGTTCGTCCCCTTTATTCTTTGATTTGACCGGTGGAGATCGTCTTTCAACTGCTCAATCTCTCGTCACGAAGCCGTAGATCTAATCGCTTTGTGTCCATGCGTTTATGGCGGCGACAAGATCTTTCCGGCGGCTTTGTGCCTCCAAAACGACTCCGATCGTCATGAAATTTTGAGAGTTTGTTCGTACCTCTTTATTCTTTGATGTGACCAGTGGAGATCGTCTTTCAACGGTTCAATCTCTGTCACGAAGCCGTAGATCTAAGCTGCTTTGTGTCCATCTGCGTTTATGGTATGGCGCAAAGAAGATCTTTCGGCGGCTTTGTGCCTCCAAAACGACTCCGATCGTCATGAAATTTTGAGGGCTTGTTCGTCCCTCCTTCCTCTTCAATCTGACTGGTGGGAATCTTGTTTCAACGGTTGAAACTCCAGCAATAATCCGTCGATCGATCGCATTTTTGTGGTCGCTGCGTTTTGGTGATACAAACGAGATACTTTCCGGCTTCGATCGGGCATCTAAACGGACTCGATCGTCACGAAATTTGGAGGGCTTGTTCGTCCCTCCTTATCCTTGAATCTGAACGGTGGGAATCTTGTTTCAACGGTTCAATTTTCGCAATCAACCACCGATCAGACTGCGTTTTGGCATTAAATTGATCACGAACCACCTCTTTGATCCATCACCGATAGAAGGCCCTCCTTCTAGCGCGAAATGACGATCTTTGGATTTTGTCATTGTATAATTTGGCGCCAATTTAATCTAGGGATGATAGAATCAAGGATGGTTTTGGGGTGATTTTAGGGTTTTATGGGTGAGTCCAAGAATGTATCTTGGATTGCCTACGATATCGTGTGTATTGTCAGAATCAGCCTCACGTAGTTCCTGGAATGGTGTATTTATAGGTACATGCCTTCTTCCGCCTCTAAACTTAAGACGGTTTGGTCTATTGACATAAATCTACTTTAATGCCGCGCTGCACTTGCCCAAGTAACCCACTGGAAAGTTGGGCTTAGGAACCTGGGTTGGAGCTCGATATCGACTTGTATGACACCGACATGGGTGCTCGAGTTGACACACTTGCAAGATCTCTGCAGGCTGCGGTGGTGATCACCGATTCGCCTCGTATTCGACCCGATGTGGATAATATACTTGGACTTTTCCACACGCCAATTTGGACCAAATTAGATAATTCCACGTGGAGGGTGAAATCGTGATCGTCGATCTCAATCTCATATAGTAACTCCGTTTTTTTTTATTTGTCGCATAGATGTGCTTGAAATAAAATAACAAAATTATCCTTTACTCCCTGTGCATGGAAAATTGTACTACCTCCGTCCCAAATGTAAGTCTATTTGAGGTTTTTGGGGGTTTTCACACATATTAAGAAAATTGGTTAAATTGGTTATATGTCAATAATTTTGATTAAAAAGTCTAAAATGATCTTTGACTGTTATTAATAAAAAGTAGTGAAAAGTGGGTGAGTAGTAATAAATGAAGGGTAAAAGGATAAAAATGTAATAAACGCTTCATTGGTAATCTAAATGAATTTACATTATGAGACAAAATCAAAAAAATTAAAAGAACTTACATTTTGGAACGGAGGTAGTATCAAAATTTGAATTATTAAAATGAATGGTACATCCTCAAAAAAATGAAGAGTAAAGGTGGAAAAAATAATAAATGCTGCATTGATATTGTAACAAATAAATAAAAACAAAGTAAATTATGAAAAATAACAGTTAAAAAAAGGAGGGAGTATTAAAAAAATTGAGTCCGAAATCAAAAAGCATCACTGTCCTCATCCCGTTCTTAGAGTTCCGTAATTTCGTAAATGATATAAATTGAAAATTATTTTTCAATGGTCCTGTTATAAAGATTGTGTATATTTTTTCCTCCTAAAAAAAGTCGACATACGTTAAACTTCCATACCCAATTTCATATTTAAGAGTGTTACTATAAAACCCCTATTTTTCTACCACAGAGTTATATACATCTCGTGTAATTCCATCTCATATATTACAACATGGACTTGTCAAATCTTTTCTTTCATTAAGGATAGTAATCTTTTCATATATTATGGATAGTAATCTCAAGGTCTAATGATTTTAGAATTTTTTGGCCATGAAGTAAATGATACAGGTCGAATTGAATATTAAAAAACTTCAATTCAATTTGATGTCATTTACAAGAAACTATATTTTTTTCGAAAAAGCAGAATAAAAGAATCGAATTATAGTGATTAATAAACCGCTCAACTCAGTTGCATCGAAGCCCTAAAAAGATCAAATACCAAAATGCATATATAATTTCAGATTAAAAAATGCTTATACAATTTCAGATTATCTTGTAGCTTACAAATCCAAAGTACTTACAAGTTAATTAAAAAGAAAAAAGGAAAAAAAGAAAAGAAAGAAGTAATTCATATGTATTGCAGATAACCCAAATCTCAGTAAAGCAGCCATTTTTATTTGCTTCCAACACACCCGGATACACCCTTTTCAAGATACCTACTGAAAACCCAAATCCTAGTATTATAGCAATCAAATTTAGGAGTGTACATATTACTAACGAGGACAGATCATATCTTTATCTACCAATTCATCGTTTTCTTACATCTGTTGGTTCAATCTGGAAGGCTAAACAAGGTGGTGCGTACTGGGTATTTGATAAAATGTGTGAGAGAAGAAGGGAATGGTGTGATCTTGGGTTTGACTTTGGAGTAATAATAATGTTTTTGATTTGCAATTGGATTGTTTTAGGAGTTGAAGGTTCGATCCATGAGTACAAGAACGAAGCTTTTATTCCACATCATAATTCTTACTTTTTACATGGTGGAAGTGAAGGCCTTTATGCTACAAAGGTTGCTCTTAATGATCCTTCTAATGATCAAGCTTCTGATCCTAATAATCCTCTTGATGGAAAATCTTTTATCAGGTAATTTAATTTTCTCTGTAAAAAAATTCATCACAAAACTGTTAGGTATCGAAAAGTTTTGATTTTGTTCTTTTTTCTAGTTTTGTAAGCTAAGAGCAAGGGGAGTGCCTGTGCATTATGAATGTTTTAGGACGTGTTTAATGGCACAACACCATATCTGTAATTTTTAGATCCTCAGTACAATTGCACAGTCGATTTCTGGAGCTGGGAACCGGTCGAAAGTTGATAGCCAATCAGGTCTAGAATCAACTTTGAGCTGGTTGATTGTTTCCGATGCGGTGCCATGCTAAAAACACTGTGGTGCCACTAAAGGGGCCCAAGCTTTATTCCTTTTGCTGTTTGTGTATTTGTCTTAGTGATAATGTGCTTAAAACTGTCGAACATCAAAAAGTTCCGTTATTGTTCTATTTCCTTGTAGTAAGCAGGACGTGTTGTGGTGGGTTTTTGTTTGTTTGTTTGTTTGGGGGGGGCAAGGGAGTGTCCGTTCGAGTGGCTTTGCACCTCTCCATATCAGTCGACTTCTTCTTATACTTTATGCATTTAATAATATAAGACAAGGTCCCTCTTCCAAGCCTTCACGCACCGCTTTCATTCACGCTCTAGCCTCGCGTAGCCATTGTGCCACTAAAAGCGTCCAAGCTTTATTCGTTTTGCTGTTTGTGTCTAAATAGGAAAATCCAAGTCTTGGATTTATTTGTTTATGCTTTTTCTGCTGCTGGATGGAATCTCATAGATTATTAGTAAATTTTAACCGTTTTATTTAGGTTAGAATGACATTAATGAGATTGCATCCGTTTGGAAATCCGGATTTATCCGTGTGAAATCATTGAATTTCTAAGTAGGCTTACCAAACCCCCCACCCCCAGAGATAAATGGTTCGACTGCCTGTCGAAAGTTCTCAAGCTGATCGATTTTGGACCGCAGCTAAATGATCATATGTATTTGAGGTTGCTCTGGGATACCTATGTAATGAGTAGCGCCCTTTTTCTTTTTCTGGTTAATCTATCAGTTGTGTCTTAAATCTAAAGCTTGGACACGGTTCCATGTCGGCCACGAGCTTACGTATTTCCTTACCACTTGTAGCGAAGCCTGGCGTCAGACATTGCTCGACTGAATAATCTTGAATGAAAGGACAAAATTTATTAATAATCTAATGATGCTAGTCTAAAATATCGATTTGAGATTAAAACCCCGAGTATTTGAAATCGTAGGTTTAAACTGTTTATCTCCCTGTTTGCTGTGTCAGTTTTAGATTCTTAAAAGTTTTCGGCTTCTTGCATTCATTTTTCCTGACTATTCTTGGTATGGGTTGTCTTTAATGTTAACGGGTTCTGAAATGTAACTGGAAAATACTGCTTCGGTTTAATTCATGTGGCTAAGATCATTTTAGATATCCTTTATTTCGTTATGCTTATTTTCATTATTTGTTTCGTTATTTGTTCATTAGCGTATCGCTTCAATAACCCCATTACAAAAATCTTTGTGACCCCATTTTTTCAGGTTTGACTCGATCACTTTTAAAAGGACTAAGGAGACTGCAGATAAGCAAAACGAGATGCAACCGAGTACTGGACTCATTGAGGCCATAGTAGTAGAGGTCAAAGACCGAGACAAGATAGGGGTGCATATCTTCATTCCGATGCAGTATGCTGCACTCCGGCTCTTGCTAAGGACGGTTATTGCAAGGTAGGAGAGGTTATTATACGCCTGTGAAGATCCTGAAAATCCTGGCTGGCCAAAACGTATACAAACCTCTTTTGAAGGAAAAATGAAGAGGCCGCAATGACGCTTCAAACAGTTGAGATCAAGAAAACCGGGATGTACTATCTATACTTTATGCACTGCAATCCGGAACTTACAGGCACTGTAATGAATGGAAAGACCGTTTGGCACAACCCGGATGGTTATCTACCAGGAAAGATGGCTCCTTTGATGACATTTTACGGGTTGATGTCTCTAGCGTATCTCGTGCTTGGCCTCTTTTGGTTTCTTCGTTTCGTGCAACATTGGAAAGACGTTATCCAATTACATTTCCACATAACTGCTGTGATAGGTCTCGGGATGTGTGAAATGGCCCTTTGGTACTATGAATACGCCAATCTGAATGTAACCGGTTACCGACCATTAGCAATTACAATTTGGGCTGTTACCTTTAGTGTTATCAAGAAGACCGTTTCTCGGTTACTTCTTTTGGTTGTTGCTATGGGCTTCGGCGTTATGCGGCCCACTTTAGGTGGCATCAGCTTAAAAATCTTGCTTCTTGGTGTCATATATTTCGTGGCTTCAGAAGCTTTAGAGCTGGTCGAACATCTCGGCAATATCAACGATTTTTCCGGTAAAGTACGGCTTTTTCTTGTCCTTCCTGTGGCAGTATTGGATGCCTGCTTCATCCTTTGGATTTTCTCATCCTTATCCAATACACTGGAGAAACTTCAGGTGATTATTTTTGCATCTTGTCAATCGTGTGTGTGTGTGTGTGTATTTATATATATGTGTCTGGATAACGTAGAAGTCTTCCACCAGGATATACAACTTGAAGTCTCCCACTAGGCCAATATGTTAATGATTTCTTACCGAAGATATAGCATTTCATTTGTGAACGCAATATAATGTGGTTAAAATTGAAGATTTTGAGTGAACCAACACAAATGGCCATTTATGCACTATATAAGCACATGCCGTTGGCAGTTATAAACCGCAACTGGTTCATGATGCGTTAATTGGGGATAAAGACACTTTTAGTCCCTTTTGTTTCACGATTTTCGCACCTCTATCTCCGATGTTTCATCAAGGCACTTTTACTCCATCTATGCATCTAGAAAAGGGGTAAAAGTGAGATAGACATGCAGAAATCTTGAAAAAAAAGGGACCAAAAATGTCAAACCTTTTTTTCTTAAATAATGTTTTCGGACCTTTTGTTGGTACTTGTTCTTTTTGGGGTTGTGTGTGTGTGTGTAATCTCTGAAATATGAGGTCTGAAGTTTGTGTTTGTGCTATTTGCAGATTAGAAAGAGCCTAGCAAAACTTGAGCTCTATCGGAAATTTACCAACGCTTTAGCAATCTCGGTTCTTCTTTCTGTGGCTTGGATTGGCTATGAGGTATTGTTGCTGTGCTCTCTTTTTTAGTACTAAATGAGCAGTTTTTTTTGGGCGCCTTTAGTGGCACCACAATGTTTTCAGCTTGACACCCCCTTATGAGAAACAATCAACCGACTGGAAGTCGATTCTCATCTCTAGAATTGACTTTCACGTAATCGATTGTCGTTCTAGTGCGTCACCGGTAAATTTGGTGTTCGTCGCTGAAGACGTCCTTACTTTTATTTTATTTTATTAGTAAATCATAGCAGGTAACACTTGGCGAGAACGAAACCGGGCGATTTGTTTCTTGTGTGCACAAATCCTTTGAGCACAAATACTCAGAATATTCTGTGTTATTTTCATTTCTTGTGATTTCAGTTGTACTTTAATGCAAGTGATCCATTAAGTGAACTATGGCGATTTTCGTGGATTATCTCGGCGTTCTGGACTTTGCTTGCTTACTTACTATTGGTGGTCATATGTCTTCTCTGGTCTCCTTCAAACAACCCAACAGGGTAACATTTTTCGATCTTTTTTTCTCTTTCTCTCTCTCTTTTTTTGTCCTTTTTTTTTCCCGTATGTCGAGCACTTGCAGTAGATACCGTAAAAAAGTTAAATCTGCCAAATAGAGATCCAAATCATTCAGTATTCACAAAAATCATTTGTTACTGCATCTCTAATTAGATTTGTGAAATGCAGAATCTGTAAAATCTACACCATCTTTACTGCCAAATAGAGATCGGCAATATCTAATATTGAATATCTTTTATCTTATATACACATGCGCTCACTCCCGCGCACACACTGATATAGACCTAGCTTGAATATCATTTTTTGGTTGCATACGTGATACAACCTTGCCCTCTGGTCATAGTATTTTTTGGACTCGAAAATAACTTCGTTTTGAGTTCGAGAATTAACAACAAAAAAGGGATAAAAGCATGTTTTTTTAATTTTGTTTTATGTTTTTGTCTCTTTTCTTTCACAATTTTTGCAATTTTATCCCACTGCATAATATTGACATTGTTATCCTTCGTCTATGCATTTCTTTTCTTACGTTTTTTTTGTCTGTTTTTACCACATGTCATGTTTTTATTGGATTGAGTACTGCGTACTGGAAATGTAAAACAAACACATCTACGAGGTTTAAAAGGGTCAAGATCAAACATTTGGAATATAAGTGCGAAAATCGTGAAACACCCAAGATTCTTGATGTAATAATATAACACTGATGATTCTAAACCTAAACAAAAACACGTGCAGATTTTCGTATTCAGAAGAGACGGTTGTAGACGAAGAGGAAGGCATACCATTGACTAGTAGCGGGGTAAAAGTGGCCGGAGACTCGGCAACCAAGTTAGACCGAAAGGAAAGAAAAGCTTCAATCACAGCAGATCACATGTTTGGACTAGTCGAAGATCTCGAAGAAGATAAGAGAGAATAAAGACAAGACTCCTCGAGGTCGAGGGAAGAGAGACTCTCTATTGCATTGTGACCGTTAGATCGTGCACGTGTGTCACTCATCCAACGGCGACGACGTGATATGGTAGAGATTTTTCATATAAGAAATGTGAGGAGATGATTTTTTTTTTCTTTTCTTTTTCCATACTTTATTTTCTGACATTGTAGTAGACAACTGCAGAAAAAAGAAAAGGAGACTTATTAGTAGTTATAGATGCCATTATAGTTGTTTAATTTCTTGGTAATTTTATACCTATTTTATGTAATTAGCTCTCATGCAGGTAATGGTATTTATAATTCACTGATGTTGACTATAAATATGTCTGGTCTAAATTGATTCTTAGCATTTTGTTACTTATATAGTAAATTTGATGGATTATGTAATTGAGACCGTTAATATTGGCATCACGATGAATCTACTGAGCTTCATACTTCAGTAAAATTTCGACTCTGAAAAGGTCGAATGTTAATTTGCTGCCTCGAGAGTGGATTCGATGTGATGTCAATAACAATGCACTTTTATCAATATCTGTAGGACTAAGATTTGCTACTGATCTAAAAAAAAATGATTCTTTCTATTCGCCTTTATTTGCATCCGTCTGAGTTTACCGGAGCATCAACTTATCATGCGTCCTATTGAATCGATTCTTTAAAAGTTGAAATTTGAGTCAAGAATCGACTTCTTGTTGAATGTTGAATGTCGAATGTGAGAATCGAACCTCGAAAAAGTTGGATTTTGAGTCAAGAATCAACAACCTGAACGTTGAACGCGTGAATCGACCTTCAGGAATTTGAAAGCGAGAATCAACCTTCAGGAAGTCAATTCTTAAGTCAGGAATTTGACTACTGGAAGGTCGAATCGAATGTGAGAATCGACCTTTCGGTCATTACTCACCAAAAAAACACTCTTATATTTATTTTTTCTGTCAAACTCAATACAGTTACATTTGATCTCTAAAAATTGAAACTAAATCTAAACTTAGAACGTGATGTTCCGTGGGGTAAGAAGTTTCATTCATGACAAATGAAGTGTAAATTCTATGGACTGTTGAATAAAGAAATTATTGACTATATGTTTCAAGACAAAATATCACGTAGAACAATTTCCATTCATGACTTTCTGGCGTAGAAGAATTCACTTCGAATCCGGCAGATAAAAAGCCGGATTTTGTCTTATAATGGTGTAGCCTGGACTCGTATGCGTTGCAACATCAACGATCAGATGGAAAAATGGTCATAATGTTCATCATCTATCACTTCATCAGCTTTAAAATTTCGAAGAGACGATAATTCAACAACATGGCATCGATACACACACGCTAACTCAAATGTGTTACTGTAAATCCACAGTGTAACCGTAAAAACTGTGTGAATGAGTGGTGTTACTGTGTGAAGCGTCGTGAGAACGGTGAGGGTGTTACTATGATTTGCACGTTTAAGAAAAGATTCAAGAGAACCATAAAGATCCAATCTTTGAAAGATGTTATCAGAATAATCATTAAGAAAATCAACATCCGTTAAAAAAGAAACAACTAGTTCCTACAAAACAAATACTATAAAACAAATGGAAAGTAGTGGCTAAATAGTTAAACCTATACCTCGAAGGCATCAACCCTTTACTACGTGGGACGCTATCGTCGCATTGCCATCAGAAAGTTCTTGTGTGGTGTGGGAATATACTCATGGGTTGATCGGAGCCACACAGTTTCCATCCAAAAAAGAAACTGTGTAGTTCTGATTAACCCACGGATCACTTCAATACATATGGAGATAGCACACAAGATTGCGGACGTCGGATTTATTAATATACCAAAAGTTTTGCTCTGTGTGCAACCGAGGTAAGGTATGATATCTCCATCCTTGTTGTTTAAGACATCTTATTTGAATTTGTTGTAATTCACCCAATAAAAAAAAATTAGAATACAGATTTGGTGGCTAAAGTTAGAGGCACCAAGATATATTGACTTCCAATACTTTCGATATAAGTGTATGTTAATTATATAATTATGATTTCATCTTTGTAAAGAATGAAATAGAAAAAAGTATTGATGAATACAATTCCTAACATAAGTGTACGTATGTTAATTTACACCACGAAAGGACGATAATTTTATTAAAACCGAACCCTTCGCTGGACTACAACCTAGCATAAAGTTAGACTACGGCCCCCAACTCAAGGCTGTACTACAACATATACAAGCCAAGCCTAAACCTCAACAAACAGCATAGCCAAATAATGGGTTGGAGAGAGGAGTGTGAGCTAGAATGAATAAAAGTATTTATCAATCAAAAAAGGGTGCTCAGTAAGAAGACCTCAAGGCCAATTCATTACTTGACAAAATAACAACTACAATAAAATACTACATCCGTCCTAAAATTTAAATCCGTTTAATCTTTCTCGTACAGATGAAGAAAGTTGGTTTTTATTGTAATAAATACTTAATTGGTTATCTAAATAGAGATACATTATGAGACAAAATTAAAAAGTTAATAGACTTACATTTTGGACGGAGGTAATATCAAAATACATAAAGAGAATGTCTTTTCACACAACTAAAAATCTTAACACGGAGAATTTTTTTTCCACTTTTACCCTATAAATTTATGTTTTTTTTTTTTTTTTTGCACTTGTTGATTATGACCGACTTGCAGACAAAATGTTAAAAGTATTCTGGACTCAATTTTAGTCAGAAAGATTTTGAGATCCAGATCGGGTATTAAAACATTCAATATTCCGACTCGCGTTAAATCGAATAATCTTCGTTTTGACTCAAATGGGCCGTAATAATTTGCTAACACGTTGATTCAGCACCGAATTTCAAATAGAATGTTAAAAGTTTGACTCAATTTTACCATAACGCTCTTTCGACTCCAGATTGGATATGAAAACATTTAAAATTCGACTCGAGTTGAATCGGAATAATCATTGCTTTCGACTCAAGGTGGGTCGCCAGAATAATTTCTTTGTAATGAAAAGATGTTCCCTACATAAAATGACGAAATTAAGCTAATTATTACAATAATATTTCCGAGCCAGACTACAGGCACCCCGCCTCACGCTGCCACCGCACGGTATAGGGAGTCTGCCACCTGACATCTTCTCCCGAAAAAGCAAACAACATATTACAAGAATATCACCACCGGCACCCCCTGCTGGAACATAACGACAAGGTCCTAAAGAAATGGCAAGAAGCATTACCGGCGTGAAAAAGAGACAAACAAGCACCCCCACCCCGGAGGTGGTGCCACCGGTCGGAGCTTGACGACGATTGTTTTTACCGATGACCGGCAAACAGAACAGAAGTCGGAGTGGACCACCGAACAGAACAAAAGTTGAAGTTGGAATATTCTACATTTTCATACATTGCATCTATTTAGGGGTGGACGCAAAATCTCGGATAAGGGGGACAATAAATTTTTTAAAGGTAAATAAAAAATTTAAGGGAGGGCAAACTATATGTATCGTCATAAATTTTAGCCAGATTTTTCGGATTAAGAGGAAAGCGAGGCGCTTTTATTTTTACCAGGTGTATGTAGGTCCACCACTGCATCTATTATTACCTCTCTCACGAAAGACATTTGAATCATCAGCAAAAATATTACTATTAAAACTAATGAAGAAAAACCCGACAAAGTAAAACCAATAGTTTTAATTAAAATAATAACCTGATAAATGCATGTATCCGTTCCCCCTAATACAAATACAAAAATGGTTAACTACAACAAAACAATACAAAAAAAATAAAGACATAAAAAGTGAGATGACCAAACTTTTCACAGGTCAAGATACTTCCTTTTATTAGGTTCCTTTTATTAGGGGTGTACATAGTACAGTCCGGTTAGTTTTTTGTAATTTTCCGGACTGAACTGTATCAACGGTTTTCATTTTTTCTAAACTGAACTGAACTGCTCGAACTGCTCAATAATCTGAACTGAATTGGACCAATACAATCCGATTCGATCCAGTTTCTGTTTTCAACTATTTTTAAACTTTCATAAAAGCTCCCAGTTGAATTTGTATCCTATCAATGTGCATTTTAATAACGCATCCAGATGAAACTCGCTATGCAAATATACTAAGCACAAATAAATGTAAGGATCATTTCTTTGACAACCGATAAATACAAAAATCGCCTTAATAACTACTTCAGCACAAATTAAACAAAGGATGCTTTTAACGCAACTTGCATTTTTTTCAGCACAATCTAAAGCCCTACAATGAAGCGGGGAATACAACACTCCCTGCATATATACAACTCTGGAAAAAATACAGGAAAACAAATAATTGTTACCGAAAATGGAGTAGGAAAATTTGAGATATATGACAATGGTGGAATCGCAAAGAGAGACGGATACTTACTCAAAGTATAGGACTGAAGGTGTCCAGAGAATCCACCTTCCAGAGCGGCATAACTTGAAACGGCGCACATCAGAAGCCAAGGGTCAGGTTTGAAGAGCGGCGATGGGTTTTAAGTCATGTTTAAGTTTAGGGTATTGAAATTATATTTATATAATATACATATATTTAATTATACACGTGGGGATGCACGTGTTTTAATTTAGTGAAATGATACATTTGAAAAAAATATTAATTAATATATAATTTATTAAGTATTTATTCCTCGTAAAATATAAAAATGTTATTATATATAATTACACAAAATAATCTTATGTTTTTTGTTAGCATTTTGAATTTATAATTTCATGTACTTGATACATTTAACACCCTTCTAAAGATAATAAGCATTCTAAATTTACAAATCTTTGTATTTAATATATATTGAGAACATGTTCTTTATAATTATCTAGTAAACATGTGAATATTTACAAAAAAAAAAGTAAGCAACTTTTGTGATGTTCTTCTTACTCTAAACAATTCATTTTGATAAGTGCATTCAAAAATTATAAAATGTGTTTCTCAAAAAAATAAATAAATTATAGAATGTGGGTTTCATGTGCATATAATTTTATATGTTTATAATATCATAGATATGAATATACTTTAGTAATTGTAAAGTAACACTTATTAAACAAAGTAACATTTGAGATAATGATCAGTATATTTTAAACATTTGATGTATAAATCTAAGATTCAATTTTAATTAGTATGATAGAAAGAATTGTGAATCTGTAGAATTTTATTGTCAGTTGTAAATGGTTAGACATATACTTTAATCATTATAACTATCATTCAGTTATATTATAAGTTATATATTCATCGTTCCTATTTAATTGATGAAGTTGCCAAAACCATGTATACCAAGGTCAACATATCTCTCCGCATAATAAATGCTTCTATTTAATAGATGGATTATACAAATTTGGAATTACTCTTTGTCCCAATTTTACCGCCATATTATCTTTGGATTAGACATAATCAACTCATCTTAAATGCCCTTATTTCTTTTCTTTCTCAAAATATCATCTCGTAAATCACTCGAAAAAGACTTCGTGAGGCATGAAATACTTTATATGATACATATGCAAAGCCATCTCTGTGGCCAAATCAAACAAATTAAACAGTACCTCAAATCTATGCAAAAAAAGTTCTCAAACAATCTCTAATTATCTTCATGTTATGAAAACTAAAGCTGATAAATTAGTCGACGGATCTGGATGATCTTGTGAATCTTATTTCAGACAATATGAGAGATGACTATAAAGACTTGGCTAGGGTTATTCAAACACGTGACACCCCTATTGATTTTGAAGAGCTCTAAGAAAATATATTTAATTATGAGACTCTTCTGTCTAAAGATGCCACGGTTCACTTTTTCTGGTCTTGCTACAACTCATTTGGCCGTACGACATCCCTCTCCCAGTGCTGGTTCGTTTCCACGTCTTACTATTCCTGATTCTTGGAAACATGCACAAAATACTTTCTCTCATGCAGTAGCCTCGAGTTTTCACCCTAAAAAACCCTACTTGGTTATTTCCAGTGTGGAAAGTGCAAGGACATTCAGAGAAATGGCGCAATTCTTACCAGGTTCAACCTCATACAAAATTTTCTCATTCGATCCAGTCCTCCAACATTGCGTCCTCTTCAAGCACATTTGGATGCTCTGTCATCTTCTCTATGGCTTCTTGGTAGTGGTGCCATGCATCATGTTACCACTGATGTCAAATATTTGGCATTACGCATGCCTTATTCTGGCAATGAAGGCATCGTGGTTGGTGATGGAAATAATATTTCCATCACACACATAAGTTTTATTTTTCTCTCTACTCCTTTAAAATAGTTTATGTTTGACGATATATGAAATCCTCTGGGTTACAATTAAGTTGATATTCGGGTAAATGTACCTCTAGGTGATGATCCAAATAACTTTTTGAGTGGATTTGAGAGGGGTCCTTCAAAACACACAAAAATGTGAAGGGTCGTGGAGCTTGCCTTCAGGGGATACTCTGGTGCTCAAGTTAATATTTTGAATAGAGGAATTTCTATTAAGACGGTAAGCAGGAATGTATAGCGATCATATTACGTGTGTACCTTGTAATTGAGGATGATGATACTTTATATAACACTCCTTCGTAGGGGGTGAATTATGATGCAATCAAGTAATGGTTAAGGGAGTTTACCATGTATTGATGTAATGAAGCCTGCTATGGAGCAGTTAGAGCTCAGGCTATAACGGAACATGAAATTTCAAAGCCATCACTATATCCGTTACTATTATGGAGTAATATCTCGCGTGATGTCCGGAACACTCATTGAAGAGAATGTAAGCTGTTGGTCCCTTGAAAAGGCTTTGGTTAAGTTTAGAGGGGGGTGAATAAACTTAACACTTAAAACTTTGGAGTTAACAAATTTCGCAACTTCAGAGATCACGATACTTGAAGATCTGCTAATACCTCAAGAGCTCTCACGATAAGCAATGAGTCTCTTGATAGTTGAGTTTCTTTGAATTTGTGCAAATTGTTTAGGTATATTTTACTATATTTTGGGCTTAATCCCTAAACAATTTACCTTATTTTTAAGGGAAATAAATGAGAAAAGCGTGTTTTTAACCGTTAAATTCCTATAACGGTTATTAAGAGGTTATAATTTAATTATGAGGAAATATTGAGGTTAAATGTTATTTTGTTACACATTTTTATTATTATTATTATTATTATTATTATTATTCGATGACTTGGTGTAACAACAATTTTAAGTAAAATAAAGAAATGCAGGGGGGTGTTATTTATTGAGAGATTTATCTCATTCAATCAAGTGATTTCAAAATAAAGAAGAAAATCGGAGCATTGAAGAGAGGATAAATCAAATCTGGTCGAAAGAGTGAAGTGGGGAACACGGTATACGAAGCACGGTGTGAACGCAGACAAGTGGTACGCTCGGTCGACCGAAAGTCCGTGTTATTCGGTCGACCGAGCCAAGACGCTCGGTCTACCGAGGCTGAATTGACGCGTTTTTTTTCTAGATCCTTTCTTTTGTCGGCAAAACTCCTATATAAGCAGCACCATTCGAGTAGAAACAAGGACACAGAAAAATACAGAAAAAACATTAGCAATAGAATAGCAATAAATTAGATTCATAGTCTTTCTTTTATTTGTCTTTCAATTTCATATTCAGCAATAAGGGTTTTATTATGAAGAAGATGAGTGGCTAAGGGCTCAAGGCTAAAACCACCATGTGAAGCCACCATCACCGGAATAAACAAGGATTTTGCATTTATTCGTTCTAGTAAGCTTTCTTGTTCTTCCTTCATGTTTTGATTGTTTATTTGCAATGTCTATGAACCATACATGTGTTGCATGCTGATCGAATTTAAATAAACGAAAGTTGATAAATTCATAGATTACCGTGAAAGAGAGTGATAATATTTCTTCCAACAAACGAGAGTTGAGGGAGAATATTGTTAGATTAGGATTTTTATCCGTATATTTGCTTCGTAAATGCGTTAGTTACACCGAGAGGTGGACTAATTAGCGGTGTTAAATCGAGAGAGGAAACGCCTATTTAGTAGATATTAATCCAAGGCTTGCAAATGAATATGTGATTTTCTTGTTAATTTCGGTGGGGTGGTGGAACAACGGTGAGTTCTAGTTGTTTAATTAAAATTGTTACAAAAAGATTTATCAAGCAGTAGTTTTTTTTCTTTCCGCTTTTGAAACCTTTATTTTGTTTTTAATCCAAGATCGTAATCATAAATCTTAGAAAGAAATCGAAGGCAAGAACTATTTTCGTACAAGTCCCTGTGGATACGACCCGGTTTCACCACTATAGCTGGGAGCCTTTGCACTTGGGGCTGACATCGGTTTTTAATTAAATTTTATCACTGTTGTGTAAAAACCGCAACAAGTTTTTGGCGCCGTTGCCGGGGACTTGGCACGGAAAGTTTTCGTTTTCAGTCTCTGTAATTTCTGGACGGTCGCGAATTCCGGTGCTTACTAATTTTTCATAAAAAAAAAAAAAAAAAAATAATTTCAGTTCGGTCGACCGAACCTGACCTCTCGGTCGACCGAGAGTTTTTTTTTTTTTTTTTTTTTCTCTGCTTGCGTGATAGTGATAGTCTTACAAGATTCGCTCGCTATATTATATTTGCTTTTTTGAACTGCTTTGAGTCCTGTTTTAGCTTAGTTTTTAGTTGTTGAGTCTAATTAAAGGATTATACTTAATTTATATATATATAATAAATAAAATTTATTTTGACCCGAACATTTGGTTCGAACGTGGTTTATGCAAACTCAAACTCACGGGGGACCACTTTTATATAACCCGGAGCTAGAGCGAACCATCGTTCGACCGAATAGACGTTTGGCTCGACTCGCCGGATCAACGGACGAGGCAAATGATCCTAAAGAATACGTTGAGGAAGAAGCCCAAGTTGAAGAAATGGCAGATCAAAGGACATTGGCGACTATGCCATGCCGCTCATCGTGAAAGTAAATCCGAGTCGTGATTCCCGAAATCACGGCCGATAATTTCGAACTCAAAACTTCTTTAATCAACTTGGTGAGAGGTTCCACATTCCATGGCTTCTCCACTGAGGACCCACACGATCACATTCACTCATTTCTAGAATCGTGCGGGACTACTTTAATCAAAGGGGTCACCGAGGACGCCCGAGGATGAAACTTTTTTCCTTTCTCTTTGAAGGAGAAGCGAAAGAATGGTATAAATCTTTACGATCGACTCCATTACTTCGTGGGAGGAGTTGGAGAAAGAATTTTTGAGCCGATTACTTTCCACCGCAAAGACGGCTCATCTTCCGAATCAGATATTCACTTTTGTGCAACCGAGAGGAATCGCTTTTTGCGATGCATGGAAACGATTTAAGTCTCTCTGAGAAAGTGCCCCACCATAAAATTTGGATAAACAAAGATTGGTCAACACTTTCTATAGTGGTTTGACCGAATTGACTAAGGAATGGTGAATAGTTCGCTGGAGGTGCATTTAGAGAAAGACACGAAGAGGTATGGACGTTGTTTGAAGGTATTGCAAAGTATAATTATGCCCTACCTATAAGGGTGCATCCAAATAAGAGCTCGACTCAGGAAGTATGAGGTAGATGAGACCACACTTAAAAAGCTCGATTAGCCGCACTACGAGAAGCAAGTGGCGGCAATGAATGTTCAAAGTCTTAGTATGTGACAACCGCCATGGCCAAGGCCATCGCGATGTCGTGCCGCTTGACCCAATCTCTCGGTCAAAGCTGTGCAAAACAATGTTGTTTGCCAAAATTGCGATACTATTGGGCACACATTCCATCAATGTCATCTATTCTTTGCATTCGAGAGGAGGTGAATGCATTCGGTTCTCAAAATTATCGACCTTTGGGTCGAATCAGAACACTCAAGGGTTTAATTCATCTGGAGTGACCCTTACAGGTAGAAAATCCCCATCGTTTCAGGCCCCAGGCCTAACTCGAGCAATTTTCAATCAACTCGACCGGCATGGAACAATAATCCACCGGTCAATTAAAATCAAAATCGAATCAATCATTTCAGATCTTAGAACAAAAGTTGAGTGAGCAAGTCACGGCCAACACTCAGTTGGCAAATGCATTGAGTACTTTGACCAGTACAGTGAGGAATTTAGAGGTGCAAATGGGACAGATTTCGGGGCAGCAAGCAAATCGACCTCAAGGTCATTTGCCGAGTTTTATCGAGAAGAACCCCGAGGGGTTAACGTGATCCAGAATGACGAATACTTGCACCGATCTGGCTGCACCATGGAACTATGGTCAAGATGAGTTGAATGTCGTAAATCTGAGGAGTGGGAAAGCGGTTGGCGGTCAGGCCAACCAGGGAAACGAATAGCCCCTCCTGCGAGCAGAGAGGCAGGAGGGGAAGATCTTCTTTCTCCTCAGAAGGATGCTGGGACGGCTGTTGAGCCAAGTGAAAAAGGAAATTCTGAAAGAAATGTGAGAGTTGAGAATCTGCTTTGAAAGAAGTCGGATTCTAAGTTGAGTTCTGGGAAGCATGTGAGGTGGAAAGATAGGGAAGACAAAGCAATCAATCATAAGACAGCAAAGAAGAACTTCACTGAGGAGGACTTTGCTGATCTCCCTTACCCACCTAGCAAGAACAAGCTGTCATTAACAGTCGATAAGGAGTATAAGAAGGTTATCGATTTGCTCAAGAATACTGAGGCAAACATTCCATTAGTTGATCTTTTGGTAGGGATGCCAAAGTATACAAAGTTATAAAGGGACGCAGTGAGTTCGAAGAAGAAGCTTCAAGAGCTCGAGCACATAGTGTTGAATGAAGAATGCTCCGCAATCGGCCGACTAAACTTCTGTGAAGTGTCCCGACCCTGGTAAATTCACGATTTCGTACTATCGAGAACAGGACTTCCACAATGTTTTATGCGATTCGGGAGCATCAGTCAATCTGATGTCTACTTCAATCTTCCAATCTCTTGGATTGGATCAATCTATTACTCTTAGACCTATTTCTCTTCAACTTGCAGATAGAAGTGTGAAGTATGCAAGGGCTCAGAAGATGTGTTGGTCAAGGTTGAGAACTTCATATACCCAGCTGATTGGGTAATCATGGACATGACCAATGATGAGAAAACCCCCTTGATCCTTGGAAGACCTTTTCTTGCAACCGCCCGTGCCTTACTAGATTCCTACAGTGGCGAGATAACCCTACATTTGGAGGATGAGAGTGTAAAGTTCAATGTGGGCAATGCGGTGAAGCACGATCCAAAGTGACACTTGTTTAGCTATTGAGGACGATTTCACTGATGAGTATGATGAACAAGTGTTCATGGGTAGTTGGGATGAGGAAGAATTCAATAAACAACTGCAACTTGGGTGATGAGGAGTGGAAGAAATTTTTAGAAGAGATTGAGAAGGAGGAAAAGGAAAGTTTTGATTACCAGGAGACGGTAGAAAAAAATGAGGAAGAGGCATGGTGACATGGCGATTTGCAAAAGGGATGAAACCCCGTCATTTGGGAGGCCATGATGCTTGAGCCCTTATGATAAGCTTGGAGATCTGGAGCTTAAGGGCGATAAATTAAGACCAAGTGTGGAGGAGCCACCGTCGATTTAGTGTTGAAACCCTTGCCTCAACACTTGAAATACATTTTTCTAAGGGGACGGTGATAAACTCCCTTTGATCATTTCATCTAAGTTAGAACCAAAGGAGGAAGAAAAGCTTATCAAAGTCTTTGCAAGATAATATCCTCGCTTTGGTTGGCAAGTGGGAGATATCAGGGATAAGCCCCGATATCTGTATGCACAAGATCAGGGCTGTTGAGGATCGAAGAAGGTCGCGATGACCTCAGAGAAGGCTAAACCCTCACACGCAGGAGGTCGTTAAGAAGGAAATCATCAAATTGCTTGACATGGGTATCATCTACCCAATAGCCGATAGTGAATGGGTGAGCCCCACTCAGGTGGTGCCAAAGAAAGGAGGGATTACTATTGAGAAGAATGAAAAGGGGAAGAGATTGCCCTACGGAAAGTCACTGGGTGTGAGTTTGCATCGACTCTGAAGACTAAATGAGGTAACTCTAAAAGACCACTTCCCTTTCCATTCATTGACCCGGCTCCTTGAGAGGCTTAGTGGCAAGCAATTTTATTGTTTTACGGATGGCTATTCAGATACTTTCAGATAGCTATCGACCCATCGATCAAGAAAAGACTACCTTCACTGTCCCTCAGGCACCTTCGCCATCGAAGAATGCCATTTGGTCTCTCGCAACACACGGCTACATTTCAAAGATGTGTCTTTGGCTATCTTTGATGGTTTAGTGGAGAAGGTGATGGAGATTTTTATGGATGACTTCTCTGTGTTCGGGACAGTTTAGACCACTTTGCTTATACAATCTTGATAAAGTTTTGTCCCGGTGCATAGAGAAGGACTTAGTCTTAAATTGGGAGAAGTGCCACCGATGGTGGAAGAGGAATTGCGGGACACAAGGTGTCCAAAGAAGGTATTGAGGTCGACAAAGCGAAGGTAGAAGCTATTGAAAAATGACATACCCCAAAAATGCAAGAGAAGTAAGAGGATTCTTGGGTCATGTCGGCTTCTATAGGCGATTCATCAAAGACTTTTCTAAAATAGCCAAGCCTTTGTCATCTCTCTTAAGAGAAGATGTGAAGTTTATTTTCACCCCTGAGTGTGAAAGAGCGTTTAAAGAATTAAAAGACAAGTTGGTTACCTCGCCAATTCTTATAGCACTGACCGAAAGCTCCTTCGAGCTTATGTGTGATGCCTCTAATTATGCAATGGGCGTGGTGCTAGGTCGAGAGTGGACGGAAGGTTCCGACCCATCTACTACGCTAGTCACACTTTAAACCCAGCGCAAGTAAATTATGCAACAACTGAGAAGGAGTTGTTGGCAGTAGTTTTTGCCATGGATAAATTTAGAAGCTACTTGCTTGGGTCGGAGGTCACGGTCTGGACAGACCATTCTGCATTGAAGTATCTGTTGAACAAGGCTGATGCCAAGCCTCGTTTGTTGAGATGGATCTTGATTTTACAAGAGTTTGATGTTCATATCCGGGACAAGAAGGGTAGCGAGAATGTGGTAGCTGACCACATGTCTCGGCTGACCGACGATCCTCAGGTAGAGTCGGATGAGATTGGAATTGATTTTCCAACTTAGCAACTCATGACCATTGATGTGTGCGAGGTTGCTCCTGCCCGTGCTGGAAAAGGTTCTCCTTGGTTTGCACCTTTTGCAAACTTCTTGAGCGGCAGATATCTGGACCCTGACCTGACATATCAGCAAAAGAAGAAATTCTTTTCGGATTTGAACTATTATGTGTGGGACGATCCCATTCTCTTCAAGCGTTGCAAGGATGGATTGCTCCGTAGGTGTGTCCCTGAGTTCGAGCAGAGGGACATTATGGAGCAATGCCATGGTGGACTGTGGGAGGTCATTATGGAGTGGGAAGACTAGCTGCGAAGATTTTTCATCCGGTTTCTCTGGCCAACAATTTTTAAGGATACTGAGAGAACTTTGTAAAGTGGTGTGACGGTGCCAACGCACGGTAAACTTTCTCGGCGAATGGACATGCCCCTCCACCCCATCCAAGAATGCGAGGTTTTCGACGTATGGGGTATTGATTTCATGGGACCGTTTCCGTCCTCGTATGGGAACAAGTACATCTCGTCTCGCGCCGACTACGTGTCAAAGTGGGCAGAGGCGATAGCAACATCGCAGTAATCGACCACAAAGTGGTCAAGAACTTCCTAAAGAAAAATATTTTCACGCGGTTTGGTCTGTCCACGAGCCTCATCATCTGATTTGAGGAACTCACTTACGCAATACTCCACTAGAAAAGATCTTAGAACGATATGGGGTAAAACACAAAAGCGCTACCCCTATCACCCTCGACGACAGTGGACAAGTTGAAGTGAGTAACCAAGCCTCAAGAACATTCTTGAGAAGACGTTGAATTCTAATAGACGGATTGGAGTCGTAAACCGGATGATGTGCTGCGGGCCTACAGATGCGACCTTCAAGACTCCTATTGGCACGTCTCCGCTTTGAGATGGTTTATGGCAAGGCTCGCCACCGCCAATCGAGCTTGAGCACGAGAGGCGTTCGGGCTATTAAATTCTTGAATTTTGATAGCCGATTATGCAGAGAAAAGCGATTATTGTAGTTGCGAGAGCTTGATGAGTTCGACTCCAGGCTCACAAGAGCTCGAGAATCGATGGAAAGGACTAAACCGCTTCACGACAAGAAAATCAAGATTAGGGAATTCAAAGCGGGCGAGTGGGTTTTCTTGTTGATGAGACCTAAACCTAACCTTGGAAACGGCGCGTAAAGGCGACGGACATTACCTAGGCTATACAGATCCTAACTGGCAGTGTACCGGGTCAAATTGTAGTGCTAGTCTGGTGAGTCAGTCGTATTCTCGGGGAAAACATGGTAATTCTTTTAAGTGGGGTTAAACACCAAGAAGCTATTATTAACTCGATCTAAGTCGCAGCTTTTACTTTTTCCTGGGGTTAGATAGTTAGATCGGTTAGATTAGTTAGTAATGTTAGAGTTAGATGTTAGTAAAATGTAAAATAAAACAAATAAATACTAATATAATATATATTTTGGATCTAGCCAAGAATACTTTTTCTTGAATCAATATCTTTTAGTAGAATTAAATGAGGCAGATCTTCCTTTATTCAAGGTGTAAATTATATATGAATCGGTGTACTCACCAAAAGCTAGACAACTCCTCCTCATGACGAGCGTATGAAATTGTCATATGTCCATTGCATCACCCAAGGTCCACAATCGTTACGGTTTTTACGAGCAGTCCCGAGTACAAATCTACCTTTAGATAAAAGGAGTCATTCCGTTCGTCAAACGGTCAATTTTATTTAAAAGGCTCCGGTTGTCAAAGCCGGACGATTCAACTTTCCGGTTTAAGTTTCAATTAAACTGATGATTTAACATTATTACGATCTCGAGTACAAATGTCAATAAAATTTATCTTTCCCAAGACAAATCGCTCGGTAGAAAGCGGGTTCCGTTGTCACGCGTTTTCACTCGGCCAATTTTACCCTCCGGTCTTTCAATTTTAACGTTTCATTAAGCGCAGAAAGAAAGAGATTCATCATAATTGATTTTAATCATTATTACCAGAGTCGATCATTCATTTTACCAAAAGATTAACTAATTGATTCATATCTTGGCTAGATATATTTTTAGTTTAATATCATATATAAATAGAAATAGAAATAATAAACATAACAATTTTAGAATATATTACCCAAGTTATGACTATCGAATCAAAGTCGTTTCCACCGGATCTAACATGCCAAAGCTTGAAATCAACAATCTTCGATAATTATTCCGCCATACAACGATACTATAACCATTTTATTTATATATGTGAAAAACATATATACATACATATGTATATATATATATGTATATACAGTACTAAAATAAAAGAAGATAGATGAAAATATATATATATATGGATGTATATATATATATTAGGACGACGTGTGTGTGTGTGTATATATATATATATATATATATATATATATATATATATATATATATATATATATATAAAATAAAAAGAAGAAGAACAGAGGAAGGAACGAAAGAAGAAGAAAGAAAGAAGGAAATAAAAGGGGCATTTTATTTGATCCTGAAGGTGTGCTATATATAGGAAATTGGGGAGGGCCGGACCGGGTCGGGAAAGTGGCGGACTGGGTCGGTGGTAATGATTACATAACAACTCAGCGTAATTTAGATCCTTCGATTATATTTATTGGAATAAAACTTCTAAAATTCATATCTTGAAATTGTAGACCTCCAAAATTGCAAACGAAATGCCAAAATTAAGGTCTCGAGAAACTCTACAACTTTCATTAAGGACTCTTCTTCAGAAAACGTCTTCTTGAGTACCTCGTGTTCCTCCGAACATTTTTCGGGATTTTTACGAAATTGAATCAATTAGCCACTTGACCACCATTTGAGTTGTAGAAGTCCGATTGACTTAATTCAAAATCCATTGGAAATATTTCTTGAAGATATACAACTTTTATTAAGGAAACTTCTTCAAAATGTCGTTTTGATGAGCCATTCGTATGTCGTGTCGTTTTGAGATTTCCGCTAATCTGAATCGATTAGTTAATTGACCATAACTTGAGTTGTAGACCTCTAATTGACGTAATTCAAAGTGCGTTGGAAAGCTTATGTGAAGATCTACAACTTTCATTAAGAAGTCATCCCCTGAAAATGCCTCTAAGCTGGGTCAAATCTCCGTCGAAACAGGTTTTGGTTTTAAGTATGTAAGATAATTTGATCCATTTGAACTCGTAAGCTTGTGGCATCTTCTTCTAATCCTCTAAACACATCTTTTAGACTCAAAACATGTCGTTACGTGGAATCTTGGTCAATGTATAATCTCGCAATGAACCACCAAAATACCAAACGTAAACCGACATTTACACTCCGGTTACTAAACCGGTACAAAACTAATAAAAATACGATAATTTATATAATAACTACTACTTATACGTTTGAATAAAACTTAGTAATTTTGACTTGATTTGATACAATAATGCTCAAAATGGTATCAATATTGGGGTAAAATGTCGTAATAATGATCATAAATTTATCTCTCATCACAACCCCTACTTAGCTTTTTTGGTCGTCCTCGAAAGCAAAACAAGCGATAAAACAAAATGAATAAGAGATAAATTCATGAAGATAGAAGATATAAGAGACAACCGGATGTTGCAACCGTATAGAATTACAACCAGGCGTTAACCTCAATATAAATGTATAACAGTGTGTGTGTGACAAGCAAGCTTTTCAATTTCCACTATCCTCTCTTGAATAATTCAAGCAAACGCACAAATATCCATTTAGACAAATTTCTAATGACTTTCCTAGGTATAAGCGATATGAATAGCCCACACAAAGTTCTCTGTGTACTTATTAGGATAATCCCTAAAGCATATCATTCAGGTTTATCTTTGGGATAAATGGAAGATAACTAAGTTTTCAACCATGCTCTGTTCTTATTATTTTTTTCATAGAATACTAACATATCCGAACTTATTGCCAAAATCGACTATCTTGCAAGCGTCATGAGGTGAGATTGAATACATTAATACCTATCTAACTTTTTTTCTTTCTTTTTTTTTTTTTTTTTTTCACATTTGTAGCATATGCCCTCATTCCCAGCAATAGGACGTTTCGTGATAACACCCTAGCTGGACTACTATCATCAGGCAGTCGGGAGCTTTTAAACCTCATAGTGATATAGGGACGTTTCGTGATAACGCCTCATCGCACTCAAATCATTGGTAGCTACAACCGACATATAAATATTTCATCTTATTTTGGTATTCTTCCTTAACTTATATCCTTTCTATCACATTCAAACCTTCAGATATTCACAGTACACGTTCAAAAGTTAGGTACTAAGTTACTGTTATTATCTATAGAATAACCACTAGGATACTGAATGGATACAGTTTAAAATTTTCGCTTCAATATCAAAGGCTTACGTGAACAATGAATTCATGTTACACAAATATATTTGGAATTACCATGCACTTACGGTTCACATTGGTTATACACATCCAAATTGATCATTATATCTTCAAATCCATGAAATATATACCTTATACAATTTATTTTAATCAACTAAATAATACTCGAAAAAAATCGAAAACTAAGAGATTTATTGATACAAAATAAACATTAACGCCATTGCTAGACCAACGACTCCACTCCCCACTTACGAACTTACATTGTCCTCAATGTAAAGTGAGTGTAAATAAGTTGTTGGGAAAGCAATGGTGCACTAAAACAAGTCAAAACAAAAACTCGGATGATAAAAAAGAGTGGGTGGGTGGCTTAAAGTTATGACCTCCTCAATTCCATAGTATTTGAACTAATACATGTCACACGTTATTTGAAATTTAAAACAGACTAGATCATGAAATGAAATATGTGAGAAAGTATTAACTCTGAGTCTTTTATACCCAGATCCTCAAGGGTTATTTCAAATTGTTCTAACAACCTAAGTCTAAGAAATGATGCATTTGAATTTTATCTTTGTTATCCATCAGGATTTTCGGATAACCACCTAATCGTTCCCGTTTAATGTCATTCAAACATTCATCCTGAGACTTGGTGAAACAAAATGAAAATCAATCCGAAGTATTACCAAAGTATCATCCAAAGTATGAGTAATTATTATATTTAACATTTTTATGGTTGCCTCCCGGTAGCGCTTTTAGTTAACGTCGTTTGCTCGACCAAAATGATAATGATTAACTAATATAATATACTAAACAAAACGGGATACTTCTAACAATTACTCACAAAAGCACGTAACAATTAAGCACATAATCCACTAAAAATAAATGCTTAAGGAGTAAAAGGAAGGATAGTACCCGTCATTGACTACATTTATAGTCTATAGCCAGACTTTATCGTGCTTTAGTTTTCTAATGTATCTTGGTGGTGGGTCATCCTCACGCACCGCATCCTTCTTCAATCTTGGTTTCCAACAGAGGTTAGACAATTTCCACCAATCTACACGATTCTTGACCTTTTCCTTTGATTTTCGAGCTTTAGGTTCATGAGCTTTCACATTATCTTGAAGTCATCTTCTTCAATTACTGCGTGTTAGTACAATCCACAAAAAAAAAACACAAAGTGTACACACAAGAACAAGATTCTAGTGTAATGCATGGATATTTCAATGAATTGTAAGTGTTGAAGACAACGCTCTCATGATTAACTCCCAAACTAAACTCTCCCTTACAAATATCGATGAAAGGGATATTAATATTTAAGCACCGAAAAGTGTCGAGAAAACATGCATACTTCTCATCGTTAAATGAAGATGGTAAAGCTTCCTTGAATGATTGTGCCTTTTGAGGACATTGTGTGTCATCATTCAAGACCTTTTCTTCAAAATATGCTTTGGATATGGTGTTGTCCTATCTGGTTGAACCGAGATGAATTTGGATTGAGCCGGATAAGGTTCGGTTTGAAATGGCCCTTTAGATTCCATATTCTTCTTATATTTACCATCTAAATCATCATCTACTTCATTATTCCCGAATTTTTCTAATCCATTACTTCCACAGATCCTTCTACTTACAGTAATAACAAAGATTTACCCCACTCTGCATTTCTTTCGATATTACTTGGCAATCCTTCCGAGGGTTTTCTTGCTTTTACGTTCTACTTCTCTACTCAAATGATATTCCAAATTCGTAATGAAGCTTCTACAATTCTCATTACGGTATCATGTCCACTCATAGATGTTTTCACGCGTACTCATATCCTTAGTGATCGTACTGCACTATAGAAGTCATCATGGTTTCTATATTCTCGAGCTTGAGTAGATATCATACCCATCGATTTTTGATTAATTTCTCCCATTTATCAACTCCTTCAAAGTTGAGTTGAACTTTGGGTGACTTGGTATGCTTTGAGTGGTATATTGTGGATATGGTTTAGGTAATGATTGTAGGTTCTGATTCGAGGTATCTCCTTGATAACCTTGATATGGATTCTTATATTGAACTGGATACAGCGGTTCTCCTTGCTTACTAGGGGTTTCAGACCAACGAAAAGTAGGGTGATCTCTTCTTATAGCATTAAACGAGTTTGAATATGCATTGTTCAAATTCCTATGCTGTAAAAAACTCACCTTTTCCCTTGAATATCCTTTTGGTTCTTCCATCCCTAATGACACATTATCATGACTTGAGTAGTTATTTGATATGATATTTTCTGAGTTTACATTTTTACTGGCTAATAAGCCGTCAAATTTCCTACTCAAATTCTCCAAGTGTGCTAGAACTTCCGTATTCGATGTATATTCTCCTGCAAATGCTACTTTTCTTGTGATAGAACCGGTTTCCCACATACGATTATTTTTGGAAATCTTTTCTATAGCATCGTAAACTAATTGAGCTTCACTCATCATTAAAGAACCACCACATGCATGATCTACATCAGCACGTGAATCTTTCCTTAATTTACGACAGAAAAGTTGGATTTGCATATCTAAGGAATAACCATGATCGGGACAAGCTCTTAATAACCTTTTAAACCTTTCCCAAGCATTCCCAAGCATTTCTTCAGATCCTTGTTTAAAGTTGGCAATTTCGACTATTAATTCCAATTTTCTACTAGGAGTAAAATATTGCTTTAAGAACTCGGATTGAATCTCCTCCCAACTAGTCAATGAATGATGTGGAAGTGACAAAAACCAATCTCGTGCTCTTCCTTTTAAAGAAAAAGGAAACAAAGACATCCTCGTTAATTCCCGATGAGCACCATGACTTTTGGCTGTATTACACAATTCTTGAAAAGATAGAGATGATGATGTGGATCCTCATCATCTTCTCCTAGAAATTGGGCTCTTGTGTCAATTAAACCAAAAGATGAGATTTTATTTCGAAATTATTTGCTCCTTTATTGGGTAAACAAATTGGATTATTAATCTGGTACCTTCTTACGGTCTGATCACATATAGGTCTCGGGTTAGGCTGGTTTCGATTATTACGATTATGCTTATTCCGATTCGATTATTTCTATTATTTCGATTCGGTTATTAGGTTGAGGTAAATTCGATTAAGGTTTTGGCCATACCTTGAGCATGAGCAATCCCTTGTTCAGGTGTTTCACCAACGGTTTCGACCATTTTAAGTAACTCGATTTGACAATTCTTGTGGAATAGAAAATATCGAATAGAAAATAACACGAAATCGATAAAAAACCACTTTTTTTCTCCTCGGTAATTACCGAATCCACTCGATATTTACTGAGTAGTTTTTTTTTTTTTTTTTTTCTCTCTCGGTAATTACCGAAGCCACTCGGTATTTATCGAGTATTTTTATAAAAAAATTGATATCTTACCAAATAGGTAGGTACCAATGAAAATAAAAATACAAATGAGATTGAGAAATGTATTGATTTATCCTCAATTGTTATGACCACGCGTTTACTTTCTACTATCGAAAATAGAAAATAACTCGAATTTGGTAGAAGAAGAAAATTGGTAACTAAAAGAAGGTAGATACCAACGGAAAATAAAAATAGAAATGTGATAAGAAGAGTGTTGACTTATCCTCGAGAATTTTGAGCTAATACAAGTAGTAACCCTAGACACAAAGAAAGAAATTAGCGACGTTTTCCCCGGCAACGGCGCCAAAATCTTGATGACTCTAAACCTAACTCTTGGAACGGCGCGTAAAGTCGACGGACATTACCTAGGCTATACAGATCCTAACCGGCAAGTGTACCGGGTCAAATTGTAGTGCTAGTCTGGTGAGTCAGGTCGTATTCCTCAGGGAAAACATGGTAATTCTTTTAAGTGGGGTTAAACACCAAGAAGCTATTATTAACTCGATCTAAGTCGCAGTTTTTACTTTTTCCTGGGGTTAGATAGTTAGATCAGTTAGATTAGTTAGTAATGTTAGAGTTAGATGTTAGTAAAACAGAAAATAAAACAAATAAATACTAATATAATATATATTTTTGGATCTAGCCAAGAATACTTTACTGAATCAATATCTTTTAGTAGAATTAAATGAGACAGATCTTCCTTTATTCAAGGTGTAAATTATATATGAATCGGTGTACTCCTAAGCTAGACAACTCCTCCTCACACGAGCGTATGAAATTGTCATATGTCCATTGCATCAGTCCAAGGTCCACAATCATTACGGTTTTTACGAAGCAGTCCCGAGTACAAATCTACCTTTAGATAAAAGGAGTCATTCCGTTCGTCAAACGGTCAATTTTATTTAAAAGGCTCCGGTTGTCAAAGCCGGACGATTCAACTTTCGGTTTAAGTTTCAATTAAAGCGATGATTTAACATTATTACGATCTCGAGTACAAATGTCAATAAAATTTATCTTTCCCAAGACAAATCGCTTCGGTAGGAAAGCGGGTTCCGTTGTCACGTTTTCACTCGGCCAATTTTACCCTCCGGTCTTTCAATTTTAACGTTTCATTAAGCGCAGAAAGAAAGAGATTCATCATAATTGATTTTAATCATTATTACAGAGTCGATCATTCATTTTACCAAAAGATTAACTAATTGATTCATATCTTGGCTAGATATATTTTTAGTTTAATATCATATATAAATAGAAATAGAAATAATAAACATAACAATTTTAGAATATATTACAGGGTTATGACTATCGAATCGGGTCGTTTCCACGGATCTAACATGCCAAAGCTTCAAATCAACAATCTTCGATAATTATTCCGCCATTACAACGATACTATAACCATTTTATTTATATATGTGAAAAACATATATACATACATACGTAGATATATATATGTATATACTTACTAGAAAATAAAAGAAGATAGATGAAATATATATATATATGGATGTATATATATATATTAGGACGTGTGTGTGTGTGTGTGTATATATATATATATATATATATATATATATAAAATAAAAAGAAGAAGAACAGAGGAAGGAACGAAAGAAGAAGAAAGAAAGAAGGAAAGAAAAGGGGCATTTTATTTGATCCTGAAGGTGTGCTATATATAGGAAATTGGGGGAGGGCCGGACCGGGTCGGGAAAGTGGCGGACTGGGTCGGTGGTAATGATTACATAACAACTCAGCGTAATTCTAGATCCTTCGATTATATTTATTGGAATAAAACTTCTAAAATTCATATCTTGAGTTGTAGACCTCCAAAAATTGCAAACGAAATGCCAAAATTAAGGTCTCGAGAAACTCTACAACTTTCATTAAGGACTCTTCTTCAGAAAACGTCTTCTTGAGTACCTCGTGTTCCTCCGAACATTTTTCGGGATTTTTACGAAATTGAATCAATTAGCCACTTGACCACCATTTGAGTTGTAGAAGTCCGATTGACTTAATTCAAAATCCATTGGAAAGCTTTCTTGAAGATATACAACTTTTATTAAGGAAACTTCTTCAGAAAATGTCGTTTTGATGAGCCATTCGTATGTCGTGTCGTTTTGAGATTTCCGCTAAATACGAATCGATTAGTCAATTGACCATAACTTGAGTTGTAGACCTCTAATTGACGTAATTCAAAGTGCGTTGGAAAGCTTATGTGAAGATCTACAACTTTCATTAAGAAGTCATCCCCTGAAAATGCCTCTAAGCTGGGTCAAATCTCCGTCGAAACAGGTTTTGGTTTTAAGTATGTAAGATAATTTGATCCATTTGAACTCGTAAGCTTGTGGCATCTTCTTCTAATCCTCTAAACACATCTTTTAGACTCAAAACATGTCGTTACGTGGAATCTTGGTCAATGTATAATCCTGCAATGAACCACCAAAATACCAAACGTAAATCCGACACGACACTCCGGTTACTAAACCGGTACAAAAACTAATAAAAATACGATAATTTATATAATAACTACTACTTATACGTTTGAATAAAACTTAGTAATTTTGACTTGATTTGATACAATAATGCTCAAAATGGTATCAATATTGGGGTAAAATGTCGTAATAATGATCATAAATTTATCTCTCATCAACTGTATAATACCAGGTTACATCTGTTTCCTGGTAAGCTATGCAACCGTTGGTCCGCCCCTTTGAAATATTTCAGGTATTCCCTAGTGGAGCGATCGATTTGAAAGATAAGCGAGGCGGGTTGTTTGAGTAAATGGTCATCGGTTAAAACACTATATTGGTCAACAAAAGAACGACCGGTGGTTTTCTATCCGAACGACGCCCCTAGTCAAACCGGCTCGATCCTTCGGCACCGATGATTTACATCTCTCGTGAGTTCTTTGATAATGTTGCACTCCCTGATGTTGCACCTCGGCTTGTGAAACAGAAACCTAAAAAGAAGAAGAGAAGAATCATAGGTACGAAGTGGGTAGAAAAGTTTGATGATATGGCCAAGACGTTGGCGAGACTTTGTTCCGTGATTCCTCGCTGTTGACCCGAGAAGGTCGAGAATAATTCCGGGATAAGGCTTCACCGCCTGACCCGGTTGAGTTTTTATTGGTTAGTCGAGCTCCGACTATAATTAAGCCCTACTAGGACGGTAACCTAGATATCTTTTTCTTTTTGTTTGTAGTTTATTTTTGCTTTGTTTCTCTTGTTGGTTGCTAATGTTTTCCACCTAGCAGTTTCTGACTAATCTGTACTTGGACGACTGCCCACATCATGACCCCTGTTTGTTTCTTTTTATTTCCTCATGTACCCCAGTATCTCTCGATATTACATTTGTGCACTACATTTCACATAGATTCGGTTATTATCAATTTTTGCATTGCTTCTGCTTTGTTCCATGATATTGCCTTGTCTATCATCTTTTGTGCCCTTATCCCCGAGGTACGTCTTGTTTCCCATGGTGTGCAGGATATTTGCGATAGAGATTGTGAGCTTTTAGATAAATCGGTTTACGGTGGATGGTCCACGATCTGCGATTTCATCAAGCATTTCTGAATCTGGCTCCGGACCACTTCCAGAAGTGCCTCCTTCGAATTGCAACCAGCTAAGTTTTTCTTATTTTGCACATGCTGAGGACATCATGTAACTTAAGTGTGGGGGAAGGTTTAGAGGTTTGTTTTACATGTTGTTCTATCTAGTTTTGCTCCCTTGAAAAATTTGATAAAATTTTCTTTTTTTGAAAAATTGTGAGTCCCGAGTAACTTCAATAACATGATAGTTTTATAATTTGGCACTTTTAATTGTTATCAGTAGTCGTATCATGTTTTAAGAATAGGTTTGGTAGATCAGATACTCACTCGAACCTCAGTACACGAACCTGTTATATGAGGAACCAAAAATATATAAAATAGTCTCCGGTTAGTTAAAGGATAGTCAATTCTAGCTGCAGATAACCACTTACTTAGTGCTGATGAAAGTTGAGAACTCGTACTCTACTCACAGTTAGAATCTAAAGTACCTTAGTGTTCTTGAGAACCTTAAAAGTCTTGAATGTGTTAGAAATGATACCTGACCGGGAGTTTCCAAAGAGTTTGAAAAAAAAGAAGGAAAATTTTGAAAATTTTGAAAAATTAAATTGCGGGAGTTGTTTGCGACTATCACCTCGAATCCATTTGGATACTGCCCCAATTGGGGAGTGTGGTTTACCTTGGACAGTATAGGTTTGAGTGATCTCAGAGTGACTGCCTCTAAAGTAGGGGAGAGTGTTATACTTTTGAGACGCGACGATGGAAGAAAATATAGGCCTTTTGGAACTCTAAGTCGAGTTGAACTAAACCCAGTAGAGACCTGAAAGGTATTTTCTTGGCACCAAGTAAAGGAGTTTAAATGTGAGTTTATTACTTTGTTCTTGATAAGTAGTTTTGTAGGGTAAGTGCTTTAGACAGAACGAAACCTTCGTTTATTTAACCGGATGACTGTTAGTGCTTGATTTACATCAAGAGAGGATCGGAGGAAATTTAGCAGGTTCAGCACGCACAATCACCAAGTGAGTTTGATTTGCTAGATACTAGCTTGACGTGAGCATGACTACATCTCGTGCCAGATTATGTGGTTTTTGATAGTTTGTCTTTGGTTGTTTTGCTCGGGACAAGCAAAAAGCTAAGTGTGGGGGAGTTGTTTAGGGTATATTTTACTATATTTTCGGGCTTAATCCCTAAACAATTTACCTTATTTTTAAGGGAAATAAATGAGAAAAGCGTGTTTTTAACCGTTAAATTCCTATAACGGTTATTAAGAGGTTATAATTTAATTATGAGGAAATATTGAGGTTAAATGTTATTTTGTTACACATTTTTATTATTATTATTATTCGATGACTTGGTATAACAACAATTTTGCGAGTAAAATAAAGAAATGCAGGGGGTGTTATTTATTGAGAGATTTATCTCATTCAATCAAGTGATTTCAAAATAAAGAAGAAAATCGGAGCATTGAAGAGAGGATAAATCAAATGCAGTCGAAAGAGTGAAGTGGGGAACACGGTATCTGAAGCACATTGTGAACGCAGACAAGTGGTAATGCGCTCGGTCGACCGAAGCCGTGCTATTCGGTCGACCGAGCCAAGACGTTCGGTCTACCGAGGTCGAATTGACGCGCGTTTTTTCTAGATCCTTCCTTTTGTCGGCAAAACTCTATATAAGAAAACACCATTCGAAGCGAGAAATAAGGACACAGAAAAATACAGAAAAAACATTAGCAATAGAATAGCAATAAATTAGATTCATAGTCTTTCTTTTATTTGTCTTTCAATTTCATATTCAGCAATAAGGGTTTTATTATGAAGAAGATGAGTGGCTAAGGGCCCAAGGCTAAAACCACCATGTGAAGCCACCATCACCGGAATAAACAAGGATTTTGCATTTATTCGTTCTAGTAAGCTTTCTTGTTCTTCCTTCATGTTTTGATTGTTTATTTGCAATGTGTATGAACCATACATGTGTTTCATGCTGATCGAATTTAAATAAACGACAGTTGATAAATTCATAGATTACCGTGAAAGAGAGTGATAATATTTCTTCCAACAAACGAGAGTTGAGGGAGAATATTGTTAGATTAGGATTTTTATCCGTATCTTTGCTTCGTAAATGCGTTAGTTACACCGAGAGGTGGACTAATTAGCGGTGTTAAATCGAGAGAGGAAACGCCTATTTAGTAGATATTAATCCAAGGCTTGCAAATGAATATGTGATTTTCTTGTTAATTTCGGTGGGGTGGTGGAACAACGGTGAGTTCTAGTTGTTTAATTAAAATTGTTACAAAAAGATTTATCAAGCAGTAGTTTTTTTTCTTTTCGCTTTTGAAACCTTTATTTTGTTTTTAATCCAAGATCGTAATCATAAATCTTAGAAAGAAATCGAAGGCAAGAACTATTTTCGTACAAGTCCTCGTGGATACGACCGGTTTCACCACTATAGCTGCGAGCCTTTGCACTTGGGGCTGACATCGGTTTTTAATTAAATTTTATCACTGTTGTGTAAAAACCGCAACAACAGCGGAATTATATCAAAATTAAGCCTTAATACTTGTTGTTAAATATGATACTAAGTATTAGATACTCAGTAGTGTAAGTGTGTGATTTGATTTGCTAGATTCAATAGGTTGATGTGTAGAATAAACTAAGTGCGAGAATGTAAATCTTTGAAAGAAGTAGGCGAGATTTTATAGTGGTTCCGGTGGTGTAATCTCGTCAGTCCACTCTTCTCTGTGATGTTGGAGGTAATCCACTAGAGATATTTGATATAGATGTTACAAAGATTCCTAAGTTGCTTGTCCTTCACCAATAACTATGGCTTCACAAATCTGGCCGGGAGCAGGTAGGATTGTCGCTCCCGAGTCTTCCACTGGTCCTTGAAGGGTAGGATTGCCTCTTCACCACTCCACCACAAACAACGATCTTTCACACAATCGTGTGCTTCACTGTCTTCAGCAGGTTCTTTATAAAATAAAGATTGAATCAAATAAATGATTCAGTTGCAGCAACTTGATTAGGATGATATAATCAGCAGCTTGCAGTCTTCAAGTGTGTATGCTTGATATAGCTTGAATGCAGAAAACACTTGAAGAATTTCTCTGGATCAGTAGCTTTAAGTTCAGTAGGTTCAGCAGGGTGTTTTTCAGCTCAGTAAAATATCTCTTCAAAGTTTATCAAATTTCATCTTCTTTCTGAGTTGAAAGTCTTCTATTTATAGGCAAGAATGCATGTGACTTGCATTTGAAATTCAAATGTAACCGTTCCTTGTTTTTGTCCCATCTGATTTGCATTCTGTCACTATTCATAGGATCGATAATCGTCGTAATTCCTTTTTGACAAAGGCAATCTGTCCCCACCTTTGACTTATAACCATTGGATAAAAATCTAAATCATCCCAACGTTCTTTTAACCTCGGCCTTTGATTTGTTTGATAAGTCGAGGAGGTAGTTGGTGCCCTTATCCATGTAATCTTCCAATATAATCTTGAATTAACCGAGGTATATTATCGTGAGTTCATCATCACGAGATACCTATCGATCTGTTGAACCGTAATTTGTTTGTGTATAAAATACAATGCGGTGACTTCTTTTATCTAACTTTTATTTGTGAAGTTAGATTACACCTTTTTAATTATAACCAAGTTCCAAACATCATCCAACTTATGGAACTTAGACCTTCTTCACAAGGTATATGTAATCGATTTAGGTCATCACAGACTTGCCTAAATTCTCGATTCCATATCCTTGACTTAAATTACTAAGTTTGATCCCTTAGCCTTCAGAATCGAGTTTGAGCCCCTCGGCCTTCGGTCTTGAGGTTCCAGACTAGTCTACCGACCTATCTACCCTACTGATATGGATCAGTCTGCTGATATGAATCAGCAGCCCTTTACAGTGCTTGTTTGATCAAACCTATTCATAAATCAAACTCTAATAAACCTATACACTTGATCTAGACATCTTTTTGCCTTTACACTATAACAGCTAGTCTGGCACTCATCATCAAAACATAGAAATAGGTCCAACAGTAACCGTTGCTTGAGGTCGAGGATTGTATTGATCATAAATTACCTGGGTGACTTGCACGACATCGGTAATAAGGGACCGTAGACGTCTTGCATCTTGCCGATTATGAGGGACAGAAGGTGACATATGTCATGTCGAACATATGATGACCTACATCATGTCGGATGATGATATAATGATGGAGCTTGCTGGTTAAGGCCCAATATCGATCTGAGTTCATGCCGTCCTATATGTTGATATGTCATTTATCACTCTATGTGAGGTGTCCCGGATTTTATCAATACAAAACAACAAGTAATAAACCGGTTAACCTCAAGTGCAAGGATCGTAGTATAGAGGCTATGCCGGGTCGATCTTACGGGGAACTAGACAGTTGTTAATCCTAGCTTTTGTTTTAACTAATTATGTCACGAACTACACTAAACAGTGAATTAATCTAAACAAAGAGTGCAGAAAATAAACTAGACAGAGGAGATTATCCAAGGCTAGGAAAGATACGGGTAACAGACTTATTAACTAAACTAAACTAAACTAATTGCAAAAAGGAAATTAACTAAGCAAAGCGAAACTCAATTGCAAGGATTTTAAATCAAATTATTAAAGGCAAACGAGGATTGATCCGCCTATCAACATGTATTGGTCTCCTATCTCGATTATATGTGATATTTATCTAGGTTGTGATTCACCTTACCTAAACATGAACCCTAATTCCTTAGGTAATTCATCTATTAACCTAGTATCTTCCAATGCTAGATTAACGCGTTTCAAGATCAAAGGTGTCAACTTTACGTTTAAATCTAGTGAT
Source organism: Gentiana macrophylla (assembly GCA_026214975.1). Classification (NCBI taxonomy): domain Eukaryota; kingdom Viridiplantae; phylum Streptophyta; class Magnoliopsida; order Gentianales; family Gentianaceae; genus Gentiana; species Gentiana macrophylla. The sequence goes on from CM047816.1 coordinate 93,040,783, forward strand.
TAGACTTATTAACTTCCGTTATTATAAATCTAAGGACTATTCTTATCTATGGTGATCTAAAGGTTTATCATGACTTCCATCAAACATAAACACATATCATACATGCAAATCTTCCGATATAAACGCAATTAAACGAGATAAAACACAAATAAGAAACAACCTTAAATAAATAACTCACAAAGTATAATCGAAATACGTAAATCAATCCAAGTTGATGGCTTCACAATTCTCGTTTGATTGAAGCTTTAGCTCTCGAGCATCCTCAAGAACACATTTTTGCAGAAAAGAACATAAAAACTGCTCTAAACTAATCTAATTTAAAGTTGCATAAAAGTGAAAGAAAAAGAAGTAAAAACCGCAGCCTTAGCCGCCCCTAGGGTTTAGGGTTTATATGATGTCGAATTGTTGTTCCTAATGTGTGAAAATAGCCTTGTATTTATAAGCAACAAAGTCGGTTCCTCTAAGTCGGTTTCATGGACGGCGTGCGTCGCTCGGTGGACGAAGCGTTACTTTCTTGAACTCTCCTCAGACGCCGCCCAAAGAGGCGTTCAAACTCTCTGATCTCTTTTTGACATCTTGGACGCTCGTTCGACATTTCAGACGCCCGTTTGACCTGGACGGAGTATAGACGCTCGTTCAACATGACTTGAATGCGATTTTTGCATGTTTATCTCTTTTTCTTCTCTCCACTTGATCATTATCTCTTTCTTAAATCTTTATAGCTCGAAATTTATCTCTTTTGATCATCATTTGAGCACAATAAACATACCTATAACACATGGAAAACATCGCAACTGTAATAAAGTCCAAATAATCATATTTTAACCATGAAATCACATAAATATATCGATATTGCGATTAAGCCGTCAAAAATATCGTTTGCTCAATATTTTAATATAAAGACCAATTATTATGCAAATTATACAATATAGAGGGAAAAACATCGTAAAATATATCCTTATAATTCATAGATTTTCACCCTTAACAACTCCCCCACACTTAGCTTTTGCTCGTCCCGAGCAAAACAAAACAAAAAATTAGGCTCGAGAAAGGAAAACAGGCATCTAAACAGATATAACATACATTCAATAACTTAGAAGTTCACCACTGTGTGTGTGTGCAAAGCCATAGAAAACTTCCACTTAGTCCAAACTTGAGAAACTCAACGCAAAACTAGCTAATACCCCCTCGTAGACTAGCAATAAATGACACTCATAAGATGTACCCTACAAACGTGATATACCCCGAAGAAGATGATCGAATATATCTTGGGCCTATCTGAAATACTCAGAGGATAATCCCTACAACATATCTGTCAGTTTCTACTGGGGATAAGATAGACGATAACTTAGTCATTTATTCATTTCATAACAATTCTTAGTTGATTTAACTTGTTCACTTATAAACACACATCAGAATGAGCTCTTGCCCTGTCATAGCATAATATGATATTCGAGATATACCCTACCTTACTCCAATCATAAGGCAGCTTTTCCTAACTGTCGTGAGCTTTTAGTCATCATGGTGGTATAGGACATACGTGGTACACCCTACCTCACTCAAATCATCGACTAGCTTCCGACACACCCATTTCATTCATTAATTCAACTTTTTCACTTTGGACAATAGTTACGTGTATTTATCACATTCAAACTTCTAGATATTCACAGTATGTCATACTCGGAACTAAATACAAACTATCATAAATCTCAAGATATATACGTAGTACTAAGCACATGTCTTATAAGAAAATCAAAAATCACTAATCCAAAACGGGGTATAACTTTATAAAATAGCTCGTCATTCACTATGGCTCGTGAAAAATAGTGTCAGGTGAAACAACTAACTTATCGAGTACATGAAATATCGCATAGATGACTATAAAAACAACGAACTTCAAATTGAATTGCCTACTCGGGACCAAACAAAGACAAAAGTGTCGGAAAATCTTGAAAAATTACGCTCATTTTGCATAATAAAAACATTCTAACGTATGAAACAAACTTATATGCATAGGTACAAATCGAACAAACCGAACTATCCCCTCCCCCACACTTAAAAATTCAACATGTTCTCATGTTGTGCAGAACGAAAGAAAAGGTAAAAGTACTTAGCTGATTGTAATTCGAAAGTGGCAATTCCGGAAGTGGCTAGCATCAAATCCAGAAATGCCCGAGGAAATCAATAGACTGTGGACCATCCACCGGAAAACTGATATCAACTAAAAGCTCACAATCGCTATCGAAAAGATCCTGCACACTTGAACAAACAAAACAAAACGGACCTCGGGGACATAGGGGGGATATTATCTCAAAAATGAAAAAGAAGGATAAAGATAAAATCGAAGAAGATAAAAGAGTAATCATTCATCACAATAAAGCACAGCTCAACTGACAGAGACAAACATAATCTTAAAAAAACTAAATCAAAGACAAGAAATAACATAAAAGAGAGTCCTAATAGAATAAGGGATATCTAGGATGCCTCCTAGTAGCGCTTTTGGTTAATGTCGTTAGCTCGACACTGTTGAAGTCTAGCCGGGATCAGGCCATTTGACTTTTCTGCCAGCCACTACTTCGTGTAAGCTCTCATCAGTAGTGTGGCCGCAGAAACAGCACCTAACACATGGGGTTAAATTCTTTATAGCTTTCCAGACACGTTTAAACTTCCCCATGGTTGACTTCTTCGTCTTCTGAAGCTTCTGATGACATTTGTGTTGACGCTCCTTCCAATACTCTTCCATATCCCAACTACCAGCTAGAACTTCTTCAGATTGACCATCACCGTCATCCTCAGAGAAAAGACCGGGTGAAAACTCGTCTAATTCATCGACTTGTGTAACACCACATCCGAGAATATCGAGGAACTTAACAATCAAAGGCTTATCCTTAGGTTCACCGATATAGTGCTTGCACCTCTGACCATTGACTCAAAACGGTTTACCGCTATAACCGCGAAGTTCTAGAACGCCTCCAGGAATGATTTGGAGAATTTCGAAGGGACCGGACCAACGTGTCCTTAACTTCCCAGGGAACAAATGTAACCTGGAATTGTAAAGCAACGCTTGCTCTCCAACTTGAAATTCACTCTTCTTAATCTTGGCATCGTGGAGTAGCTTCATCTTATCCTTACTAATCCTGGCACTTTCATAAGCCTGGAGTCTGAATTCGTCTAGCTCATATAGCACTTTGTAGTCGATGTTTTCCACAAGATTGGGAATCAAAGTTCGAAACTTTGTAGCCCAATAAGCTCTATGCTCTAACTCGACGAGCGAGATGACATGGTTTCCGTAGACCATTTGATATGGAGATGTCCCCATAGGGATTTTATAGGCGATTCAGTAAGCCCAAAGTACATCATCCAATTTCAAACACCATCCTTTCTATGATCAAGCACCGTTTTCTCAGGATTTTCTTGATGCTTTGGTTGCTTCTTTCAACCTCGACCACTAGTCATCGGATGATATGGTGTGCCGTTTTATGACGAACACCATACTTTTCAAGGACTTTCTCACAGGGTCGGTTGCGAAGTGCGTCCCCTTCATCACCGATCAAGGCACGTGGACATCCAAACCTCACGAAGATATTCTTCTTTAGAAATTTCATTACCGTCTTATGATCATTGTGAGGAGTGGCTTGAGCCTCCACCCATTTTAGACACATAGTCTACGCAGACTAAGATGTATTTGTTACCGCAAGATGATGGGAATGGTCCCATAAAATCGATACCCCATACATCAAAGACTTCGCATTCGAGAATGGGTTTCAAAGGCATGTCAAAACGCCTTGTCAGAGCACCGGTTCTTTGGCACCTATCACAAGCTTTACAGAAAGCTTCTGTATCTTTAAAGATCGTAGGCCAATAGAAACCGGATTGAAAGATCTTAGCAACGGTTTTCCACGGACCAAAGTGACCCCCAGTGGGTCCACTGTGGCACTACTCAATAATATCCCGTTGCTCAGATTCAGGAACACATCTTCTTAGCAAACCATCTTTACAGATCTTAAAAAGATAAGGTTCATCCCAAACGAAATATTTCAAATCAGAGAAGAACTTTTTCTTCTCCTGATAAGACATCTCTGGATCGAGATAACGGCCATGAAGGTAGTTTACAATGGAAGAATACCATGGAACCTCAGGAGGACAACCGTCTATCAACATAATGTTTTCTAGAGGAAAGTAAAGATCTATATCATCTGGATCATTCTTTTCCTCGTTTAACATTCTAGAAACGTGATCAGCCACTACGTTTTCACTGCCCTTTTTGTCCTTAATTTGAACGTCAAACTCTTGTAGGGTCAGTATCCAACGTAGTAGGCGCGGTTTAGCCTCTTTCTTAGTCATCAGATACCGCAAAGCAGCGTGATCAGTCCACACAATCACTTGAGCTCCCAACAAGTAACTACGGAACTTGTCCATAGCAAAAACTACGGCCAAAAGCTCCTTTTCAGTAGTGGTATAGTTTACTTGAGAGGGGTTCAATGTGTGACTAGCGTAATAGATAGGTTGGAACTTCCTCTTGATCTTTTGCCCTAGAACAGCACCAACAGCATAGTTTGATGCGTCGCACATAAGCTCAAACGGTAGGTTCCATCTGGCGAAATAAGAATTGGAGCGAGATATTAAAGCGATCCTTAAGCTCCTCAAACGCTTGCTTGCTTGCGCTTTCATCAAAATTAAACTCAACGTCTTCCTTTAGTAAAGTGGACAGGGGCTTGGCTATCTTGGAGAAGTCTTGAATGAACCTTCTGTAGAAGCCGACATGTCCAAGAAAGCCTCTCACTTCACGCACATTTTTAGGATAGCTCATCTTCTCGATAGCTTCCACTTTTGCCCTCATCAATTGCTATACCTTTGGCTGAGATCTTGTGGACAAGAACTATTCCTTCATCTACCATGAAATGGCATTTTTCCCAATTAAGTACTAAGTTCTTTTCCACACATCTGGATAACACTTGATCAAGATTGTCAAGGCAATCATCAAAAGATTGACCAAAAACCGAAAAATCTCCATACACTTTTCTACAAGCCCGTCAAAGATAGCTAGCATACATCGTTGAAATGTAGCTGGGGCATTGCAGAGACCGAATGGCATTCGCCTGTAAGCGAATGTACCATAAGGGCAGGTGAAGGTGGTCTTTTCTTGGTCAGCTGGATCAATGGGTATCTGGAAGTATCCTGAATATCCATCTAGGAAACAGTAGAATGCGTGTCCCGCCAGACGCTCGAGCATCTGGTCAATGAATGGAAGGGGAAAGTGATCTTTCATGGTTACCTTATTGAGCTTTCGATAATCGATGCAGACTCTGTAACCAGTGACAAGTCTTAATGCAATTTCCTCTCCCTTCTCATTCTTCTCAATCGTAATTCCACCTTTCTTGGGAACTACTTGAGTCGGGGAAACCCATTCACTATCCGCGATGGCATAAATGATTCCCATGTCCAGAAGTTTGATGATTTCCTTTTTAACAACTTCTTGCATATGAGGGTTGAGCCTCCTCTGGGGCTGTTTAATACACTTCGCACCCTCATTTGTCTTGATCTTATGCATACAGATGTCCGGAGATATCCCTCTGATATCTCCTACCTGCCAACCAAAGGCTTCTTCATTTTTCTTCAAGACGTTGATCAATTTCATTTCCTCTATACGAGAAAGCTTGGCAGATATGATTAGTGGAAGCTTGTCACATTCTCTTAAAAACACATACCTGAGATGTTTAGGCAACGGCTTTAGCACTAAATCTGCAGGGGGATCTTCTAAACTAGACTTGAGATCTCCACTTTTCAACTCAATATCGCTGAGTTTACTCTGTGGTCCCACTGCCAAAGCTTCTCCTTCGAATAATTCTTCCTCAAAATCAGCTGCTAATTGATCTAGATTTACCACACCATGAGTATTCAGATTATCAACCAATCACTCATACTCCGCTTCTACTGCCATGACTTGCTTATCCATATAGTCGGTGAAATCATCCGTCATATAATCAATGGAAAAGCCGGTTGGGGGTCCAGAGGGTACTTGAATGGACTTTAAGACATTGTAACTCACCTCTTGATCACCAACTCGGATAGTCACTTGCCCACCATCGCAATCGATGAGGGCTCTAGGGCGTAGATAAGAAAGGTCTTCCAAGAATCAGGGGACGTTTTCATCTTTCTCCATATCTAAAACATACCAATCGATTGGAAAGGTAAATCTATCAATCAACCAAAACGTCTTTTAGGATCCTGAAGCTTTCTTAGAAGATCTATCGTAATTGTAAACTCATAGTAATCTTTGGGTTCTAGAAGGCTTTGTAAACCGAGATGTTTGCATACTGAGACATTGGCATAAGGCTTATAGAGGCACCTAGATCGCACAAAGAATTAGGGAAAACTAGACCTCCCATTACTATCTGTAAGTCTGAACTTACCAGGTCACCTCTTTTAATTGGTAAGTTTTCATAATTAATCATGGAACAATCCTCGCCAATTTGCCTTTCCATGCCTGCTAATTTCTTTTTCAAGACACAACATCCTTGATAAATTTTGTATACTTAGGCATCTCACCAAGACATCGATAATGGAAGATTCACTGAGTATTTTTAAAAGGTTTAGCACCTTTTCATACTTTTTATCCTCAATCAAGGGAATGTTGCTCTTTCTTGGTGGAAATGGAAGTTTCTTAAGGTCATCCTCAGAGAAAACCTTCTTTGAGGATGCACTAACATGCTTCTGTCTTCCAGATCCTTCCAACGAACAGCTTTTTCAGATTTCTTAGTAGTCGTGGATCGGCCTCCGACTTTTGCTTGCTTTTTTCGGTCCTCGAGGATCACCACTTGAGGATCTCCAGCTTTTCCACCTCTCAGGATCGGCCACCCGAGTTTTCTCTTGCGATTGAGGGAGTGTAGGTGCTCGGCTTCCCTCTGCCTTATCAATGGCAGGAGGGGCTAGTGGTTTCCGGATGGGAAGGACCACTAACTTGAGTACCGCTCCTCAGATTCATTGCTTGGCCTCCTCTTTACCGTATTGAGTTGAGGCACGAGGTCAAGACATGGGCCTTTGTTCAAGTCGGCTTGAGCAACTTGACCACCCTTGGATTCTTCTCGGAAACGGGCGTTTGCCTGGGGTGCAGAAGCTAACTGTTCACCTGGGTTGCCCAATTTGTCTTTCAAGATTCTTCATCGATCTACTTTGCTCCTCCAACTTGGCTTCAAGATTGTTAGATTGGGAGGAGCTTTGAGAGTTTTGGAAATTTGAAGCATAGAAATTTGGTGGGCCGACTTTGAAATTGAGAGTTTGAATTGGAAGGCGATTCGATTGAATTTTTGCGTAGGATTGGAAAAATTCGAGTTTTGGTCCGATTAAACCCAGGTTTCTATTGAAATTCTTATTCGAATTAAAATTGAATTAGGATTGAAATTTGAAGATGGATTAAACCCTTGGTTTTGAAAATTGCCCTGGCCAGAAACCGATTGAACCTTTGATTGTTCTGGCTATAGAAAGCATTCACTTCCGCATTCTGTCCGTTCATAGGGCAGAATTTAGAAGTGTGCCCCACCTCGTCACAATTCTGACATGTGACTTGATTGTACTGTCCATAATCATAAACAGTATTCACTTGATAAGGTGCAGGGGGATTAAATTGGCACTCGCCATTCATATGGCCCGTCTGACAATTTTTCACAAAGATGAACACGAGGGTTACTGTGGAAAGAAGACGTTTGATTAATCGGGTTTGGAATTTGAGATGGTGCCATCGGCTTCTGCAGCATGGCGATCAAACTTTTCAAATTGACTTCCTCAACCTTGGGAGGAGGAGGAGCTTGAATTGCTTGATAAGAGGGGGCATAGTTATACTTTGCAATGTCCTCAAACAGTGCCCATCCCTCTTCCAGTGTTTTCTTCAGAAATGCCCCAGCAGAAGAGCTATTGACCATGCCTTTTGTAAGCTCGGTCAATCCACTGAAGAAAGTATTGACTTGCCTTTCCAGTGGCAAGCCATGGTGGGGACATTTTCTGAGAAGAGACTTGAATCTCTTCCAACATTCAAAGATCGACTCATTTTCTTTGGTTGGTTGTTTTGCTCGGGACAAGCAAAAAGCTAAGTGTGGGGGAGTTGTTTAGGGTATATTTTACTATATTTTCGGGCTTAATCCCTAAACAATTTACCTTATTTTTAAGGGAAATAAATGAGAAAAGCGTGTTTTTAACCGTTAAATTCCTATAACGGTTATTAAGAGGTTATAATTTAATTATGAGGAAATATTGAGGTTAAATGTTATTTTGTTACACATTTTTATTATTATTATTATTCGATGACTTGGTATAACAACAATTTTGCAGAAAATAAAGAAATGCAGGGGGGTGTTATTTATTGAGAGATTTATCTCATTCAATCAAGTGATTTCAAAATAAAGAAGAAAATCGGAGCATTGAAGAGAGGATAAATCAAATCTGGTCGAAAGAGTGAAGTGGGGAACACGGTATACGAAGCACATTGTGAACGCAGACAAGTGGTACGCTCGGTCGACCGAGCCGTGCTATTCGGTCGACCGAGCCAAGACGTTCGGTCTACCGAGGCTGAATTGACGCGTTTTTTTTCTAGATCCTTCCTTTTGTCGGCAAAACTCCTATATAAGCAGCACCATTCGAGCAGAAATAAGGACACAGAAAAATACAGAAAAAACATTAGCAATAGAATAGCAATAAATTAGATTCATAGTCTATCTTTTATTTGTCTTTCAATTTCATATTCAGCAATAAGGGTTTTATTATGAAGAAGATGAGTGGCTAAGGGCCCAAGGCTAAAACCACCATGTGAAGCCACCATCACCGGAATAAACAAGGATTTTGCATTTATTCGTTCTAGTAAGCTTTCTTGTTCTTCCTTCATGTTTTGATTGTTTATTTGCAATGTGTATGAACCATACATGTGTTGCATGCTGATCGAATTTAAATAAACGACAGTTGATAAATTCATAGATTACCGTGAAAGAGAGTGATAATATTTCTTCCAACAAACGAGAGTTGAGGGAGAATATTGTTAGATTAGGATTTTTATCCGTATCTTTGCTTCGTAAATGCGTTAGTTACACCGAGAGGTGGACTAATTAACGGTGTTAAATCGAGAGAGGAAACGCCTATTTAGTAGATATTAATCCAAGGCTTGCAAATGAATATGGGATTTTCTTGTTAATTTCGGTGGGGTGGTGGAACAACGGTGAGTTCTAGTTGTTTAATTAAAATTGTTACAAAAAGATTTATCAAGCAGTAGTTTTTTTTCTTTTCGCTTTTGAAACCTTTATTTTGTTTTTAATCCAAGATCGTAATCATAAATCTTAGAAAGAAATCGAAGGCAAGAACTATTTTCGTACAAGTCCCTGTGGATACGACCCGGTTTCACCACTATAGCTGCGAGCCTTTGCACTTGGGGGTGACATCGGTTTTTAATTAAATTTTATCACTGTTGTGTAAAAACCGCAACAACAATGAATTATATCAAAATTAAGCCTTAATACTTGTTGTTAAATATGATACTAAGTATTAGATACTCGATGAGTGTAAGTGTGTGATTTTGGTTGCTAGATTGAAGAGGTTGATGTGTAGAATAAACTAAGTGCGAGAATGTAAATCTTGAAAGAAGAAGTAAAGCGAGATTTTATAGTGGTTCCAGGTGGTGTAATCCCTGTCAGTCCACTCTTCTCCTGTGATGTTGGAGGTAATCCACTAGAGATATTTGATATAGATGTTACAAAGATTCCTAAGTTGCTTGTCCTTCACCAATAACTATGGCTTCACAAACTGGCGGGAGAACAGTAGGATTGTTGCTCCGAGTCTTCCACTTTGGTCCTTGAAGGTAGGATTGCCTCTTCACCACCTCCTCCACCACAAACAACGATCTTTCACACAACCGTGCTTCACTGTCTTCAATTGAGTTCTTTATAAAATAAAGATTGAATCAAATAAATGATTCAGTTGCAGCAACTTGATTAGGATGATATAATCAGCAGCTTGCAGTCTTCAAGTGTGTATGCTTGATATAGCTTGAATGCAGAAAACACTTGAAGAATTTCTCTGGATCAGTAGCTTTAAGTTCAGTAGGTTCAGCAGGTGTTTTTATTCGAGTAAAATATCTCTTCAAAGTTTATCAAATTTCATCTTCTTTCTGAGTTGAAAGTCTTCTATTTATAGGCAAGAATGCATGTGACTTGCATTTGAAATTCAAATGTAACCGTTCCTTGTTTTTGTCCCATCTGATTTGCATTCTGTCACTATTCATAGGACTGACACTGTCAGAATTCCTTTTTGACGGTGCAATCTGTCCACCCTTTGACTTATAACCATTGGATAAAAATCTAAATCATCCCAACGTTCTTTTAACCTCAGCCTTTGATTTGTTTGATAAGTCAGAGGTAGTTGGCTGTCCTTATCCATGTAATCTTCCAATATAATCTTGAATTAACCGAGGTATATTATCGTGAGTTCATCGATCTCATTGAGATACCTATCGATCTGTTGAATCGTAATTTCTTTGTGTATAAAATACAATGCATGACTTCTTTTATCTAACTTTTATTTGTGAAGTTAGATTACACCTTTTAATTATAACCAAGTTCCAAACATCATCCAACTTATGGAACTTAGATCTTCTTCACAAGGTATATGTAATCGATTTAGGTCATCACAGACTTGCCTAAATTCGATTCCATATCCTTGACTTAAATTACTAAGTTTGATCCCTTAGCCTTACAGAATCGAGTTTGAGCCCTCGCCTTCGCCAGGTCTTCAAAGAGGTTCCGAGACTAGTCTACCGACCTATCTACCCTATCGATATGGATCGATCTGCGATATGAATCGTGACCCTTTACTGATGCTTGTTTGATCAAACCTATTCATAAATCAAACTCTAATAAACCTATACACTTGATCTAGACATCTTTTTGCCTTTACACTATAACAGCTAGTCTGGCACTCATCATCAAAACATAGAAATAGGTCCAACAGTAACCGTTGCTTGAGGTCGAGGATTGTATTGATCATAAATTACCTGGGTGACTTGCACGACATCGGTAATAAGGGACCGTAGACGTCTTGCATCTTGCCGATTATGAGGGACAGAAGGTGACATATGTCATGTCGAACATATGATGACCTACATCATGTCGGATGATGATATAATGATGGAGCTTGCTGGTTAAGGCCCAATATCGATCTGAGTTCATGCCGTCCTATATGTTGATATGTCATTTATCACTCTATGTGAGGTGTCCCGGATTTTATCAATACAAAACAACAAGTAATAAAACGGTTAACCTCAAGTGCAAGGATCGTAGTATAGAGGCTATGCCGGTCGATCTTCACGGGAACTAGGCAGTTGTTAATCCTAGCTTTTGTTTTAACTAATTATGTCACGAACTACACTAAGCAAAGTGAATTAATCTAAACAAAGAGTGCAGAAAATAAACTAGACAGAGGAGATTATCCAAGGCTAGGAAAGATACGGGTAACAGACTTATTAACTAAACTAAACTAAACTAATTGCAAAAAGGAAATTAACTAAGCAAAGCGAAACTCAATTGCAAGGATTTTAAATCAAATTATTAAAGGCAAACGAGGATTGATCCGCCTATCAACATGTATTGGTCTCCTATCTCGATTATATGTGATATTTATCTAGGTTGTGATTCACCTTACCTAAACATGAACCCTAATTCCTTAGGTAATTCATCTATTAACCTAGTATCTTCCAATGCTAGATTAACGCGTTTCAAGATCAAAGGTGTCAACTTTTACGTTTAAATCTAGTGATTAGACTTATTAACTTCCGTTATTATAAATCTAAGGACTATTCTTATCTATGGTGATCTAAAGGTTTATCATGACTTCCATCAAACATAAACACATATCATACATGCAAATCTTCCGATATAAACGCAATTAAACGAGATAAAACACAAATAAGAAACAACCTTAAATAAATAACTCACAGTATAATCGAAATACAGAAATCAATCCAAGTTGATGGCTTCACAATTCTCGTTTGATTGAAGCTTTAGCTCCTGAGCATCCTCAGCAACACAGTTTTGCAAGAAAAGAACATAAAAACTGCTCTAAACTAATCTAATTTAAAGTTGCATAAAAGTGAAAGAAAAAGAAGTAAAAACCGCAGCCTTAGCCGCCCCTAGGGTTTAGGGTTTATATGATGTCGAATTGTTGTTCCTAATGTGTGAAAATAGCCTTGTATTTATAAGCAACAAAGTCGGTTCCTCTAAGTCGGTTTCATGGACGGCGTTAGCTTACGGTGGACGGCGTTTACTTTCTTGAACTCTCTCAGACGCCTTTCAAAGAAGCGTTCAAACTCTCGGATCTCTTTTTGACATCTTGGACGCTCGTTCGACATTTCAGACGCCCGTTTGACTGGGACGGAGTATAGACGCTCGTTCAACATGACTTGAATGCGATTTTTGCATGTTTATCTCTTTTTCTTCTCTCCACTTGATCATTATCTCTTTCTTAAATCTTTATAGCTCAAATTTATCTCTTTTGATCATCATTTGAGCACAATAAACATACCTATAACACATGGAAAACATCGCAACTGTAATAAAGTCCAAATAATCATATTTTAACCATGAAATCACATAAATATATCGATATTGCGATTAAGCCGTCAAAAATATCGTTTGCTCAATATTTTAATATAAAGACCAATTATTATGCAAATTATACAATATAGAGGGAAAAACATCGTAAAATATATCCTTATAATTCATAGATTTTCACCCTTAACATGAGGCATGATGAGTGTTGCGTGTACAGTGAACTGCTGAACTCGTCTTATTTCTTCTCATTCTCAAAATATCATTCCGTTTATCACTCAGGCAAAGAATTCTTCGTGAGGCATGTACTACTTTATATGATACATATGCAAAGCCCTCCCGTAGACAAATCAAACAAATTAAACATTACCTCAAATCTATGCAAAAAATTACTTAAACAGTCTCTATTTATCTTCATGTTGTGAAAATTTAAAGCTGATGAATTAGTCTACGGATCCAGATGATCTTGTGAAACTTATTTAGGACAATTTGAGAGATGACTATAAAGAGTTGGCTAAGGTTGTTCAATCATGTGACACCCCCATTGATTTTGAAGAGCTTCATGAAAAGCTACTTAATTATGATATTCTTCTGTAAAAATTGCAACTAGTCGCTTTTGCTGGTCTTGCTATAGCTCATTCATCCGTATGACATCCCTCTCAGAGTACTGGTTCATTTTCATATCTTAATATTCCTAATTCTTGGAAACATACACAAAATACTTTCTCGCATGCAGTATGCCCGATTTTTTTCCCTAAAAAACCTTACTTGGGTATTCTCAGTGTGAAAATTGAAAGGGCAGACATAGAAATTGTGCAATTCTTACCAGGTTCAACCTCTTACAACTTTTTCTCATTCGGTCCAACCCTTCAACATTGCATCCTTTTATGCCCCTTTGGATGCTTCGTACTTTTGACATTACACACGCCTTATTCTGGCAATGAAGACATCATGGTTGGTGATGGAAATAATCTTGCCATCACACACATAGATTCTATTTTCTCTTCTCCTTCAAAATATTTTACATTAAATGATGCTTGACGATGTCTGGAATCGTCCGGGTTATAATTGAGTTGATATACGGGTAAATAGACCTCACGAGTGGTGATCCAAATAATTTTTTCGAGTGGATTTGAGAGTGGACTACACAGTGGAGATTTCTCAGGGGACACTCTCACGCTCAAGGCAATATTTGAATAAATGAATTTCTATTAAGACAGTAAGCGAGAATGTATATCAAGCGTATTATGTGCGTACCTTGTAATTGGGGATGATGGTCACTTATATAAATCTACCTAAGATTGTAAGGGAGTAGATTATGATGCATTGAAGTCATGGTCAAAGGAGTTTACCACATATTCATGTAAAGGAGCATGTAATGGAGCCGTTATGGCTCAAGCTATAACGGAACGTATATTTTAGAGCCATCACTATATAAGCGATTACTATCAAGAAGTAATGTCGTGTGAACTCCGAACGATCATTGAAGAGAATGTAACCGTTGCTTGAGGTCGAGGATGACATGTATTGTATTGGACATAAACGACCGAGGTAACCTACACAACGTCAACAATAGGAGAATGTAGGAGTCTTGTATCTTACCGGCTATAAGGGTCAGAAGGCGACATGCACCATGTCGGACAAAGGACGACATGCATCATATCGGTTGAAGATATATGGGCGGCATGCACTGTACAAAAGATGGACCTTGCTGGTTGAGGCCCGATATCAAGTTGAGCCCATGTCGGCCCAAATATTAATGTTGATATGACCTTTATTACTCTGTGTGAGTCTGAAAAGTACCACACGTAGGGTGACCGATCTCAGTCATTTCAGTGTTTGTAGTGTTCCTGGCAAGTCTCGTAATTTTTTTATCTATATCTTAGCTTTGTCAATCCCATAATGTTTCTTTTGAATTCTTACCCTCTCAATTTCTTTAAGGGATCTTCAAAACACTACTCCTATATTATTCATTGAACGTTAAAAATGAATTGTATGAATGACCAAAACCCCCCCTTTCCAAACTTTTCACAGTGAATAAAATATCAAAGAGCTTGGCATCATGTAGATAGATAGATGATGCCACATCATGTAGGGATCTTCAAACCACTACTCCTATTATGTTTATTGTTAGTTAGATAGATAGATGATTATGTATTTTTCTAAGTTATGTAATGTGATTATTCTTCTTACGCCTTTTCATTTTCATTTGACGTACGCTTTTGTTATATAGATAAATCACTATAATATTTCTTTTAAGTTTATCATTTTGTTTTATTTTTAAAGGTAAGTTTATATTTTTTTGAGTTGATGTGGGAATCTTTTGATGTCGAACTTATTACGTTTACTTTCATGTAAGCCTTTTTTAATTAAAATAATAACAGGTGATAGATCTCTAGATGATTATGTTTATGATTAGATTAGATCATATTAGATATATTGAATTTTTTATAGAGTTTAACGTGCATTAAGGAATTGCCCATTCGAGAACACTTGGATGATAGGAAAAATATCAATGGTTGGAATTACTTATTTCTATTCAACAACGTATCAATAGTTCCTTGATGTGGTGGGTTAAGGAATTGTTGAATCCTTGCCTTGTGATAAATGGAATAAAACGGATTACTATGGGTGCATAAATTTAATTTTGTTTTGTTGAAAACTCATTCTAATTAGATCATTAAGGAGTAAATGAGGGTTAACTATCAGGTTAAACCATGCACGATGTATTTTGGATTTTGGATTTTGAATCACAGTTAGTGAAATAGTAACCAATTTCTACACAACTTAATTATTCATAAGAAATATGCACGTAGGCAAATCAATTATTTTTTCTCCTTTGTTTCGTACTTAATGAGCTAGAAATCTATACTTTTTTGCTAATTTGAGAGTGTTTCAATTAACATTGACCGTGAATACACATACATAATCAACACACAATCCACACACACAATTCTTGTTAACAAATGGACTGCTTATGTAAAACAATACATGAATTGTTATATTTACAATTTATTATTGTATGACCACCTTCTACGCACGGCGTATTTTGTTTTCCTATCATTGTTGATATTTTTAGATCACTATCTTTTTCCAACTTTATCATCTTATATTATTTGTTATTGGTATTTTTATATTTTTTGATTTGATGTGGGTAATTTTTTATGTGGGCGATTATGTTTATGATTAGATTAGATAGATGATTGGTATTTTTTTTATAGGATTTAACGATTGATAAATGGCTTGATTTAACGATAGATGATTATGTTTAACGATTGATGCTTGTGGATCTCTTCAATATGATAAATGGCTTGATTTTTGTGTTAAAAAATGATTGATAAATGAGGATGGATTTAACATTAGATAGACGGTTGATTTTTTAAATAGGAATAACATTTATAATTTAATAATTACTTATAATTATTATATTTATTATTGAAATAAATTAACATGTTCATTGAATTTTTTAAATTATTATGTCAAAAAAAATAAAGGTTTTAACATGTTGCTACAAGTTGATAAAAAAAAAACGTGTTGCTCCAAAAGAAAAACCAAATTTAACGCGTTGGTACAAAAAAAAATGTAATTAAATTTATGGATAGTTCCTATAAAAATAAAAATAAAAATTATGGATAGCTACATATATGGAATTTAATTAAGGTTTATGATTGATTGATTATGTATATGGAATACTAAATTAAATTTATAACAATTTTGAGGAAACACTGATATAAACACACATTTCTTTTATAATAGTAATGGTAATGATTTTATATTTCGGTTCGGTTCGGGTTTTTCCTACAAAACCGAAAATTGGACTGTTTTTCCGGTTCGGTTTTTATCCAATAAAAAAACCAATTGGAAAACTGCGGTTTATGATTTTCGGTTCGATTCGGTTTAATCCAGTCAGTTAGTCCAGTTTTTCAATTTATATGTACACCCCTACCTTTTATGGTGGGCTTTTTTTTTCTTTGAAGTTATACTGTACTACCTCCTTCTCAAAATGTAATTCTATTTAATTTTTTGGATTTGTTCCAAAATGTAAATCCATTTAGATAACCAATAAATATTTATTACATTTTTCTCATTTTACCCATCATTTATTATATACTTACCCAATTTTGACAGGCTTTGAAGTTATATTGTACCACCTTGTCACTTTTCGTTACTTTACATTAATAATGGTCAAAGGTCATTTTAGTCATTTTCAACAAAATTAATGACACATAACCAATTTAACCAATTTCCTTAATCTATGTAAAAAAACCTAAACGGACTTATATTTTGGGATGGAGGTAGTATACAAATTTTACGATACAATAGTTGTATAAAAGTTAAAACAACTAGTGTACATTAAAACTTTTCATTTCTAACCTCTTACACAAGAAATAAGTATATTATGTGAAATAGAGTAAAAATAAGAGGTTTTAATATACTGCCTCCGTCCCATAAATAGTGTCCACTTTTTGTGGTGCATACAGATTAAGGAAACAATTAATGTGTTGTATTTTAAACACTAATAGACACATTTACCCCTATTTTTATAATAAACGATTTGTTTTAGAATATAAAAAGAGTATACAAACATTAAATGTATGATAGGGGTATATTTGGAAAAGATGCATTAAATGATGCATTGATTTTCTAAATGAACAGTTTTTATGGAAAAATTCATTTTTAAAAAGTGTACACTTTTTATAGGACGGAGGTAGAATATCATCAGTACAACCGTTATATCATAAAATCTATCAATTTTATAAGTATCATTATTGTTTTCAATAGCTCCACAAGCTGTGTTTAAATGATGTTTTAAGAGCAGCCGTAGTGGTCATATGTAATTGACCGGATTGGCTCTGTTAAAATTGTTGATGTGACATAATCTTATTGAAAGAGAAATATAGAATAATTGTATGGGTGATATATAATTGACAAGATATAATAATAATGTAAAATAATTTATTGAGGTAATGGATTACTCCTACGGCACGCCCATAAAATTTCATGATCCTACTTTAAAATATTAATAATTTTTCTTGATGCTACTTGTAAATTTTTTTGATATGACAAAAGTAAGGAATATGTGATACTACTTGTGGCATTTACAATTAACCCACTTGATGAAAAGACACCCTAGTAATACACCATTATTTTGATATTAGTCTATAAAAAATCCAATTGTTATTTGTCAGATTTGAGGCAGTCTACAATGCCCTTATTAGGACTGCTCTAACCATAGTGAAATGTTTGTGTCCTAACAAGATATGCATAATATGGTGTCACAATACACTTTTACACCGTTGATTTTTATATACAACATGAATCAATATTTGTAACATCATAATTAATAGTTCAAAAATGCACATGTTGTGCAGTTTATTGTGACATTATCATTACTCTTAACCGTAATACTTCACAAGTTGTAAAGGTGATTGATGAAGTCGGATTTCACCAATAGTTAATTTACGGGTACAATTGCTCTAATGATAGTTTCCCGGTCACCGGCCGACGGCCAGAGAAGAGATAGTGTTTTCTATGGTGTTTTGACTGAACTCAAGTTGTTCTTGAGCTGCCTACGTATCCAATTGCTTAACCAGAATCAAGTCGGCCGTAGTTCTTGAAGTGGTTTATATAGGGAGTCTAAACCCTAATCTTGCCGTATCCTCCAAGGATTCGGTTAAGATTAAATTTGATTTGAACTCCTAATTATTAGGAGATAATGATTCTCTAGTATTGAGTTACGAATCATACCCTTAATCCAGGCTAGGTTCATTTCCCACGTTTATCCTTGTTGGACGGACACGTGTGTGTAAATGTGTGACCGCTCGGGTCTGCTGGATGGGTTGACCTAATCGCGCTCTGCGCATTCCTTATAGACCGACCGTCCTACGGTGGTAGAATTGATCCTGGTCTGTCCCAGTCTCTCCGGTCAGGAAACATTCCCGACCCTATTTATGGCTATCCAATGGTTGTCTGACGCGTGGCGTTGGCTGAGCCGACCATCATCATAAGCCCCCCAGGTCGGCCTGGGCCCTCAGCCTAGGGCGACCTGATCCAAACTTGGTCAGGACTAGACGGTTCTTAACCGTTGGTGTCGATTGGGATTTTATGACGCTTCATACATTATTGTGATTGTCATTATTAGCACGAGAAACGAGGCGTCAGTGCTTGCTGACGTCAAGTGGGCCGTTAACCCAAGCGTCGCTTGGGGCTATAACCTGTCCCTTCAAACGTCCGCTCCCCATTAAAACTGCCGCTATTAATTTCAAGTCGGGTGCAAAAACTGAAGTCTCACTCCCCCCTTCATCTCTGCAAGTAAGTATTTTCCTTTTGCGTTTTTGCTTGTTCTTTAGTTTGTAATTTATGAGGTGAGATCATCCACTCCTTCCGACGAGTCAGTTGATAGAAGTTGAGTCCTCGATCCTTTGATTTTGAATCGAGGAGTATCGCGCTCCACCCCCTTTCACTTCGTCTTTTCCGGCCTTTTCTCCGGCCATTACCTACCAGAATAACTTGTTATCCGGGCTTGTTCCCAGGCATACTGTGTCCCCTGTCCCTAGGGATTCTGCCTTTATACGGCATCTTAAAGCCGTTTCTGCAACCAAGTCTATTATGGGTAGTTTCGGAATTGAATCTATCATCTCCCAACACTCAATCGATTATCTTTGCAACCAATACCATATATGTTGGAAAGGTGTCCTAAACCCAATCGGGTTGGACCGGATCCGACCGGGTCGGGCCGTTTACAGTCTATTTAGTTCATGTAATAACTTTATTATGATTAATAAAAGCACTTATGTTATTATATATGTTGTTTATCTTCATATTATTTGTTGTATGTATATTGTAACGTCCCTAGTATCAATCTGTGATAGAGAAACCATGATAGTGATTATGGTTGATGAGATCTCTAATCACTATAACAAGGTTGGTACTTAAATGTCTCTAGTCTTACATATTATCAAATGGGACATTGATAGTATAATCTGACTAGCATGTATTGGATGTCTTCTATCTTTTAGAAGATAGGGATAGATCTCGTCTAACGAAGTGTAGGGACACTTGACCGCATGCGTGGGCGTGTATTAGAGAATGCGTCGTTAGATGACCCACTTACATTAAGTGTCACACTATGTGGCGGTTGTGTAATTATCCTTTTGACCGAGTCTTCATGGCATCACGGTGTGGATTGTCATGCTTTGACACTATTGAGATTTCTCCTAACCACGGGCGATCATGCGATAGTGATTGGGTATGATATTGAAGCATGCGGAGTATACATGATTGGTCGTCCGGGAATCGCGTATCCTATGATTGGGATCGAATATCCGAAATGGCCTTCTTATAAGGAATGTCTAGCTCTCGAGAATCTTTGCAAAGTGGGAGTAAATGTGTTATTCCGAGAGAGCATGATATCCAGATTATAAGATACGATCGTTAATGTATTGACACTCGATTTTCATTTTTATCATCGTTTCTTGACCATAGCGTCGGAAGTATAGTGGCTTTTTAGAAACTGCAATCTGCATTCATAAGGCGGAAAGAGCACCCCATTGAATTGGTTAGGGAGAAATTGTACTGGCTGCAAAGCTGTTTGAATAGTAGGGATACTTGGATTCTTTTTATCCTACGACCGTTGTAGGTAGGTTATACAAAGTGACATATGTTATAGATCTTTACATTCACACCCTCTTTCACTGTTTATGGTGAAAGTGAGTAGAAGTATGTATGTGATCACTATGCATTAGACTCCCATGTGGATCCGCCCGTGCACACTCCTAGTATGTGAAAAAGAGTAAAAATGAAAGAATATGATATGTGTTTCTTATTACGATCTTTCTAACTATGTGATGCATGTCTTTCTACAAGTATATGATGCATGTCAGTTCTTATTTTTCTTGTTCGAGGAAGTTACAACTTTTCTCTAACAGTTGTATTCCTAAAAAATTTTGTATGTTTGTAGATTTTCTCATCCATATATACTGAATTTTTGTAATGCGGAAGCGATATGAAGACATTTCGGTTTTGGGCCAGAGGCCAGCTGAATGAATCGAATCGAATTGAATCGGCAATGCGAACTTGCTAGTTCAATGTTTTGCTCGTTATCTATTTTCCAAACATGTTTGCAGACATTAATAATAAGGAATTTCCATATTGAATCCTATGTATTTCTTTCAAGTATATTTTTAGTGCATTCAATTGCTATGATGATGATGATGCTGAATTGGTGATGTTCGTACGTCGTACTTGTGCATTGTTGAGCTAATAATGCTCTTTGTTTTTCCATTTTCAGTGATATATGGTGAATTGTGTTTTTTTAAAGTCGTTTTTAGATTATATAATCAATTTTTATATGTTTGATTTAAGAAATGAATTTCTTTTAGCATCACTCATTTAACTCAAAAAAGTTCGAATTCATCTCAAGTTTGTTCAAATTTGAAAGTACTCTTAATGATCATGTCAATTTATAATATACTACTACTCGTTTCGGTGAATGTAATATTCGATTTAACTCGAATAATACCATTTAATCATCAATTTCCTTGAAACAAAACAAAAACAAGCTTTCTACAGTGTCTTCATTTTGGATAGGGACATGATGTACGTTGTGAGAAACATGTGTTTAATGTTTTATCATCACCGGTTCGATTCTTTTCTAAGACGTCATGTTGAAACAACTTTTGGTCAGGTCGGCCGGGTCTAACCCTTGTAAAAGTGATCTCGACCAGGATGGTGAAACCAAGCGAACTGAATTAGTAAATGCAGGTTCCCAGATCTGGGAGCTTTAAGCAAAAAGAAAACATGCGAGCTTTACGATTGTAAAATATGCCTACCCTCAAAGGTCTAGAACGAACCGAGTTGCTCATGACTAGCTCACAATGCTCGCTCAAATATATATATATATATATATATATATATATATATATATATATATATATATATATATATATATATATATATATATTGGCTAATAAGCTTAAGTATTTTAAAGCTTAACATTTTTTAACTCCACGAGTTATAATTCGTGTTTGAAAGTGATTAAGTTTATTTTTTTAAGGGTAAAGTGATTAAAATTTTCACAAGCAAAATTTATTGAGTTGATTTCGAACAATTTTTTCCTTGTTCAAACGAACTCAATCCGAGTTCAAGCATCAGTATTTCAGATAACTATTCAACTTGTTAAATAAATATTCGATTCGGCTCAAATCGTTATCGAAAAAAATTCCCAAGAAAAACAGGGGGCAGTCAAAGGTTTTGTGTTGGGTAGGTTTATAGAGAAAGCAAGAGGCAGAGGGGAAAATTTTGTCGCCTCTCTCTTAATCAGAAAATGCACCTTCAGTGGGGGAATTGTTTATGGGGAAATTTTTAGGTAGTGTGTGTACTCACGTGAGATACATCTTACATTAAGTGTAATCAGGCTAGCGTGATTAGATCTGAGAATTATTTATGTGGTGTGTAGTTACGATCTTGTGGTTTCTGATTGTGTCGCGTAAGATGCACTCATGCGTGACACACTACCTAAAAATTTTCCTTGTTTATGTACTATTGTTTCAAAAGTTTTTTTGTTTAAATAGAATTTCAACAAAAGTTTTTTGTCTATATAGTATCATTTACATTTCCTCCCCCACAAAAATATACATTACCAAAAATACCCCCTACCTTGAAAAAAAAAGGGGGAAATGGAAAATAGCTTCACCTACGATCTTTTATCAATTGGAGCAGAAAGGCAGCAGAGAGAGGTAAACAATTCCCCCATTTGGCGTTTTTCTCTCGAAGAACAACAACGATTTAGCGTTTTTCACCTACGACGAGAAGCGTAAGCTCGGTTATGGAACTCAGAAGGAACGCCTCGGCAAGGATTCAATCAAGCCGTTTGATGCTTGTTGTCTGTGCTTGAAGCCGTTGATTGATCCTATGTGTTGTCAAAAAGGCCATGTCTTTTGTACAGAATGCATTCTTGAATGCCTCTTAGCTTAGAAGAAAGATATCCAAAGGTAAAGGTAAATTAGTTTCCCCAAATTGCGGTTTCCTATAGAAACATATCCCTTTCTGTTTTGAATTTCATGCTGTTTTATTTTTATCTTCAATTCTGTGATTAACAGGGTAAGGTAAATAGCCGTTATTTGTATTTGAATCTGTTATGTTAGTAGAAATGGAATTCAATTTGAAGAAGTTTGAGGAAGATGATTATAAACAATTCCCCCTTATTTGCTTTGCGTCTGTTGTCCCCAATGAAGGTTTAGGTTAGTATGACAGTACACTGAGTGTCAAATCCATCAAGCTTAATTTGTTTGAGTGATTTAGTTAGTTATTGAATGTGTGTTTGAGCTGTATGTTTCTCTGTGTTAGTTCCTTTGAATCAGATTTTGTTACACAACAAAACAGCTGCTATTTGCATTCCCCAAATCACAGGAGAATATTAATGTAATCATGTTGTTGAGTTCTTGACTTTAAAACTCTGCTATTGGAACATGATATTGTTAATGGCTAATTCGGATGCAGATGTGGTGTGGATACAAATATTTTATTTTGTTGAATTTGAAAAGACTGATAAAGGATTCTGGATAAGGAAATTTGTTGGAGATGACGAAGAAAACATTAAAGCAATACTTGTTCCAAAATCTATTTATATGATGAACTGTACAAGAAAGTAGTAGAGGAGCTGAAAATTGATTCTATGTTATATGAATTGGAGATGCGATGTGAAAACCCTATACGGTCCGATTATCCAGAACCACCATTTAAAATTGATTGTGATAATCGTGTGAGGTGGCTTATGTCGTATTTTGGTAGAACAAAGCTAAGCATAACGTTGAAGAAAAAAGCTTTTGAAATTCAAGAACTTTATGTTGTGAAATCATGTGCATCTGCAGAATGTCTTGAAGGAAGTCATAATGTTGTGATTGATGATAATGGTTCGGATGCTTACGGTCTTGGCAGAGAAAGTCTTGAATCGCATAGGGTTGAGAAAAGTCACAATATTGCGATTGATGGTAATGGTAGAGATGCTTACGGTATTGGCGGAGAAAGCTTGAGTCGCATGGGCTTGAGGAAACTGACAATATTGCGATTGAGGATTATAATGCAGGTCTTGGTGGAAAAAGTCCTCAGAGCGGTGTTGTCGAAGTTGACCCCTTATTGTCGTCTTTGGGTGAAGATGTCATGTTGAACGTGTGGCATTCATCTTTCAACAATAGAAATGATGATGTTTTGGATAATGAAGAAGATGATACCCACCTGCATGATGTTGATGATATCTGCAACCACGATATCTCGGATGACAAAGATTATATGGATATTTCGGATGACGGTAACGTTGAAGAGGATGCACGTGAGAAAACACCTATTGGAGATACTTTGGATGACATTAATAATGGTTTGAATTCTCATGAAGCCCCATTATTGCAATCAATTGGAAGCCTATCAAGCCCGGTTAGCCGTCACATGTCTTCGTTGAGAATTCCCGAAAGCTTAGATATTAAGGAGAATGAATTGTTTGCATCGATAGACCACTTGATACAAAAGTTAGAGATGATGGCGTTGAAGTGTCATTTTGAATTCATACCACAAACGTCAACCCGGAGCATTTATGTAGCGCATTGTGCAGTGGAACAATGCAGGTGGAGGGTGCGTGCAACGAAGGTAAATATGTCGGATCCGGAGTCTTGCTCTTCATAAACCTTTCAAGTACGAATTTATGAATGTAATCATTCTTGCTCGCTTAGTGTTCGTAAAAAATATCATAGACATGAATCATACATGTTTGTTGGAAGACATTATCTTCATAAATTTCGAGGCGTCAATCGTGTTTATACACCTAAGGATATTATTAGCGACTTCTCCAATGAGTTTGGATATACCATAAGTTATGATAAGGCTTATAAGGCTAAAAAAAATTGCCCTTCAATTGATCCATGGAAGTTTTGAAGAAAGTTATGGAAAATTACCCAAGCTTTGTTATATGTTGGAGAAGCAAAATCCTGACACCAAGACGTTCATTGAAACCGATAAGAACGATCGGTTCACATATTTTTTTATGGCACTTGGTGTGTGTATACGTGGGTTTCAATCCTCGATTCGCCGAGTTATTTCTGTGGATGGAACACATTTACGATCTAAGTTCAAAGGCACACTAATTGTAGCAACGTGTCAGGAGGCAAACTTACAGCTTTATCCGCTTGCATGGGGTGTTGTAGATTCGGAAAATATTGATGCATGGACTTGGTTTTTTCAAAAGTTAGTTACGATAACAAGTGACACGCATGAAGTTGTGATAATTTCTGACCGAGCTAGATCCATTAAGAAGGGTTTTGGCAATGTGTTTAAGCATGCTCGTCATGGATATTGTACCTATCACATGCGGTGTAACTTGAAGACCAAATTTCTAAGGCTTGGTATTGGACATATGTTCAAGAAAGCTTCAGAGGCGTATACGAAACATGAATTTAATGTGTTGTTTGCAGCGTTATGCGCTAAAAAAGAAGGAAAAGATGGAAAAGGAGGAATTAAAGAGTATCTTGCAGATGCCCCTTTTCGTTATTGGTCTAGAGCACATTTTGATGGTTTGAGATATGATATTATGACCACAAACCATGTTGAGTCACTGAATAGTTTTCTTTTATGTGCTCGAGAATTGTGTATAACTAGTTTGATTGAAGAAATTCGTGCGTTATTGCAGAAGTGGTTTGCTGAAAGGCATACAACATCTACAAATTGTCCGACTCTTCTCACCCCACCATTCGAGAACAAAATGGTGGAAAGATACAATGAGGCAGCAGGTTTAGTTGTTAAGGAGGTTTGCGCACCTAACTATGAAGTGCGTCAGGATTCGGTTGTTCATGTTGTTCGCTTGGGGGCAAGGAAATGTTCTTGTAAGAATTTGAGTTGGACAAGTTTCCGTGCGCACATGCAATCGCTGCGGCAAATGAGCATAACGAGACTGGTTATGATTATTGTAGCCCATATTATACCACTAAATATTGGAGGCAATCATATTCTGAATCTGTGTATCCTTTGCTAACTGAAGAGGTATGGGACTTTCCCGATGAAATGCTTGGTAGGAAGGTCTTGGCTCCACTGGTGGATAAAAATCAAAGTGGCCGACCATCATCAACCAAGAGGAAGAAGTCAGCTGGAGAGCGCAGAAGTAAAAAATGTAGTCATTGCAACAAAGACGTTGGTCATGACTGCCGCACTTGTTCGAGTTTGGTTGCCTCTGTTCATTCACTACCGGCATGAGAAGCTGGGCTGCTGTTGCTAGTTCACCGAATCAGGCATGAAAATTTTCTGTATTTTTTTTTCCTGCTGTTTGCTTGCATGTCGTTTCCTTTCTTTGATTCCTTTTTCGTTTCCTGCTGTTTGCTGCTATTTTTTTTCCTTGCTTGCAATAATTTAAATACAATTTCGATTCCTAACTGCTCTCTTTGCTGCTGTTGCTATTTTTCTTGATCTATTTTTTTTGCTGCTGTTGCTATTTTTTTGTTACTGCTATTTTTTTTTTCCAACAAAAGTTTTTTCGTTCCTGCTGTTGCTATTTTTTAGTTCTTGATCTATTTTTTTTTGCTGCTGTTGCTATTTTTTCTGTTACTGCTTTTTTTTTCCTTACTTATATAGAATAGGTCAAGACATAGACATTGCTTATAGCATTTTTTGTTGCAGGTAACAAGATCAAGTCCGATATAACTTGGAAATCGCCTATCATATCGTGAAATTTGGTTTACAAAGTGATGTATAACATTTATATGATTAAATATACGATATTTTACGATATATTATCGACGTTTTCTATGTAAAATATATAAAATTATAACGAAAATCGTATGAACTATCAATCTCTATGATTTAGTATAATTACTAGTAAAACTTAGTAAAAGTAGTAAAAAGTTATAAATTTTGTACCGGTTTAGTGACCGGAGTGTCGTGTCAGATTTACGTGGGTATATTTGGTATTTTATTGCAGATTTTTAAGTAAACCGAGACCCCGAGTGACGACACTTTTTGAAGTCAAATCATATCTTTTGAAGGATATAAGGAATTGTCACAAGTTTAGAATTCAAGTGGATCAACGATTCGTAGTACTGAAATCGAGTTATATCTTCGACGAACGAATGACCCATCAAAAAGACATTTTATGAAGAAGAGTCCTTAATGAAAGTTATAGATCTTTCAAAGAGCTTTCCAACGCTTCTTAAATCATGTCATTTGGAGATCTAGAACTCAAGTTATGATTTTATCAATTTTCAGCTCAATGTTGGAAGAAATCCTTCACGGATCGATCCGGCATATCCTCGGATCGATCCGGCTTATCTAATAATTCGATATAATGATGATTATCACATGGTTTTGGCAGAAGATAAGTTGGGATATGATTACCCGGATCGATCCGGCATATCCTCGGATCGATCCGGCCAAGACTAGTTTGCCTATAAAAGGGGCATTCATGCAGAGAGGAACGAGTGTACCAATATATATATCTATATCTATATATATATACCTCTAATCTCCTCTCTTAGTAGTTAATTATGTATATATTTAGTAGGCATTAAGCCATAAATAATGTAGAAGCCGAAGTATCGTTGTAATGCTTGGATGATTATCGGAAGTTCGGTGTTGTTGAAGTCGTTGTTATTTCCGGAGAATACGACCTCTGAATCAATAGTTTTAATCTGGTAATGTTCTAAAGTTATTATGTTTTTCATTTTTATGTTTTTCTTTATAATGTTAGTAGGCTAAATCTAATAACTAGCCAAGATATGTAATTGAAATATTTCGATCTTTTTGGTAAAATGAATGATGTCTATAACTAAAATTGATTAAAATTGAATTTGATGAATCTTTTTCTACTTGCAACGTAATGAATTATTCGTATTGACGTAATTAACCAATATGAATCGCACCATAACCTAACGAAGAACTGACCAGAGAAGTTAGGGTATGAGATAAAAGGTAGAAAAACCGGAGGGTAAAAATGGCCGAGCGAAAGCGTGACAACGGAATCCTATTTCCTACCCGGGGGCAGATTTGTCTTGGGAAAGATAAATCTTATTAAAATTTGTGCTCACGATCTAATTACGTTAATTTACCTGTTCTGATCGAGATCCTTAACATTGACCGCACGACAAAACGGAGTACCCAATCTTTTGGATGACATTGGACAGTTGATGAGACATATGACATTTTCGTATGCTCGTGTGAGGGGGAATTGTTGAGCTGAGGAGTGCACCGTTTCACATATTCAATTGGACCTAATAAAAAAGGAAGAACGAGCACATCCATTAAACTAAAAAGATCGTATAAATCAATTACATATATCTTGGCTAGTTCTATAATAATTATTAGTATTTAATATTTTGGTATCTATATATATATATATATATATATATATATATATTTTACTATCTATGTACATCTATATATATTTATATATCTATATATATTATATTATTATAGATTTTAATTTATGCATTTATTTTCTGTTTATTAGAATAGTAGTGATTCGTATAATAAACCTGCGATTTAGATCGAGTTAATAATAGTTGTTTGGTGTTTAACCACACTTAAAAGAATTACCACGTTCCCTGAGGATTCGACACTTTGACTCACCATGCTAGCACTACAATTTGACCCGGTACACTGCCGGTAAGGATTGTAATAGTCTAGAAAACGTCCGTCACAAAGCGGAGTGGCAAAAGATTTAGGAATTAGCTTTATTATCGTTTCATTTTGTTGTAGTGATCTGTCAAGATTATTGTATTAGTATGACTATGTATCAGGATGATTAAGCCGATGAAGCTTTTTTTTTG
This sequence comes from Gentiana macrophylla, assembly GCA_026214975.1. Taxonomy (NCBI): domain Eukaryota; kingdom Viridiplantae; phylum Streptophyta; class Magnoliopsida; order Gentianales; family Gentianaceae; genus Gentiana; species Gentiana macrophylla. Next base: position 93,069,164 of record CM047816.1, read on the forward strand.
TAACAGCTTTTTGTGGCGGTAATGTGTTTAATTCGACACCTGCTAAACTAAGATTGTTCATTGATTTGCTTTGATTGTTCGCCTTGATCGAACCTAAATCTAACATCTTATTACGTGTAATCAACCATGATCACAGTAATCGCCTTGATCGAACCTCGATCTAACATCTTATTATGTGTAATCAACCATGATCACAGTAATCGCCGTGATCGAACATCGGTCTAACATCTTATTAAGTGTAATCAACCATGATCATAGTAATCGCCTTGATCGAACTTCGATCTAACATCTTATTACTTGTAATCAACCATGATCACAGTAATCGCCCTGATCGAACCTCGATCTAACATCTTATGACGTGTAATCCACCCTGATCACAGTAATCGCCTTGATCGAACCTAAATCTAACATCTTATTACGTGTAATCAACCATGATCACAGTAATCGCCTTGATCGAACCTCGATCTAACATCTATCACAGTAATCGCCTTGATCGAACCTCGATCTAACATCTTATTACGTGTAATCAACCATGATCACAGTAATCGCCTTGATCGAACCTCGATCTAACATCTTATTACGTGTAATCAACCATGATCACAGTAATCGCCTTGATCGAACTTCGTTATAACATCTTATTACGTGTAATAAACCATGATCACAATAATCGTCTTGATCGAACCTCGATCTAACATCTTATTACGTGTAATCAACCATGATCACAGTAATCGTCTTGATCGAACCTCGATCTAACATCTTATTACGTGTAATCAACCATGATCACAGTAATCGCCTTGATCGAACATCGATCTAACATCTTATTACGTGTAATCAACCATGATCACAGTAATCGCCTTGATCGAACCTCGATCTAACATCTTATTACGTGTAATCAACCATGATCACAGTAATCGCCCTGATCGAACCTCGATCTAACATCTTATTACGTGTAAACCACCCTGATCACAGTAATCGCCTTGATCGAACCTACATCTAACATCTTATTACGTGTAATCAACCCTGATCACAGTAATCGCCTTGATCGAACCTCGATCTAACATCTTATTACGTGTAATCAACCATGATCACAGTAATCGACTTGATCGAACCTCGATCTAACATCTTATTACGTGTAATCAACCATGATCACAGTAATCACCTTGATCGAACCTCGATCTAACATCTTATTACGTGTAATCCACCCTCGATTACACTTCATCTCATATTAAATCGGTGCTCGTTAAGGCGATTACGGTAATCCGAGTCGATCGAACGTGATATGATTCATTCATTTCGAGACATTATGACAAGACTAAACTCGATTCGTGTGATAATTGAGCTCGTTCTCGGCATCCTATATAAAGCATCCCACACCCTAAACTCTAATTCAAAACTCGTTTCTCCTTCAGCGCTCCTAAACTCCAAATTTTGTGTCGGCCTTAGAGGTGTTTAACGAATTGAATGTTCACGAACAAGACTCAAACTCGGCTCGTTTAAGCTCGTTCGAGCTCGTTCATTTATCTTTATCGAAGTCATTTCGGAAGAGCTTCTCCGCTTCGTTCTTAAACAATAACACGAAATCTGTTCGTTTAACGACATTTGTCGATGTTCGTGAACATATATTATATAATATAAATGATAAATATATAATAACAAATATCCAATATCCCCAAATTATCATCAGCATTTTTTTTCCAGGCTTTCACACCACAGGAGAGTAAATACTTAAATCCCTAACCAATTCCATTTTTCCAGGGCTTCGCACCTGCTCTACATCTTCGACTATTCCAGATCAATCAAATCCATTTTCACCAATTTGCTTCAAATTGATTCAGACAAATCAGGTTTTCTGCCGCTTGAAGAGGTAATCCCAACCCTAGTTAAGTTTTCTTTTACGTTTTTTTGAAAGTCCTTCGACAGCGATTTGTGGATTTCGTTTCTAATTCTTTCTTTCTCATTTTGCTCGTTTTTTGTTTTTGTCTGGCATCGATCTCTTTGAATATTCTTCATTTGATTGGTGATGATGTAGTTTTACCTGATTTTAGCTTAATGATGCATAGCGATGCCGAAAGAACAAAAATGATGTGAACTATGCTGGATATATATTAGTTTCTATGGATGATTTCAAAAGGAAGTATTATGTCAACTAAGCATCATTTCATTTATAATCTACATGTATTTTTGCTGTTTAGCATCTATTACCTGCAATCATTGTGCATTTGACAAAAGGGTAATCATGTTTTTTTATTTAAGGCTGCTCTTGTCCTGTGCATCATTTGAGAGAAGTGAATAACAGCTTGAGATTGTTTAGTTTAAACTTGGTGAATGGCTTGCACCAGCTACTGGCATTGTTTGTTTAAGGAAAATGTTTTTGTATCGGAAGTAGGTTGGCACATCCTCCAACTGTTGTCTGGTTTCTTGACCAACACTAGATTGGCCAACCACTCCGGATAAAAGACTTCTCTTATGATATTTGCTTTTAACTACTTGTCCATTTCTTGTTTCACTGCTTCCTTCCTCTCCGGAGCAAGGTTCCTCTTCTTTTGCCAGATCGGCTTCTTCGTCGGATCGACATTAAGTCGATGCATTGCAATATTCCTCGAGAGGCCTGGCATGTCATCATCTTTCCAGGCAAATACGTCTCAAAACTCTGACAAGAGGTTGACCAATGCATTCCTATCGGGGTGTGGAATCCACTTCCCGATTTGCACTTATTGGCCCTCTTCTTCCCAAACACTTACTTTCTCTGTCGGATCAGCAGATACCCAGCTTTTGTCTTCTTCCTCCTCAGGAATTAACTCATCGATCAGCACCTGCCCGACGCTCTTTCCTTTTACTGTAACCAAGTTGCAACTTCGTGCAGCCTCTACATCTCCTTTCACCTCGTGGTATCCCTGCCAGGTCAGAAAATACATATTGTTGTGCGCGATAGAAATGATGGCACGTAGATCGAATACCGCTGGCCGACCTATTATCGCGTTGTAACCTGAAGGGGCTTTAACTACGATATAGGTCATCTCCATGGTCCTGCCTTTCTCTCCTTCTCCGACCATAGTCAACAAGGTTATCGATCCAACTGGATGGATGGCTTGACCTGTAAATCCGAAAAGAGGGGTTGACAACGGAATAAGATCTTCTTCTTTCAGTTTCATGGCTTTAAAAGCCGAATAATATAAGATGTTGACAGCACTTGCACTGTCCACGCAGACTCTCTTCACCAAACCTCGGCTTACCACAGCCTCAATAACCAACCCTTCAGTGTGGTTGTGAGATCTCGGCATATCATCTTTGGGTCCATAACCCACTTCAGTCGTAAACTTGAGCCTTTTCACCCCCCTCGATCTGTCTGGTGAATGTCGACTGGATCAGGGACGATCTGACTCTAGTGGTGCCACGATCATGTTGACGTCGTATCCGATGCGATTCTCTCTGTATGGATCTCGATTCTGGTCCTCTCGACGATCGTATCGATTTGTTTGTTTAGACGACTCCCCACGTCGTCTCTGATTATCTCACCGAGGTGACTGATCTCTCCTGCCACCATAGTTCTTTCTTTTATACTCCCTACGCCCCTTGGGCTCTTCTTTCTATGATCTGTCGACCACTTCATCTAATCTGCCTTCTTGAATGCATGCATCTATGTCTCTCTTCAAATCGAAGCATTCTTCAGTATCATGACCCACATCTTTATGATACTCACAATATATGTGGGTGTTTTTTCTCTTTTCCGGGCCCTTGATCAATGGTTTCGGAGTTCGTGCTATATTCTTTTTGACCATAATGGCCAGCACTTCCCCCCGAGATCGATTGAGAGGGATAAAATCTTGGTCTTTCATATTTCCCTTCTTTCCGAGATGATTTGTTATTGGAGCAGTCAATTGATCAAACACATTGGATATGCTTTCTTCCCTCGACCCTTTGGGCTGACCCTTGGTCTGGCCTCGGGTATCATTCTTCGAGTTCATGCCAAGTGAGAGGGTGTGCAAGCGCACTGCCTCCTCACCTTGAAAAAATATATGGACTATGTTCACACATTCATCCATGTCCCGGGGCATCTTCTTAGCGAGTTTATCATACAACTTCATATTTCTGAGCCCCCCGACAAAAGAGTTGACTTGAAGCGCATCGTCGGCTTTGTAGACCTTCATAGATTTGAGATTGAAGCGCTTCATATAGTCGATTGTCGACTCCCCTTTGTCTTGCTTGATATTCATCAGATGGGTAGCGTTAAGATGAAACTTCTTGTTTCCGATGAATGCATCTCAAAATTTTTGCCCCAATTGCATAAAACTGGAAATCGAGCCGGGGCGAAGATTATAGAACCATTCCCGAGCGCGACCTGTTAATAGGGTGTCGAAGGCACGACACTTCATCGAGTCGTTGGCGTTTCTCAAACGCATCAGAGACAAGTATCGATATAAATGGTCCTCCGGATCTGTGGTTCCATCATATGGCTCCATTTTAGGTACTTTGAAAGATTCAGGCATGGGGTATTGTTCTATGTCGGCAGTGAAAGGGGATTCGAGCCAGTCGGTGACTTGATCTTTCCCTACGATGCGGTTAAACTCATTCCGAACGCTATCTTCCATCGGCTTCTGGTATTTAAACTGCCCCATACGCTTCCTATCAGTGGAGGCGCTATCTTCTATCTCCTCCACACGTTCATCTCTGGGATCAACAATGTTTTTCCCTTTTGCATTCTCAGACTCCTTTCGACCCAGTGGGTCTACGGGATCCTGCTCATCTGTGGTGTTGTACATCAATTTGTCTATAAAGGCGGATGCCACCACTTTTTTCAAGGTCTCTTCGTCTAAAGACGCTAAGTGATCTTCCATATCTTGTAAATCAGAGAGGAGCTGGGGTTTCTGCGGCTGCACAAGTGCTGGCTTACTCCCATTAGGGGTTTTTTGATCCTGGGTTTGACCACCTGCTGGATCTACGCCCACATGTTCTCTACTTGCAAATTCCTACTGCCTGCAGGTTTTTGTCTTCTAGATTGTGGCGCCATCGTTTAATCCTCAACAAATCAACGATAGAATGCCCTCCTTCTAGAGCCAATGACGATGCTAACTTACGCACCAATATTATGGTAGGGCCAATATCAATCTAGGGCTGGTTGATGGGACTAGGATGGCTGAAACAAATATTGAAAGAGGAATTAGGGTTTATGTATTTGCGGCTGGGTTCAAGAATGTATCTTGAATTGCCTACGTATCCTGTGTTTTTTTCCAGGAATCAAGCTTTACGTAGTTCCTGGAATCATGTATTTATAAGAGCAATGTATGCCCTAACCCTAAAAGTAAGCTACATGCCATTGTCGTTTTTACCCTTAAATGGGCTTTGCCCATTGCCTAATTTACCCTGAGGATAATGGGCTTAAACAATCTGGGTAGAGTAACACCGACGTGGGTGCCCGAGATTGGACTCTTGACCGACTCGATACGCTTCAGGTGGGGCGGGATCAAGCTCCCTTATATGCCATCTGGACCATTAGGATAATTCCATGTGGAGGGGTGAAATCCCGTATCGTCAGGCGGCTTTTGGTTTGAATTAGTATAATTGATGGCAAACACAGTTGCATAATTGAAAACAAACCTTCAACATATAACCTTTAACAGCCAAACAACATTTTATTAATTAAACCAGTAAGATGCTGGAAAAACAGATTTCGATCAAAAGTGTCTCACCAAATAGACTATTAAACATAAACAAAACAACAAACTAACAACAAAACAAAAGAGAGCTCACAATAACAACAAGAAGATTGAGATATCTTTGCTGATTAGAATTAGAAATATGGTAGGTCTTTAAGAAGTAAACATGACTTCTTGCAAGAGAATAATAGCATAATGTGGTTGGTCACTGTATTTTTTTTTACTGCGTCGTCACATTTCACTTGATCTTCATATATCACTGTATTGCGATGTCATTTCATCGTGTTGTCACTGCATCTTAGGTATGGCTACTCCGTTTTTTGGTGGAAGAAATCCCAGAGGCTTAGCAAAAAGTACATGACCACACTATAAATATTGCCTAACAATTCAATGGCTTGTCTTGCTCTTGGACTACTTACTCCAAGAATATCATGCATGTTGTATAGCTCAAGAACCGGACCGGGTCGGCGTCGAGCCTACTCCTGATGCTGGTGCTGCATGATCAACTACAACCATCAACTCAAGAACCGGACCGGGTCGGCGTCGAGCCTACTCGAGATCGCCTCGGTTAACTATTCGAGTAGCTCGACTCTAGTTCGAACTCAAAAAAAACCGAATCGAGTCAAACTCTCTTGCGAGTCAAGTATGAGTAGCTCACGAGTAGCCCAATTCACATGTCACTTCATCGTCAAATGTCACTACATCATCAAATGTCATAACATCGTCAAATGTCACTGCATCGTCATATGTCACATCATTTTCACATGTCACTGCATCGCGGTGTCTCTACGTCGGGGGTGGCCACTGAATCGCGGTGTCTCTACATCGGGGGTGGCCACTGCATCGCGGTGTAACTTCATCGCGATGTCTCCTGCATATACAATTGCCGATGTCACTACATAAATTGTTGATGACATTCATATATGATTGATGATGTCACTGCATAAAATGTTGATGTCACTGCATAAATTGTTGATGTCACGCATATATGATTGTCGATGTCACTGCATATATGATTGTCGATGTCATTGCATATATGGTTAATTAATCGGGGTGGTGACTACAACACGGTGGTCATTGCATCGCAATGGTTAATTAATCGGTGGTGGTGACTGCATCAGGGGTGGTCAATGCATCGGGGGTGTTCAATGCATCGCGGTGGTCACTGCATCATGGTGGTCAATGCATCGCGGTGGTCAATGCATCGAGGTGGTTAATGTATCACGGTGTTCAATGGACGTTTCAGGGAGAAAGAAAAAAAAAATTATTCCGCTTGTTCCCCTTCCCCTTCCCCTTACCCTTTTTATTTTTATTTCTTTTTTCCTTCATTAAGGGTATTTGAGTCTATCTACCTAATTTTTGTCCTAATAACTAAGTATTTGTTTTGGATGTCATTTTTGTCTAATTAAGTCCAATATGTGTCCTTTTTAATAATTGTCCCTAATTTAAATAACCTACCATGAATTAATATTTGTACAAACTTTTTTTTTTTATTAAATTTAGGGGGCTTCTATTGGGAACGCACTTTTACTTCACGGAACACGATTACTAACGGTACCTAAAAAATGACTTGGCAGAACGCGCGTTTATTATTATGAATATAATTGTTACTTTATGGACCGCAAAATTACTCATCGAACTCATACTTTTACAAACTACAATTACATCCCTAATTTAAAAAAAAACTACAAACTAATCCATGCACATTTTTTTCATTCAAATATCAAAACACAGTCATACATTCATCTTCAACATACAATTTTTTTTCGTCTTCATCTTCATATATACATTCATCCATACTTCTTCTTCATCTTCAACATACATTTTTTTTTCATCTTCTCCATCACTCTCTTCCCAAATTCATATCTCTAATTGCTACCATAATTGAAAAGGATGAATCTTTCATCAAATTCACCTTGAAAACAACATTATAGTGAAGAAATTCGTAGAGACTCAATTGACAAAGCTTTAAGTTCAAGCCACAAAGTAGAAGACAAAATGGTACTTTTTTTCAAGCTTTTAATTCACTAATTTCATGTTTAATACTTGAAAACTATGAATAGGTAACCATTTTATGCTTTGGACACCTTGATATAGCACATATAAGCCGAAAAACGTGATTTTTTGCGTTTTCCGATCACAATTTCCGTCCCGGCGTCGATTGACGTTGGAAAACGCTGAACATGCCGTTTATAGCAACACGTCAGTTACAGTGACGTTGCCAAAGTACTATTAACGCCGGTATGGCTGGCGTTTGAACATGCAGTGGCTTTGTTTAGGTTTTAGCGGTAACGTTGATCATATTGACGTTATATATGCCTCTGTAACGTCACTCTGGTCGACGTTAATTGCACAGTGAAGACATGCTTCTGTTTTAAGGATAACGTTGATCAGATTGACGTTAGTTTTCAATATGTAACGCCGAATTGGTTGACGTTGAATGTTTTTTTTTCTTAGATAGTTTTTGTTTAGGGTTTGGGGTTTAGGGTTTAAGTAAACCTCATTTAAGGGTTTAAGGTCTAAGGAAATCTCATTTAGGGTTGAAGTAAACCTCATTTAAAGTGTATTTCCCTCAAATTATGATATTTTTCCATTTTGGTTTTTTCCTTAGGAACAATGTGAGGAGGCAAATACTGACAAGGGTAAGAAAGTAATTGTTTATGAGTCTACGATAGAACCTGAAGAACTTTCAATCGACATGAGTTCACTATTTATAACCGACAAGGTATGTACTTTGACGTACATTTATTACAAATATTGAATTTTCGGTTAAACTATTTTTCATTACATTATGTAAATATTACAGATTTTCGATACGCATGAAGATGTTACCAAATATCTTAAGGAGCTTGCACGAAAAAATGGCGTAGTGTTGATAAAGAAGAACTCGGATTTTTCTGGGAAGCGGACTCCCTTCATACTATACCAATGTGAGAGGGAAGGAGCAAAAAAAGACCATTACAAAGGGGGGGACGTATCAGAAAAAAGAGGGCGGTGTTGGAAAAAAAAAGGCAAGGGCATCGTCGACAAAAAAATGCGGTTGTCCTTTCAAGATAAAAACTACTCAGGATAGAGTGAAAGGTGTATGGTCCGTACATCTATTAAATGGGATTCATAATCACGTAACTGTGAAGTACGATGAGGGTTATACATACCTTGGAAGATTAGTAAAAGATCAAATTGAAGAAGTTAGACGAATGACTGAGAACGGTATTCTACCCAAAAACATAGCAAGGGAGTTGAGATCTAAATATAGCCAAAATTGTACATCAATGAAAACATTGTACAACATTCGTTCGAGGCTAAAAAAGGAAGCACGGGAGGGGCGGTCTGTGATACAACAAGTGTACAAGTTGGCGGATGAAAGCAAATCGTTTGTTCATTGTAGACAAGCCGATGATGTCGTGACAGATATTTTTTGGGCACATACCCATAGTTTGTCTCTTGCCCGATGTTTCCCCTCCGTAATGCTGATGGATTCTACGTACAAGACGAATAGGTACAAGATGTGGTTGTTACAAATTGTCGGTGTTACTTCTACGAACATGTCCTTTTCAATTGGATTTGCACTTTTAAGTGAAGAAAAGAAAGACACTTACACATGGGCTCTTAATATTCTTCGACAAGCAATAGGTGATCAAAGTGAGCGTACTTGTTGTATAGTGACGGATAGAGAAGAGGCGTTAATGAATGCAGTACGTGTTGTTTTTCCAAATGCAAAGAGTATCATATGTAGGTGGCACATTCAGAATGGTCTTGTTGCGAACTTGAAGAAAAAAGATACCACGGCAGAGAAATGGAATAATATCATGAATTTATGGAGTCTTGTTGTTCAATCAACCACAGTGAAAGAGTACAATGACCGATTGACCGGTTCAATCTAACATCGTCGAGAGTGATGGTCATCTCACCAAAAGGTAGATGAAAAGTGTTTGTCTCCGGATGCCATCTCTCAAGAAATCCACATACGATCACTTTATTGGCTTGTGAATACGGAGCATTGAGCATTGTGTAGAATGACATTTCTCTCAGTCTTGTCATAAATTGATCACTTTCATCCTCAAGATTCCACAAGTGCAGTGAAGTTGTGTATTGTTTACATCCAACGAGCCCCCGATCCTATAAAAAGCAACAAAGAAAAAACAAAATGTTATTGACATTTGATTGAACTGCACAAAACTTAACAACATATGAATAAACTATATATACCTTTGATTTCTTCCACAACCCATATGCAGCGTGATTCTCCCAATCTTGTAATAATGCAGTTGTGTCCACATCCATATCACTATCATAAGGAACCTCTAAATCCTCACCTACACTTGCACATGGCTCTACCCGTGGCCTTGAACTCCCAGGTTCTTGTGTAACCCATCAACTAGAGTATTTGCCTGAACTGATGTCTGAACCGGTGCTTAGGATGCTTGAACCGTAACATCAACTTGTGGATTATTTGAATCTCGAGGAGCCTCAACAGACTCAACTGTTAACTGCACTATTGCTTCTAAACCATCAAATGTACCATCATTTGCCCCAACACCAACACTTGCAGATGGCTCTTCTACCTCTTCATTTGCCTCTACAGTTGCAGATGGCTCAACTACATCCGCATTTGCCCCCACAGTTGTAGATGGCTCACCTACATCAGATTGCTCAACTACATCCGCATTTGCCCCCACAGTTGTAGATGGCTCACCTACATCCGTATTTGCTCCCACAGTTGCAGATTGCTCAACTACCTCCGCATTTGCCCCCACACTTGCATTTGCCTCTACAGTTGCAGATGGCTCAACTACCTCACTCTTCTCCCGAGGAGCCTCAAAAGTCTCAACTATTGGCTCTAATGCCATTTCTCCTCCTTCAACAATTTCCTCCGTGTTTCTTTTCTTCACACCTTTCCCCTTTCTTTTATACCTCAAAAGACTACGTACTTCACTTTCATCATGTGCATCACTTGTGTCTTCCGAGGCTCCAGATCGTGTCCTAACCATAATTACCTTCAAAACAAGGACTCAGATATTTAACTGAAGCAGTATGATCATGGAATGCAACAACATAATGAATTTATACATACAATCAACAAGTTAAGAACCGAAAAAAATTTGGAAAATTTTGGACCATAACGTCATCACAATTAATGTTATGGAAGGATAACAACGTCGTCCCCATGAACGTTAGTGAAAGATAACAACGTCGGCCCGACTGACGTTAAGGAATGATCACAACGTCTCACCGGATGACGTTTGAGAAGTTCCAGAACGTCTCCCATTTCAACGTTAGGGATTCCTCACTAACGTCAGTCGTGCTGACGTTAGTCACTTCATCTTCCCCAACTTAACGCCACTACACTGTATGCCACCGGAGATGGAGTGCATTGACCGGAACTGAATAATATCGACGAAAAAGACCTAACAATGAAGTAATGAAAGTAAATGCCCTTATTTTACCTTGTATTTGGTTGACTCCCGCCGATTTCACCTTCTTTCCGGCGATTTCACTTACAATTCCGGCCAAACACCCTTCTTTCCGGCAGTCTCTCCTTGCAACAATATCTCCTCTCTGTCAAAGCTTGGCCAAACACCCTCCTCTCTGGCGAGGCAAATTTTAAAGCTTACATGAGCTTGCGGTTTCTTAAAGAATGGTGGACAAATGGAGGGATGCGAAATTGGAGGGAAGCAAATGGCAAGGCAATTTGAATTAATGGAAGGTTTTTAATGAAATTGGAGTATGGGTGTATAAGTATGTATAAAGTTTTTTTTATTTTGTAAAACTATAAGGACTAAAATGTATTTTTAAAAAAGTTTAATTAAAATGATTTCCAAATAGTACTTTTGTTGTGTGGTGAAGTAAAAAAAAATAATCAAAATATGTTTTCCGCGGAGTAAAAGTGAGTTACCGATAGTTCTCAAATTTAATATTTGTACAAACATGGAATTTTATCCGAGTCCAAAAGTTTGGGCCTCGCCCTAACCGTTTGACTTATAGCCCAATGACTCGTTCTATTAACTTTAAACAAGATAATTAAGATCCAAGTCACAATGATGAATGAATAAATATTAAGATGATTAATAGTTACTCATTAAATAACTTAAAATAAATCTTAAGATGATGGGGTACTTGCTCATCAACTAACTTATAATGAGCTTTATAATGCATGCTTTATGCATAAAACATCATTATACATTCTCAAGTTGAGGCCATTACAATGTGAGGGAGGTAGTTGACTCATGATACCTTTATCGGCAACTTGAGTCGTAATGAATCCATTAAGGTGTCTCCATTGTCTTTTACGACATGACATTTAGTTTCATCTGGTACGCAGTCGCCGTAATGTGGATCTCTTATGACATGAAACTTGGTTTCATCAAGTAGTCAGGTAGCTTTGATACCACATGTAATACTCTTGATCTCAAGTCTAATGTCATTACTTGAACCACAATAGGTTCAATAACTAATTATATTCATCGTCTTCACTTAGTACTAAAATGATTAGTCTGGTCCATTACGTCTTTAACAATATATATTGATGCGTTTTTTCTCCTTCACTTCATTATGAGATATTACGGTTGTATCATAATTTTTATCTGAATAAAACTGATTTTATTTTATTTTTTATTTTAGCATCCTAAACCACCGTTAGGTTACAAGAAATTAGAAACAAAAAAAATTCAAAATGTACAATAGAATTTCCCTTCAAATTAGAAAAAGAAGAACGAAAAAAAAGTACTAAAATTGTCTTTTTATTACATCTTGGAATCATGCTACAGTGTCTTCCTACCCGTCCTTCACTACCAAAGTCTCCGGCTTTCCTACCAATTCAGCTCAATTTGCTGGCACTGAAGGAAATCCTATCCTATTTTTTTCTTTCTTTTTCAATTGTTGGAGAGCATAGAAGTTACTACCCAGCTGAGCTCTAATGTCTGTTTTTAGGACAATTCTTCTCTGCATATCAATTCTTGAACTGCTGCAATTCGCCCACACTTCACCAATTGATCACACATACAATGTAGGAGATGAAGTTCCTTTTGATGTTAATAAAATCGGCCCTTTGAATAATCCCAGATATAATTTCATTATATTCCTATTTGAATTTATTAATCTTGATGACTGTTTTCTGTTATTTTTTATTGATGCTAAAAACATTGTTTTCTGGGGTCATTTCATTTTCCTTTCTTGCTTTTCCCCTGTTTTGTGTTTTGGAATCTGGGATTATAATGGGATTTTGACTGGAGTTATTTAGGTTAAAAATGGGAGATTTTTACTTGTGATATTGGGTAGGATCTGATTTAATTGAAAATGACAGCATATTTGAATTGCTTTGAGCTAAGCTAGAAGTCTTTTTCTATCGTTGGTACATTTTTATTGATAGTTTCCTGCTGAATTTGCTTATTTTGTAGGTTGTTTTCTTATCAGTTTAGGAGGCCAAATAGGTAGGAACTTGGATCCTCTGTAGTGAGCCTGTGTGATGATGTAAAATATCAAAAGGCATCGTTTTGATCCAAAGTTTGGAGAGAAGCTTTTTTTTTTTTGTTGATAATGTAAATTACCGCGTTGTGAGATGTATATCACAACAGCACAGTGCATTGCACCGTTTCACTATAGAGGATCCGACTTCATATTGGTAGTATCGATTACTCTTAGTCAACATCCATTGGATTACTTCTTTAGTTATAATCACCATTTGTCAATCAGAGGAGCCATTTAAGATCATGAACCTTAATCCCAGTTCGTTTTTCTCACCATTTTGTGTTCATTATTCGTCATTGTTAATATTCCAAGAGTTCTTGCAATCAAGATGATCACTTTTATTAATAGTACCTATCAAAATGGTTAAGGGCCTCAAGGCTCTTGTTTTCTTGCATCAGATAAACCGCTATGGTTTATGGGGTATGTTTTTACTTGCAACAACTACAATGCAGACATCATCCCCCCCCCCCCCCCCCTCCCTCATGTTCTCACTAAATTTAGTACTTATAAATACGTCATTTTCACGATGTTGTAATGTTATTGTTATTTTCTTGCAGCGAGACCTACAGATACTATGATTTGCCATTCTGTCAACCAGGTTAGTTTGTATCACAGATGTCTAAAAACTTGAGAATTGAAGTCATGTTTTGTACTTTCCCCTTTTTTTCCTGATCTTTTTGGGAGAATTCACATTATATTCACTAATGTGACCTTGAGTGACTCCGGTTTGCTTATTAATTCTCATTTCTTTCATTCATTCACAGAACCTCTCCTATGTAAGATCCAAACATTTGGTTCGGTTTTGAACGGTGATTATCTGACCAACAGTTTATACGACTCGAAATTCAAACTAGACAAAGCCGATGCACTTCTCTGTCACAAGAAACTTACTCGAAACGAAATCACAAACTTTAGGGACGCTATATCAAAGGACTATTATTATCAAATGTATTACGATGATCTTCCTTTATGGGGCTTTATCGGGAAAGTTGAATCCGGAAACTTGGCTTTGGACGGAAAAGGGCCTAGTTACTTTCTCTTCAACCATGTTCAGTTTGATGTTCTATATAATGACAACTAAGTTGTGGAAATACGAGCTTTTTCTGATCCGAACCGTTCGTTGAATATAACCGAAGATATTGACATGGATGTTGATTTTACGTATTCTATCTTCTGGAACGAAACATCGACTCGGATTGAAAACAGAATGGATGTATATTCAAGAGCCTCGTTTCTGGAAGCTAACATCAAAATACATATGTTTTCACTAATTAGTTCAGTAGCCATTACTATATGTCTGATGGGATTTAGCTTGTTCTTTATGCGGAATCTCAAGAACGATCTCAGAAAGTAACTATATGGTGTAATCATATCATCATCCTTATTGTTATTCGGGTTCTTTAGTTTTGTGGTGTTTTATTACGTTCTTACCCTTTGTGTGTCTTTGAATTCGTTTGGTTTCAGACTTTCGGTTGGAGATGAAGAGGAAGATAAGGAGGTTGATCGGAAATTTGTACAAGGTGACGGCTTCAAATCTCCGTCAAACACACCTTTACTGTGTGCTGTTTTAGGTGTTGGTGCTCAGATACTGACTATGTAAGATAATCTATTCATTAGTGTTTAGTACATGAATCTTTTTGTACTGCAAACATTCTTTTTTTGTGAATTATTCTTCTGCCATTTCTGGAGTTTTTACGTATTGTTCTGTATTCATCTACAGGGTTTTCCTTTTATTTACTTTGGCATTTTCCGGAACCATCTACCCGTATAGCCATGGATCGATCCATTCATGGTTCTTGGTATTATATACACTTACTTCTGCAGTCTCGGGATTCGTTTCAGCTTCTTTCTGCAGTTGTTTTAACGAAACTAGATGGGTAATATAGTAATTTTCATCTGTTCTTACTAGTTTTTTACTACCTCACGCGTCCCTAAATAACAGTCGTTTTAATGGTTAGTTTTCACACAGATTATTTCATAAAGTCTAAAATACCCTTTGACATTGTATCCGAACATAACGAACATATTTAAATTCTTCAGGGACGGAGTGTTCTTCTTGCTGGGCTACTAATCCTTTGTCCAACCGTTGTAATAACATTCATCCTTAACCTAATCTCTACATATTTCGGTGCCATTTTAGTCCTTCCATTCAAAACCACCTTCTTAATTCTCTTAGGACATCTCGTTGTTGGAGCCCCGTTACTTGCTATAACCAGCACGGTTGGATATAGATACAAATTCGGATCTCCAACCACTTCTATTACCAAGAAATGCTTGAGGGTATATCCGTCATTGGCATGGTATAGGAAAAGCTTTGGCCAGATGTTAATTGGTGGGCTTTTACCTTTAAGTGCAATAGCACCTGAGTTACACCTACTGTATTCAAGCATTTGGGGCTATAAAATCTCGACTGTAGCCGGCGTTCTGTTCGTCGCGATTATAATCATTATCATACTTACTGCGACGTTAAGCATTTCTCTGACATGTTTGCAGCTCACTGTGGAAGGTGATGAATGGCATTGGAGGTATGTTATCTATCTATCTACTCATTATACATACATGGGTAAAATGACGATTTTACCCTTGTTTTGAATCAGGTCGGTGATACGCGGCGGAGCGGTAGGCGTATTCATGTTTATATACAGTATCTTGTATTACTGGAGATCAAATATGAGTGGTTTATTGCAGACAGCAATCTTCTTTGGATACACAGCTTGTTTCTGCTTTGCATTCTTCATTATGTTTGGTGCTGTCAGTTTTTTTGTTACTTTTATGTTCTTACAAAATATTCAACATGTTGTCAAGAGTGAATGATTTAAGGCTTTTTATGTGAAATTTAGTATCAGAAAATCAGAGATTTTAACATATACTTGTTGATTCTAATTTTATGATGATGAAGAATTCTTGGATTCTGAACTGCATCGAAAACCGTTAGACGTATGGCATGTTGGAAGCAGAATAGAGATGCTATACTTTGTTGTGTATCGTTACAGAGTAAACGTGTGTATTACGTTGCATAACGATGGGGCTATTATTTACACCACACACTACTCTACCTATGCACCACAATAATCGACTTTGTGAAAATCGGTTTTGGAGCCTAGAATCGACTTTTCGTAGGTGCATTATGAGAATCGACTTTGATAAAGTCGGTTCTCGTTCCTCAAGATAAAGTCAGTTCTTGTTCGTTTGAGACTCTAGAACCGACTTTGTGTGAAAGTTTCAGTTTACCAGTAGTCATGAGATAGAAAGTGGTATACGAGTAGATTAGTGTTATGTAAGTTACCATTTTTTTTTCATTTTTCTTTCGGGTATGATATTACAATATAAAGTGGGAAGTCCGTATAAAGTCATTGATGTAAATCACTTGTTTAGAAACAACATATGATAATTCATGTGATATCTGAATAGTATTATACTATACCTCCGTTCCACAATTATAAGTCATCTTAGATATTTTCACATAGATTAAGAAAATAGTTGAATGTTATAAATTCTGTGGTTAATATCTAAAATGCCACTTGACTATTATTAATGTAATAATTGTTAAGTAATAAAATGGTTGGATCGATAATAAATTAGGGGTAAGATGGATAAAAGAGTAGTAAATGTTGCATTAGTAATGTAGAATTACTTATATTGTGGTACAAAATAAAAAGTGTAGGCTGATTTATATTTTGGAACGAAAATAGTATGTGTGTAACCAAATAAGTGATTTATTTATATCAATCAAACCGGACAAGCCAAAAATAAGATCTCAAAATCGGTTAGTTAGAGACGAACAATAAAAAAGAATTCCTGTTCACTCATTTCAGTTCATCAATGAGAATGTAACCCTTACAAATAATAAATATTGTACCAGCACGTACAATATTGAATCACATATATGTTTAAGACGTAATAATACGTGAGTGTGAGTGAGGTGGAAGAAGAAAATTATGTAGTTGTTGTCTTCCTCCCATCATAATCGATTCATGATTTTATTTTCACCAAACCAATAACCTCAAGAATGTGGTTTCTTGAAATACTTATACACAAATACAAGATAAACACACTTTAAATCTATTATTTATTTATTGGAGATTACAAACATTATAGGTGAACTCATCGAAGTTCATCATCATGAGAAGAAGTGTGTTACATAGATTTAGGGACGTCCCTGGGCATGGGCCAACAAAGCCACGGCACAGGGTCCTCCTTCGAAGTGATATTTTCAGGGTGCGTTTTCATATTTTCGGTGTTTTTTTTTTTTGTTCTATTTAAATTAACTACAAAAAAACTTAAATAAAATGTTCTGAAAAAAATAACGTGTTAAAGTTCTTGTTCTTGTAAAAAAATGTGTTAAAATAATAATTATTATACATTTCAGGCTTTCACTTTCACACCACAAGAGAGAATACTTAAATCCCTAACAAATTCCATTTTTCTAGGGCTTCGCAGCTGCTCTACATCTTCGACTATTCCAGATCAATCAAATCCATTTTCACCAATTTGCTTCAAATTGATTCAGACAAATCAGGTTTTCTGCCGCTTGAAGAGGTAATCCCAACCCTAGTTAAGTTTTCTTTTACGTTTTTTTGAAAGTCCTTCGACAGCGATTTGTGGATTTCGTTTCTAATGCTTTCTTTCTCATTTTGCTCGTTTTTTGTTTTTGTCTGGCATCGATCTCTTTGAATATTCTTCATTTGATTGGTGATGATGTAGTTTTACCTGATTTTAGCTTAATGATGCATAGCGATGCCGAAAGAACAAAAATGATGTAAACTATGCTGGATATGTATTAGTTTATATGGATGTTTTCAAAAGGAAGTATTATGTGAACTAAGCATCATTTCATTTCTAATCTACATGTATTTTTGCTGTTTAGCGTCTATTACTTGCAATCATTGTGCATTTGACAAAAGGGTAATCATGTTTTTTTATTTAAGGCTGCTCTTGTCATGTGCATCATTTGAGAGAAGTGAATTACAGCTTGAGATTGTTTAGTTTAAACTGGGTGAATGGCTTGCACCAGCTACTGGCATTGTTTGTTTAAGGAAAATGTTTTTGTATCGGAAGTAGGTTGTTGCTCCTACTAAGTTTAATTTTTCAATAATCTGCCTTCTAGCTTCATGTAAATTCTTTTCAACCAGTTCTCCCATGAAATGGCTACCCGGAATTCAATGGATGTTGGAGTCCTGGACTAAAGAACGAAACCAAAGTGATCTTAACCATCATTTTTTTATCCTCTTGATTTGGTTTGGTTCAGTTCATCGATTTTTGTAATCAAACTGGCTTATAATACCTGAACACCCTAACCAACCAAACCTAAGCTCACCTGTAGCTCTACTTAAACCAGAATACATGAAAAGTTCGTTAAGGCATATATAATGTCCGGCATGGATTGGTATGATTGTTATAGGTGTCAAATTTCTGATTGTGCTATAGATGATGCATAGATCTCATCTATGAGTGGATTTGGAATATACCATCTGACCCTCTTCAAACCATTAGGATAAATTATACTTTGATTAACTCCCAAACTAAAAGGTGATTTCCCCTCTATGGATTGTTGTGTGGTCGGAGGTTTCTGGGTTCAAACCTGAGAAACCATTCTAAATCAGTATCATCTATGTATAAAACATAAAAAGGTGATAATAAAATAAAATAATTGAGGCTCAAAACTGATATATGGGTGCTTTAGATCGAGATTTAGTGTACCATTTCTTAATTTTTACACCTACGAGCATCTACAATGATCTTAGGTTCACAAAGGTTTGAGAACCTTTTCAAGGGTTCATACTTCATAGCCATTGTAGATGTAGTGACTAGGATAGAGTGTGCCGATGGATTGAAGAACTTGAATCGCTTGATGCCTGTTGACTAGGAGAGAGAGTAGACCTAAAAGGTTTGCTTATAGTGGAGAAAAAGGTTGGTGTGCAGCGAATTTAAGGTTTATAGGCTAATGACGTGCCATGGTGAAAGGGTTGATGTTTAGTGGAGAAAAGGTTGATGTTTTATAAACTGATGACGTGACACAATTAAAAACGGGTCAAGTGGATAATTACTAGGGGTGTTAAACGAACCGAGCGTTCGTGAACTCTGCTTGAACTCGACTCGTTTAAGCTCGTTCGAGCTCGTTCATTTATGCTATCGAGCCGAGCTCGAGCAGGTTCTCCTGCTCGTTTAGTAAACGAGCCGAGCTCAAGCCTGTTCATGAACGCTCGTTAATGTTCGCGAACATATATTATCTATATATATATATTTCAGAACAAATAACCGCCAATTCACCCGTATTTTCCCAATTGACCCGCTCCGCGACCCGGTTCAGCATTAAAAAATATATATTTATTTATTGCAAACACACGTTTACTAATACAAACCCACTCCCACTTTACTTGCTCACGTACTTCACCACAAATCTATATATATATTAACTGAAAAATAAAATATATTAACTGAAAAATAAAAATTTATTCATTGCAAGCACACGTTTACTAATACATAAATAAAAATTTCAGATGTTTAACTACCCACTCCCACTTTACTTGCTCACGTTGTTCATCACAAAAAAAATTCTATATTAACTGAAAAATAAAAAATACACTTTGACACTATCCCACATTCACTCCCACGTTTGGGAGGTAAAGTAAAAAAAATAAACTCCCCTTTCACGTCTCCACCTCCTCCACTTTTCCACATATATATTCCCCATTATTCCTAATTTTCCACGTTATTTTTCAACAATCATTAGCTTCCCTTTCTTCTCATCTTCATAAGTTGTACGCACCACTCATCAGCATTCATTCAGCCTGCACCAACACTCAGCAGAGCATATTCAAAGTAAGTACATTTCCAAGTTTATTATTTAAACAGTATACGACTTTTGGTGTTCTTACTCTTAGTTGGAATTCATGATGCTGTGTTTTATTGTTGCTGCTGCTGATAAAGTGCTGCTGATTTGTTGATTCACTCCACTTTCTACAAATTTGGTTGCTTACATTACCAGGTAAGTTCAGTCTCCCACTCCTGCAATTTTTTTCCATAACATCTTTCATTAAATATCTTAATAACTAATTCTACTAAAATATGCTTCACCACTGCAGTGGAATACACAACAGTTTTACCTTCATTTCATACGCTTTACTTTCTCCTACTGATGATTTGCTGCTGCTGCTGAAAATCTGCTGTTTATTTCCTGCTGCACTCGACTTTCTGCATATTTCCTTGCTTAAATTACCAGGTAACTTCAGTCTCCCACACCTGCAATTTTGTTTCATAAAATCTTTCTTTAACCATCATAATAACTAATTGTACCCTCAACTTTCATTATAATGAATTACCTTACTTTCTAATGCATTAACAACATTCTTTAACCATCTTAATAACTAATTGTACCCTCAACTTACATTATAATGAATTACGTTACTATCTAATGCATTACCAACAACATTATTCTTTCTTCATCTTATTGACTTAAATTTGGACATATATAACTTTTTTCAACACATTTGTGTACACTTTATATACTTGGACATCATTGAACCATTTGGTTCTCAGTTTTACAATCGGCCTAATGGCACGCTGTACAACCAAACAACTGATTCCATTTTAGCCTTAATCCTTCAACTCATTTCCATTTTACCAAAAACCTCATTACAGGATTACACCTTTACTGACTCAAATTACCACTAACATACAACACATTTAGCATCTAACAGGCTCATTGTTCACCACAAAAAAATTTGGACATATGTAACTTTTTTCAACACATTTGTGTACACTTTATGTACTTGGACATCACTGAACCATTTGGTTCTCAGTTTTACAATCGGTCCCCCCCACCATACCTGAGCCAACCCGGCTTAGAACTCGGGTTGGACATTACCCGCTCTGATCCAAACACTGATAGCATGGTCCGTCTTTTTAGGTTTTCAAAAAGATGCATTCTTTCATCATCAACCAGTAATCGAAGAATCAGGGTGATGAAATCCCCAAATCTTCGTTCTTCCTCAGCCAATAAGGGCTTTGACCGGCAGCTGTCAATCCCTTATCAGAATCTGCACATGAATCGACCTTTACTACAAAAAAGTATGAAAATTGTTACAGAAATAGAGAGAGAAACGAGTAGACCTTGAAACCCCTCTGATCTAAACTATGATAGCATTAGCCATTTTGTTAGGGTTTCAGAAAGATGCTTCTTTCATCATCAACCACTCATCCAAGAATCAGGGTGATGAAATACCCAAATTCTCACATGCAGACTGCACGAGACTGCAAATATGGAGTCTTTCATCTTCAAGCAAATCGGGGTAGAATCGGGGTCATGAAATCCCTGATTCATTTCCTTTCTCAATTACAGACAGAAACGATTTCACTTTCAAACGCCCAAACATTAACGCCTTCACGATTCTGAGAATCGTTTTGCGATTACAATCGGATAATTATCATTATCGACTTTTCCTCTCTGGCCATCACGATTTTATCAAATCGTGTTGCACTTACAGATTGAGAAAGTAGAACGACAACCGGATTATACATTCAGCTGAGTAAAACGGCCATATAAGATGTGGCCAAATAATGACCGGATTTCAGCATACATCGGCCGGCTGGCCATGAAAAACGATAGGTATTCAAACTTTCTCTCCTAGATTCGCCATGGAACTCAGAAAGGCAGAGTTTAAAAAGGCAATGGAACAAATTCATATTTTTCTGGGGATAGATAAGGGTATATGATGCAGGTAAGAATATATAATGATTCTGGGTTGAGATGGATGAATCAATCGATGAATGTCTCACCAAGAGAGGAGGGAAGCAGACGGACAGGAAAAGAAGAAGGAACGACAGCTTTAATGGACGATTTAATAGAGAATCAGCCATGGATGAAACGAAGAACATATGAAGGAACAGAGACGATTATTTTCTTGGTGAAACTGAGATTTAGTTAAATCAAAAGAGAGAGGAGAAGAAAGGGAAGAAGAAGGAGGAGAAAGGTTGGTCTTTTTGGCCGGAGAGGTGGTTGGCCATGGAAACAGACGAAGAAGGAGAGGCGAAGAGAGGGTGAGAGAGGAGACAGTCTGAGGGTGAGAAAACGGCGAAATGAAAATTAGGTTTAGGGTTGAGGTTTTTATATCTTAGGACAATGAGCTGAGTTTTTAGGGTTGAAGGCTCGGTTAGTGATTATTTAGCAGACTGGGCCGGATTATGTGATAAAAGAGAGGCCCAAATGAAATTAAAAGAGAATTTATGGGCTGGGCTGAAAGAAACGATGCCATTATCTGAGTTTCACCGATATCGTGTCACACCGTATCATATTTAATAAAAATGATAATGAATATCAAATGTAATAATTGTTTTAATCATTTATGGTGTGATTGTGTGTGCAAGTGAGAAGGGTACCTGCAAAATAAAAATACGAGTGCCGTTGTAAGTCATATGACCTCATGGCAGGTTAGTCAATAAAAAAATATATATAACACATATTATTTAGATAAATGTAAAATTAATCAAACATATATATTTAAGATATTGTGGGCACAACAATTTCCCAACAATAATAACTTCATTATTTTACTAATTACATCCTTCAAATTAATAACTAATATACTACTTACTTAATCACCAAAACTAAAATATTTACTTACTGATATACCAAAATCAACATTGGCCAAGGCTACGGAATAAAGCGGCTAACAAGCTAGCGGTACTAAGCCAGCTGGGGCTGACACTGCTCACCCTCCGGATTGTCATCCTTCAACACAACTTGGCTACAAGGTTCCTCTCGAGTCCGCCCTCATTAGCGCTCTCGAGTCCGCCGTGACTCTCGCTTCGCTAGGGCGCTCGAGTCCGCAGGACTCTCTCGCCCGTCGAGGGGCTCTCGAGTCCGCCAGGACTCTCTACGCGGTGCCGCCGCCTCCTCTCGCTCTGCGCGGTGCCCCCTCTCTTCGCTCCTTGCCAATTTGTCCCGCCCTTGCCAGCTGTCGGCTTCATGCCTCTATAAATATCACTCTTCACCTCCAAACCAACTCTCGACTTTTGGATCCGAAGAACTACGCATTGGCTTGATCCCTTTCAAAGGGTACGTAGGCAGCCTCTCAGGCTCAGCTAATAATCAAAAGCTCCACTGCTCCCCACCGGAGAAATCACACATATCTGACCTTATATCCTCAAGATGAACATTGTTACATAAACTGATATTCTACGCAACATCAGTTGGCTCCGTTACCGGGAAACGCTCTTTCGTTATCATTCAGCTTCTTTGGATCATTCGCTTCACCGCAAGTATGGCTTCACGGCTTCGCCGGCGGGAGAAGCTTGGTATCTCGTCAGAATCGGCTCAGCTTGGAAGAACGTTTTCTACGCCACGTTCATAACTCATTCATGAGTCCTTCATAATTCCCAGGTTGGTATATGCACCCTTAGTCAGTTTCAGATCTTCAAGTAATAAGGAATTTGGTTACGTGGATCGATACCACACGCAAAAAACACACTTTTGCATATTGATATTTTGAGTTGGAAAAAATATCTAGCCACTGGCCAAAATATCCCACCAAAATATCTCATTAAAATTTCACCAGAAATGAGTTCTCCGAAAATAAGGTCGCCATGTGTGAGGCCGCCAGAAATGACCTTTATCGGCTAGCTCTAAGCCCGACCTCGGTCGGCAAGCTCTAAGTCCGACCTATCGGCTGGCTCTAAGCCCGACCTCGGTCGGCAAGCTCTAAGTCCGACCTTTATCGGCTGGCTCTAAGCCCGACCTCGGTCGGCAAGCTCTAAGTCCGACCTATCGGCCAGCTCTAAGCCCGACCTCGGTCGGCAAGCTCTAAGTCCGACCTATCAGCCGGCTCTAAGCCCGACCTCGGTCGGCAAGCTCTAAGTCCGACCTTTATCGGCGAGCTCTAAGCCCGACCTCGGTCGGCAAGCTCTAAGTCCGACCTATCGGCCAGCTCTAAGTCCGACCTATCGGCCAGCTCTAAGCCCGACCTCGGTCGGCAAGATCTAAGTCCGACCTTTATCGGCCAGATCTAAGCCCGACCTCGGTCGGCAAGCTCTAAGTCCGACCTATCGGCCAGCTCGACCTCAACATTTGTTTCAGACAAATTACTCGCAATCTCAATCTTGTCCCAAACAAGGGGGCCGCATGGGGAAATTTTCAAATAGACGGGAATGACCTGAGTTATATATTTATTTTAACCAAGCCCGCAACGACCTTGCTTAAAACAAGGGGCCACACATTGGAATTTTTGATTGATTATCAAGTTCAAGTCGGACTTTATGTTCGATTATTTTTAGCAAGCTCGACGCTTTAACGTCCTCGACCTGCGCCAAAAACAAGGGGCCTATATATACATACATCGAATCGTCGGACTCAAATAGCGGACTCGAAAAAGATGAAATATTTCGAGCAAAAGCAAGGTAAACATTTATTACAAGCTCCATATCGTGAGCTCATTTTATTACATGCTCCATATCGCGAGCTCATCAACATGGATTTCTCTACAACGATAATCCCGACAGAGCGTTGTCGGCGACTAAGTCCAACAGAGCGTTGTTGGCGACTAAGTCCAACAGAGCGTTGTTGGCAACTAAGCCCGATATAACGACTATCGGCGATCAAAGCATGTTCGCTACATGCACAGCAAGTTACTGGTGGTTTCGATAACACTGGTTTAAGCCCGATATAACGACTATCGGCGAGAAAGCCTGTCCGCTACATGCACAGCAAACAACTGGTGGTTTCCATCAACACTAGTTCAAGCCCGACATAGCGTTGTCGGCGACTAAGCCCGACTGAGCGTTGTCGGCAATCAAGCCCGATAAACAGTATCGACACTCTAAGCCCGACGCCAGGTCGGCATCATATTTTGGAGTTCGCCCTCGAGCGAACCTTCTTATAAGCCCGACGCCAGGTCGGCATCATATTTTGGAGTTCGCCCTCAAGCGAACATTTATAAGCCCGGCGCCAGGTCGGCATCATATTTTGGAGTTCGCTCGAGCGAACCTTTTTATAAGCCCGACTCCGCCCGGCATCATATTTCTGCTCGCACCTAGTGGAATCTTCTATCGCTCTACAAACGGCCGTCTCGGCAAAACGACACAACAGGTCACCTACATCTTTACTCCATGATTCTCACCTGTTCAGTGAAGAGCTCAAGGAGTAGGGGGCCATTGATATACCAAAATCAACATTGGCCAAGGCTACGGAATAAAGCGGCTAACAACTAGCACGGTACTAAGCACTGGGGGCCTGACCTGCTCACCCCTCCGGATTGTCATCCTTCAACACAACTTGGCTACAAGGTTCCTCTGGGTCCGCCCTCAGCCAACGCTCTCGAGTCCGCCGTGACTCTCTGCCCGCCAGGGGCGCTCTCGAGTCCGCCAAGACTCTCTGCCCGTCAGGGGCTCTCTCGAGTCCGCCAGGACTCTCGCGATTGCTTGCCTCTCTCTGCTCTCGCCGGTGCCCTCCTCTCGCTCCTTTGCCAATTTGTCCCGCCCTTGCCAGCTGTCGGCTTCATGCCTCTATAAATACCACTCTTCACCTCCAAACCAACTCTCGACTTTTGGATCCGAAGAACTATGCATTGGCTTGATCCCTTTCAAAGGGTACGTAGGCAGCCTCTCAGGCTCAGCTAATAATCAAAATCTCCACCGCTCCCCACCGGAGAAATCACACATATACAGCCTTATGTCCTCAAGATGAACACTGTTACCGCAAACCAGATATTCTACGCAACATCACTTACTAAAAACTATATTAACTATATAATTAAAACATACGTATGTGTTTACTAATCAATACGTAAATCTTATTTACATACTTGAATATTTACTTATTTACTAAAAACTTAGATATTTACATACTTAATTTACTAAAAACCAAATTTACTAAATAAACTTAAATAATTCAACAATATAATACACGTCAACCCCGGAGTATGTTCCAGAACCCCAGCCGGACCCGATGATGGAAGACCATGCCACTCTGATATGGGAAGCAACACCATTAGAGATTATTTATCTCCATAACCCTTTGACGATCCGGGGTAGAGAATACCACGGGGCCAATGGATACGAAAGGCGGGTATGAGATGAGTGTTTAGCCCTAAGAGAGTAGATTCGGGACTTGAAGGTTGCATTGTGTGATGCAAAGAGGAAGATTGAGCACATGAAACAGGGGATCATGTGATTGGCTTATTATTTTGGGATGTTTTTTTTTTGTTTCATTAAATTCCAGATCATTGTAAATATTTCATTCATGTTTTTTTTTTTGTTGGTTTCATCTACAAATTCCTACATACACATATATCATTGTAAATTTTTCATTCATGCCATTTTTTTTTGTTTCACTTAAATAGCTCTTAAATTACTACAATATCTACAAATTTCTACATACACACCTCGACTTTTCAAATATAACAGTCTCCGTGCATCGCACGGGTTCCCTACTAATATATAATATAAATATATAAATATAAAATCCACTACACAAAAGTGTAGTGGATGATGTTGTGGATGATCCTGTCCACAGATTGGAGAGAGAAATATTTTTTTTTTTATGGGTCTTGATTAAATGTGTGGTGTGAATGATGTTGTGGATGATGTTGTGGAGGTAGTTGTAGTGGATGTAGCACTCCCGAAATAACAATTATCATCATTCATCAGTCCATTCCATTCAGCCTCAACGTTCAACCCTAAACACCCCCGCCGCTCTCCCCTCTCCCCTCTCCCCTACGGACTTAACTCACCGCCGATCTCCCTCACAACCCTCAGTCCGCCGCCGCCGTCGCTACACCTGCTTGGCTAGTTGGCTGCTACCTGTTTTTTCAATAGCATAACGGAATCAATCGGTTTCGTCGCCGTCCATTGTCTCCGTTCCGGCCACCCATCGTCTTCTACTCCTTCACGGTAAGCCGGGATCGGGAAGTACTTTTTATTTCATGCTTCTTTGCTGCATCGTCTTCCTTGTTTCTTGCTGTTTCAATCTTGACCATGATAATATTAACTGAATTCGAGGCGTTGAAGGGGGGATACGGGGAGGAGGAAGAACCGATGGGGGAGGTGTCGGTGAGGGAGGATTCATCAGTAGCCATGTCGAAGGAGGAGGTATTTTTATGGTTGATTGATGCAGAAGATGGAAATGATGGAAAAGAAGTGTAGCAGGAGCGTTATGGTTTTTTTTTTTACTGTAAGATGGAAGGAGGAGGAGCAGAATTTGTTTGATCAGGGAGGAAGACAAGATCGAGAGGAAGAAGAAGGGGACGAATTTCTGGGGTTGGTTTTGCATAATTTTCTTTTATATTTTGCATGATAAACATAAAAATCTGTTTTGTTTTGCTATTTATGTGATAAACATAAAGCAATTGTTGTAAATTTGTTTATCTACTTTTGATTGCTGCTAAGGATGAAAAGAAATAAGATGCTCGCAGATGATGTTACTTTCGAAACATTTGATGTTATGGGTCTTCAATGAAATATACATGTGTATCTTCTTGACCGAATGTGTTCTCTACGATTTCTTCGGTGTTAATTTTTCTGTTCAAGATTATATTAGAGTTCATCGATACCATATATATTATTATCTGTTTTGTTTTACTATTTATGTTTCTGCTCACCTTATTACTCTTATTTGCTGCTCAAATGTATTTATGAATGCAAATTACTTAATAATAGCCACTTATTGTCTCAATATATAAACCTGATCAAAATCAAAGTGATTCAGCCCCAGAAATCAGCTCAATCTTCTTTAATTTGCTGTATAAATATCTGCTCAATAGTTCGCCATTTGCAGCCTCGTTTGTGCTAAGATTTTATCTGTTATTCAATCAGTTTTCTTTCATAAACACAGCTCAAGAACATCTGTATTTCTTCATCAAACATGAGCTTTAACTAAACTCCAAAGGTGTTTAGAAGAGCATCCCCAAAGCTGTGAGCTTTATCTTGTAGCTAGTTCATTTGTATTTGAATTTGGGTGTCCCATGTATTTTTTTTTTTTTTTTTGAGAAATATAGGCTGAATCTGTAAAAAAAAAAATTCTGTTGAACGAGCCGAGCTCGAGTTTGAGCCTGTTCGTGAGCTTGATCTCGAGCTCGAGTTCGAGCTCGAACATTTTTCTTTCTTATCGAGCCGAGCTCGAACAGGCTTTTAGGCTCGTTTGTCTTATCGAGCCGAGCCGAGCATACTCGATAATAAACGAGCTCGAGCTTGAACATCAGCTACTCGGCTCGGCTTGGCTCGTTAACAGCACTAATATTAATTACTGAACTGGTCTTTAATGCCTATTAGGCCAGCCCATTTAAGGATTTCTTATTTCTATTGCTAATCTCCAATTTTTTCTGCCGCCTATATTTATTTTTCATCCTTGCAGAAAGAACAAGAACAAAGAAAATGCAGAGTACAACATCAGTTCCAAGACGTAGCAATGCCGGTGGCCCTTTGGAAGGACTGTACAAGCTCATCATGAAGCGCAATTCTGTCTATGTTACCTTTGTTATCGTTGGCGCTTTCGCCGCCGAAAGGGTATGCTGATATTTCCGTCCCTTTTATAGCTGATTACACCATGTTTGTCTGGGACCGTTGTCTACAGATCTGATGAATTGGGTTGCAAAAAAATAGAATCTTTTTGTTCGGGCTTCAAATCCCTGCGTAGTTTTCATTCACTTTCTGCTGTTGTCTCATATTGTTGGTCTAATCTATTCCCTGTCCCATCGACTTTCAGGTAGTGGACTATGGAGTTAAAAGGATTTGGGATCAGAACAATGTTGGGGTATGACTTGTTATTGGTTTTATTGATAGCTTATTTAGTATGTTTCTACTTTCTATATTATTTAGTTTTGTTTTCTGTATGTTGCATCTTACTTGATGGACGATCTTTATATTATTCCTAAGATGAGTGAAAACTTTTTAGCCACCGATCTTTTTACGACATTTTTAGTAGTTTGTATCAAAGAGTTTCTATTTGGATTTTCGTTTTTATCATCGTTTTCTTGACCATAGCGTCGGAAGTATAGTGGCTTTTTAGAAACTGCAATCTGCATTCATAAGGCGGAAAGAGCACCCCATTGAATTGGTTAGGGAGAAATTGTACTGGCTGCAAAGCTGTTTGAATAGTAGGGATACTTGGATTCTTTTTATCCTACGACCGTTGTAGGTAGGCTATACAAAGTGACATATGTTATAGATCTTTACATTCACACCCTCTTTCACTGTTTATGGTGAAAGTGAGTAGAAGTATGTATGTGATCACTATGCATTAGACTCCCATGTGGATCCGCCGTGCACACTCTAGTATGTGAAAAGAGTAAAAATGAAAGAATATGATATGTGTTTCTTATTACGATCTTTCTAACTATGTGATGCATGTCTTTCTACAAGTATATGATGCATGTCAGTTCTTATTTTTCTTGTTCGAGGAAGTTTACAACTTTTCTCTAACAGTTGTATTCCTAAAAAGTTTTGTATGTTTGTAGATTTTCTCATCCATATATACTGAATTTTTGTAATGCAGAAGCGATATGAAGACATTTCGGTTTTGGGCCAGAGGCCAGCTGAATGAATCGAATCGAATTGAATCGGCAATGCGAACTTGCTAGTTCAATGTTTTGCTCGTTATCTATTTTCCAAACATGTTTGCAGACATTAATAATAAGGAATTTCCATATTGAATCCTATGTATTTGATACGGGAAACCTAAGTTTCACGTACACGTTGAAACGATCTAGAATTATCACGATTTTTGGCTCCTCAACCCTCAAGAAACCTGTTCTTGAAAACCTTGGAATTGATCAAAACCCCTTGGAGACACCTGCCCAAGAAACCTTGATTTGTGAGCGTTCAAGAATTGCCAATTCTTGAATTTGATGTTCAAGATTAAGTTTATACGTAAACTTAAAAAAACGTAATTTTTCTTGCCAAAGCAAAGAAGAAATTTTATATAATTCTCAATAATTGTGTGTTTAAACAAAAGACTCCTAACTCCTAAGCCTTATTTATAGGCTTACAACTAAAGAAAATAAATCCCAAATTCCGATGTGGGACAAAAAAAAACTAAAAAGTAACTCCTAAGTGTTTTATTAAAAATAACCTAAATAAACTCTTAAAAATATGCGCCCCACACCTCTACTCACATCCATCAGCAACAACGAGCAATACCGACTTCTCACAATCAACCTGTGCTTCGTGAACCTCGGCGAATGTCTGCGTAACCAATGTCGATAAAGCTTCGTCTCGCTTCTTGCGTTGCAATCAGTCGTGATCCATCTCTAATCACCAAAGGATCCTTAGCCTTAATCGGTGACATAAGATCATGATGTGTGACCGGTGGCAACGGTTCTGAACTCACATCAGTATTTCTTTCAAGTATATTTTTAGTGCATTCAATTGCTATGATGATGATGATGCTGAATTGGTGATGTTCGTACGTCGTACTTGTGCATTGTTGAGCTAATAATGCTCTTTGTTTTTCCATTTTCAGTGATATATGGTGAATTGTGTTTTTTTTTAAAGTCGTTTTTAGATTATATAATCAATTTTTATATGTTTGATTTAAGAAATGAATTTCTTTTAGCATCACTCATTTAACTCAAAAAAGTTCGAATTCATCTCAAGTTTGTTCAAATTTGAAAGTACTCTTAATGATCATGACAATTTATAATATACTACTCCTCGTTTCGGTGAATGTAATATTCGATTTAACTCGAATAATACCATTTAATCATCAATTTCCTTGAAACAAAACAAAAACAAGCTTTCTACAGTGTCTTCATTTTGATAGGGACATGATGTACGTTGTGAGAAACATGTGTTTAATGTTTTATCATCACCGGATTCGATTAACTACGAGGGCGTCGTGTTGAAACAACTTTTGGTCAGGTCGGCCAGGTCTTACCCTTGTATGAGTCGATTTCTGCAGGCGTACGAAGTGAACCGAACTACGAATTAGTAAATGCCAGGTTTGGCCCTGGATATCTAGGAGCTTTAAGCAAAAGAAAACATGCGAGCTTTACGGTGTAAAATATGCCTTCCCTCAAAAGGTCTAGAACGAACCGAGTTGCTCATGACTAGCTCACAATGCTCGCTCAAATATATATATATATATATATATATATATATATTGGCTAGCCAAGCTTAAGTATTTTAAAGCTTAACATTTTTTAACTCCTCGAGTTATAGTTCGAGTTTGAAAGTGATTAAGTTTATTTTTTTAAGGGTAAAGTGATTAAAATTTTCACAAACAAAATTTATTGAGTTG
The DNA here is from genome assembly GCA_026214975.1 of Gentiana macrophylla. Classification (NCBI taxonomy): domain Eukaryota; kingdom Viridiplantae; phylum Streptophyta; class Magnoliopsida; order Gentianales; family Gentianaceae; genus Gentiana; species Gentiana macrophylla. Next base: position 93,100,511 of record CM047816.1, read on the forward strand.
ATTTCGAACAATTTTTTCCTTGTTCAAACGAACTCAATTCGAGTTCAAGCATCAATATTTAGATAACTATTCAACTCGTTAAATAAATATTCGATTCGACACAAATCGTTATCGAAAAAATTCCCAAAAAAAAACAAGGGACAATCAAATGTTTTATGTTGGGTAGATTTATAGAGAAAGCAAGAGGCAGAGGCGGAAAATTTTGTCGCCTCTCTCTTAATCAGAAAAGTCACCTTCACTTCAACTCTATAAATTCCACCTTTGTCTTTTTCCAAACACCTCTATTACTTCGCCCGCCACCTCCTTTGATTCTCTTTTCATTCTCATCTTCTTTTTCAATCCTGCATTTTCAGCAAAAACAGAGGAAGAAAAAGATCACAGCTTTCTGTAAGTCTTGCATTTTTATGTTTTCTTTGATCGTTTATTGTTGCTAGCTCGAGATCTGATTCTATTTGTGTGTGAATCACCAATTTATAACATCATTTTGTTAATCAAGTGAACTGTAGATTTTTTTATTTTTTTTTGGCGTTTTGTTTAATTTTATCATAGCTGCCTGAACTTCTTCTCCTTGATGGGATTTTGTTTTACAAATAAAGAAGAAAGTTGGGATTTTTTTTTCTTTCTTTCATGGTTCAGTTGTCCAAGTGTTTGAATTAGGTGAACTTAGAGAAATATTAGTGCCCTTATCTCTTACAGTGTAAATCTATCTACTTCCCTTTGATTGAAAATTTTTATGTCCTATTTAGTTTATGCATGCTTTGCAAATTTTTGTTTTGTTAGGTTTTTTGAGCTTAGCATGTTGTTAGTGGCACCACACTAAATCAGCACACCACAGTCACAATTGACTTTCTAAGAGCCCATAATTTCCGGGCGAAAGCTCTAGAATCTACTTTTGAAAAGTCAATGACACCACAATGACAACTGACTTTCTAAGAGGTTGAAATAGACTTTCCAAGCGAAAATGTCAATTTTGAGCACCATAATCAACTGCTGAAAAATCGATTTGAAGCTCTAGAATCAAATTTTGAAAAGTCGATTGTTTTCGATGTGCAGCCACTATGGAACTTGCCCTTGAACTTATAGCTAGGATGATCACTTGCTTGCTCTGAAGAGAATCCAAGATGGCCCATGTGCATATTCTTGAATATGGACATTTCCGTGCAAGCTACAATGTTATACTCCTATATGTTTGGAATAGTTCTGCGATTTTGATTAGCCTTTGATAAAATAATATCATTTACTTGATGTTTGTTTCAATAATATGATGGAAACAAGGTTACTAGATAGTTGACTCTTAATTAGGATGAAAAGTTGAATCCCTTTTTTAACCGGATCCTCGAGTAAAGAACAGGTGACATCCACCTGGTTCTTTTCATAAGCGCCTAATATTGATTGCCAAAATGTTTTATTAGTAAACAGATTCGCCTTTCATTTTCTGTTGACCTTAAACAGTGCAAACATTATATATATCTTCTGATGAATCAAAAAGTTTGATTCTTTAGTTTTTCCTACTATGGGGATGTGGGCTTAAGTATATATTTCACCAATAATAATGAGCTGTAAGAAATTGTCGGTATAAACTTTGTATACCCGTTATGAGAAAGAACTGCTAGTGTTATTCGCAGTATGGATGCTTCCTGTCTCTTCTTTGTGTTGTTGTATGCTGTTTGTATTGTCTTGATAAACGACTCTTCTTGCTTTGCTTTTTGTTCTGTTCATTTTGCTGATCTTAAGGGAATTAGAAATCTTCCGGTTTGGTGTTGATCCGTAAATTATTGTTCTTCAGGTAAGAAGATGGCAAGTGCAACTCTTCCCACCATTTGCATGGTCAAAACTGCCCCACAGAATCGAACACCGAAAGCCTTTCTCAAGACCCCATCATCCTCTATATCATCCACAAAGCCCCTTTCCAAAGCTTTCGGTATGGAAATGAAATGCAGTTTCAAGACCTTTGCCATGGCAACATACAAGATCAAAGCTCGTGGACCCTGAAGGAATCGAGTACCAGTTTGACGCCCCAGACGATACCTACATCCTTGATGCTGCAGGAATAGATTTGCCATATTCGTGCAGAGCCGGTGCTTGCTCTACCTGTGCTGGGAAGATCGTTTCTGGAACCGTTGATCAGTCTGATCAATCGTTTCTTAACGATGATCAAATAGGTCAAGGCTATGCACTGACTTGTGTCTCTTACCCTACTTCGGATTGCGTTATCCATACTCACAAAGAAGCTGATCTCTACTGAGCTCAACATATCAGTCGTTTCTCGTGGCTATATACACGACTATGATTGGGTATTTCTTGAATGTTTTGGTGCTGTTTATCAGGATTTTGTTCTTGTTTATTGAAATAGTCGTCAGCGTTGGCTATTATCTTGTGAAATGACTGTGTTGTTATTCAGGTTTCATTGAGTTATGTTGTGTGTGTTTGGAATGATGCAATGAGTTATATTGGATGAAATTTTTCTGGCATATTCTGATGTTTTACTTGTTTAGCACATTGTTTGGGCTATGTATGAGAGCACTTGCAACTTGCTGTAAATACTGAAAAACAAGAAAAATCTCTAAAATAAATTTTTGAATCATTAATATTTACTCCTTCTGTTTCTTTTTATATGTTGCTGAGAGAGATTCACACAAATTAAAAAATGATCAACGTGTTTGTATTATAGCATTGAAATTGTGTTTTTTATCCAAGATGTAAATACTTTATTGGTAGGGAGTTTTTAGTATTGGAAATGTATTTTTTTATCGGAGATATAAATACTTTATTGATAAAGGAGGTAAAAAAAGTAATAAATGATGCATTGAAAATGTAAAATGATAGATAAATAAAAACAGATCAAATTCTAAAATGTGACATATAAAAAGAAACGGAAGAGTACTAAAAATCAACCGCAACAGCGTCTCTAATCAAATCTTTAAAATATAAATTCCGTAAATTTTACACTCTTTAGTATACAGTTACATGTATCCTTGATACTTTAGTTTTATGTCTCTAATCAAATCTTTAAAATATAAATTCCGTAAATTTTACACTCTTTAGTATACAGTTACATGTATCCTTGATACTTTAGTTTTATGTAAATCATAGTAGCTATTACGAGTATCTGATTGAACTAGTTCTATGTGTCATAGTACCTATTACGAGTATGTGAGAAGGAAAGGATTTTAATGCTCGAACGCATGTGAGAGTTGCGAAGCTCTCAACCTATGGGAGAGGATTTAGTAATGTCTTGTAAATTTTATATAGATTTTCTATACAAATTATGCCATTTAGAAATTCTGAAGCATTTATTTGAAGTAGAGATTTTGTAAAATAAAGATAATTCTGATTAATACTATAAAATAAAGAATATATATAAAGTAAGTGATGCAAATGCTCGATAGATGTACTTTGCCCTCTTTTGTGATTGTTGAACCTCTATTCTTTGTCCTTTTTGGTATTTTTACCCTTCATCTACAAGTGTCAAGTGTCAAAATCTAGCATAACACTGAAAAAATTTGACACGGTAAAACACGGACTAAAAGATAAAAATAATATAAAATGTATAGATGAGAGGTGATACTGCAAAGACAAAAGCACCGGGAGAGAATTTGCAAAAAGCGTGAAACAATAAGGACTAAATATGTCTTTTATCCCCCAATGTGGCTTAATTCAATGGTTAAGCTGAGGCCCCGTGGCCTCTGTTAGATATTTTTTTCATAAATACATATTTTGATTATCGTTTGCATATGAGTTGGCATACGAATTAATGTTATGGATGCATTTTCGGATTTTCAGATACATGAATGGATGCAACTCAAAAATCCAAGAATCGCATGCTTTCGTTTGAACTGATATGACCCTATCATTTCGTGCAAGGAATACCTCCATTCGTGATGGGGTACTTTCAGCCTATTAAAAAAGGCACAGTATGCAAACGAATTACACAGAAGTTAGAAAGCATCATCAGACCAAAAAAAAACTTGAGTGTCCTCGTGTTTGATTCAAACAAGTCACTGTTTGAATCAAACACCTCCATTTATCCAGAGAGAGATTTTCCGTTGATTCCTAAGTGACATTTGAGTGGGACGAAACATCTCTTGAAAGACAACATTCTTATGTGCCTTGGAGTTATTCATAATCCGTCAATATCCTAAGTACTAATTTTTTCCAAAAAATTTAAGAGATGTCTTCGTTTAAGGATTTGACACTGAATGACTCTGTGGCACCATCGATCCAAGTGATGAAGGGCTTGGTTTGTCTTGATCGATTTGATGGGCACAACTTTACTCGCTGGCAAGAGAAAGTTCTGTTTTTTTTTACGCAATCAAACTTGCATACATTCTGAGTGATGATCTTTCACCAATTCCTGAAGAGAATGAAGATGATCCTGATGAACGCAAGAGGGAATTGTAGGAACAGAGTCAAAAGAGAAAGGATGACGATTTCCTATGCAGGGATTGTGAATGCGTTGTCAGAATCAGTTTACAATGGACACAGGACAATTGAGACAACAAAAGAATTATAGGTGGCGCTGGACAAAAAATATCGCATTGAAGAGGTAAGCAATCAAAAATTTTTGATTGGTAACTATTTCGACTTCAAAATGTGATGGTAGGTGCATTTCTTACCCAAGTTCATGAATTACAATCCATTGTTGCTAATCTAAAAAATACTGAGATTAACTTGCCTGAAGCATTCCAAGTTGGTGCAATTATTGCTAAATTGCCAACTTCTTGAAATGGTTATAAAAAGAAACTTAAACATGATGAAACCAAGCATGCCCTGGAATCCCTCATGCATCATTTGCATATTGAGGAAGACTCTACAAAGAGAGAAAATACTTGAACATAAGGCAGAAAAAGACAACATGTTTCAGGGCCGCCAATCTGGAAACAAGAAGCGCAAAAACTCTGGACCAAAGAAGGATCATGTCCTCCAAGAAAACGTTCAAGGGTGATTGCTTCTATTGCAAAAAACCTGGTCATACCGCCCGAGAATGCAGAGTACGTATAAGAGACGAGAAGGTGAAAAACGATAAAGGAAACAAAGATCATGTGAATGTTGCAGATGGTAACAATGATCATAACTTTGTTCTTTGTTGTGAAAAAGCCAACTCTATTGGAGTTGAAGAAGGTTGGTATTTGGATACCGGGCTAAAATCCATGTGAGTAATAATGATCTGAATTCAAAACTTACATGGAATGCACCGATGGACGAGAGGTCAAAATGGCAAATGATGCTCGTGCCAAAGTTGTTGGGATTGGAACGGTGAAACTTAAATTCACTTCAGGAAAGAATCTGACTTTGGTAGAAGTCCTTCATGTGCCTGAAATGACAAAGAATCTAATTTCTAGAGATCGCTTCAACAAGGCAGGGTTCAAGCTTGTGTATGAATCAGATAATTTGATTGTATCTAAAAACAATATTTTTGTTGGTAAAGGCTACTCATGTAATGGGATGATTAAGATGAATGTAATAAAAAATAACTTTGCTTATGTTGTTGATTCCTTATCTTTTTGGTATGCTAGATTAGGACACGTAAATTACATATTTGTCAAAAACATGCACAACCTAGGCATTATCACGAAATGCACATATGATAATGTTGACAAATGTGATATATGCGTACAAGGAAAAATGACATGTAAACGACATAAATCTGTAGAACGCACATCTGAATTACTTGGTCTTATACACTTAGATGTTTCTGATTTGCATAGCAAAGTTTCATGAGGAGGAGATAAGTATTTTGTGACCTTTATAGATGATTTCTCAAAATATGCTTATGTTTATTTGCTTAAAAGTAAAGATGAAGTGTTAAGTAAATTTCTAATCATTAAAGTGAAGTTGAAAATCAATTGAATTTGGAAAATTAAGGTTTTACGTTCTAATAGAGGTGGAGAATAACAAAATGAGAACTAATAAAATTTTGTGCGAAAATGGTATTATCCATGAGTTTACTCCACCGTATTCACCAGAATCGAATGGAGTGGCTGAACGAAAAAACCAAGCCTTAATAGATATGATAAATTGCATGTTGATCAGTTCTTGTTTATGTGATCAATGGTGGGGTGAAGCACTTTTAAGCGCTTAAAATATTCTTAATAGGATTCCGAAGAAAAAGATTAGTAAAACACCTTATGAGTTGTGGTTTAATCGGAAACCTAATATTAGTCGTCTAAAAGTGTGAGGATGTATTGCATATGTAAGAAAACCAAAACCGGAGATTACTAAGTTAGGAAGTAAAACTTATAAATATGTTTTTGTCGGTTATGCAAAAAATAGTATACGGATTATAGATTTCTAAAATTAGAATCTTTTGAAATTACGAATCAAATGATGCGAGAATTTTTGAGCGTTTAATTAAGTCGTCTTCTATGCAATCTACAAATAATGGTAACGTTTCCAAGAGAGTTCATGATGAATCACTTGATGATACATCGTGGAACCATAACCTGGTTTGAAACCAAGGAGAAGTAAAAGATAAAGGATAGAAAAATCACTTGGACCTGAATTTGTGACATATTTACTTGAAGGTGATGTAAATAACATTACACACCAAACCAAGTTAATGATGAATGATGATAGTGATCCTGTCACATATTCCGAAGCCATTTCATCATGTGATGCTTTTTTTTGGAAAGAAGCAATCGATGATGAAATGAGATCCATCATATCAAATCAGACATGGAAATTAGTGGACCTCGTGGTTCTAAACCAATCGGTTGTAAATGTATCTTCAAGAAGAAGTTAAATGCAGATGGATCCATTAACAAATAAAAAGCTCGCCTTGTGGCTAAAGAATTTAAACAACGTCATGACATAGATTTTTTTGATACATATGCCCCAATGGCATGGATATCATCTATCCGTGTGTTGCTATCTCTTGCCTCGATTCACAATTTAGTTGTCCGTCAAATGGATGTGAAAACGGCTTTTCTAAATGGTGATTTAGAGGAAGAAGTATATATGGAACGGCCTGAGGGATTTGTTTTACCGGGACAAGAAAAGAAGGTTTGCAAATTGGTCAAATCTCTCTATGGTCTCAAGAAAGTCCCTATGCAATGGAATGGAAAACGGATTCAGAGTCAATGAAGCTAATAAACGTATCTACTCTACATATAGGAATGGTGCATGCATCATTGTCTGTCTATATGTGGACGATATGCTCATCTTTGGTCCGATTCTGGAATCCATACAGGAGACCAAGCAATTATTGGAAGCTAACTTTGATATGAAGGATTTGGGGGAAGCGAACGTGATCTTAGGGATCAAAATAATGAGAAAAGATTGATGTATATCATTAAATCAATATCATTTGAAGAGAGTTTGAGAAAGTAATTAAACTTGAGTAAACTTCAACTTATTTTATTTATGAGTATGACAGAGTACAAATAGATACAAACTACAGTAGAGTATACTAGCTATGGGCGGCAACTTGAGTATGCTATGTGGGCAGCTAGAACCAATAAAGCAAAAAGTACTACTTTATGACATATTAATTGTTTATACAATACAATTAATATGTCATGTTACAAATAATGTGTACAAGTAAGTGTTACACGAAATAGATAGAAAATATTTCTACAATAATAATAAGGTAATATTTTTACACCCCCTCAAACTGGGTTGTATATGTTGATACAACTAAGTTTGCTACTCAGTCTGCTGAACATAAGTGGTGGAATGGCCTTGGTGAGAATATCAGCATTCTGGTCTGCTGAGGGAACATACTTAAGTTGAATGATCTGTGCATCAATCTTCTCTTTAAGGAAATGTCTGTCAATATCCACATGCTTTGTTTTATCATGATGAATAGGATCCTCTGCCATGCATAGGGCTGAATTGTTGTCACAACAGAGTATGATAGATTGCTGAGGGGGCTGCTGAAGTTCAGTTAGGACTCTTTTTAGCCAAAGAGCTTCACAAATGCCCAAAACCAGTGCTCTGAGTTCAGCTTCAGCACTGCTTCTTGAGACAGTAGGCTGTTTCTTGCTCCTCCAAGTGACAAGATTTCCCTATACATAAGAATAGTAGCCTGTGGTAGATCTTCTATCTATGTGGCAACCAGCCCAGTCAACATCAGTGTATACCTTAATGGATCTCTCAGCAGACTTAGTGAAATGTAAGCCTTGGCCAGGAGTTGTTTTTAAGTACCTTAGTATCATGTAGACAGCATCCCAATGTTGCTCAGTAGGGCAATGCATGAATTGACTGACAAGGCTAACTCCATATGCAACATCAGGTCTTATGTGAGAGAGGTAAATGAGTTTCCCTACAAGTATCTGATATTGCTCCTTTCTGACAGCAACATTACCATGTAGTAGAGAATTACTTGGGTCTACTGTAGAGACAGTAGGTTTGCATCCCAGGATGCCGGTTTCCTTCAGCAGGTCCAGCATATACTTCCTTTGTGGGACTGAAATACCCAAGCTGTTTCTTGCTATTTCTATGCCAAAGAAGTATTTGGGGTATCCCAAATCTTTAACTTGAAACACCTTTGCCAGTAGAGTCTTCAACTGTTGGATCTCAGCAGAGTCATCACCAGTAATGATGATATCATCCACATACACAATAATGATGGATCTTTTCTTATTGGTTGTTTTAATAAACATTGTGTGATCTGAGTTGCACTGATGATATCCAGCAGCTTTTACCACAGTAGTAAGTTTGCCAAACCATGCTCTTGGGGACTGTTGTAGGCCATATAAAGATTTCCTCAGTTTGCATACTTTACCTTGAGTGTGAGTGTTGGTAAAACCAGGAGGTACATTCATATAGACTTCTTTGATGAAGGTCACCATTTAGGAAAGCATTCTTGATATCCAATTGGTGAAGTGTCAAATCGAGTTGGGATGACAAGTGAGATCGATGACTACGGCGGTGTTTAGCTTTGCCCACAGTGTAAAGGTCTCTTTGTAGTCAAGGCCATATATTTGAGTGAATCCTCTTGCAACCTTGAATTTAGCTTTGTATTTGTCAATAGTACCATCAAGATTGTACTTGATAGTGAACAACCATTTACTGACTAATCGACTTCTTTCCTTGGGGAAGAGTGGTGAGATCCCAAGTATGGTTGTCAAGAAGAAAGCGATCATTTCGAGTTTGACATGTGACCTTCCACTGTCATGTTGAAGAGCTTCCTGTATATTCTTAGGAATGGAGTGAGTATCCAAGTCATGTGTAAACATAGCAAAAGAAGGTGAAAAGTGATCATAAGACACATAATTATGAATAGAGTGATTAGTGCATGATCTCTTTCCCTTTTGGATAGCAATCGGTCTGTCATCAATATCAGTAGGCTCAGCAGGTCGATGAGCTCTCGATGAGAGCTCGCCGAGATTGAAGGTCGATGAGGCTCAGGCTCGGCAGGTCGATATGTTGGAATAGTGTCCTAAACCCAATCGGGTTGGACCGGATCCGACCGGTCGGATCATTTCTACTATTTCTTTGTGTTTATACATATATCAAATGGCTTTTACATTTGTCATATATACATTTCTTTTAAAGAACCAATTATGAATTGTTATATGATAACGTCCTTAGTATTAAAGCGTGATAGAGAAACCATGATAGGCGATTATGGTTGATGAGATCTCTAATCACTTTAATAAGTTTAATACTTAAATGTCTACAGGCGATGTACTATTAAGCAGGGCATTGATAGTATAATGGACTAGCACGTATTAGATGTCTTCTGTCTTTTAAGGCGGGGATAGATCTCGTCTATCGAAGTGTAGAGACACTTGGGTATGACGTGGGCGTGTATTAGAACGCGCGACGTTAGATCGACCCACTTACACGGATAAGTGTCACATTATGTGGCGGTTGTGTAATTATCCTTAAGACCGAGTCTTCATGGCATCACGGTGTGGATTGTCATGCTTTGACACTATTGAGGTTTCCACAGCCATGGGGCGATCATGCGGTAGTGATTGGGTGTGATCTTGAAGCATCGCGGAGTATACATGATTGGTCGTCCGGGAATCGCGTACTTATCGGTGAGGGGTAAATATCCGAAAGGGCCTTCTTATAAGGAATGTCGTTCTCGTGAATCTTTGCAAAGTGGGAGTAAAGCGTGTTACCGAGAGAGCGATATCCAGGACTATAAGACACGGTCGTCAATGTTTGACACTCGACGTCACGACCGTTGGGATATTATTATAGCGATAGGATTGTAAGTTACACGTAAGCTGTTTCACATGAAAGGTAGTAATCATTGCATTTGACTCTTCCGATGATTGGGGGTCACGGTGTGTTGCTAGACGCTATCCCGTGATCGTTAGGCATGAAGGGCAATTTAAGTAATTTGCACTTTGTGTCTACGGCCAACATATTCGGAAGCCTATCGGGTCACACACATATGAACATCCAAACCGGATTAAAATGTGGTTATAGATGATAACCAAATAAGGAAAGTTTATCTCGAGACTATAAGGGTTATAGTGGTAAATTAATATGGTGGTATTTATTTATTATGAATAAATATAATACAAGATATTAATTATGATGATTAATTAAATATGTATATTGATACATATGATTTTGAAAATATGTATATATATGATATACATGTATTTTTTGCAAATTAATTAATCATAGTATTATATTAATTAAAGAATTTTCCATAAGTGAAATTATGGAGAAAGGTGGCGCCATTCACTTGTGTGTATGACACACTTGGATTGTGCAATTTAATTAATAAGATTACCCTAATATTAATATGTGATCTTAATTGATTTTGAGAAAATAGATTTATGGTAATAACATAATTTGCATTCAATATAAGATATTGGAGAATTATAAATTATGGATTCATTTAATATAAGATATTAAATTAAAAGAGATAAATCAATCACATTAATTATGTTTCCTTATTTTATTGGAAAAGATTTTTCTTCTCCTCTACTCCAAGGAAAAGTGGCGCCCCTTATACCTATAAATAAGAGGGATTGCCAAGCTCTTTAGTACACCATTCTTCCAAGAGCAATTGTTCTTGTGAAAAATTGCAAGAACTCATAGTTCTTGTGTAAGAAAGAGGGCTTCTATATAGTGAGTTTGTGAGGAAGAAAAGGTCCGGTCTAGCAATCGGAACTTTCAGGTAGCAATCCATGGTGGGATTCCGCGGGCTGTTCGTGTGGGTGGCGGTAGAGGCCGAACACTGGGCGGCTCTATCTTTGAACTACTCTCCTTGAGGCGGTCAAAGCGTCGATCTTTTAGATCAACCAAGGTAACCGCCGTCTTTAGTTTATTCGTTTATTGCTTAAAGCGAAGTCGATCTTAGTTAAAAGGAAATAAAATTTTAAATTCAGCTGCGTTCGCGTAGATTTCTAATGATGGTATCGAGAGAGAGCTTGAGCTTAAGCAATAAGCGCGTTTTTTTTGCGTAGTTAATTTTATCGTTTAAATCACGAAATTAAAAGATGATATATTTTGATTAGTAAAACGATACACTACGAAAGAAATTATTTTGTTTTGTGTATTTTATGTTTCAATATAGTTCATAGTTGTGATTAGTCGATAGATGCAAGATTCAAATCACGTTACGTTAAGTCGAGGATGAGTGATGGATTCTCGGTGAACCCACTCTTCGTTAATTCGATGTGCTCAACTTTTTCGTCCCGTGATATTTATTGTGCATAGATATCTTGTTGTTTAGTCGTGTCATGGTTTAGGAGACCAACGACATCCCTTTTGATTACGAATCAAAAGGAAAGAAACAAAAGAGAAATTTAATTTTAATTTAATTTTAGAATAGTTCTAATTAATTAAAATTAAAATTAAAATCAATCGTTAATTTTATTTCGATTAAAATCATTTAATTAATTAAATGTTAATTAGTTAATTGATTAGATAAAATTATTTAATGGATTAAATGTTAATTGATTAATTAAGACGCTAGTAGTTAAATTTTAATTTTATCTTTTTCATAAGATGTTATTGTATGGATTAGATATAGTAGATATAATATGATTATATGGACCCGATTGATCATGGACTCCAACCGATAGGATAGATGTGAATGATTTAAATTTTCTGTTGGTTTTAAAAATTGTCCTAGGCCGTTATGAAGAACGTGACCTAGTTTATTTTCTGCATTCATCCCATTCCCGTTAGCTACCCCCGTGTGCGGCGGGTGTATTTATTTTATTAGATAGAATTAAATGTAACAAGAATGGAGCAGAAGATGGAGACCAAAGAAAGACGAAAATAAAGATCTCATTGGAGAATGGAGCATTAAAGATCCTATTGGTGGTTGCATAGCCTACCCTTAGATTGTGACCCAGCGTTTTAAATCGGTTTGTATTCGAAACCGCACCTAGGAAAAAGTCCATGATCATACCGGTTACATTACGCATTTATTTATTTTGTGCTTGTATTTATTTTATATGATACGATAGATGCATGACTAGGCACGATCTAGATAAATGTGTAGGATGTATGTTTATAGAGATAGACATATTTATGATGAGACCATAATTAAATTAATTAAGTGAATTAATTTACATAAATACTTCCACCTCAAAAGAATCAAGTTGAAATTGCCTCCCCATATTATAATGACGGTGAAGAGCCCTTGTTCGGATCCAACTCATCAGCCAAAGCAGGGGGTTGACCTACCTCGGGTATATCGTCATTATCGAGATATGATCGTATGAGATCTCATGAATATTGGGGTTATGACTTGACTAAGAATTCTCTCGGCCACCAGCCAAAGCGGGGTCGTTTGGATTTTAGAGGCAAGGGTTTGACTACTTCATAAGATGAAAATTGTCAAAGAGTTGACTAGTCAAACAACAAGAGTCGTATAAGATACGATTGACAAAGGGTTGTTGTCTACCTATTAGACTATTTTCGGCCCACCAGCCAAAGCGGGGGTCGCGGTAGTTTAGTGGGATCTTGTCCACTAAAGAAATTAATAATTCTTGAAAGTCAATTGGAAGTAGTTGACTAGTGGGAGCAAAATCATAAACCAAAAGACCATTTTTGATTTTGCGTGTATAAACAACAACACTCTTTTATCTTTATTTTATGTTGAAGTTTTAGCAAACTTTATATTTATGTTTAATTCTCGATTAGTAAAACCAAATTATGACTGTTACCTTCCGAGAAGCGTTCTCAAATATGGTTAAGTAATTTTAATCCTTTTAAAATGAGCAATGACACGAGAGATCCCGTTGTAGTAGTTAGAGACAAGGAGGCTACATATTTGATGGAGTACTCCAAAGCTTTAATTATTAATGAAAGCGGAAGCTCATGATATGATTAAATCATTTGAAATAAGTTTCAACGAATTAGTCATGTATTGGATACGATCCAAGATGATCATTACGTCACACGATGACAATTAATTCAAGCGTTGGATAAGAATGACCACGTCTAATTTTGGAAAGGTTGTTTTCAAAATTGTAAGATTTAAGTATCGACTTAATTCTATCATTGCTTAAAGGTTAATTAAATAGTCAATGTTTTGAATACGATTCAAAAGGTTAAATAAACTATTTAATAAACTTTAGATTTTCTTTATGAAAGGAAATCAAAGACATAGCTCTTGTGATCTTTCTTAAGTCTTATGAAGACTACAATAAGAAACATTTCTCAAGTGCTTAAAGGATTAAAAGGAAAGTTAGGGCATGTGCTTAAATAGAGAACTTATTGAAGTTTCTATTCTAGGCAAGTGAGTTGAGATAAATCTATCTAAGTTCAAGTCAACTCTTAGATATATGATGTCTTACGAGTGTGATTAAATTAGAAAGATTAAATACTGAGATATGGAAGGTGAAGCAAAGCGTTGTAACACTTACCACATTCGGATCTAGTAAACTGATAAGGGAACTAAATAAATGTTATTATGTTCGGTTCTTATGAAGGACACAAGTTCGGTTATTTGTTAGGATTTAGTAGACACATTCAATTGTAAAGAATAAATGTTATTCCGATAAAGTTGGAAGGTCTTTGAACCTAACATACTAGATCTATTGTCACTATATAGTTGATATATGTGATAAGATCTTAACTAAATATTTGTATGGTCGTTATCCTTGATTTGTGGTTACTCTGACAGGCACGGTCTACATGGAATGGGGCGTGTAATCAAACGTCATTACGATGATGTTGAACCTTATGATTATGAATCATGTGGGTTATAACGTATCTTATCCAAAGAGGACTAAAATAGCATTTTAAGAAAAGGTTATGAAATCTAGAAGATTGACCAAAGCCCAAACATATTGATGTTTGTTGGCTTGTGACAATTTATACCATAAACAATTGTTTGTCTCTCTCTTGGACTATTTTTAGAAATAGTTGAATGTACTTATTGAAGTACAACAATTGAACGCCCGATAGGTTCGAGCTAGTATGAGTATGAGATTGATTTGAGCTACTTAGGAATTAATATTCAATCGGATTGAAGTAATTAATACGAAGGGTGTTTGAGGTAAATGCGAAAGGAATAAGATTCTCCTTCAAGGATACCATCTTTGGGATACGCAATTGGATTGTGTTCCCAGAATGGAAGCAACACTTTATATGATAAAGGTGTGGCGCAAGCCATGCGAAGTATCACACTTACCCGTTTCGGGATAGTGCCCTTATACTTAACCTAGTTCCAAAATAAAGGTTGAATAAATTCCATATTAGACATGGAAGAGGATAATGTCGAATCTATCTTAACCGATGATTTGAAGTTGTCATAGGCAAAGTCAGAAAGGCTTGGAGCCTAGTACGGCATATGCAACTTTGTGGAATATCTTAGCAAGTACGCTAGATATTATTTACTCGTCATGAGCAAAAGGCGTTTGTCTCCAAACATCTTTGTCTTTAAAGGAAGTGTTTCTTCCAAAAGAAAGCAGTGGGAGTGAATCGTATCTCAAAAGAGTTTGAGAACCACAAAGATATATTCAACCATAGGAGCGTGAGCGGATGCCACATAACGATGAGTGTAGAACAACGCTCGAGTGCACACAAAAGTTACGTAAGAAGTCTCAGATAACCTCAAGCTGAAAGAATTTGCGCAGTACGTTCATCTTGAAGAATGAATATCTCACGACTTATGAAAGAATGTTTGAAAGGCAAGATTGAGAGATATGGCCAGGAGCCATAATATACGAATTAGATTCCATCGGTGACAACCAGGTTATGAACCTAGTGCATGTCTTACCAGAGGAATGTCCTGTAAGCCTGAGCCCGATTTCTATTGAGATAATACTTGTTATAACTTCGTATCATGGCTATATGATAGTGTTGATGACGTTGAGCAGAAAGCTCGATGTTCATAGACGATAACATGATATGTAAGCCCACGAGATCCATTTATGGACTCAAACAAGTTTTTCTAGACAATTTCTTTGTTTGATAATCAAAGGAGTTTGATTTAGTCAAAAGAAGGATATGCCCATGTGCAAGTTGGATAGTGGGAGTGTGTTACGATTTTTGAGTAAGGTATTATATATCTCTCGAGAATTATCACCCCGTGTCACGGTCAATTAATGTTTGGTAGTTCAAGGTCTTTACGAAAGCACTTGGATTAGCGAGTTCTTATTTTAGAAATAGAATCTATAGTGATAGATTTAAGCTCTTTGTTAGATTATAGTTTACCTATATAGATGTGATGTTAAAAGAAGTTTAGCATAGATCGTGAGATCTGTCTACATGTTAGGACATTGGTCCTAAACATAAGGTGAAAGATGATACTTATGGAAGGTTCCTTTGCTCTTGCAATAAGATCCATCATAAGAGTTATGCTAGAGGTTCACACTTCATGAAGAGTCATGAGCAAGTGTGAAAGTGATTCTAGCAGATGTCGAGAATATCCTTAAACAAGTTAAGGAAAGTTTCCCGATTTATTGAAAGTTGGAATTAAATAAAGCGTAGATGTCTGAGACATATATCCCGAGTCTTATGAAGGCGAGTGGGAGCTCTTGGACTGGGTTTGCGAGTCACTTTGATTAAGTGATACTGTTGAGTGGAAATGTTCTTAGCTATGGGTCTTTGTAAATTCTACAACGAGGCCAAAAACACAGTAGTGCCTTGGAGGCGCGGCGGGAGCGATACATGGATCTAGAAGGTTCATTCACGAACCTTATGCGGTTCTTCCACCTTTCTATATAGCGAGATATAGTAAGTGGATTCATTGCTTGAAGCAAGGACCGAGGGTCTTGTCGAGAGATTCGTGTGTGTGTTGAGGCGGTTCCTTTGACTTGGTCATTTGGAACATGATATGAAGATAGTCGAGTCCCCACGGATAGCGATCCGTTTATGGCTAGAAATTTGGTTGCGAGTATTGCATGAGATTCTTGTGTATCAACTTGGTCTTGTGTGTGCGAGTGATTGGTTATAGGCCAAGTGGGAGATTGTTGGAATAGTGTCCTAAACCCAATCGGGTTGGACCGGATCCGACCGGGTCGGATCATTTCTACTATTTCTTTGTGTTTATACATATATCAAATGGCTTTTCTGTTGTCATATATACATTCTTTTAAAGAACCAATTATGAATTGTTATATGATAACGTCCTTAGTATTAAAGCGTGATAGAGAAACCATGATAGGCGATTATGGTTGATGAGATCTCTAATCACTTTAATAAGTTTAATACTTAAATGTCTCTAGGCGATGTACTATTAAGCAGGGCATTGATAGTATAAGCAGACTAGCACGTATTAGATGTCTTTGTCTTTAGAGGCGGGGATAGATCTCGTCTATCGAAGTGTAGAGACACTTGGACTGTACGTGGACGTGTATTAGAGAATGTGTACGTTAGACTGACCCACTTACATGGATAAGTGTCACATTATGTGGCGGTTATGTAATTATCCTTAAGACCGGAGTCTTCATGGCATCACGGTGTGGATTGTCATGCTTTGACACTATTGAGGTTTCCCCTAGCCATGGGGCGATCATGCGGTAGTGATTGGGTGTGATACTGAAGCATGCGGAGTATACATGATTGGTCGTCCGGGAATCGCGTACCCTATCAGTAGGGGTAAATATCCGAAAGGGCCTTCTTATAAGGAATGTCTCGTTCTCGTGAATCTTTGCAAAGTGGGAGTAAACGTGTTACTTCGAGAGAGCCTGATATCCAGACTATAAGACACGGTCGTCAATGTTTGACACTCGACGTCACGACCGTTGGGATATTATTATAGCGATAGGATTGTAAGTTACACGATCAAGCTGTTTCACATGAAAGGTAGTAGTCATTGCATTTGACTCTTCCGATGATTGGGGTCACGGTGTGTTGCTAGACGCTATCCCGTGATCGTTAGGCATGAAGGGCAATTTCGTAATTTGCACTTTGTGTCTACGGCCAACATATTCGGAAGCCTATCGGGTCACACACATATGAACATCCAGCCGGATTAAAATGTGGTTATAGATGATAACCAAATAAGGAAAGTTTATCTCGAGACTATAAGGGTTATAGTGGTAAATTAATATGGTGGTATTTATTTATTATGAATAAATATAATACAAGATATTAATTATGATGATTAATTAAATATGTATATTGATACATATGATTTTCGAAAATATGTATATATATGATATACATGTATTTTTTGCAAATTAATTAATCATAGTATTATATTAATTAAAGAATTTTCCATAAGTGAAATTATGGAGAAAGGTGGCGCCATTCACTTGTGTGTATGACACACTTGGATTGTGCAATTTAATTAATAAGATTACCATAATATTAATATGTGATATTAATTGATTTTGAGAAAATAGATTTATGGTAATAACATAATTTGCATTCAATATAAGATATTGGAGAATTATAAATTATGGATTCATTTAATATAAGATATTAAATTAAAAGAGATAAATCAATCACATTAATTATGTTTCCTTATTTTATTGAAAGAGATTTTTCTTCTCCTCTACTCCAAGGAAAAGTGGGCGCCCTTATACCTATAAATAAGAGGGATTGCCAAGCTCTTTAGTACACCATTCTTCCAAGAGCAATTGTTCTTGTGAAAAATTGCAAGAACTCATAGTTCTTGTGTAAGAAAGAGGAGGGCTTCTATAGTGAGTTTGTGAGGAAGAAAAGGTCCGGTCTAGCAATCGGAACTTTTCGGTAGCAATCCATGGTGGGATTCGGCGGGTACATTTCGTGTGGTGGCGGTAGAGGCCGAACACTTGGGCGGCTCTATCTTTGAACTACTCTCCTAGAGGCGGTCAAAGCGTCGATCTTTTAGATCAACCAAGGTAACCGCCGTCTTTAGTTTATTCGTTTATTGCTTAAACGAAGTCGATCTTGGTTAAAAGGAAATAAAATTTTAAATTCCGCTGCGTTCCCGCGTAGATTTCCTAACACAGTAGGCTCAGGGTCCGTAGGTCGGTGAGCTCGAGAGATAGGCCGAGGCTCAGTAAATTTCTTTGAGGTGCAAGAGTCTGCTGAGGAGTTGGTTGAGGAGTTGGAGTGAGCCCAATTTCAATAAGATTGCCATCAGTGACTGTCTCAGTAGGTTTTCTATAGTATGGTGTTTTCTCAAAGAATTTTACATCCATAAAATTGTAAAACCTTTTGTAGTGGGAGAATAACACTTGTAACCCTTTCTATCCTTTGCATAACCTAGGAATATGCACTTATGAGCTTTGGGATCAAGTTTATACGTGTTGAGCATGAATATAGACAAACACACAAGACATCCAAAGATTTTTTGAGGCAAGTCAGCAATAAGATGAGGACATGAATGTGTGGTCAGTAGGGTTTGGATGAGAGTTTTGAAACCTAACACTCTGCTGGGTAACCTGTTGATCAAATATGTGGCTGTTAATATAGCTTCACCCCACATGTATTTTGGCACATGTGTGGTGAACATGACTGATCTAGCCATCTCCAATAAGTGTCTGCTCTTTCTCTCAGCAAACCCATTCTGCTGAGGTGTCTCTACACAGCTGTTGATATGAACAATCCCTTTATCACTCAGGAAGGTACTTGAGGTTGGGTGATAGTATTCAAGTGCATTATTTGTCTTCAAGATTTTAATCTTAGTATCAAATTGAGTATAAACCATGTTATAGAATTCTTGGAAGATGGTTCCCACTTCTGATTTATCTTTCATTAAGAACATCCATGTGATTCTAGTGTGGTCATCCATGAAGGTGACAAACCACCTCTTCCCTGTTATACTTTTAACTCTTGAAGGTCCCCATACATAACTATGAATCAAGGTGAATGGTGTGGAGGGTGAGTAAGGCAATTTAGTATACACAGATTTAGTAAGTTTAGCAAGCGACAAATATCACATTGAAGCTCTTTGAGATTACATCCTTTAAATAATTCAGAATTACTGGACTTTATATAACCAAAACTTGGATGACCTAGTCTATAATGCCATAACATGATATTGTCTAAGGTTTGATTCTACAGTCTGCGATGTTGTTTGATCTTGATCTTACTGTCTTGGAGAGGTTGACCACAAACAGACCTGAGCAGGGTTTAGCCCCCCCAATCACTTTCTGTGGAGAAAGATCCTGGAATATACACTGATTCTCATTAAACATGACAGTCCAATTTAAGTCTTTAGTGAGTCTACTGACATATATAAGGTTGCAGTCTAATTTTGGAACAAACAAGACATCCTGTAGGTATATCTTATTAGTAAGTTTAACATTCCCAAAACCTTTTGCACAAGAAATAGATCCATCAGCAATCTTAATATTGTGAGTCTGGTGACATGGCTTATATTGAGTTATGAGGTTTTTATTACCATTCATATGGGATGATGCCCCAGAATCAGCAATCCAAGTCTCATTACTAAGAGGTGAGTGGAATATACATGTATTAGCATGAGTAGCTGTTTCAGTAGTAGAAATACCTTCCTTTTGTTGAGCAAGAAAGGCTCTGAAAGCAGCAAATTGTGCATTCAAATTGTTGTCATTTTTCTCCTCCTCACTAACATGTATGCCCTGACTTTCCCGATTGATTTTGAGGTTTTTGAGGAGTTAGGCTTACCATGTAGTTTCTAGCAAGTGTCCTTGGTGTGATTTGTGCGTTTGCAGTGATCTGAAGCGGCTCTTCCTGCCTTCTCAAAGAGCCTCCCGTATGTCTCAATAACCTCAGCAGATTCCCGATGTCATCGAGGGTGAGCTTTGATGAGGGTGGTCGGCAGAGTTTGTTGTGCAAAGATAACTTTCCTCCCTGCTTTCCTCATGTTTGACTTCAGCAAACATAGATTTGAGATTTGGGAGAGGTTTAGTGGCAAGGATTCTCCCTCTAACATCATCCAGAGATAAATTCAGTCTAGTGAGGAATTTGAATATAATCCTGTACTTCACTCTTCTCCTGTGGTGTAGGAGGTATCACTAAGACTTTGAAGTAGCTGTTACAAAGGTCCTAGCTAATCTGTCCTTGACCAATAACTATGGCTTCACAGACTCCCCAAGAAGCTTGAACAAGGTGAGATTGCTCCTCCAAAATTCTCCACTGGTCCTTCAGAGGTGAGATTGCTCATTCACCAGCTCCACCACTAACACAGTCCTTGACACTTCCTCAGTGCTTCACTGCTCCAGCAACTTCTTTGTAAAATGAAGGTTTGAATCAAAAGAATGATTCAGCTTCAGCAACTAGATCAGTAGGTTGATCTGTAGCTTGATCTTCAAGTGTTGAATCTTGATGTAGCTTGAAAAGTCTTGATACACTTGAAGTGATAATGTATATCAGTAGATATAATTATCAGCAGGGTGAGTGTTCTTGATATCTCAGTAATCTCAGCACCCTTGGAATGAACTCAACAAATTTTTGATAATTTCTTTTCAAATTCACTTGCTTTATCGTTTTAGCACTTAGTTCATTCACTTTTCTTGTGTTATTACTTTGTTTGCTTGATTTTCTTAGTTGTTGAATTTCGATTGAAAATCTTCTATTTATAGGCTTGATTTTGAAAATAGCCGTTGCTTTTGTCTTGTTTGACTTCCAACTCTTCAGTCTGCAACTTGGCATCTTAATCGATCTGCTTTTGTCGAATTCATCTTGTCTTTTTGACTTTTGAAACAGTCCAACGTCTATATTTTCTTGTCCATACAATCCGAAAAGTAGTTGAACGTCTCTTTCAGCTTCATTTGACCGTTTGAGGTTGCGTACCTTCAGTAGACTTAGTGAAAATTTAGTTTACTAAGGTATATAGCCGTTGTCAAATTATTTCCTTATTTGGCAATTATCTTTTTATATCCAACTTTTCTTGATTAAGCTAGATAACACCATTTTCTTTATAATAACTAAGTTTCAGTCCATCATATCATCTATGAAACTTAGACCTTCATCTTTTGGTACATAAAATCAGTTTAGGTCACCACAGACTTGCCTAAATGACTGATTTCATATCCATCACTTGTAATTACTAAGTTTGCTCCCTTAGCCTTCATAAACTGAGTTTGAACCCTCAACCTTCAGTCTTCAAACTTCAGGACCCTAACTAGTCTACTGACCTATCAGTCTACTGACTTTTAGTCTGCTGACTATGTTTAGTCTACTGATGTTGACTCTACTGACCTATGAAGTCTACTGACTCTACTCAGCAGTCCTTCATTACAGGGCTTGTTTGATCAAACCTATACAAGGATCAAACTCTAGTAAAACCTATACATTTTATCTAGACTTCTTTTTGCCTTTGCATTATAACAGCTAGCATGACACTCATCGCCAAAACATCAATCTTGTTAAGAGGTTATAATTAAAATTTGTTCAACAATTTCTTCAAAAACTTGTTAAGAAAATGTCCAACAATTTTCCCCTTTTTGGTGATGATGTCAATACCCTCACTAAAAGCAAAGCAAAAAGAATAAAAACAAAAACTGAACAAAACTTAAAACTTGATCTTTCATTAATTTCATTAAAAGCATTGTTCAAACTTATTACAAGCTATTATATAGGAAAGTTCTTTGATATCTTTATAGAACACAGATATCACTTTCAAAAATAGCTTTTCTCCTTAGCTTGTGCCTTGTGCACTTGGAAACAAACTTTTCTTGATCCTTTAGTCATTTGCTCTGCTGCTATGCTTCTCCTTGTGGATTCCTTTGCTTTCCAGAGCCGCTCTGAGGATAATATGTCATCTTCTTTCCTCAACTTTCTAGAGCTTTGCCTGTCCTTCCCCTTATTGATATCATCAACAAAAACTTGAGAAGGAGGCGCAAGGAGCGTCGAAGCTAGCATTTGGAACGAGAAACATAAGATAAGCATTTTTAAATGCTTATGGTAGAGAAATCTTCCATGGGACTGTCTGTCCGAACCATGGTTTCCTACTTTGATGTCTAGTCTAACCGTACTATTAATACCTCGTTTTATAATACATACGATAAGAGTAAAAAGTATCAAACCATTTAAAATAAATCGAGATCTCATCAAAATCATTAATATGATTTCTCTATCATGATTTGACACTAGAGATTTTATCATATATACAATATCATAATTGGTTCGTTGAAAAAACACATATATAATAACAGAAAAACCATTTTATTATATTTACAAACATAAAAGTGTAATAGATCCGATCCGATTGAGTTTATATTGAGGATATTATTAATAGTGAATAATTATCTTTTATTTTAATTAATTATTTCAGTAACTTATTTCCCAAGATGTATTACACTATATATATACTCTTGTACATCAATGGTTAGACAATGAGAAATACAAATTATATTCGTCAATATGGTATCAAAGATAGGCGTTGATCTCGTTTCCACATCCCGCCCATGCCCCCTCTCCTCTCTCGCCTCTAAACCCTAATTCTAACAAAAAAATTTCTCTTCCTGCTCCGGCCGGCAACCATGGCCTCCCTTCGCCATTCTCAAAGCAATGCCAAATCTTCCCTCCTCTTTCCATCCTTCTTCTCAAATTCATATCATCAAACTCAATCATCAAAATTATCATCTCTCGCGTGCTCAAATTTTGCCCTATTTACGCTGACCAAGGAGTTTTTGGTTATGTCAATGGTACACTTCAAAGACCGCCGAAACCATCATCAACGGCAAAGGTACGGCGTTCGAATCACGAATATGATGCGTGGCTACAACATGATAGTTTAATTCTCGCACCATCATCTCTTCTCTCAAGACGCGTTCGATGCAAGTCTACCATGCTACAACCTGCGGAAATTTGGACGACCATTGAAACTTGCTTTGCCTCCCAATCCCGAGCCAAACTCATGCAAATTCGCACCCAATTGGCCTCCACACGCAAAGGTATCATGAACATCACTGAATATTATGTCACCATTAACTGATGAATTGGCCATGGCTGGCCATCCTTTGTCAACCGATGATATCGTTGCCTATTTAATTGCGGGTCTCGGTCCTGAATATGAAGCTCTTGTCACATTATCGCTCGCCCGTGAATGCTTTCTATGGAAGAAGCTTACTCCTTGCTGTTATCGACTGAATCTCGTCTACAACATCATGCTCCCATTGCTCCTTCTTCGTCTCCAGCCAACCCGCAAGTCAACCTTCATGCTGCTCCTTCTCAAAATTCTGGTCGGGGTCGCGGCTATGGCTTCTCTGCACAATACCGTGGCCGGGGACATTCAGGCCGTAATTCAGGCCGTGGTTCAGGCCGTCATTCAGGTCCGCCGGTCACCTGCCAAATTTGCTCTCGCCAAGGCCATGCCACCAATGCCTGCTACTATCGGTTTGATGATGACTCGGTTATTCGACCTCCTCGACCTCCCTTTCGATCACAGCATTCTCCACAGCCCCAAGCTTATCAAGCTCAACATTAGCCCGCCCTTCCACCGCCTCATGAGTGGGTTCCTGACACTGGAGCCACCCATCATATGACAAATGACTTCTGCAATCTGAATTTACAATCCGAACCCTATGACGGTCCTGATCGTATCAACATTGGTGATGGTACAGGTTTGCCTATTTCCCATATTGGTTCTTCCCGCATTGACTCCACTTATTTACTTTCCAATATTCTCGTTTCCCCTTCCCTTCGTACCAATTTAATTTTTGTACAGCGGTTTGCTTCAGACAATTCCGTCTACTTTGAATTTCACTCTAATTACTTTCTTGTGAAGGACTACTCGGGCCACGTCCATCATAGAGGTTTTCTCAAGGATGGCCTTTACCATTTTTCCAGTCTTTTCAACCGCCCCGTTGTTCGTGCGTTTCTCTCCACTCGTGCTTCTCCTGAACTTTGGCATCAACGGCTTGGTCACTGCTCTCACCAAGCCTTAAATCAAGTCTTACGTATTTTAAATATTTCTGTGTCCAATAAAGCACCAGCCACTGTTTGTGTTGCGTGTCAATTAGCTAAAAGTCATCATCATCCCCTTCCCGTGTCCACATTTACTTCTACTGCACCTTTAGACTTGCTTTACTCTGATGTTTAGGGTCCGTGTTTTGAACCTTCGACCTATGGAAATCGTTACTACTTAAGCTTTATGGATGATTTTTCGAAATTTATTTGGCTTTATCCTATTCGTTTGAAATCTGATGTTGAGGCTGTTTTTCTTAATTTTTGCACTTTTGTTGAACGACAATTTAATCGTAAAATTAAAGCCATGCAAATTGATTGGGGTGGTGAGTTCCAACGTCTCTCTCGTCACTTCACCACTTTAGGCATAGATCATCGTATCTCCTGCCCTCATACCCACGAGCAAATGGGGGCTGTTGAACGACGCCATCGACATATTGTTGAAACCAGTCTATCTCTCCTCGCACAATCCCATCTCCCTCTCCCTTATTGGGAAGATGCCTTCACCTATGCTGTTTATGTCATCAACCGCCTACATACTCGCCTCCTCCATAATAAGTCCCCTTTCGAAACTCTTTTCAATCGATCCCCTGACTACACCTTCTTTCGTGTTTTCGGTTGTGCCTGTTGGCGTTACCTTCCCCCCTACAACCACCATAAAATGGATTTCCGCTCTAAAACCTGTATTTTCCTCGGCTATAGTCCGTCTCATCATGGCTATAAGTGCTTAGACCTTCAAACCGGCAAAATATATATTTCTCGGCATGTCGTTTTTGACGAAACCACTTTCCCATACACTGCGCCTAAATCTCCACTAACATCTCGAGTCCATTACTACCGTCTCTCTTCCGCCATCTCTTGTAGTTCCTTCCTCCACTCTCTCTCTCCTATGTCCTCAAGCAACACCATTTCTCTCCTTCCTCGTCTTCACATCTCCCTACGCAATCCACATCCACTTCCTCTCATGATGACTCTTCTCCTCTCATTCTTCAACCGAGCCGTCTCCCTTGGCTCCTCCACCACCCACTCGAACCATGGTCACTCGATCTCAAACTCACACTCTGAAGCCCAAATCCCTCCACCCTGATTTTGTTCAATATCCCTTACCTAAGGCTCTTCTCACCTCCTCCACTTCTTCTGAACCCACCTCCTATACCGAAGCCAATAAACATCGGGTTCGGCGTGATGCTATGCGTGATGAGATCAACGCGTTAGTTCAAAATGATACGTGGGAACTTGTTCCTTATTCTCCTGGGATGAATGTTATTGGCAATAAGTGGGTCTACCGCATTAAACAACATGCTGATGGTCGCATTGAGCTCTACAAGGCTCGCCTTGTGGCCAAAGGCTTTCATCAGGCTGAGGGTGTCGACTTTCATGACACCTTCAGTCCGGTGGTCAAGCCCACTACAGTTCGTCATTTATTATCTTTGGCTACTACTAACAATTGGGTTCTTAAGCAGGTGGATATTCAGAACGCCTTTCTCCATGGTTTTTGGAGCGGGGTTTTTATGCAAAGACCTACAGGCTTTCAAAGATCCTCGATTATCCGGCTCATGTGTGTTTGTCTCAAACGCATCTTTATGGTCTCAAACAAGCTCCTAGAGCCTGGTACTCTCGTTTTACTTCTGTTCTTACTTCATATGGTTTTATTGCATCCAAAGCGGACACGTCCCTTTATATTTATCGTGCTGGACCTATCTCTGTCTATGTGTTAATTTATGTTGATGATGTGATTATTACCGGCTCATCCTCTGCTGCGGTTGATAATATTATTCGGCATTTGGGCTCTCAGTTTCCGGTTAAAGATCTTGGCTCTCTCTCTTATTTTCTTGGTATTGAGGTTTTACGCTCTACTGATGGCATTTATCTTACACAACGCAAATATATTCTTCAACTACTTGAGCGTTCTAGCATGGACAAGGCAAAGCCTTGCGTATCTCCTATGGCTGCTATCGATTAATGCGTGATGATGGTCCTCATTTTGCTGATCCCTCCCTTTATCGGACAATCGTTGGGGGACTACAATATTTACAGTTTACTCGTCCTGACATTGCGTTCGCCGTACATAAAGTCAGCAAGTTTATGCACTCTCCAACTGAATCTCATTGGACTGCAGTCAAGCGTATCCTCCGCTACCTCAAACACACTATTTCTGACGGTCTCTTTATCTCTGGTTCTTCATCTTTGACTCTCCATGCTTACTCCGATGCAGATTGGGCCTCCGACACTGATGACCGACGTTCAGTTGGGGGTTTTTGTGTGTTCCTTGGTACAAACCTTGTCAGTTGGCACTGCAAGCAGCAACTTACCGTGGCCAAAAGCAGCACCGAGGCAGAATACAAATCCCTTTCCAATGCCGCTGCTGAGCTTCAATGGCTCTTACAACTCCTTCATGAAATGCGATGTCCTATCTCTGCTGCTCCTACTCTATGGTGTGATAACAATGGTGCCACATATCTCGCTGCCAACCCTGTTTTCCATGCTCGCACCAAACATGTCGAGCTCGACTTCCATCATGTCCGTGAATTGGTCGCCTCCAAGGTCATAAAAGTTGCCTTAAATCGGCTCAAGGATCAACTCATTGATGTTCTAACTAAACCACTCGCACGCGCCTCGCTTCAATGTTCTAAAACCAATCTCCACGTTCTACCTCTTTCCGTGGGATTGCGGGGGCGTATTGAGGATATTATTAATAGTGAATAATTATCTTTTATTATTTCCGTAACTTATTTCCCAAGATGTATTACACTATATATATACTCTTGTACATCAATGGTTAGACAATGAGAAATACAAATTATATTCGTCAATAGTTTAGACACCGTACTAACATAAAATAGATTGGAAAGTTGTTATTCACATACATAACTTTGTAGCATAGACATAACAAATTAGCTTTGTAGGGAGATGGGACGTGGCACAATATAAATCATCAAATATTCAAACCAAAAAGAAATTGTGTGGTTCTAATTAATATATCCCGTTACTTGACATATGAGTGATTAGATAAAAATCACCTTTTGGCCCATTGGTATTTTGAATAAGCCAATCTGAATTAGACCCGGCCAAATGAGTCAACCGGCCCTTAACCGGACCGGCCCGCCGGTTTTTTTCCTTTCCGGTTCATGCTGGTTTTGTAACCAGCGGTTCAATTGAACCGTCGGTTACTAAACCGGTGGTTAAAGGTACGTAATAGGCGGTTCAACGGTTCTTACGGTTCCTTTCCGGTTCAGATCACAGTTCGAAAAATTATTAATATTTTTTTTTTACATTTTCAGAAAATACTTATTCTTTACACTATAATAACAAATTACTATTAATTAAATTTGAATGTAATATAAAACAACCAAAGCGAATGTAATACATAGTTTTTATAAATACTTTTTTATTCGGTTTTAAATATAAGTTGATTATAAATGTTATTTTATTAAATATTACAGATATACTATGTTATTTTTTATATGTAAATTATGTTATTTTTAAAAATTATGTTATTTTTTCAATGCTTGTACATGAAATTCGGTTGCCTACGTTCTTTTATATGTAAACAAACTTGATTGTTGTTTTTAACAACTAAACAAACTTGATTACAAACATAGAAATGAGTTTGAAATTAGAGAAGTACAAATGTAGAATTGAGAGGAGAGTGTGTGTAAGTGAAATTGGAAAATGAATGGAGTATTTATAGGATTTTTTGAAATGATTGGAAAGTATAAATAAATAAATAAATAAAAGGCGTTGGAGCCGGTCCGGTTCCGGCCGGTTGAACCGCCGATTGCGGTCGGTTCGAGTTCATTGGAATACCCGAACCTTCCCTAAACCGGTAAACCGCCGGTCCGGTTTCGGGCCGGATCGCCGGTTACTGTTATAAATGGCCAGGTCTAATCTGAATACAACTGGTTATTGGCCAATAGCAATTACCATTTGGCGAGTTCTATAGACACCTTCTAAATCTTTTGGTATCGCATTTACATGTAAATGATTTCAGTGTAATTATGATACCAAAATTATTTATGTGTTGCAGATAGAACCACTCTACGTTATAACAAATATGAACTCATTAGTCCCCACAACATACCTAGTTATAAATGGTTTGAATGTTTCAAAAGGAAAATTAGACCTTAAGTTGGATTGTGGTCGTTCGCACCTCTTAAAAGATGGATTTCTTTCAGTTATTTGGTATAATAGCAAGCGTTTTTATTTTTATGTAATTGGCTCATGCAAGTAATCAGGGCCGTCTCTGAGTTTTGGCAAATTTTATGATTGCCAATGACCACCAAACCCAATTATGATTTGAATGATTGAAAATTGATCTACATACAAATAATCACCCATGTGAAGACACATGTTATTGAGTTTGGTGGTCATTGACCACCATAAAATTTTCCTTTCCATTTTATAAGTCCTGGGTATTGAGTTCAACGATGTTGAATAGAAATATGGCTGGTTTAAATTGACTCTTGTCGTCTTGTTACTTATATATATATATATATATATATATATAGTCCTGGGTATTGAGTTCAACGATGTTGAATATAAATATGGCTGGTTTAAATTGACTCTTGTCATCTTGTTACTTTTATATATATATATATATATATATCTTCTTCCTATTAATAAGAAGAAAAGGGTTGAGGGGAGGGGGACAAGTGTATTTTTTTTATTGGTCCCTTTTATTTACTGTTTACTTCTGTTCATGGCCCAACCCAATTTTTTTACTGTTCAGTGGTGGCCAACCAGTAGAAGCCTTTTTAGAAGAAGGGTTTGAGTTAAATTATCTTAATTTTAGAAGACTCAATTGTATCACTTTTTAATGTGCGAGTATATGTAAAGAAAGATACATTATTTTCAAAATATAGCAAGACGACTTTGTCAAGCGACACGATCTTCAGATCACGCCAAAAAAATTGTGTTGAGCGTTTATATGAAATATTATAAATTTCTTCAAATAAATTCATTTCATAAAAAAACATATCGACAGACACTGGCGATATGATTATTTTCAAGATATATAAGGCACCATACGTGTTGAGACAAGTGTATTTTTTTTATTGGTCCCCCTTTTTTACTGTTCACGGCCCATCCCATTTTTTTTTTTTCTTTTACTGTTCATTGAGGCCCAACACAGAAAAGTTTTTTTTTTTTTTTTTGAGAAGAAGGGTTTGAGTTAAATTGTTCCATTTGGGATGACTCAATTGTATTACCTTTTAATATCGCGAGTATATGTAGCAAAGATCGACTTTTTCAAAATATAAGGCGTGATTTACTCACGACACGATCTTTCAGATCACGCTAAAAAATTTTGTTGACGTTACATGAAATATTATAAATTTCTTAAAATAAATTCATTTCATAAAAACACATCGTTTGTACACTGGCGATATGATTATTTTCAAGATATAAGCCGCGGCGTACGTTTTCTCTACACGATCTTTATATCATGCTTAAAAATATTGAGTTTGACGATTATATGAAATATTCAAATTCTTGAAATGAATTTTTTTTTGTAAAAAAACATATTGTTCATCTACCTATCCGGTTTAACCCCTTCCTTCCATGTGTCCTGAATAAGTGTGGTGACACTTGTTTTTCTACCAACACAATTTTCAGAAAATTCAATCGAGTCCTTTAAATGTTACGTTATTATTGTTCCATGTCGTCATATAATTATTAGTTGCTATGTCATCATTAAATTTTTGTATTTTGTGTCTTTGTTGTCATGTAACCAACATTGGGCCGAATGAACAGTAAATTAGATTATTAAACAAACAAATTGGTAAAATAACTAATTAATTATTTAAATTACTGCCAAAATGATATTGATAAAATGAATATACTGTATTTATAATTTTTATTATAATAATAAAGCGTCTATGCCGTTTCTTGTTCCTCGCAATGCTCCTTTTCAATTTCAAAAGCAGATAGTTGATAAGTAAGATAGTGTAAACATCACAAAAATATAGCCAAAAAACCCATCACAAAACCGCAAAACACAAAACTATGTCATAAAGAACTTTTAAACTTTACCAAACTAAGACCGTATATGCATGTGTTATATTCTAAAATCTGCGTGAAAAATGAAAAAAAAAAAACTGTGGTTAAGTCATATCCAAAATGTATTACCCAAACCAAGTTTTATGTCTTATATTTTAATATTTACTTTCAATGAATATTTTATACTGAGGCGTTATAAGCGCTATCATGCAAGTGCCCAAACCACACTAGTATATATATATATATATAGTAAACAAGATGAAGTTTTAATGAATTAGGTATATAAGGGTCAATGTGTATGAATATTCCATTGCCGATGATTTTGGAATTAGTCGATTTTTGAATCAAAAGTTGACTTTTAAAAGATCGAGTTAGTATGGCTCATGATAAGTGTGATGCACTATTAACAACGTTTTAGTGTAAATAAAGTCTTCGGAAAATTAGATATAAACCGGACTTAATATCATTTATGCTTTTCGATAATAGTAGTATTATATATCATAAAATACTACTATTATCGGAATACAAGGGACTGACTAAGCCGGGAGATTCTCTCCCTTTAGTCTAGCTCGAGCATCTACGAACCTTGGATTGACATACAATACAAGTGTTGTATAAACATTGTATCAAATCACTTATTTAATATACTTGTATTTATGTCATATTTTATTATGTACATATCGTTGAAATATATTAAAAACGAAAGTTAAAGGTAGAAAGGGCGTGTTTTAATCTAAAATGGTTGGAGAAGACAACACACGTAATGTACAATGTAAGAACACATGTATAAAAATGTAGTAACACATGTAGTGACTGTTATTCTCAACCATTTAAGTTTAAAACTTGTCCTTATAGACTCTGACCCTAAAAACTAATGATAAGAAGTGTATTCCTACCAGGATTTTATTATAATGATTAAGATGTGCTATATATAATTGTGATTTTGTATTATTCTTCTTAATTAATAAAAGGGTGGCAAATTACAATTAGACACAAAAACACGGATTAAACGCGCTTATGAAAAAAAAGAAACGCGCTTATGAAAAAACATAATCTGTTTAGGCTCAACTGTACCGGCCAAACACGTTGCTTTCTTTTGACAAATTCATTCTTCGTGGGTCATTACCCCACAACAATATTCTACACATAAAAAAATTTCAACGTCCGGCGTCCCAATAAATCATATATATATATATACTTTGGAGGAAATTAAAAGAGGTGGGATTATTGATAGTAGAATAAATATAGTCTCAAATTTGACAATTGTTCTTGTTCTTGAAGTCTCTCTTTTAGACTGCATGGAGCACCACCACCACCACCGCCACGGTAAGCAGCTGCAGCAAGGTGTAACAAGCAGTAATAGTCTCCATCGCCGCCACCAACGGAGGCGGAAGGTATGCTACTATAAATATAATTGGATAGTTTCGTCGCCGGTGAGATGGATTAAAAGGTGCTTGTTCGTGTCGTGTTTTCCGGTGTTGCAGTGCTTCAGATTGGATGGTCACAGACACAAGCATCATCATCATCATCTCAGGCATTTTTGATTGAGCCCCATGTCATGTTTTTAAGCCATTTAATTATGATTTCTTTTCATCTTTTGTCCTTATTGGTCACAAAAAGTCTATGGCTCATCTTTCAAAAGTTTCACCACAGTCACGTTGCCAGTAATTGATGTTTGGTGGGCTAATGGATTATATTTGTATAGTTGGATGGATTAACGGCATTGAATTGGATTAGATAAGTCTCTTGATATATCGAAAATAAAAACCGGATGAGTTTCGCCTCCCCTAGCCACCCCTAGATTCGTCCTTGTTTCAATGTAACACCTAGATTGGTAGCAAGAGAATTGGAGATCCTCTTGTGATTCTGTTGCTTTTAGAGCACATATTCTCTGTTTTATATAGTTTAAAAACTTTTTCTCGATTTTATAGAAGTGAAATGCATCAGAATTTATACAACGTATAATTAGAATACAGGATTTGTACTTCATGTAGTACATGTAATGCAAATATATAAAGATTGTATTTTACAAATCTTAGAAAGTAGTTTGTAAAAATGAATCATCGAAATCAAGCCTTAATTCGAATAAATTAAAGAATCGAATATTTTAAGTGTTGAAATTGATTAGATGTTTGTAGAACACTTATTATATATGAAATTAGAATTTGTTTCATGAATGTGTATGTGGGTATGGGTGTGGGTGTGTGGAGGGTGGGTGTAAGGTGATGGGGGTGTTGGTGTGGGGTAATGGGGGTGTAGGTGGGTGTAGTGTAGGGTGTGGGTGTGGGTGGGAGTGAGGGTGGGTTTGTGTGGGTGTAGGGTGTGGGGGGTTGTGGGGGTGGGTTTGGGTGGGTGGTGGGTGTGTGTGGGGTGGTGGGTGTGGTGTGTGGTGTGAGGTGGATGTAGGGGATGGGAGTGGGGGTGTGAGGGTGTAGGTGGGTATGAGGGTGTGGGGTGAGGGCGTGGGTATGGGTGGGTGAGGGTGCAGGCGGATGTGTGGTGTGTGGGGTATGGGTTGTGTGGGTGTGCTTGGGGTGGGGGTGGGGTGAGGTTGGGGTGTAGGTGTGAGGTAGGTATGGGTGTGCAGTGTGTCTGCACCTAACGTAGATTAATTGAAAAAATTCAGCATTAAGTAGTTTCTCAACCACTTAAAATTTTCCATAATTTTTCACTTTCTTTGTATTTTTCATTGTCTAAAGCAAAATTTAAATGAGTGAATGTGTAGAAGAAAATGGTAGGACGTGACTCATTTGGGATGTAGAGTGAAAGGATTTAACAATAAATTGAATACAAATTAAAAAAGCTGCTAAGTAATAAACTAATAATGCTCATTGCATGCATTTATAGATTCATGCATTCATATCAAAAACAAATGCAAGAAAAAAAACAACAAAGACTCTCACCGGTGGGTTAAAAGGGGCCTTCTCAAGCAAAATTGGTTCAAACAAATCGCCAAATTCTACCTTGCTCTAGAAAGAAAAACAAAGGAATCAGAATAGATTCAATTCAATGTTAGTTAAGAAGGTGAGACATGAATCACTCAGCTAAAAATGTGAACTTATCCAAAACCTACAGGAACGGAAACAGAAACAGAATAATAAGAACATAACATAACTTAGGCAAATGTAGCCTTACCTGGATGTAGTCAATCCACCGCAGCAGCCAGCAGATGTGGCAACTTCTCTTTATCTGATTGTGTAGTGCCAACCTAGTACAAACCAAAATCAAAAAGAACATATCAGCAGTTGAACCAACCAGCCTCCCCGGAGTAACTAAAAAGGGCAACTGGTGAAGCATTCCCCCATCTGTCGCAAGTATTTTATAAGCTATGTAGTGCAATGTGTTCCCCGGTGAAACCATTTCCTTAATCCGCCACGGATAACAAGTACTAACAAATTATGCCATGCCCAACCAGAGAATATTATGTGCTAAACTAACCAGATGAGACTCAAAATGCAAAATGGATACAAACATTCTGGTTTCTTAGGAAATTGCATGTTGAGGGTACCACAAAAGGATGAACAGCTGCAAATACAATAACATCAGCAGCAGAAGGCGTTAATCCATTCCCCAGAACAACAGATTTGACAATCAACTCTTCATTCAACAGATTTGTCTTTATTGGTCACAAAAAGTCTATGGCTCATCTTTCTTTCATAAGTTTCACCACAGTCACAGTTGCGAGAAATTGATGTTCGGGTGAGCTAATAAACTATATTTGTATGGTCGGGTGGACTAACACTTATTGAATTGGATTAGATAAGTCTCTTGATATACCGAAAATAAAAACCGGATGGGCTTCGCCACCCCTGGATTCGTCCTTGTTTCAATGTAACACCTAGATTGGTAGCAAGAGAATTGGAGATCCTTTTGTGATTCTGTTGCTTTTAGAGCACATATTCTCTGTTTTATATAGTTTAAAAACTTTTTCTTCATTTTTTATATACAAGTGAAATGCATCAGAATTTATACAACGTATAATTAGAATACATGATTTGTACTTCATGTAGTACATGTAATGCAAATTAATAAAGATTGTATTTTACAAATCTTACTTGATATTTTGTCACTTCATATGGGTTTTTCTTTTATAAATTGAACTTGTTATATAGTATTTAAACTTGCAAGTAGCATGTTAGATCTTAGATGTCCCGTCTTGTTTTGATTGAATGCAAATAAATATACCCATCCGGTTTTTATTTTCGGTATATCAAGAAAATAAACATGCCCTTTTCTCCAAAATCATGTTCTAGGTATAAGCAAAAAATAAATTGCTGCTGCGTTAACATAAGAGATGTATATTACGGAAATAAAACCCTCATAAACATAATATGCCATTTTCTCCTTCCCCTCATTTGACAGTAGCAAGGGGAATAGAAGATTTGCATGGTCCAGCAGAGGTCATAAATGGAATTCCCTTGAATGTGGCTACGCCTTCTGCATCGGTGGAAAGATGCTGCAAACACACACACACACACACACAACAAAAACAAGTTCATATGCAACTGAAATTACAAGGACAATCCATTCACAAATGATTTCCCCTAATAAATTTTGGTTAAGATGTTGGAATTTTGGAATGCATCAATAATTATCGTGTCGAATAAAGTGTGTTGTCTGTTGTGTGTAGTGAAGAGAAAAGTACGAGACAAAGAAAGTTATTTTATTCAACAAAAAACAACATGGTTTGAATAAAGTGTCATAAATGCCCAATCGATAATATTCTAAAAATACATATATTACGGGGATAGGATAGTATAATAACATCGTAGCATAGTCACATACCGGAGTTATCTTCTCTAGCTGTTTCTTCTTAGGGTTCAGAACGTCCTCGGGTTTTCCTTCGTGTCTGCAGTTTGAAGCGCGTAGAATTTAGTATTATGCAAGTCAATCAATGCCAATACAACTTAAGATAAAACTCATTACTAATTTCTACACAGATCAACACACTGTATTACAATGATAGACAGTCTTACACAAGCATCTAAAATGTAGCACAGTGAAGTCGTAGAAATTAACCAAACCGTGTTGTTGCATACACCCAACCTACTGTTGTGGCGCCACATCTAGAATTGACTCGACTTGGTTGATTATAACCCATACAATCGACTCAACCGTTTTTAAAGACCGAATCCTTCGTGGTGTGGTGCCACAGTAAGCCCCCTAATTTTATCAGTAGAAGTGTGGTCACGCACTCCAGAAAACGTAACACACTCCCCAATTTTAGCCCCTTCTGGAACTATCAATGGTTCAACGACAGTATGGTCCTGATTAGACGCACATAATACCTGAAAAAGAAAGGTGGTTATTAATAGTATGAAAGTAATAGTTGAATACGCATGATCTATCTTCTTGAATTTTTTGCCAAATAAAATATGTACTTAATGGCTGCAAGAAAAAAGTATATTGATTAACAACTAGTTGAAAGCTGGGAAGTCCATAAGTGGGCCAAGATAATACCAGTCCTTCAGACAAGACATCTCGTAGTTTTGAAGGTTTGACATTTGTAATCAACACAACGAACCGACCCTGCAACACATAACATACACGTAATTAAGCATAACCATATAACCTAAAAATGTAACAATATATGGATGCATAAATAAAGTGCGTTGTTAGTGACACCACATTAAACCTATAATTGTGATACCACGATTACAGTCGACTTTATAAAAGTCGATGCTAGACCTTAGAATCGACTATCTGCCTTCACAATCAACCAGGTGAAGGTTGATTCTATGGTTTAGAATTGACTTTCAAAAAGTCGATTGTTTCGAATGTGGTGTCAAATGCCCATAAATAAATCAGTCACTCATTATTGATACCGTCAATTGTTCTGGACTAATATGTTTTGCTAGTCCACTGACCACCTGCCGATGCTTGCTTTCTCCAACATCTATTTCCTCAACTAGCAAACTGCAACACATATCCAAATTGAGAAGTAAGGCTCAAATAATCAGCAATATTTAGCAGAAACTTTACATGTAAATGGACCATTTACCTATCTGCTGATGGATGTTTTGATGCTTTACGAACAAGACCAACTTGTATTCTAAGCAAACTGACACTGATTTCAGTATCTTTTCCATCAGCTCCTTCAGAAGAAGCTTTCTTTTGTCTACAACTGCCTGATTATCTACTGCACCCTTCTTTAGTTTTGTCGACAACAACAAAAAAAAAAGATTAAGTTACAATAGACAAACATTAAATAAGGTCATAGGCCTTCTGCATGATAGGCAGGCTTCAAAGACAAATCTAATTTACACAGCACACCAAAAGAAGCAAAGGCACATACAGATCAATGTTACTCAAGCATGATGAAACCAATGTTTTCGGGTGTTGTTAGTGGCACCACACCAAATCTACCAATGTGGACCTGAGAATCGACTTGACCAGGTGAAAGTTGATTCGCAAGTCTAGAATTAAATTTGAAAATGTCACAGTAAAAACGCAGTGATGCCACTAAATGCGCCCATGTTTTAATAGACAGATTGATGGTTCCTTGTGCCTTAAATATCTTTCATCACATTAAATAGAGTAAATAAGAACTTAAAATTTTCTTGGAAAGAAGACATCTGGTCGATACAATTCCAAAAGCTTTCAGAGGCAACCATAAAGCACTGGATTTTAAGAAATAAACAGAATGAAGTAAATTGCGAGCATCTTTTGCCGTTTCTTATTTCTACACTATCTTTCACTCCCTCATGGACCCCAAGAAAAACAGCTAGTAGTTAATGGTCAGCTTCACTGATATCCCTTTAGTATGTTAAACAAAATTATGTGGCAAATACTGAGGTTCAAGCTGAGACGAATTGGAAAGGAACGTGTACTGCAATGTAGTACTCGCAACTATAAACCTAATCAGGCAAACAGTTTACTAGTTCAGAAACTGTAACTGTTTGTACGTACATTGGGACAAATCCCGACTTCCTAGTTCCTCCTGCGAAGGATGATTAAAATCGACTCATATGGTCTTAATCTACGGTCTGTTTTACAATTCTTGGGCAACAAAATGGCAGAAAAACTAAAGTCCTGCACTCGTGCAGCCATCATCAGTAAACAAAACACAGTTGACCTGCTTAAAATCATACTTTTCATCCTAATCTCCTCTGAAACTCGACCAAGGAAAAAACGAAAAAAGGAGCAGTAGGTTATTCACTCAAAAGACATCGAGAAAGTCACTTTACCTTCTCAGTACTCTTGGCTCCTTTTGAGTCTTCGTTACTCTTGGCTGGTTTTGCGTCCTCTTTACCCTTGGCTGCTTTCGAGTCTTCTTTACTCTTGGCTGCTTTCGAGTCTTCTTTACCCTTGGCTGCTTTCGGGTCTTCTTTACTGCTAGTCACCTCTTTTGCCTCTTGTACCGGCTTTTTTGCAATTGGATCCGCTTCCACTTTCTTTGTATTTTTTATTGTCTAAAGCAAAATTTTAATGAGTGAATGTGTAGAAGAAAATGGTAGGACGTGACTCATTTGGGATGTAGAGTGAAAGGATTTAACAATAAATTGAATACAAATTAAAAGAGCTGCTAAGTAATAAACTAATAATGCTCATTGCATGCATTTATAGATTCATGCATTCATATCAAAAACAAATGCAAGAAAAAAACAACAAAGACTCTCACCGGTGGGTTAAAAGGGGCCTTCTCAAGCAAAATTGGTTCAAACAAATCGCCAAATTCTACCTTGCTCTAGAAAGAAAAACAAAGGAATCAGAATAGATTCAATTCAATGTTAGTTAAGACGGTGAGACATGAATCACTCAGCTAAAAATGTGAACTATCCAAAACCTACACGAACGGAAACAGCATAATAAGAACATAACTTAGGCAAATGTAGCCTTACCTGGATGTAGTCAATCCACCGCAGCAGATGTGGCAACTTCTCTTTATCTGATTGTGTAGTGCCAACCTAGTACAAACCAAAATCAAAAAGAACATATCAGCAGTTGAACCAACCAGCCTCCCCGGAGTAACTAAAAAG
The DNA here is from genome assembly GCA_026214975.1 of Gentiana macrophylla. Taxonomy (NCBI): domain Eukaryota; kingdom Viridiplantae; phylum Streptophyta; class Magnoliopsida; order Gentianales; family Gentianaceae; genus Gentiana; species Gentiana macrophylla. The sequence continues at coordinate 93,138,688 of CM047816.1, forward strand.
GGCAACATAGAACTAATGTGATGTCACCAGAGTGACTCGAAATCCCTGGCACATTGATATGAAAACACAGTGTGATTTATTTAACAATCAATTTATCAGAATATGACTTCTGCCTAAGAATACAAAACAGAGACAGAATAATCAGTGGCAGACGGACGTTATGCGCCCTTGGTTTTTTTTTCCCTCCTCTAAATTGTAAGCTATACATAGAATATAGTGCAATTTGTGCAACTGGTGAAGCATTCCCCCATCTGTCGCAAGTATTTTATAAGCTATGTAGTGCAATGTGTTCCCCGGTGAAACCATTTCCTTAATCCGCCACGGATAACAAGTACTAACAAATTATGCCATGCCCAACCAGAGAATATTATGTGCTAAACTAACCAGATGAGACTCAAAATGCAAAATGGATACAAACATTCTGGTTTCTTAGGAAATTGCATGTTGAGGGTACCACAAAAGGATGAACAGCTGCAAATACAATAACATCAGCAGCAGAAGGCGTTAATCCATTCCCCAGAACAACAGATTTGACAATCAACTCTTCATTCAACTCCGTTAGCACTTTCAAACTCTGTTCGGTTTCCGCCGATAGTCTCTCCGCAAATGCAAACACCTTCTGCAACTGCAACCAAGTTTCAATTCCTATAACCAAATGACTAAACTAGATCCCCTTCCAAATAAACACTAAATTTTAAGCTTACCTCACTATTCTCCACGAGAGCATCGACCGACTTCAAAATCTTCGTACACAAGCTCTGAACATCGCTTTCCACATCTCCGATGAAAGTTTGCTAAATTATACAAATCTTATAGTTAAATCCGAATTATTGATGCATAATGAGATACTATTAGAAGCGGATACTTACAGAATCAATTGAAAGGTATTTGCAGAGAGCGGAAATGATTTTGTGCTTGAGATTAACGGATGCCATTGATTCTTCTTCTTTGTTTCCTGTTTTCAACTAGACTAGAGACTGAGATTCTCTGAAATTCAAGGAAATCACAAACACTTAGCTGATTCTAGGGTTTATGCAACGCCGTTGGATGAATTTGAGCCGGCGGTTATACCTGCCGTTTTTACAACCGGGAAAATTAGCTACAGTACACGGGCTTAGAACGTAAATGATCTGAATCGAATTGATTATTGGGCTTATCGAATCAAATATACGTTAAAGTTACGAATTCAAAAACCCGAGCACGATATTGTATTACGAATTCAAACCTAAGAGCAACCCTAGTGGTGTTTGTGATATAAGTGTGTTGATAGTTGATGTTGGGCTGACGTGGCGAAAGATAAGTGGAAGATAAACATAGAAGAATTGTGGAGATAATTATTGTGTGATGTGATGTTATAATGGTGATAAATATAAAAGGATTGTAGAGATTATTTATATGTGATTAGATCTTGTAATGGTGGTAAATATTTTAAATTTATTAATAAAATAATATTAAATATTACTTAAAGGGAGAATTGGTGTTTATTTTTTATTTTTTAGAGAGGTTCTCTAAGTGTCTCTCTCAAAAGAGAGAAGATGGTAGATAGACAATAAAAAAATTGTCTAGTTTAACACCATTATTTTAGATTTATCAATATTGTTCTCTTATTCTGAGAAATGCTGTTAAAGAATTTGGTCAAAAATAGCCCATTACGGCTGCTCTAAGCACCATATTCTATAGCAATCAAACTCAAGTTCTTTTTGTTTTTTTATTTATTTAAGAAAGATCATTTTATTAAAATCCCTCACAGAAAGTGCGGCCAAAGTACACGATGTGTAAACAATGCATCAAAAATACAAACTATATGTACTAAAGACTATTCTATATCCTATGCAAGTCGTAAGTTCCTTGCTTTTTCCACTACATTCGATAGAAACACAGAGGCGGGAGGCCTTTCTTCGTCGTTTGCATGGGCGATTTTATTCCGCCACATCCAGATCACCGTCTGACACCACTTTCAAGCAAGTACTTCCACCTGTTTGTTCTAAATGGCGATCCATGTTCCGTTGACAGGTTTAGTCTCACCCACTCTTTTGGGCTGGAGGCTAGAAAGAACACTCCATTTCTGTTATCCGGTACACAGTTGTTCCAAACATCTTTTGCCCAATGGCAATCGCGTAGAGCATGAAGGACGGATTCGTCGGATTGTTCACATTGCGCGCATAGCGGATCCTCAAGGATATGTATGTTATGCAACACTTCATTCACGGGTAGAGCATTGTGAGTGATCGACCACAGCAAGAGGCTTCCTCTAGTTGGTCCTTTAAGTTGCCAGAGCCTCTCCCACACCTCAAGTTCGATCACTAGTGTTTTTTAGTTCAAAACCAAGTTCAAGCAACTCGTTATTTCGGAAGATTTTTTTTTTGATAGAAAAATAGATTTTTTAAAGCAGGAGACAAATTTTAATAATTTTATTTAATTTCTTGTATTAAAATGTTGTATTATAAATTCGATAAAATCTCGCGAGCATTCGATTCAAGTATAAGAATACTCAACTTTGGCTTCTTTACTTTGACAATATGTACGAGTTCGAAACTAAACTGATTGACTCTTTTTCGGCAACGATATCAATATATTTATAACTTACACATATTTATCCCTATTTGAGATTCGAATATATAACATCTTGGTCTTAGGGTCTCGACTTTTATTTAGCTGGCCAAGTCTCACAAATTCAATTCTTCTCTAAGACACTATGTTAAAAGGTTGTGAGACAAACTCATACTTTTGAGTAAGAATCCAAGCATCATTCGTGTTAATTTGAATTAATCGGATAAATCGATTCGAATGCCCCAAACTTTAAGAAGAAAAAAAACATACAATTTTGACAAGGGAAAATGATAAACTCGACTTAGTTTTGTTAAAGGAATAGAGCAACTCACGAACAAACTCATATCGATTCGTTAGTATTTATGATCGGTAATTTGTTTAGTTTAACGAACCAAGCTGAAACAAGATTATAAACTCGTTTTCTGAATGAACGAACATGAGCAAACTAATTAATGTTCGATTATATTCGTGAACTTACTTATATAGATAAACCAACGTACAACATAATCCAACTTTTATAAAGTTTTCATAATGTTGTTGATATTATTACACTTGAATTTTGCTTTATACTTTGTTATTTATTCATTTGGATTTGATTATTGATACTTTAACGAGTAAAACTCAAGCCGACCTTGTGCTAAAACACAAAAATATGTGGAGTAAACCAAACTCAAACACGAGAATGAACAAATTTTCCTTATAAATGATCGGCGCTTGAACATTATTTTTTGATTGTTTATGAAATAAACGTTCGTGAACAAGCTAGTAATCTGAACAAACAAGCTTGAATATATATATATATATATTTTTTTTTTTTGTTCTTTATCAAACAAACGAATACCAATAATCTTGTAACTTAAATAAACACAAGTCAGAACAAATGATCTAAATGAGTTGGTTTGGCGCTTTTAACATCACTAACTCGACTCATTTACACCAAACATGACGTGGACTCAGATTGACTATTATCTAATTGCCGTTGCCACGTGCCAGTTCCACCTAATTCCTCTTGGTACGAGAAAACATCTGACACCCACTCTCCCACGTCTCTTACTTTTAGCAACACCAGTCGCCACCTAGCGACGTCGTTTTGACAAATTCTCCCCTCCGCCGCCACCGCCGCCATAAATTTCACCGGAAATGAAGCCACCGTCGCCCCTCAGCTAATTGCTTCACCATCCGGGTGCGACGATCATTAATCACCATATAATTCCCATCACCATTTTCAATGGCTTCTGATGATTTAGCTCATGTCCAAGCTCAACAACGCAATGATAATGTGCAGAACCATCCCCAGCTCGTTTTCCCCAGCTCCTTTTGCGCACCACCGCCGTCAACTCAGCGCGGTGTCTCCGGCGTTGATTCAATACCGAAGACAGTCACAACTTGCGAGCTTAGTTCTAGCTTAGTTGACCACCATAACAGCAATTACTTCATTCACCAACCTACACCAGTAGACTTCCGTCATCCAATGTTCTCTACCGCTCCGTCGAGCAGTGGCCGCGACAGCAATCACTGGAAAACCGGTGGCAGTGCCTCCATCAGTGGTGATGTATCAGAAGGTGAAGACACCGCTGAAGATTATGATGATGATGAAGAAGACGATGAGGAAACTGAAGTTCAAGGTCTCGTTCCTGATGCGAGGAACAACCATAGCAACAATAGAGCAAATTCCACTAGTGATAATACTGATGGTGATCAAATTGGAGTCCAGAACCCAATTTCTGATATCGGTGAGCCTGAAAATAATATAACAAATTGATTTGATGATTTTAAAGCTGGATATTTCACAGTTATTTTCTAGGGGTTTAATATGGCTGTTGATTGTTAGATTTGAAGGCAGGGAATGTGGTAAGGCAGATTGGAAATGAGAGGAGTAATGATGAAATGAGAAACGACCTGATAATAGCTAATGCTGATGGGCAGATTTACTGCTCGCAGTATGTACAAGGGACTAGGAGATTGGATTCGAATGTAACGTTGCAGAAGAATTCAATTGGAATTGAGAATGGATGTGGCTTTAGTGGAAGAAAAGACTATGTCCAATCCATTGATTCAGGAGAGAAGCTTAGGACAATCCTATCGGATCCTGTTACGTAAGCATCTTGGCTAGTTCTAGTTAAAATTTCTGCGTCTAAGCTTTCCTTTTTGTTTCTTTTTCTGCCTTGTATGTGGTACTTAGAACGAGTTACAAAAATGCTGCTACCACAACAAAATGCCAGAGTAAAATGCCACAACAAGCATCTCAAAGCATCACGGGGGCGTAGCCGCTCTGTTATTCATTGCTTTGTAATGATTTGCGACACCCCGTAATACCCCTCTATGCTTTTTGTGACAGTAACCGGGCTAGATAGTTTTGCTGTTTGTGGGGAGATTTATGATTGTGAGAGATGGATACAGTTGCTGTCTTCACTGAATTTACTGGCAAGATTAGTGTCAAGCACCGTTTTTCACTGTATCTGAAAATTTTCATCTGTTGTTTTGTGCTGCCAAACAACTACAACACATCTGCATATATAACCAGTAACAATTTTACAGTCTTTTCATAGTTGAACATGTATTGTTATAATGCAACTTAATATCTTCTTGATAGGATAGCACTTGTGTTCTTTAAGTGGTTATTGCTTTGTTTGCAGAATGGAGCCACTTCTATAGATCCTTTTCCCTACATGCACTTTGTAATATTTTATTTTTTATTTTATTAGTTTATTGCATCAGCACCTGAAGCAAGTTTGTCTATTTCTTAGAGGTGCACTTATGGATGATGCAATGATATTGCCCTGTGGACATTCCTTTGGTAGTGGTGGAATACGGCATGTGCTAAGAATGGTGAGAACTAATTAATTTTACTCTTTGCTCAACTTTTATTCATGATTTTGTAAGTATAGAAATGGCTACTCTCTCCCTCCCTTCAAAAATGTCCTTTTTTTTTTGGAAAATTTTGTCTCATAAAAAGTGTCATTTCAATCATCATTTATTACTATTTTTTCAACCCATAACCCATAACCCTTTGACATTCCTTAACAAGCCATCAAATGAAGGGCATATATGTCAATATAATAGCAAGTGGCAACACTTGTATTAATTTTATTAATATGTGTGTAAAGCAAATAATACACTTTTTAAGGGACGGAGGTAGTATTAGTGTAGTTTTTTTTTTGCTAATGTGTGTGAAGCATCTTCTTTAGCTTTCTTTTGCTAATGTGTGTGAAGCATCTTCTAGAAATCATGCTCCTTCCGGGGTTACATACAAGCAAACATGGCCCTGTTTACGAAGCCTTATTTTTTTCTTGACGTTGTTTAGAAATTGTCTTTTCATTTAGTGTTCTGTTAAAATGATGATACTTGGATCTGGCTTAAAAAATAATTGATGTTATTTTTTTTTTATATTCATTTCGTAGTCTGTTTCTTTTTTAAACTTGCTTTTCTTAAAGCGTACCGTTATTTTTGGCATTATTGCGTATTAACGTAGTTCTTATGTGATGCATTCCCAGAAAGCTTGCTATAGTTGTTCACATGCTGTCTCTGACAATTCTGTGTCTCCAAATCTCTGTAAGTTGAAGTCTTCAGTAGCATGATCATTTTTGCTTTACATTCCGCCATATGGACTTAAATGCCCTTCTGTTGAGCAATATTAGTGATGTATGGATTGATATACATTTTTTTGGTAAGGGGTTTATATATATCTTGATCCTCTAAAGTCTGTTTTGTTCTTCAGCTCTTCGGGATACTGTCCAGGCGTTTCGTCGAGAAGAAGAATTACTGGCTAACTGTGCATCAAAAAGGAGGAGAGAACGATATGAACAGGTTTTTTGTCCTTGTGTTCTAGATTCCTGTAATACGAAATAATTGCATCGAACTGAACTGTTTGTACTGCAAAATAATTCCTGTAGGACAAAGGGGCTTATGTTGATTCAATGCCTTCAGGTCATCCAAGGGGAAGGGGTCCTCAATTTCCTTTTGCTGTGACTGACAGGGTCATAATAAAGGTTACTACGAAATTTTGGGTCATTCTTAATTAAGACATAGACATTGTTTTGGCCCTTTTGTATCACAATGTTTAGTCTTGGCACTTTTACCCCTCGTCTATGCATTTCTTTTTACCTTTTTGATCCATGTTTGCCACGTGTCGAATCTTTGTTGGTCGGAGAATGTTGTACCTTCAATGCTAGGTAGTTGTTTGACACATGGCACTATGGACTGAAAATGTAAAAAAAAAAATGCATAAACGAGCGGTAAAAACATTGAGGATAGAAGTGCCACAAGCGTAAAACAAAATTTACCAAAAGTTTCTTTACCCTTTCTTAATTTGATGGGAGCCTCTACTGCCACCATGCAAATTTTAATGTGACTCCACATATTTAACCTTGCAAAAGTCGATTATATAGTCTCTAATCCACTTTTAAAAGATCGATTATCACAATCAACCTTTTAAAAGTTGAGTATATGGTCTGAAATCGGCTTTGAAAAGGCTGAATGCGGTGTGGTGCAGCTGTAGTGTGGTGCATAGTAAGTTTGGTGTGGTGCTAGTAACGATCCCGTTAATCGATAGCTTAGCTTTATATGAGGTATCTAAAAAGATGATGAATGAACCAGGGTAACAAGAGGACGCCTCCACGGTTTGTCGGACGGGAAGCCATTGTAACCACTCAGTGCTTGAATGGCTGGTAAGTTTCCCCCCCCTCTCTCTCTCTTCTTTGACTCACATATTAATGTGTTTGGACCAATGAAGACTCCATACAGTAGAATTTCTCGATACTACAGCTAAAATGCTAACCGAAATATACAGGTATGTGGTGAAGACATTGGACAACGCAGAGAGCGTGAAATTACAGTATCGTTCCCTAGCCAAGGTTCCAGATAATCGATCCCCTACGCCTACGCCTATGCCTATTTCAAGTAAGATGCCAACAAACTGGTTATGAAGATTGCCACATTAGATTTGTTTTTGCAAATGTTCAAAGTATACACTTGATCTAATCCAGAAGCAATTTTAAAAAAAACCCGGATTTAGAGTTAGTTTTGTTTTGCATTTTGATTATTATGTAGATGTAATTTATTAGAATTTAGAAAGTGTATCTCGCCCTCGCGATATAATGTTTGCTGGTAAGTTATCGCTTAGCAGCGAATTTGTACGTGGTTCGTGGCATTTTTTGTATATATTGAAAGTCATAGTTTTATTTATGTTCGAGCACTTGGGTCAGTTATTTTTATCAGATTTTCTGTTTTACGAATTTGAATGTCAAAAGCAATCATTCCATTACGTTACATTCCATCAGAATTCGTTCAATTATAGCGATCAAAACATGCTATAAATATTAATCATGCACACAGATTGGACCACATTCCAGAGGCAAGTTATTTTTCTAAACTGAAAATGTTTTTTATTGATAAAATGCTGGAAGCAACTTATTTCAAATTTTCTATAAAACCTAACACCTAACCCTGCATTTTTATAACATCTTAGTAGCAAAAATGCATCTTAGTAGCAAAAACCCAATAAAAAAATTCACTAAAAGGAAAAAAAATACAGCCCCTTGGTGTTGAGTCGCATACGGAAAAAGGGCCCCTTTGGAAATTGTATTTGTGTAGCCACCATATCCTTGGAAGATTACGAGTACATCAACAATCTCTTATGTAGAACTAATTCTCGGGGAAAATCTCCAGAGTCATCATCTAAACCCTCCATGCATAGAAAGATTTTCAATTCCCTCATCTTTCAGTCAATACTAGAACAATTTTCATCAAAAGTGGATGTGTATATGTAATATTCCGATTTTCGGAAAAGGGCAGACGTGTCATTTTACGAAAACGAAATATTATATTCATCATATTTTATGGAATAAAGAAATATAAATATTTATATATATTTTTTCGAAATATATATATGTTTTTATGGGGGACTAAACTGTACTTAAGGAACAATTAAATGATTTAAATGTTAATAGATTAGTGGGAAGTTTTATTTGGAAAAAAAGAAAATTAACATCCCCACTAATCAGAAAACTTCTCAGAAGTTTTGAAAATACGTTTCCTGCAAGTTGAGAGCAAAAGTGAGAGACAAAGCTTCTTCTCTAAAATTCTAAGTCGATTCTTGACGGATTTCAGATTTGACTAGAGCAGGAGCATCGTGAAGAGACAATGATCGTTTTGATATCAAGATTTCAAGTTTTCTTCAAGGTATGGATTTCAGCCCTAAGGGCGGTTGTGATCAATCTTGGTGTTTTCCTTGGCCTAATTCGTAGTCATAGATGTTTAGAAACCTTGATCCTAACTAGTTCTTGAATTGGTTGTGGATCAAATAGGTTTTTGGTGGAAGTTGAAGGTTTTGCGGCGGTTTTCTTCAAGTTTGCTGTGGTTTTGTGCTTGAATTAGTAAGAGATCTTTCCATTGTGTTAATTCGAGTTAATTTTATGGAGTTGGTTTAGCGTTTAAGGTTGTTTTGATGCATTGTTTCTTGTAGAAAAATCATGTTTAGGGCTTTTCCAGGTCGAATGCGTACGCATTGGGTAGCAATGTGCACGCATTGAGGAATTAGAGTTGAACATGATGGTTCTAGCATGTCGAATGTACGCATTCCTGCTTCAGGTTGGATAGGACTGCTCCCATCATGAGCAATGCGTGCGCATTGCAGACAATGCGCACGCATTGGTTGAATATGAACTTTCAGCAAGTCTCTGAACCAAGGAGACCCGGTTTTTGGGGAAAATGATGTTTTGAGCTATGTGTTTAGTTTTAAGTGTTGCTTCTTGATCTAATAACATTAAATAAACATGATCAAGCCTTGATTGAGTTTCTGATGCCTTGATCAAGCCTTGATTGAGTTTCTGATGCGTTTAGTTCCGGCACCGGATGTACTCTTACAAAGAGTTGAAGTTCGGGACCGTCGGAAGAGTATGACAGACTTGTGCTTTGATGAATTAACATTCACCAATGTCTGTGTATGTGATAGGACGTTGTGTCTAGATGACTTAGTAAGGGAGTAGAGTTGGTTAAAGTGAGGTTTACCTTGAAAACACATAGGTGGTTAGTTGATGTTTAATAAAGACATACTTGTGTAGTAAAAGATTAAATACCATGTCATTCTTGGTTAGGCACAAGGCTATATCGCGGCGTGTGGGCGGTCAGTAAAAGTGAATAACTCTGCTGGCATAAACGGCTGAATGGTAGAGGGACTTTACTGAACGCGTGCACTATCGGGTTAAACCCGTGGCTATCAGTGTGATCCATTGTTAGGTTGCAAACGATATCTCGTGGTGGATATACACCATGCGTGGTGCTCTTGTATGCGTGTATAACAAAGATAAGTTAAGTAGGAACGTTTAGTCATGACATGTTGATGAGAATGAAATGAACCCTATATTGTGTTGGCTTTACAAAGATATTTTAATAATCATAATAAACACTTTGTATACTTGTTTAATACAATACCTTCTGTCTTTTACTAAGTACCTTTGTACTTACCTCGAATACATATTTGTTTTGTGTGTTTGGGGTTGAGAAGATGAACAGGTGGAGCAAGATATCGATGAGGATTTCGAGGATGACCTTTGAGGATGTTATCTTGGTGTTTTTATTATCTACTCTTTGAGTTGTATAAGACTGTGTTGATTTACTTTCGCAAGACCTGTTGTAATTTTATTTTGGAACTCTTGTAAAATAACCTTGTTGTTTGCTTTTACACAAGACATCGTACGGTTGTAAGATCATCGTTGTTGTTTAAGTTATCTTTCTATCTTTAGATTGTTGTTTCTATTCTTGTTATTCAAAGAAAAATATACCCGAGTCTTTTAGAATCCGTTTGTTTTGGGTTGAGGTTTTTTTTGGGGGTTTTTTTTGTATAGTAGTGGATAATAAAATATGATAAACATGATTGAAGTAATAATTAGAAAGTTAAAATGTTTTTTTTTTATTTTAAATTTGTGTAGATAAAGAAATTAGTGGTGAGAGAAATTGAAATAATGTAGTATAATGAATAAAATAATGTTAAAAAAATAATAATGTAGATAAAGTGAAATTGTGAGAGATGATTTAATATTTTTTTATTTGTAGTTGAAGATTTTGATTGGTGAGAAAATTGTAAGAAATGATTGGTGATGTGATATATAAACCCCCCAAAAAAAACCTCACTCAAAACAAACAAGGGCTTAGCTTCCGTTAATGCTAAACTCGATACGACGTAGTAGATACTTACATATAATATTGATTTATTTAATATTATATGTGCCGAACGTTTCTTTTCCGGATATGGACTCGGTGTCCGAGAACGGGGCGTTACAGTATATAAGTAACTTATATATTAATTCCTACAAATAAATAATAATAAAGTAATTATTATTTTTTTCTTCTTCTTGAAACATATATCTTTATTAAATAACGCATGGGAATAGCCCCCACTGTTGCAAACAATTTTGAAACAGAGTGCTAATCGGCTAATCAACAACTAAAATAAACAATGAAAATTTTGTTTGAAGCAAGCTATTCTTCAATACCCCAAGCTAAACGAAGGTCATTTGCTCTTTTAATCGCCTTCGAAATGAAAACTTGTGACGGGGGCCTATCCGAGTTTGGATCATGGACGACCTTATTATGCCAATACCAAATACCATAACAAACTTCACAAAACACATAGGCCATTTGTTAGCCTTTCGAAGGTTGCTAATAATCCGGTTTTGCGGGCTCTGGATTGCAAAGAACTGCTCCCACTCCATATCCGGGACTACACTTCGCCCTATTGAGTAGGAATAATCGCAATCGCGAAGGGCATGGAGGGTAGTTTCGTTGTGGTGATTGCATAAGCTGCATTCCGGTGTAGAAGCAATTCGCCGATGGAATAGGAAGCTTCCCACCATGAGGCTGTCATGACCAATCTGCCATAGAAGGAAATTGTATCGCATAGGGCCTTTCAAACTCCATATCAACCTCCAAGGATCTCTCTATTGGTTATCTTGACAATCCAATTGCCAATTATAAGAACTCTTAACAGTGTTATTTGAAAGTATTTCAAACTGTTGGTTAATTCACGTAACTAAATATCTTAAGACCCCTATAGTCTATAGATAAAAAAAGAGAGATAAAACGAAAGGGGGTCATTTGAGCTGACGAAATTAGTAATATTATCTGTGAGCGGATTGAACAGTGTAATAGAGAAGTAAAGGTTGTAAATACAAGGAATGTGCTTCAAATAGGCGATGGCATTGCTCGTATTCATGGTCTTGATGAAGTAATGGCGAGCGAATTAGTCAAATTTGACTGACAGAAAAAATCTGTTCAAAGCTTTCAAACAAGTCTCACTTTAATATCATCAGTAGATTTCATCTGTATACTGCTTCGTTTCTCTTGTTGACCAATCTTTTCTCATACATCACACAGGCTTCAAAGTTTGCTGCACATCCTGACCATATTCCATGACACACTCTTCCATCTCAATTTCTTCCGCCATACGTCGATAATCTCACAACTCTTCATTAAGAGCAAAGTCACCATCGAAAGAATCATAAACATGTAAATTTTAAGCGCCTTCCTTACATGGTTCATCATCTAAGGATGAAACTTCCTCTTGAATCTGATGGCTTACCCCCTTCCCCACACCTTCAGGCCAGTGTCATCTCCGACACATATTTATCATCATTGATTATGATCAAACTTACATCAATTTATGAGACATACGTACATTTTGATCAATGTGTTGATAAATTTGTGGAGAGAATTTATCTTTTTCCGTGAAAAAAAGATGGACAAAGCAAAAAACTTGTTTAACATTGAGTAAAAGTGTTTGTTTCTAATCACTAAAATTATCAAATGAAACATAAAATCATGTCTAAATTCTAATGTTACAAAAACTACAATTACAACACCAAATTGTCCTAAAAAAACAGACCTAGGATCAATGCGAATGAAAAAGCTGAAGACTAAAATAAAGTTGAGAAAGGTCACTATTAATTTGAAAAAAAGAATGATACAAACTTTTACTAGCCGTTGAGATTTTGGATCAGCAACAAGGCAAATTCTCCTTTGATGATAAAAAGTTGCAGGTTGAATAAATGGAAGCTGCAGCTGCCTGAACAGCCGAATCCTCCTCCGAGATCTCCGTTTTGTTCAATCTGCATTGCAGAAGATGGATATTAAAACGAGCACTCGTAATCATAAACATCCAGAAGAGATAATAAGTTTATTGTAAGAGGCTTTCTTGAAAGGGTGTAATCGAGTTAAGTCGAGTACAACATTTCTACAACAATCGTATTATAGAAGACAATTGTTAAAGGTGCCACGACACATGATCTACTTTTAGGGCACCACACTGACATTTGACCTCTAGAAAGTCGAATATAAGCTCAACACTCGAGTTTGCTGAGGTCGAATGTCCACATTGGACCTCTGTAAAGTCGAACTTAAGCCTGAAATTTGGTGGTGAATCAGTTTGCTGGCTATAACAGGCACCAATATAAAATCAAAGTCGAATATAAGCTGAACATTCGAGTTTGCATCCATTCAACCTCTGTAAAGTCAAACTTAAGCTTGTGGTGCAAAGGTAAATCATGCGTGATGCCTTTAACACAAATTTCGCATTTCTATCCTAAATGTCTCATCTCGACACTTTTTTGCCATCATGTGTTCATTTTTATACCTTTTCATGACTTACAGAAATTGTATTTTGGTTAAAGAGGGTGTATTTACCTGAACTTAATCTCAGTTGGGACAGGTTGTTGCAGGGCATAAATGTCATTGAACTTCAGAAGACCTTGATCACAATGCACCCTCACCTCTCTAACCTGGTTCAACCAATTTTCCTGAAATAAAAATGCATGATCAAAATTGATACTTTAAAGGTGTAAATGTTTTATCGCAAGCCAAACAGACTAATAAAAAAATGTCATCTTTCATGTAATCTAGCCTAAAAAACTCAATCAAAAGTTTTTTAAATGATGCCCCTTAAAGAATGTATACAAATAGTAATCACATCAATATTCATTTAACCTGCATTTCATTGCAAATATCAGACAACAAATTTCCAGAGAAAGTCATTAGTCTCATTGGTTTGAGTAATGCTGTTAATCTGGTACGAGAAAATGACACGAGCATTTTTATAGTTAATAGCGCCACAAGTCCCTGATGTTTCCTCAAAAACTGCAACATACCAGGCTACCCCTCTTCTTTAACTTTGGTTTGACTAGTCCCTCGTCTTTTCATTTTCTTGCATAATAAATCCACTATGGTTTGGCCGGTCACTTGTCTTTATGTTTTTTGGACAGACTTAATGCCTTTATATGTATTATATAAGGGCCAATTCTGCAAAAAAATTTAAAAGATAAGGGAGCAATCAAACCAAAGTGGACTGATTCCACCAAAAAGATACAAATAAGGGGCTGGTCAAACCAAAGTTAAAGGAGAGGGGTAGGTCACATCTTTTGGAGAAACATCGGGGACATGTACTGCTATTACCACGGCATTTTTAAGGCCAACTCACCAATTGAATCTCTTCATCAGAAAGTGTTTTGCCCATCTGATCAAAAAGTGCAGTCCATCTACTACAATGTGCATCATGAGATGAACTGTAAGGATGGCTTTGAGTATTGTCATCATTAAGTGGTGGAAACTCTTTTGATAGTAGAAATGGAAGTTCGGTTTGAATCACGGATTGAACTCTCTTCTTGCTACGTCGCAATGCTGCATCGAAGAATGATAGTAAGTTATATATTAAGTCTGTTTAATGCTGAATAGCTTCATTATTTAAAAAAAAAAGATACTTTTTTTAAACTAAATTTCGAGGGAATTTAGACAACCTGCAAGGCGGCCTTTGATGTCTTGATGAAGAAGTTCCAACCACTGTGAAGCTACTGAAGCAGCTGAAAATCACGATAATTATCCACCATCATTAGATAATGTTCCTCTACGTAGACTTACATTCAGTAAATCAAATCAAATGAATGACAAGAATTTGAATGCCAAAGAAGCAACAAACTCACCATTAACCGAAAGTGAAGTAACACTGGTCAAGTTTGCTGAATCCTCATTGGATAGTGAACTATGGTTCTCAGACGCCATAGCTGTTGATGATGATAACTTCAGCTCAAGCAAGTCGTCTTCTTTATCGAATTTCATGTGAGAGAAACAATTTAACCTTCCAGGTGCTCTCATCTCAACCATTGAACACTCATCGTCACCATGATTAACCTCCGAACTCAAAGAAACCGACTTGTTCCACCTGTTTTGTACTAATCCACTCGTTGTTTTAAAACCCTTTGTTTCACTCCTGAATTGATCTCCTTCTTTAGTTATTGCAGGTTGATTTTCTTGTTTTTTGATTTCACCAAAGCTTCTATAATCGAGCGAACTTGCTTACTGTTTCGTACATGGTTTATAATACCTGGATTCAATTCACTAAGTAGACCACTAGGAGCAGCTATCTTTGCAAATCTGTCTACTTGTTCTTTCTTAGCAAGTTCCATCTTATTCTTTATGATCATCCCCTCTTTTTTACTCTTTCTTCCACGTTTTTTGGGGACCGGTACACCTCCGTGAGAAGATGATAAGAAACCATTCTGTTTCATTTCTTTCCATACCTTCATTGGATCCTTTGAACTCACACATTCAGACTCATCCTTTGATTTCAGATGTACGTAGTTGTTATTAACGCGAAAAGGCTCGGTGTTGGAACTGGAAATGTCTCCGGCGTTTAGATCAAAGTCGATGCCTTTTCGCTTCTTTGAAGTAGTTTCCTTTTCCATACATTTCCTTTTTGAAGAAGGCAACTTATTAGCTTGCTGAAGGCCAATGTTGACACCATTAACAGCCATGTCACAACTACGTGTGTTGAGATCAATCGCGATAGAGGCATCTCTTGAGTTGTCACTTGGGACTCTGTTACATGTTCTGCGTTCTGTTCCAAATACATAAAGTTGCTATTATTAGCTTCTTAATTTGGATGTTATTTTCCACTTCAATATTCGAGTCACTATTGAGACATATCTTTAGAGAACATTATGAGCATGAAAATGAGTAAATGACTTTAGTCGAAATTTGAAGGGGGAAAAAAGACGTTTAAAGTGGCACCACATGATGTCTGTCAGTGTGACAGCACAATGACAATCAACTTTTTCATAGTCATGTTCTAGAGCTGATTCTTGTCTTTCCGCTAGTCGAGTGCAAGTCGATTATTTCATGTGGTACCACTAAGCTTTTATTTGAACCACAACAATTTTACCCGCAGGCATCACACTTACCATGCACCACAATGAACCAATCTTTTGAAAGTCGGTCATTGAGCAAAGAATCGACTTTCAAAAGGTTGATTCTAACCTTCAACCTTCGGAAAGTAGATTCTTGAATTGAATGTGGTGCACATGGTGTATGGTTACTTTGGGCTGGTGCAAATAAAGACTCCCAAGATAACACATTCACTAAGAGCATGCAAATGAAAAACAGAAAAGGAGCCAAAAAGTAATAATGCAAAAGCTGCATAGAAGTGTAGCTAAGAATCATAAGGCCAAAATACCTAAGCACAGAGCAATCAAGCAAAGACTTGATGGATTCACTGCAAACATGTTTAGCAAAAACTTTCATTTTTTTTTCTCAAATGAAAGAATGAAAGTTTCCAAACTACTCAGGATCATCGGCTACCATATATACAAAGATTCAAACAGAACAAAACAATTAAAAGACTACCTATTACACGAGTATAGAAGAAAAAAGAAATGTACCTTCAGAACGAAAAACAGATTCAAGATCGCGCATTTTCGCATATTTCTCATCTAAGTCAGGACTTTCTTCAACCTCCTCGCGTGCCCTTTTCTGTCCCACCAAAGCCTGTAGAAAAAAAGGCAAATCAAACCACTAAAGATAACAACTTGCTACCGAGAAATGTAATCACACAAACGTAAGAACAAAAAAACTTGTACGACTAATTCAATTTTTGAAAGTCTAACCTTGGATTCAGATCTGGACATCACAAATGACCGACCAAAAACCTGCTTTTATCTTCCGTTATTCCCAAACCAGAAGAAACAGACGAATCCAAGATTCAAAATTCAAATGTCTAATCTTAGCTTTAAGGAAACCCAAGTTGAAAATTCAAAATTCATGTTAATGGGTTGTAGAAAGATAGGAAATTTGGGCGTTTGAACAAACGAATCTGCTTGAAAAATGCTTCTGCATTTATACAGAAGTTGGAGTACAAAGGGATTGGTTTTATAATTCAATTTTGTTTGATTTTGGTGGGTTATGGTAAACCATGGATTTGAAATCTTAGGAGGGCGCGCCGCGCCCTGATTCTTTTTTGAATTTTTTATTTTTAAAATACGAGCTTGGAATCAAATTTTAAAATTATCAATTTTTTTTTTGTCTAAATGTCATTGTCAATGCATTATCTGTAACTACGGATTCAATAATTTTTTCTTTAAATTTTTGACACTTATACGTAATATATTGTTAGATACGCCTTAGACTATGTCAATCAAATCAAATGCATATCAAGCTTTTCAACTACTGAGTAATGGCGGACGTATGATCTCGATTAAAGACAAATACAAATACAACATCGAATATATTAGTTTTTTTTTTTTTTTATCAAAGGGGCAATTGCTCTTTTTGGCTGTACTTATGTCGTTTATGCTTATATATTACGGGAAGATTATTGAATTAAACACTGGTGGATTTTCTCGTTCATAAATTTAAATTAAGTATGTCCAGCAGGGGCGTAGAGATATGTTAATGCATGGGATGCGATGGCGAATAGGAGATAAAAGCTCAGTTTACGTCTTTCATGATCCTTTCGGTTAGCTCACTCATCTCATTCCTTACCTACGGATAGTAAGGTGCAAGATCTGCTTTTGCCAGGTACTAGACAGTGGAATCTGCCTCTTCTCATGTATGAGTTCCAGGCTTGAAGGTGGATGTCATCCTTCAGACTTCAATCGCAGGCACTTCGCACCCGGATAAACTGATTTGGCACTATGACCGTCGCGGTAGATATCTGATAAAGTCCGGATATTTCCTTGCATTGAGCTTTTATGGTGGATGCTGATTCGCACATTCGTCATCATCTTCAGGGCTGGACAGAGTGTGGCGGGATGTTCGGAAAGTCAATGTGCCGCCACGTGTTCCTCATTTCTTATGGCGCCGCCTCTAGGACTGCTTGCCGATTGGGGAGCAACTTGCGAAGCGCAATATGGGCTCGGGTCTTTGTTTGGCATGTGGCAGGGATATAGAGTCCTTACGACATGTACTTTTTGACTACGCTAGGGAGATTTGGGCCGCTTCACATTTCGGTAGTTAGCGGATGCAGCATGGAGCAAGTTTACTCCAGATGAGATTTCAACCTTTTGTCTGACCCTTTGGAAAGTCCGATGTAGTGCGATTTTTCGATAATTGATCGGCCTTTTCTAAGTGTCCAATCTCACCGGCAATGTACCGGACCAACTGTAGCCTAGAATTGGTGAGTCAAGGTCGTATCCCACAGGGAATCAGGTCGAATACCAAAGTCGGTCTCGTTCCTAGTTTAGGTCAACACAACTACTGAAGAAGGTGATTTGTCAGATCACCGGTTCTAACACTAAATATACACAAAATAAAAGAGTTTAAAACTATATAAAAGAGATGGCCGAGCTATGATCCAATCTAATACTCACAAACCCTAGCTAAGTCCCGAGGTATTCATGATTTACCTAAATGTTCTCGATGTCACATAGGGTGTCGTTTCCTGGCTTTGAGAATAAACATTATTTCAATAATCTACCCTCCTATGTCGGAGTTCAACAAATCACCGACGGATTTAAGCGACCTCACACGGTTCACGATTCATGAAACGCTCGACAAGTCGATACAAAACCTCACACACGAAACCGAATTTGAACAACTCTCGGTCGGTTTTACAAGGTGATCCTAG